>OY743188.1:41148763-41874442 GCA_963555705.1 Ligustrum vulgare | reverse complement strand
AAATACATATTTAAAAAAATATTAAATTAATACAGTTTTATAATTTAAAATGTATAGCGCCAATTTTGTAACTGACTCCCCCTAAATATCCGCAATTGATATATACACGTTCATCAAATCAAAATTATCCAATTTACTACTCAAATAACCGCTCAATCAGAGGCAACATCCCAAATCCCTAAACCCAAACTCAATCACGAGCAACATTGTCGCAGCCCGGAACTACTAAATCCGAATCTCCAGCATCCCTCGCTCGCCGCAACCTCATATTCCCGACAATCATTGAAGAAAAATAGCGGGTTGATAATGGTGAAAGGCAAGAATACTGACCAGAATGAGTCCGGTAGCAATAAAAGGAAAAGAGAAGCCGGGCAAGGAGAAGACCAAGGCGAATATCACGACTACTTCTGGAACTCGTCAATCATATGATTCGAATCAGGTATTTCGAAATCTTTGGTGGCTGTAACTTATATTTTTTGGAGGAATAAGGTAATGTAGATCATAATTTATTCATTGTGACCTAACTATCACTTGTGACGTAAGGTATTGTATGTGATTTTGGGTATTTAAATATGGGTATTGATATATTCGTTGTGACCTAGGCATCAAATGTGACCTAGGGTATTTGATTGTGAATTTGGGTATTTAACCAGTTTAGAGATGTGACCTGAAACCAAGTTTGGGTATTTGTTTCACTGTTTGGGTACTGATTAATTCGTTGTGACCTAGGTTTCATTTGTGACCTAGAGTTTTGAATGTGAATTTGGAGCTATCATGTGTTACCTAATGTATGTCCCCATAGTTTCAGGACGTGTAATACCCAATGCTATGTAAAGATACTGAAAAAAACCACAGCCAGTGAATTAGGGTATTGATTGTGAATTTGGGTATTTAACCAGTTTAGAGATGTGACCTGAAACCAAGTTTGGGTATTGTTTCACTGTTTGGGTACTGAATTAGTCATTGTGACCTAGGTTTCATTTGTGACCTAGAGTTTTGAATGTGAATTTGGAGCTATCATGTGTTACCTAATGTATGTCCCCATAGTTTCAAGACCTGTAATACCCAATGCTATGTAAAGATATTGAAAAAAATCACAACCAGTGAATACTTTATCTAGAGATAACAAGACTTTAAATTAGCCTCAAATCCAATCTGGCTCAGTGATGCATCATTAACTGTTTCAACTTTGGGTATTGATTCATTGTATGTGACCTCTGTATTTCAAATAATTGACGTGAAAGCTTATTGGTATTTAATGGTGGTGACCTTAATCTAATTTTGATGGCAAAGTTTGATTTTGCATTCTAAAGGCATGATGCAGAGATTTTTAATATATAAAACTGCATCTTATAAGACATATTGAATCCCGCAGTGTAGAACTTGGGGGCACATATTGTGTAATACACTGATGTGTGACTTGATGATTGCTTGTGTAATAAAATTTTCTCTATTGATGTACCTTAATGTGACCCTGATTATATTGATTTGGAATGTTCATATACTGGTGGACTAATGTCCTGACTTACACTATTCGAAACAGAAATGGAAGTACACTATTCCCGAGGGAGAATGGTTTCCAGGCAAAATTACGTCAAATGTCACAAAGAATGCTCTGACCCAACTTCAAATCCAAACTAATGATAGTCAAAAAGAGATACTGGCTAACACATGTTTCTCATATCTTGTCGACTGCCATGAGATAGTGCTCCAGCCACAATCATTACACTTTTTTCTGCTGAGAATGGTTTGAACAACTGAACCCGCAGGAGTTGTGGTTCCTTATTGCCGGTAGATATGTTAGATTTGCTCTGCCCGAGTTCACGCTTGTTACAGGTTTAAGATATGAAGGCGTTGACAACCGGAGGACTCTTGAGGATTTACCTTCCAGGATAAAAGATACATACTTTGGCCATTTGAACACCGTAACGAATGAAGACATCAGAGATGTGTATTTGGGAGTCACAGATGCACCAGATCATGACGTAGTGAGGCTCGGAATTCTGTATTTGATCACATCATATTTTTTGTCTACATCATACAAGAAGGTGGTTGATGATTACCTGTTTCCCCTGGTCGAAGATTTTGATGTAATGAACATGTTTCCATGGGGGAGGGAAATATTCGAAATATCAATTACTTCGTTGAAGGATGCATTGAAGAAGAGGAATTCTCATTACCGACTAGGGGTTTTTTAGTTGCCTTTCAAGTATGGATCTATGAGACCGTACCAAAATTAAATGGCAGAGTAACCACAAGGATTCGGAGCATGTCACCCCGAATCATTAATTGGCGTGCCGATAAGATACATGTCTACTCCACCATCGAGGACAAGATATTCTCAGAACCAAATGTAAGTTTTTGAAAGTGATTTTAGTTAGCCTCTTAACAGATAAGGCAATTATTTTTCGATGTCACATGTGGTGTCAATCAGGTCACAATTCATGCTTCAATTATTGATATAGGAATGTCAAAATGTCATTAAATTAGTTTAACACCCTTAGCACATATTAGTTCAGCAAGGTCACAATGTTGATTTTCTGAGGTCACATTTGTTGCAATTCAGTTCACACTTCATGCTTCAATTAGTGATATAGGAATGTCAAAATGTCTTTCTATTTTTTTTCAACACCCTTAGCACATATACTTCACGAGGTCACAGTCTTGGTTTCCACACCAACTTTACAGCCATGTTTATGTAATTATTTGATCCAACACAATTTTGTTTCCTTCATTCTGGATACAGATTGAATTGTGTGACCTTGATCCCAGTGATCTGGAGATGATGCAACCATACATGACTGGTGTTCAATACCATAAGCCACGTCAACCGCGTGATGACGTAGGTTCAGCTCAAAAACCTATTGCTGGTCAACTGATGATTACATATCATAAATCATCCCATAAAGATAAAATAAATGATGATGATGATGATGACTTTGTCGATCCCCCACCTGCACAGCAAAAGTCATCAGGTGTGTTTGAGTCTCCAACAGATCAAGCTGGGGCAGAATTTGATGAGGATGCTTTCATGGACAGTCCGAGCCCCGCCTTTGAAGATATAATCCTTACCGACGACACGAATTCAGAGGAGGGTCCATCTGATAACGTAATTCATTTTGTTTACAATAACAATTTATTTACCTTTGAAACAAAAACTAATACAAACGTAATCTGGGGTATACAGGTGTTTCAGCGTTGGAAGGCAGAATTGAAAGATGAAATTGCTCAGGTGAAGTCACAGAACAAAGATCTGAGTTTGGCTGTGAATGAACTAAAGTCACAAGTTGCGGTCTTACATTCAGACAGGAGCCAAGAACTGCAAGAAATTGTTCAGACACAAAATGTACTGAAGAATGAGATGACAGAGTTAAAGACAAATATTACATTCATGTCAGATTCTGTTTCCGCAATGATATCAAGTGCACTTGAGGCATTTAAAGATAAATTGAGTGACATGCACAGGGATCATGATAAGCATGATAGCATGGCGTTCGAGGTAACTTCAAATTCATGCTTCTTCTTTTTTGTTTCTGGGTCTCAACCTCATTCTCAATGTTTAACATGCATGTATATTTATTATCTGAGGTCACATGAACATGAAATAACTTTGTGTTCCAGACATGCATTCCACTATTTCTGAGGATATGTTTTTTTGCAGGGGAAAAACCCAGAACAACAGTCTGATGTCAAAGGGAAGGGAAAGTGTTTCCTTGAAGAACAGATCCCTGAATATTGTCAGTCTCCATCCTTTGATTTAGGGATGGGATTCACCCAAACTCCTGCACCATCTAGTAGACCTGAGTTTGTGGTTCCAAATGACGAAATACAAGGAAATCTGGATAAAATAGTAGCTGTTGTGGTTCAGGAATCCAAAATTGACAATGAACAGGTATACTTAATACACCGAAGTCACAATTTTATATCTCATTTCCATTTTTACCAAGTTTACCTACCCGTGTCACCGTTTTCACTGTTGCATCACATTTCAGATAACAGCCACAAGTGCTCCAACGTCAGGGCTTCCTGTTAAGAGGGCAACAAGACCAACTAGAGCATTGCAATCTCCATTTGTCGCTGGTCAAGGAATACACAACAAGCAATCTTCAACTGTAATTGTCTTTGAGAAATGTGACCAGAACGCGGATGATGCAGACATCATGGCATTCAAGAATTAGTTCAATAGAGGCTACAAACCAAAGACAAAGTAAGACATAAATTGTGAAGTACTAGATCCAGTTTTTTAACCATATAAGATAGATCTTATGACCTTATCTTCACTTCATTGGCTTTGTAGGAAGAAACTCAACAAAGAAGATGATGAGATCTCTCCGCCTTTTCAGTTTGGACCAATCACTGTGGGATACAAAATGTGGTGGCATGAACTTATAAATCCAGATTCATCGCTTTGTAGCATGGTTAGAATCTTCGCACCGTTACACAGTTTCATTTTCTCGTGTCACAAACCAATCATTGCAAGTGAACATTACATAGTAAGACACTTTGATTCCATTACAATATGTGCATTGTTCCTATGCTACAGCACATGGACACGTGTTTCTATTACATTCTCCAGGTATCACGACATGGTCCGAACGTACAGCGTAGATTCACGACAACTGACTCGACTTTCCAGGCATTGATCAAGGATGTGTACCCACTTTTTCTGAAAGACTCATCCACCCTATTGTCCAAGCCCTACCTAACTGACGTTATGAGAGGTGAAAGATTGGACATGCCGATCTTGCCCACCAACCGTGCACACTGGATGCTCGCAAAGCTCAATATAAGGAAGCATTCGGTATTGATACTTAATTCATGCTCTAGAACCTATAGGACGAACATGGTGTATGAAGGGATTCAACCTTTCCTGAAGCTCATCCCTGAATTGATGAAACACATTGGCATTTGGAGCAGTGTATCCGACCTGCCTCACAAGGATCTTCTGTGGTTGGAAGCATCTATGGCACAGGATATCCCTCAGCAGCAAAATGGGTATGGACATGAAGTTACATTCCAGATGCTGTAAATTTCTATATAGATCTCTATTGATAACACATGTCCATTTGTTTTTATTTAGGCACGATTGTGGCATTTTTGTGATTAAGTATGCGCAGTATGTGTTACATAACAAGATCAAGTCAATGCCAAAGGATTTTGACGCTGCACGTGCACGGATGGACATAGCCGCAACACTTTACAAGCACAGACAAGTAAAAACTAACACATCACGTCCTACAAGGGGAGGATACAGCATTGTCATAGAGGATGACTGATTTTCTGTCTAATCAATTGGTGCAACATTGTATATATAGGCAGCGCTTTTTTTTTCCCTTTTTTGAAATTAACTGATGCAATGTGATGTAATTACTCTGGATGCATTTTAGTTATATTTTGTTATTTTACTTTTTGGGTCATGTACATTTTCGATATGTTTTCAGTATGATTCATTCTCCTTAATGCGTTGTGTTTTATTCATATCAGGTCACAACGTATTCATACTAGGTCACACATTATTCAAACTAGGTCACATGTTATCAAGACTAGGTGACATATCAAGACCAGGTCACATGTTAAAAAGACTAGGGCACATGTTATCAAGACTAGGTCACATGTTATCAAGACTAGGTCACATGTTATTCAAACTGGGTCACATGTTATCAAGACTAGGTGACATATCAAGACCAGGTCACATGTTATCAAGACTAGGTCACATGTTTTCAAGACTAGGTCACATGTTAAGAATAGGTCACATGTTACTCAAACTAGCTCACATGTTATCAAGACTAGGGGACATATCAAGACTAGGTCACATGTTATCAAATCTAGGTCACATGTCTTGAATAGGTCACATGTTTTTCACACTAGGTCACATGTTATTCACACTAGGTCACATGTTATGAAGACTAGGTCACATGTTATCAAATCTAGGTCACATGTTATTCACAGTAGGTTACATGTTATCAGCACTAGGTCAGTTTTTATTCACACTAGGTCACATGTTATTAACACTAGGTAACATGTTAAGACTAGGTCACAAGTTATTAAAGCAGGGCAAACATAACTCAATCAAGGGCCTGTTCTTCATAGCAGGTCACATGTTATTCACACTAGGTCGTATGTTAAGAAACCTAGGACACATGTTGATAAGACTAGGTTACATGTTGTTCACGCCAAATCACATAGCACTCAAATTTTCGAACGAGTCAATAACAAATTTTTTAATTATTACAACGCAACATTGTTACATATTACCTAGTCGAGGTCACGTGTGCTTCATACCAGGTCACATGTTATTCACACTATGTTACATGTTATCCACACTAGGTCACATGTTATTAAAACTGGGGCACATGTAATTGACGTCAGGTCACATAGTACTCAAATCACTTAAAAATTTCATTATGTAACTCATTGTAAAACCAATGCAAAAATATTGATCCTGCAATTACATCCACAAGTGGGAATTACAAATTCTAAAACTATGAAGGTATCAAGTAAATGGGAATTACAGATTCTAAAATTATGAAGGTATAAATTCATTTACTGATGGGAGCAAAGCTTGTGCAAGAACGCCTATTGTGACCTGTGCTTCCACAACGCCCACACTTCATTGATTGCCTCTTTTCCAACACTGATCTTTTTCTTTTCTCAGCTGGTCTTCCCGAGCTTCTTTTTTGGTTCGGAGGTAATACTACAACTTCTTCTAATTCATATGGAACTTTCCATTCATTCGGATTACCAACCGGGAATACAGAATCCTGATATGCGGCCTTATGTGCAACGGTTGTGTAATAGTACGAACAATATTCGTAAGGATCCCTTTTCGTGAAAGCAATAACAGCTAGTGCATGTGGACACGGTAATAGGTCAACTTGAAACATCCTACATGTACATGTCCTTTGTTCAATGTCAACGGCAAATGACGAGCTTTTATCTATAATAGAAAATAGTGTATGATTTGTTGATGATGCCTGCATCAAGTTATCATTAATCAGATTTCAAATAACATTTGAAATTATCAAAGACACGCAAATGGTCAAATATTTATTGCATACCTTTAATCGCCGCACTCCTGCGCTGCATTCCCTCATTAACTTTTCGTACTTGTTCGATAGCTTTGTGAAAGTTCCATGTGCAATGTCCCTATTCTTGCAGAACCAATCCTGTACTGTTTGCCTCAAAGATTCTAATAAAGCCACAATAGGATAGTTCTTAGCTGATTTTGTCACTGCATTAACCGACTCTACAATGTTTGACGTCATTGTCGAAAATCTGTTCGCCGGCATGTGGTATCGTGACCACCTTTCATATCCTACGTCCTTCTAAATAAATAACACAAATAAAAAAACATCAGTGCAATACTCTTGTGACATGATCATGTTCAAATATTTGTACAATGTTTATGGACTTACCAAATAACCCCTTATGTATCTACTAATTGAGTCCAGGTGGAGCATGTGATACTCAAACTCATCTAGGGTGTATGCTCGAACTGCCGAATTGAAAGTTTGTGTGATATTGTGACCTGATTTGCCATAATGTTTCTTCGGGTTCTGCAAGAGGTGATAAGAACATATACCATGACATGTTCCAGGGTAGATCTTTTCAATAGCATTCCTGATACTTTCATGTCGATCTGACACAAAACACAACCCTTCCCTACTGCCGTACGCCCTCTTAAACTGTTCAAAGAACCATTCCCAAGATTTGTCATTCTCATTATCCCCAATACGAAATGCAAGCAAAAAAATTCTATTGTTGGCATCCTGAGTACATGCCGTGAATAGAGTACCCCCATAGTGTCCATTAAGATATGTGCCATCAACAACAACAACTGGCCTACAATTCATCCATCCACGAATTGATGCACCAAATGCCATAAAGCAGTACTCAAATCGATTGTGACTGTCAATCTTCATCCCCGTGACGGAGCCGGGATTAGTAGCTTCCAATACATGCAAAAAACTCGGCACTTTTTGAAACGATTCCTTTGGGTCCCCCCGTAATATCTTCAATGTCTTCTCTCTAGATCTCCAAGCTTTTACGTAATTCAGTGAAACTCCATATGTATGCAACATGTCGTTGCATATGTCATTTGGAGTGTATATAGTTCTTGTGGAGTTATACTTGTACTTTATGCAAGTGGACACAACGGAGCTGGACACTTGCCTGTGTGACCCCAAAACTACATTTGATGGACATGTATGTCCATCATGCATGTATCTAATTTGAAATAAGTCTGTCTTCCCCAACCTAGATGACCTACACAACCAGTTACAGACACTATGCGAACACCTAACAACGTACTCCTTCTTGTCCGACCGAACAACCATGAATTCGAATGTATGTTGTATCGCATAAAATACCAAGCTCATTTTTAGAGTCTCTTTATTCTTAAAAATCCTTCGCTCTTCAACCTCTCTAGCATCAGCATTCACCACAATTGTGAGCAGATTATCATCCACCTCGCACAATCCCTCCACCGTTGCATTACATATTTCGTTAGCCATCTCTTGTAATGAAAATTGTTCATCATTGAACCTGTGGCCCACTGCAATAGGCTCCATAAAAGGGAAAACATCATTGTTCCGCCCATTTTCCACGTTTGTAACTTCGATCATTATGGGGTACTTGGCAGGGTCGTGATCAATGCATTTCAATAACAGATAAGATATAACATTGTTGTCACTCTTAATTCTAACCGGTTGTATATCACTATTCAATGAATAACTCATTGACACTGCCACCTTCTTACGGTCAAATCCAAATTCTGTCATAGCTGCTTCCAACAATCTCGAATAATCACAGTCTTCATTCACGATCACCAACGCAGAATGTGATCCATACAGCATGCAAATGTGGATGTATCCCATGTCTGCACATTATGTTGGACACATTAGTCAATCATATACATAACAATACTAATATTAGTAGTTCATTAGGTCACAAAGTTTTACTCCCACATTTTGAATACTTCTTCACATTCGTATCTTGTCAATGGGAGAATTAAAATGACTCAGGTATCATATAATTACAAAACCATCCACTTCAGCCACAACAATTAAACCTCTGGTCACATGGACCCGTGATAATTACCTCAGGTCACACGATCATAGTTATACACAAATATCGTGACATAATCGAATTAGATTACAAGGACAGATGCAGTTTTATTATGTTGATTCAGGACAATGTGGACCAGATCTGGTTATTGATAACAATTTAAGGTCATGATTTTGGTTAAAAACAATAACAGGTAACTTAATACTTAATTTCTTAAAAGAATTATCCTTAATTTCAATTTATTCACACTCATATCGAAGAATACATCATATACATTAATGATATACGAGGTCACATATGGTACATCACAAATTATATCATCGTTGTCGAGGAAATTATCGTAAATTACATACTGTCAACAATACATTATCAAATATAAATAAATTACCTCTATAAATTGATCTTCCTTCTTTCTATCAACTTCTCAGATACCATCCAACGATCGATAGCTAATACATGTGGATGATTTTATGTGACCTCCGCAATTTCTTCAGTCGACGACAATGGAAGATTCCGGCGACAGTCGAAGTGATTGTGGCTTTCGTAATTAATTCAGCGACTAGTAAATGAGGAATGAAATTAAAATTGGGAATTGTAAGAGACCTGTGTAATATGGTAAGTTAGTGTAACAGATTCCTTGATTTCAGCGTGAATATTTGAATTGTCGTTTCCATATATATATATATGACCTGAAAAAAGAAATAATATGAATTGTTTTCTATTTATGATATGGTATACTATAATGGGCTGAGATGTGTATTTTTCCCAAAAAAAAATTTGCACATACTGGGGCCCAATTTAAAAGTCTCACGATCACATGTACTGCCCTTTTCAATGGTAGTCATCGCCTACAACACGGTTGCAACGAGGTTTTGTAGTGGGCTCACTATTGGGAGGACTAGGTAGGGATATAGTGCTTGTGGAGCTGGCCAACGAGGTAGAGTAAAGGTGGAGAGGGGGCTTGGGAGCTGAGAGAGGTGGAGGATCGGAGTTAAGATATGTTATGGGAAAAATATATAAATAAGGTGATCATAAATGCAAATTTTAAAATTGAGATGAAACTTCTATAATATCAAAAATCAGGTTGAAATTAAGATTAATTAAATTAATTAAATAATTATAAATATTTTATTAATTATATATATTAAGATCACAATATTGTAAAATTTCATGTCACAAAATACAAATCTTTTAAGTTACAACCATCATTTAAGGTCACCAACCAACACGCCACCACATTGATCGAACCACCACAGTTGCCATAGCAACCACTACTGCCTCCACCGCAACCACCATCAAAATTGTAACTGCAAGTAAAGTTTTCACTATCGACCAAAGTTTTCAACCATCATACTACCAGAGAAACCACGTTCAGCATCACCACTGACACGACAACCACTGACATCACAAACTGACTCCACCACCATGATAAGCTAGACCCTACACAATGTCCAAATTTCAATACCAAATTCTTGCCCAATAATGGTTGAGATTAGGGACAATCTGTGGGTTTTAAGAAGAGAAATGAGGATTTCCTCCATGATTAATGACAAAATTTGTCCGTAGCTTATTTCCTTCTTCCGATGCAATCAATCTTCTGAAAACATTCTCAATGGTGGATGGTTTCACTACTTCGTCCCTCTGTTCCATTAACAATTTCCTTATTCCGATGCCATCAATCTTCCGCTCGATCTCACTAACAATTTAAATTTGTGACTCCGAAAATATACCTATTTTGAGTATTTCTGTAATGAGCACCACTTCTTACCTCAAAATGGCTACTGCGGCGGGAATATTCAGATCTATTAGGTGGCCTGAAGAGAAGTGGAAGAGGACAAGATGGGTGGTGGCGTGAAAGAGACGTGGAAGTGTGAGGTGTGAGGGATGATGCTGAAATATGGTTTAGGATAGTTTAATTTAATAATTTCTAAAATTTATAATATTTTATTAAAATCTAAATTTATAATAATGACCTGATATTTGTAGTTATTTAGGAATATTTGAAATCGATAACTAAAAAACAGGCCTGAGTGTAATTTCCACATATGTTATTCTAAACTTTTCGATTGATAAGGGTATTTTGTGCACTTATTTGGGCTCTAAATCTAAACGATTGTTTTGTCATTTTAATGGATTTTTTATTTAATTCGTTGCAAATTGATTTTTTTTTCACTCATCAACTCGAATTGGAGAAACTGAATGAATTGGAGTAAATTAGGATCAATATATTGTATCATAGACTCTTTTACAAAATAATAAAATATGGAAGTGGTGGGTAGGAATCGAAAATCAATCGGGAGTTAAATTGAAAAAATAATAATCAAGAGTTGATGGACTAAACTACATTCAATCGAAAGAATAAGAACCTGACATGCAATTAAACCAGAATGACCAAGGCGATTGAAAAATAACCCAAAGCGATAGCCTAGTCATCACCAAGCAATCGCCCAAGGATTATTTTTCAAGGCATAGAGAGATTGCTGACTACTACGTGCTTTTGCTCAGGCGATCGCTTAGACAAAACAACACCCAGACATTGTTTCATTTTTAAACTTAAATTAAATTCTACTAGGTTCTCTTGGCGTAAACTAGATTTTCTTAACAATATATAAATGGATAAATACAGCTGCAATCACAAACTTTTCATATATATATATATATATATATATATATATATATATTGAAAATAAAAAAAATAAAAAAATAAAAACAAAACAAAAAAAGGGAGGAAATGGAAAACCTCTTCTTCCTCCAAACACCCCACCCCAAAACCATACAGAAAAGCTAACGAAACCATCATCCCTAACCTCCTCAACATCTACAACACATTCGTTTAGAAAATCTCCAACCCACATACACTAAATTTCCACTTTTACTTACAGTTACACTATTCTAGTTTTCTTGTAATCAATTTCTATTTACTACTTCTTTATTACAAAGAATATCATTAACCACGATTGAATAAAAATAAACATTAAAATTTATTTGACTACAAAAATTATGGACAATTTCAACTTTACATAACATACTTTAAACAAGCTAAACAATATTGTAGGGACCAAAATGGACAATAAATAAATGAAATATGGACAAAAAACAACAAAAACAAAATTGTAGGGAACAAAAAAAAATTAAAAATAGCATAATCCCATTTGCTGGAACATCCGGCAAAGCTACAATGTAGCCCGGCTAGAGCACTTCACAGCAGCAAAATGGTGTGAAAACGCCATTTTGCCGTCGGGTTGGAGTTTCCCTTACTCCCTTTCCCTACTGCCGCAATCTCCACCTTCTCATACTTCCTTCCCTACTTCCAAGAAATAGTACCAGCCTACGTCTCCCCCAATTGAGCCCTCCGAAGCTATATCTGTTGGATGAATTGTGAATAGTAACGCCAAAATAAGTAGAATAATAGTTTGTAAATTCGTGCCAAAAATTGGACAGAGTAATGGTAAAGAAAATACAAACAAGAAAGAAGAAAGTAGGGACAAAGCCGAGGCAAGAGTTGGACTCTTTGTTCTTAAGTCAAATTTATCCCGCAACGGTGCCTACGGATTCCGACAATCGACTCCCAAGATAAACGGCTACACTTGTGTTTGTAGCACTCCAAAACACAAGTACAACGAACCAAAATTTGGCTTATGAACTCCAATGATGAAAATGAAAGAAAATCAAAACAGATGCAACGATTTTGATTTTGGAGAGAAGAGGGGATGATATATGTTTTGCATATCAAATTGTGAGGAATATGATACCCAAATGGTCCTATTTATAGACCATGAAAGGATGTGGACGAAATGGTTGAGGCCAAACCATGCACCATTTCCAAACCATACATCTTTATGAAAATGTGTCTTTTCACCGGACAACCGTGCGTCGTACGGCTTTACGCAAAAAGCCAGAAATGAATTTGACGTGTGATCGCACGGTTTCCTAATCATGCGGTCGCACAGTCAAATATTTTGACCTGATTTCGTCATTTTTCGTAATTTCTCATTCATCCGATATTGATTTTCGAAATACCAAATATACCCTTCAATACATGTAAAGAAATCAAAATTCTCGTTTGTGCGCCCCGAAGCGGCGAAGTAGCAAACAATTTTGCCTAAACGGATTGAGTCGAGCTTTTGAGTATTTGACTGAAGTCGACACGAAGTCGCTTTAGTCAATTTTTTGATATTTAATCAATTTCTTGATTTATCGATTTATTAACCAATATCCAACAATATCAAGGTCACCTAAAGTCCAGAAATACTTGTTGATTTGGTTCCATCATAACAAAGTTCATCCTAAAATGCTTTCGTGGTCGGTTCAACCTTGAAATGCCCTCGCCTTTCACAACATTCTCGGTAATCGAACATTCATGTGCTGGATCATCATCCTTCTCCAACTCAAGCTTAATGTAGGAATGTTTTTGTTTTTTTTACCTGTTAAACCCGTTGAGATGGTAATAGGAAACAGCCGACCGATGCACCCAAACAAGCAGCTCAATCAAATCGTCAAACTCCAACCACCCACCAAAACAAAACCACACTACCACAAACTCCAAAGCCGTGGCTCAATCAGACCCAAAGTAAGTGAAAATGCAAAAAAATGAATAGACTGAATGTTGGAAACCGCTTAAAACTAACCTGTCACAACCCACTTTTTGTAGGTCAAAATTTATTTTCTTAGTCAAAGTCTACTTTTTGTTTGATCAAGTCAAAGTCAATTTTGGACCAACTTGTATTAATGAGAAATTTAGTGGGCCATTTTATCATTATTTAAAGTTAAAGGAAAATAAATTGACTTTAATTAAAAGTTAAGGAACTCAAGTTCCAATTAAATCTTGAAGGACTTACTTGCAAATTCCATATCAATTTATCTCTAAATCCAATGGGTGGGCTATATTGCTACCACAAAACTTATTTTCTACCCCACAATCTTAAGTATTTTTTTTATTGACTAAAATAGGCATAAATAAAATTTCAAAAATATCCTTTTATTTTTATTTCACTATTTTTATGTACACCACAATCTTTCCAATAATTTTCTTTTCTTCTTTATATTTATCTTTCTAAATCATCTTGTTCTCCTTGTTTCTTATTTTAATTCTTGCTTTTCAATAACAAGTAAATTTGAATGGATGTTGGAACAATAATTCCATATGATTTCTCAAATAATGTCTCACGGTCATCAACATAAATTGAAGTTCAAGTTAGTGAAAGATTTTTATTGTTTGCATGATTAATTTTTAGGGCAAATAAGCACTTAATTTTTTTTAAATAGATTTCCTATGCTTTCAATGTCATCCCGCAAGTTTGGTTATTTAGTTATATTTAGTTTTCGATTAAACTCTGTTGGTATAAATTTTTTTGATTAACTAGGTTAAAAGTGTTCATCAGTGAAGATGCACTCCATCTTCTTCTTCCATATGTTCCTATTTTTTACTGTAAGAATTTGTTCTTGTTATTGATTATTTTGTTTTCATCACTACAACAAAAATGGCCTTTTGCAACATGCAAACGGTAACATTCGCTAATTGCATGTTGCTAAAGGGGGTCTACCGCAACATTCAGTAGTTGCATTTTCCATTGGTTGATTTATTTGACATTTAGCAAATTCAGCAAGTGAATGTTGCTAATTATAGCCTTTTGCAACGTTCGTTGCGCGTTGCCGTTCATTGCGCGTTGCCAAAAGGTTACCCTTTAGCAACGCGCATTGCAAAAGAGTACCTTTCACATGGCGCAGTACCTTTCGCAACGCGCATTGCGCGTTTCCAAAGGGTAACCTTTTGGCAACGCGCAATGAACGTTGCCAAAGGGTAACCCTTTGCGTGTTGCAAAAAGGTACCTTTCGCAACGCGCACTGCGTGTTGCCAAAGGTACCCTTTTGCAACGCGCAGTGCGCGTTGCCAAAGAGTTTAATTAGGACTAATTTAAATCATTTACTAACTTGAGGACTAATTTGCAAATTCTGAAAAATCAAAATATTAAATCAAATTTTACTCTCCCTCTCTCATTCGTAACAATCTGAGAAGTAAAGAGAGAGAGAGACGAGAGAAACAGAGGAAGGGACGACCGGAGAGGGACTTTGTGCGAACTGTTGTCCAACCGGCGGTTTTTCGCTGGAGGAACGTCGCGAAGTGCGGCGACGAGCGGTGGGCAGGGAGAAAGGGTCAGATTTTTGGGATCTAAGTGTGAGTTTGGGTGCGAAGATTGAGAATGGTGGCTATGTGTGTGTGGAGTTGCAGGTGGTTTGGTGGACGGCGAACGGTGGCTGGGGTCAAATGGTAGCATTTTGGGGCTGATTGAGTTCGCTATTTTTCCGGCGAAGAAACCGGAGATTTAGAGGCGAACAGGGCGGCTGTCGAGGTAAGTGTTTGGGTTAAGTCTATTTCTGGGTTTCTTGAGTTTTTCATTGGGTTTGGGTTATGGATTTGGTTGAGGTTGTGCAGAGGAGGCGATGGGTTGTGCGATGGAGTTGCGGTGGAAATGGGTGGTGGCTGCGTTGGTGTTGATTGATGATGATGATGCTGGGTGTTTGATTTGGAGATAAAAAACGGGTAGAAACGAAATGGGCAGTGAGGTTGATGAGCATATTTGTAGTTACTATGCCTACATCGGGACATAAAAATATTCTTCTATTACTCTTATTCTCTATTTTAAAACCTTGACACTTATTTATGATGTATTTTGCTTGTAATTTACCATCATATGATTGCAACAAGGCATGATTATTGATCCTACTCTGAGGTTGCAATGCTAAAAAAATGTACCATTATGTAATGAGATAGGTTTGAGTTGTTAATTTGATTTATTTCTCATATTGAAAATTCATTGGTTGTGGGAACTGAAGGCCATAATGTTTCAGAACTGTATTTCTAATAGGTAGATACAGAAATGGTAATCTCTCTCTGTAATTAATTGACAATACTTGTGTCTTGCAAGATGTTTGAACAATGAATGGTGTCTCGTTTCTGGTTTTGGTCAGGGTAGTCTAGATTTATGTTACAGTCAATAAAAACACAGAAAGTGTATAATGATGTGAATTTTAAATTATTTGGACAGCTAATAAAGAATTTCTTAGTTTAAGCTAGCACGCCAGAAACCTGATAATACTTACTATGATCAAAGAAGTTTGCACTATAAAAAATTCATTTTTCACGGCATTCATCAAATTTTCATCATATATATGTTTACACAGATAATATCCACTTAACATCAAACAATCATGATATGTGCAGGTTGTGAATATGATGTGATAATGTTCTCTCTTTTGCAGTGGTATGCCTGAGTGTAAGCTTGGGCTGAATGACAGAGTATTGCTGGAGGCACAAGGTCGGACCACTAAGGGAAAAGCCATTGATTTGGATGATATCAAGTTTCATCAGTATGTGTTTTAATTCTCAGTTTAAAGATACCATGTGATTGTACTCGAGTCACTGTATAGTATAGCATTTGATTCAAATGTTAATTTTCAATGTAAAGAATATCTGTACATGCATTTGGTTGTTTATATTTCTTTGTTTGCTTATCTCTCTATCTTTCCCACCCTCTAGATATACCACGTCTTGCTAATATCTAATTTTTCCTTTTCCTGGTTTTAGATGTGTGCGTTTAGCCCGTTTCGAGAATGACAGGACAATATCTTTCGTACCTCCTGATGGGTCTTTCGATCTCATGACCTATAGGCTCAGCACTCAGGTTCTCTTGTTGATGCGAGAATTAAATTTTTTAACATGCTCTTTTGTCCAAGTGTTCTCTGTTGATCGTGATTTATTGTCGTGGAGCTACGCTAATTTTCTGATAAATATTTCTAATACAGAGAATTAGAAGCCAAAGTCATTTTTATAACCATGGATACAAGTAGTGTTTCTGGTTTAAAATGCGGTTAGAATTTTCAAATTCTCTGTCAAATGATACTTTTTGATTGGAGATTCCATTTTGGGCTGGTATATTAATATTTCTTGCAGATTTCCATCTTCCTTCAAAGCTGTTAAAGCAGGTCGATCAGCTGCCACTCCAGCTAAAGGCTCACTGACATCAGGAAAGCAAATTCCCCTGCAGATGGGTACTTCTACAGGGCATCAGTCAGAAGTTGATTTGGTACATTTATGATAATAGATGAATATATTCTTTCCTACATTTTCAGTTTTAGCGTAATAGACCCCAGATTTTTTACACATTTAATTTTTTTCTTGTTCCTTAACAGAAATTATCAGCAAAGCTATTTAATTTTGAGTTCAATCTTATATTGTTTGATACTATATTTTTATTACTTTCCATAAAAATCATTATAATTCCTATTGAACATGTTCGGTTTAGAAATCTGTATAGCCTCCCATTCTCCTTTTCCTAATTCAGAAATTCTTAAAGCTTAAAGTGATATAAGATTTACTCATGTCACCTTCACCTTCACCTTTCTCTACTTTTATACTCTCAATCTCTTAGATTAATAGGACTTCTTTTTTAAATGAAAACATTGCAACCTGTATTTCTTAGATATTTATTTATTACAGTTGCATCTGTAAATTTGAGTGGGTAGTTTGCTTTTTGTATATTGGATTTACAATATAATTGCATTTTTTTAGCATTTGCTACATTTTGTAAAACTCTCCGAGATATTTTTGTAATTTCCTTGGGTCTGCTCCTTTTGTATGCTAGGCTATAAAAATCAACTTCTAATCTTCTACTTTCCTCTTATGGCAGGGATGAATATTATGCATGGGGACTGCACCGGATAGCCAAAGCTGTGAGCTTCCTAAATAATGATTGTAAATTGGTATGTAATCAAGTCAAGTTTTAGTTGTTATCTATACATTCCAATATTTGTCCATTTCTTTGCTCTATTAGCTAGATAAATTAAAAGAAGAGTTTAAAAAAGAGTGACATTTTAGTTGCTGAGGCATGAAGCATGCTTGATAAAAATTTTCTGGTGTCATTAACTTGATAAATGTCTTTCTATCCTCTCTTTTCTACATATGGAAAGTTAAAAAAAAAAGAAAAAGAAAATCTTCCATTAAGTTGTTCTTGTGTTTATCAAGGATGGTGTGATTTTATCTATCTGTCAATTTTGAAAAGATTCTTGTAGGTAGACAAAGAGGATGACAAAAAATGAGGAGGTAAGATTGTGTGAGTTGATTTTGGTTGTGATGAGTATTAATTCTAGATTATTGTTGGCGTGTAGTTGGAGATGGATTTTGGATTGACTTGATTGTAGTTTAATGATGAAATAGGTTTTAGTTTGATCTTTTAAAATATTATGGTGGTTGTGATATCCCTCTACATGTTGGCTAAGTCCAATTTATATGGGAGATTTTTTTCAAATTTCTGTAAATTTTTACAATAGAAAATGATCATTTTAATATTTAGTATTATTTATTTCTACATTTTTGCATTCAGTGCAGTTGTAGACAAGATGGTTTGTCATGGGCATAGTTCGAGCTAGACTTCAGAAGCCAGGAAGTACTCATCTTCAATGATGATTCGTGTTGAAAATTGTTATAGTATCTTCTTTTTGTATGGTTGTTGGTCTGCTAGAGATAATGTTGCAATTTATAGGGATAGTAAATATCAAACTTTAGATGTGTAATCAAATAGGTGAAAAACCTATATTGCATATTTTGTTTTAATGTAGGAGAACAAAGTACCGTAATTTTTGTAAAGTATTTATTTTGAATAATTGATTTATTTTTATAGCACACGTGTTTCATATATTATATATTACATATATGTTTGAGAAATTTGTTGGTTATTAGTGGAATTATCTATATTGATTTACAAAAATTAAAAAAAAAATGTTAAAGATCAACGGCAACGCGCAAAGAGTGTTGCCAAAAGTATCAATGGCAACGCGCAATGAGTGTTGCCAAAAGTATCAACGGCAACGCGCAACGAGTGTTGCAAAAAGTATCAACGGCAACGCGCAATGAGTGTTGCCAAAAGTATCAACGGCAACGCGCAACGAGTGTTGCAAAAAGTATCAACGGCAACGCGCAATGAGTGTTGCCAAAGGTCTACGGCAACATGCAATGAACGTTGCCGTATCCTTTCCCTCTAGGCAACACTGAGATTTGCAACATACACATGAACGTTGCAAAAGGCCTACGGCAACATTTTTTGCGCGTTGCCGTAGGCTGTTTTTGTTGTAGTGCATATTTGTTGTGTATATTGTGATTGTGCGTGGTTCAATTTAAATGAGTGAATGCAGGTGGGAGTGGCAGCAGGTATTGAGATAGGGTATGGTCGTATGGATAGGCTGAGAATCGGAAACGGTGAATGGAGTTTTGGATTGAGACGGTGGTAGCATGTAGGGATGGGATCTTAGAAGGGAACCGAAGATTTTGATTTGGGGAATGTGTGCACATTTTTATTACTTTTTTGTTTTAAATTTAAATAAGGGATAAATTTGTATTTGTATTGTGGTGTATTTATAAAAAAAGATATTTTATAAGTGGTAGTAATATAATGTCGTGTGTTAAATATATTTTGCCAAATCCAATTTAAACAAACCCATTTCTCCCCTCATTGTCTGTGAACGAACCGAGCCAGAGAGGGAAAAAAAAAAGGAAAGAAAGAAAGGGAAGAAAAATAGGAAGAAAACGTGGGTCTTTTGCCAAGTTTGAGTTCCATTCTTCTAGTTCCCAAGAGGTAAGGAAGAAATTTCTTATTTGAGAATTTATTTAAAATTAGGATTTGTGCTTATTGACTTGGATATGAAATTTCTGATTGGTGAAGTGTTTTTTTAGCATATAGAGCTAGTTAATGAAGTTTGGTGATGAAAGCATTGGTTGGAATTCTAGACTTAGATTCGTGATTTTAACAAAGTTTACTTATTTCAAACATGTTTTAGCTTATAAATGTTGGATACGATGAAGTTTATGGTATGTCTAGTTCACAATGTGATTATGTTAAACCATTGGCTAATTTTGTTAAGTTATTGGAGGAAGGGATTTTAGGTACATGTGTATCCTATTTGATTATAAGGTAAATAGAACATGGATTAACCTCTAAACGATCACATTGTGATATTGGAAGGGGTAGTTGTAGTGTTTAAATAGAATAAAAGAAATTGGCTCAAGTTAAGTTATCCATTAACTTCAATTGGTCATAGATATGGAAATCTTGAGATTTTTACTCGTGGATACAATTGGGTGTTAAGATATTTATTGAATTGTAGAATTTCTTGAAACAAGTTATTAAGGATTTCTTATGACTAAGTTGATCCAAATTCTTATCTATATTTCAAGGAGAAATTGAAATAGGCAAAGTTTGTCAGCCAACCTAGCTTACGATTCCTAACTATGTGAGTGGAAAGCTTTATTTTTCAGAAATAAGTACTTTTTAAATTATTTCAATTCCAATGTTTATAGGAAATATTTCTTTATTATAGTCCTTATAGTAAGTTATATAAGTTGCGGAGTTATTTATTTCAGAACATTGAGTTATAAAACATGATTTTATTGTAAAGTAAATATTTATAAATAAGTATTTTAATTATAAATCTAGATCAGTTTAATCATATCTTGGAAAATATTAAATCAACATTAGATATTTCAATATATGTAAAGTTAGTTTAAAACTACTAGAAAGTACCCAGATAATCTTACCCCGCTCTGTACTAATGTGAATTCGTTTCCACGGTATATGCCCAGACATGGTTATTTTACTCGCTCTGCACTGATGTGAATTCGTTTCCACAGTGTATGACCAGACATGTTTATTTTACTTGCTCTGTACTGATGGGAATTTGTTTCCACAATGTATGACCAGACATGGTTATTTTACTTATTCTACACTGATATGAATTTGTTTTCACAGTGTAACCAGATATGGTGATTTTACCCACTCTGCACTGATGTGAATTCGTTTCCACAGTGTATGACTTATTTTAGCCGTTCTGCACTAGTTTGAACTCGTTTCTACAATGTATGACCAAATTATCAGACTCAGTTTACCATTTATCAGGTTTGAATGTCTTTGCCTTGTTCATGAGATTGCTCTGCACATAAATATGACTGTTCATTGGGTACATTTTTGTGTGATTTTCAGTATTACAGTATTATTATAATTTATCAGAATTCAGTTTATCCAGTTTACAGAATAAAGATTTCAGCTTATAGTATGGTGAAATGATAGTTTGTTATGATTTTTTATTGATATCAGATTATTTATTATCTTTATGATTTACACATATCATTTAGAGTAGAGAATAAATGAATTTGTGATTCCAGCACGTTCAGTAATAAAGTAAATATCATAATTTAAATTGTTGTAAAGTTATGACCGAATAAATAAGATTTTCAGTGAATATATATACCAATGAGAAGAGTATACTTATTTTTGAACTCCCCACTCACTGAGTTTGTAAACTCACACATTTTACCACTCTTTTTTCTATTTTAGGATGCATTGTGTTTTGAGCAGCCTTTTGGAAGATATTGCAGTGAATAGAACCAGAAACACGTAACCTAATAGTTTGTATGATTCCATTCATTAAACAAGCCCTTGTTATTCATGGGTCACATATCGAGTATTTTTTATCACATGTGACATTTCATAGTTGATGGCCTTGTCGCCCTTTTGTTGGGTTCATACGTATTCGGGTTATTTTTGTAAATGATACTAAACAAGTTGTTGCATTTTATTTTGTTTATGCATATTTTGGGACAGGGTCCCAATTGATATTATATATATGTTTTATTTGGGAATTTGTTGCTTTTCAGGTTGATTTAGTCAAAGTTATAAGGAAAACTTTGTCAAATTTTTTTTTAGAAATTATTACGGTCAGAAACAGGTCAAATTACCTTGGTAGTGGATCTGATGTCTAGTTGGCATCTATCATCAACACATGTCACGTCTCGTGACATAACCTGCAAGGCTCCAATCATCGCACTGAACTCCCAATAACTATCAAGTAAATAGTACCCAGTAATGCCCATATTCGAAATGGCCTAGATTTGGCTTGAAAGGGAAGATTAAGGTTGATTGTAGATGAATGAATAAGATTCCATCGCCCACCAGCCTTCATCCCCGATTTGAAAGAATCAGCTTCAAACCCCCCACTTCTACTGCAATTGTCTTCACCATTTTCAACAGATTCCTGTGCTTGTATTATTTCTTCAGTTACTTCTTGAGTGATTTTCTGGTTTTGGTTTTGTAGAGGTGGGATGGGGTGGTGTAACCGTACTTTATTGTTTATAAATCAATTTATAAATTACATAATTTCTCAAACACTTTTTAATCACATACATTTTCTCTCTCCAACTTTTTACCACTATTTTCTACCTCAAAAACATAAATAAATCAGTTTATAAACCAAACAGTGTTGTCAAACTGAGGCTTAAAATTGTTTAAAAAGTCATAATCATAACTTGATCAAGAATGGGTAATTGAGATTAATTGTTTTAAAAACTTGATTTTAAAAAATGGGACTCAAACAATGACTTATAGTTTTCAAAATCATTGTTTTGGGTCAACTAACTGGCTAATGGATGGAAATCTTCCGCTTTTCCTTATGACGCGACTATTTCAAAGGATTGAAACTATGGATAGCACAAATGAAAGGTTTGGACAATGTCTGTGAAAAATAAAAAGTTTGGGACCACCGCTACAATTATCCCTTATATAATATCAATGGCATGAAGAACGGAGGAAAACGTCAAGGAGCGTGCTTTGGATTAAAGAACAAGAGAACCTCACAATTCCCATTAAAATTTCATCCAACGAAAATTCAAAGTCCTATTTTCGGGTGATGAATTCAACAAATTATTGTTGTTTCATTATGTTAAATTTCCACTTGTGCTAGGATCAAGAGAAAACTTTTATTTGGGATTATTAATTTATAGCTTTTGTTTAACATTAAATCTCTGTTCGGTTGAATATAAAGGAAATTGAAATTATTTTGTTGATTTATTTGTGTTTTCTAGGTAAGATGTGGGTTTAAAAATTGGATAAAGAAAATATGTATGATTAAAAAGTAGTATGAAAAATTGTGTAAATTAAATTTTGTGTCTATTTTGTCTTTTCCCTAATTAATTTATAGTAGCCGAACGGTGCCTAAGACACTTTCATGAATTAATTGAGCAATTAATGTTATTTTTCATTAATCTACAATTGTGTGATTGATAATCTAGGAGTTGTTGTGGCTCGTGTTTAGATTCGAAAGACTTCGAAGTAGTTAGATATATATTAATTTTCATAAAGTCGTAGAGGAGATAGAAATATATTGTTATGATTTATGTGATCCTTATGTGCTCATAAATCCATTAATATTTTCTTGTATATTCTCATTCGTCATAGAAATATATTAATGAGTTACATATAAGAATATGTTTGATTCCAATAGGGAGAGATTGTTAAACAAATTAGAAACGTTAATCTTCATTATCAAGAAATTTTTGTCAATCAATTAACCTGAAATTAATAAGATAGAATAAAAATGTATTTTATGTCTTATCATTAAGCACATAATCAAAACTTTTATATCAAAAGGATTTGCAATTGTTCTAAATTTCGTTCATAGCGATTTTGTTTACATAATTTAATATTGTTTCACAGAAACCAATATGAAATTTACATGTTTTGATTAAGACTAGACGTTTAGAAATAATTTAATACAAACGCTGTGAGAATTAATATACACGAATTCACAATAAACTTTATTACTTTTTTGATCTGTTCATTTATGGTAGGATAAACGTAACATTGATCTTCCAATATACTTTTGGAATCTATATATCACAATTTTTAGCAAGTTGAAAAACGTCAAAGTGTAATATGCCGAGTGTTAAATATGTATTGACGAGAGAGCAAATTTGGGACTATGGAACTCAACTCGGGAGTTCATATATTTAGGGAAGACTGAATGGTTTTGAGTTTTTAAAAAAATATGAAGTTAATAATAAATTATTTTGAGGATTTGTAGGTGGTGCGACACATATAATATCAATATTATAGGGGCAGAAAAAAGTTATCGCGAGGATCTTAAAGAAAAAATTGATTACGGGGATTTTTTTTTTTTTTTTTTTTTATTTAAAAAAAACACCATTTAAACTGTCCTACGGAAACTTTATAGTTATACCGACCTAATTAAATTTCACTCATTCCAAATTTCCATGCGGGCATCATTTTGTCACCAGCACCAACTGAAAATCATCCTGTTTAGGGCATCTTTGACTTCAGCCTTAAAAGCAATTTAAATACTTCTAAGTAAATATTTATAATTAAGACTATGTTCGGTAACAATTATAAATTAATTTTTATATAAAATACATGGTTGAAAAATGGAGAGAGAATGTGTGTGATTTAAAAGTGATTTGAGAAATTATATTATTTATAGATTAATTTATAAATTGTAATGATTGCATTAATGAACAGACGATAAGAGTTAAGTGCACAAAAAGTAACTTATAATTAATGGTTAAGTTCTTTATTGTTTTTGATTAAAAAAAAAATTAGCCTATGTTGTTTAAGGTAATCTTTACTATTTATAAATAATACAACTTTCAAATCATTTTTATTTTTTATCATACCCATTTTCTCTCTCCACTTTTCAGCCACACGTTTTATCTAAAAAAATATAAATTAAATAGTTATAATTGTTACACTGTTATTGAACAAAAACTTAGACTGTGTTTTTTTAGATAAAATGTGTGGTTAAAAAGTGGAGTAATGAAATGTATGTAGTTAATAAATGGTTTAAAAAATTTTGTTAATTATAAATTGATTTATGAATTGTAATGATTACGTTAAAGAATTGATGTTCAATGAAAAGAGTTAACGAAAAAAGTAACAAAGTGTGATTTATAAACCGATTTATTTATGATTTTGAAGTAAAAAGTAGTAGTTCAAAATTAGGGAGAGAAAATATGTGTGGTAATTTAAAAGTATTTTAATTTAAAATGTATAATATCTCAAATCAATTTTTAATCACACATAATTTCTCTTTTCGCTTTTTAACCACACATTTTACCTTGAAAAAAAAAATCTCTTTCCTATTTAAATAGGCGCCAAATAGACCCTGATTTATAAATTAGTTTCTCTCTCTCTCTCTCTTTTTTTTTTTTTTTTTTTTACAATACTTAATTTAAACAATTCATAAAAAATCAAGTCTATAATATTTGATTTTTCAACAAAATCTCAATCATCCATTCTCCTAAAAATTACTATATATATATATATTTATTTATTTATTTATTTATTATTATTTTTATTTATATATATAAAAGTAGAATAGCTATCACCAAAATACACATATAGTTTCCCGCCAAATTTTCTTTTACATTTGGAGATTTTTTGCTAAAAAATAGTATATTAAATATTTTAGCAATTATTATTTTATGTGTCATTAATTGCATTGACATCCG
The DNA here is from genome assembly GCA_963555705.1 of Ligustrum vulgare. Taxonomy (NCBI): domain Eukaryota; kingdom Viridiplantae; phylum Streptophyta; class Magnoliopsida; order Lamiales; family Oleaceae; genus Ligustrum; species Ligustrum vulgare. The sequence continues at coordinate 41,849,031 of OY743188.1, read as the reverse complement.
TACTATGCTATTAATAACATCAAAATATTATTTTTTCTATTTTGTCATTTTTCTTTTAATAATTATTGAATTATTTTGAAATCGAAAAAATGTAATGTGTATCAAACTGAATATCACAATGAAAAGTTTAATGCAAATACTAACTTTCATTTAATACCAACTTTTATATATATAAAATATATGTAATCAATACATTAAAATTGGTGATGAATACAAGTAAAATTAAAACAAATTTAATACAAAAAATTTATTTAAATGCCAAATTTTAAGAAGCGTGAGTATTTTTTTCCTACTTTGATTAGTGTTGTCTTTTTTAAAATTTCGAATTCGATAATATTTTGTAATAAAATATTATTTTTACTATATTTTTTATTTGATGTGATTGTATAATCAATATATTTTCTTGAATTTCAAAAAAAAAAAAAGAGAAAAAATGTCTTGAGCACCGTATAAAACATTATCATTTCTTTAATGTATGTGTGTGTGTGTGTGTGTGTGTGTGTTTGTATTGAAGTTTTTATAAAATATATGTAATCAATACATTAAAAATTAAATTTAATAAAAAATTAAAATACATTAAAAAGAAAATTGGTGATGAATACAAATAAAATTAAAATAAATTTAATACAAAAAATTTAATTAAGCGCCAAATTTTAAGAAACCGTTCGGCGACTATATTTTTAATTATAAACATTTGCTTTTTCAAATGTCGAGGTATATAAATGGTTAAAAATTGGAGAGAGAAGAAATGTGTGGTTAAAAAGTTGTATTGAAAGTTGGAATGATTATAATCAAAAAAAATAATAAAAAATGCTAAACACATTGTAAGACGAGTGAATATTTTCTTTCTATTTTGGTTAGTATTGTATTTTTTTAAAATTTCGAGTTCGATAATATATTGTAATAAAATATTATTTGTACTATATTTTTTATTTAATATTATTGTATAATCAATATATTTTCTTGAATTCTCAATCAATATCATAAATAGAAACTCCGTACATCACACTAGTGTGATACTAGTTCGTTTAAAAAAAAAACACTCTTTTTAAACAACTAGTTAATCACCCGTGCGATGCACGAGAAGAAACGTTTGGATAAAGATAATTCAATATGAAATTAGATAAATCATTTTCATAAAATAAATAAATTTCGCAAATAAGAGATAGTATCATCATTTATTGATTTCATATGATTACAAATTCTGGAATACTTCTTTGTACACAACGTTGTTTGTTGATTTTGTTGTTCTTCATTTCTTATCACAAATCAATATATCTTTAATTTGGAACGATTTGTCACCCTAGAAATCGCAACATAAAGTTATCCAAGTGTAAGCACTAACCGTTTAAGAAGAAGTTCCACATGCAAGAATAATTGTCCCCGACTCTTATTGATAGTCATGGCATATGACACCATCAATAGAAATTGTCTTCTTTGAAATCTAATAAGTATCCTAGAATCAGAAGGGTTCAACGATAACATTGGAATAAAGAACTTGTGTCTTGCATTGATGCCAGAAAAAATTTGACCTTCTAGAACATGGTCGCCAAGTTTTGTAACTATCAATCTTGTTCCATTGCTCAATCCCTGTGTATGATCAATATTTCTCAGAAAGAACTTGTGTCCTCACTTATCTGTTGCAAAGGTCCATCACGTGGCGCAATAGTGATATCCATGTGTCCAGGTAGTGTGTCAAAATCTATCGACAATCAATTCAAAAATTTCATCGACAATAGAAAAATCATATTGGCCATCATTGGTCGCCCAACAACCAATAAGTATAAGTCTTAAATTTGAAGTGTTTCCTCAATCATCTTTTCTCAAACCTACCTAAATTGCCTTAACAATTTGTTGTATTTGTCTAGCATATCCTTCGAATCAGAAACTATTAAATCATGCAACATAGAATCGCATGATTCACTCCTACCCGGGGACATTAAAAAACATAAATTAAATTTTAGAATATCATAACAAATTTATCCGTAAACAATATAAATATAAAAGCAATAAATACATAATACGTACCTCACGATCCTTTTTCTGCTTTCAACCTCATTCACATTGTCAACAATGTAAAGCGAGCAAATTGCAGAGCTGAACCGTCGTTAGGCAATAGACTCTCAATCTTATAACAATTTTGATCGTGTAATCTGAAGAGGTGAGGCCCTCTACCATCATTTAGCTCATTATCTATTCCCCCATAGAAATGAATGAAAACATCATATTATATGTCCGAATGTTCTCAATGAAATTTTTAATCCTGTCTCCCTGTCATATAACAAATCTTTCAAAATTAGAGGATGATCTTCCATAAGAGAAATATTCACTTTCTTTTGTATACAAAAAAGTAGGGGTGAACAAATAAACCGCAAAATCGAATTAAACTGCAACAAATGGTTTGGTTTCTAAAAATTCCAAACCACCTTAAACAATTTGGTTTAGGTTTCAATTGTCAAAATCGCTATTTCAAACAGTCAACCCGCTAAATTTTTAAAAATAAAAATAAAGACAAATGTTCAATTTAAAAAAAAAACAATATACTTTTTATTGTCAAAAAATCAAAATTGAGGAGACAAAGATTAATTTGTTCAAATCCACAATCATTTGGAAATAATTTTTCCTCCTACAATTCATTATCATCATCCAAGATTTTTTCTCAAAATAAAATTTTTAATATAAGAGCTAACGATAGTTTACTTCTATATAATTAGTTTGTTTGTCAACATGGATTGATTCACAACAAAGTACTCAATTAAAAACTTAATACTATTTTTGAGCTAGTTTCAACTCGAAATTTTAGATAAATATGTGTCTTTGAGCTCGCTTTGAAATATACTAATTTATTCATTGGCAATCCGTGGTTTCAAACCGCACTAAATTTCAAAAAATAGCTTGATTTTGTTTAAAAAATGAAATGGTTTAGTTTGACTTGAAAAAATTTCAAACCGTTTTAAATGGTTTGGTTTGAAATATTATTAAAAATCGTGTTCACCCCACAACAAAATGAAAACTTCGAATTACGACATGTTTTATAATGCTTATTCACTCTCTCCTCGCACCAAAAATTTGCTTTGCAAAATAAATATTTAAATGTAGGATCTCCAATGTATATGTACTCTGAACAATCAAACAATAGATGAAAAAGTTAATAATGTAGATCATGCTATAAAAGATAAGATTTATTGTTTTGACCATTGACAATGAAAAATAACACGTATAAGAAACGAATTCGATAATCATAAAAAAATAAAAAAACTAAAATTGTGATTGACAAAGATGCATCAAATTCATGGTATTATAAGTTTTTGCAATTTTTATACAACGTAATTGTTTTTTGATGAAAATTATAATATAATATTGATCATCTCAATTATCAGTTAAGTGAATTGGGAGACAATTTACTTATTGTTGTAAAAATTTAAGAATCTTAAATATTGAATTAAAAGTATGATTATTTAAAACAAAATTTAATACAAATTGATTAAATATTCGATGTAAATATAAATGAATATTCGATATTAGATTTGTATGACAGAACGAAATTATTCATCCATAAGATTGATACCCATAAAATATCACAATTATTGAAAAAAATTATTTACGTATTAAATGTAATTTTCTATAAAAATATTAATTAAGTTAATAGAACGCAATACAAAGGAGCTCAAATTTTTAGATGTACTAAATAACTAAAAAAAATAAGATTATTTATAAAAAAATTTTATACAATAAGATTTATTTAGTATTAGATGCGTGATACAACTTTGATATGATTTTGAACTGAAAATTTTGCATTGAATTTGTATGACTGCACACAAATACTTATTTGCAAAATTCAAAACATTAAAAGATAAAAAAAAAATTTATGAAAAGTGAGGTTTAAAAACAAATAATCAAATATAAATAAGTAAAAAAAAAATTCTTTATAAAAATATTTAAGTGGAAGTAGCAGTGTGAACACAATAAAAGTTGAGTTTTGGTTTTTGGAGTGTTAAAGTAATAAAAGTTGAGTATGAAAATAAATGAAATATATAATATATAATATTGTATAAAAAAAAATCACAAAAAATTATGTTAAATTGACGGGAAATTCTCCTCCCCTAATATTAAGCCTCCGTTCGGCAGTAAATTTATAACACTAAAAGAAAAAATTCAACACAAAATTTAATTTACACAATTTCCCAAACAACTTTTTAACCATCCATATTTTCTCTCTCCAATTACACAATTTCTCAAACTAATTTTTAACCCTACATCTTACCTAGAAAATACAAATAAATCAAACACAAAAATTAATTTCATTATTATGTCTACCGAACACTGCCTAAGTAAGATTACAAACACACACGTCATTTCAAATAAGCACACACGTCATTTCAAATAAGGTGTCTGGTTAAAAAAGTAGTGGGGGGAATTTGTAGAAAAAAACACTTGATTAACAAATAACAATCACGTGTTGGCTAGGAAGCAAGAAGCTTATTGACACTGAAATTAATACAGAAGGTAAGCTGACAGCCTGACACACTCTTTTTTTTTTTTTTTCGGAGGCTTTTAGTCAGAAAAAATCAGTTTGTATTTTTTTATTTTTTAGATAGATGAATGATTAAAAAATAAAGAGAGAAAATATGTAGGATTAAAAATTAATTTAGGAAATTATTTTGTTTAAAAATTGGTTTACAAATAATAAAAAAAACCAAAAAAAGGGCCTGATCCGAACAAAATATTATACATTTAATATTTTTATTATTGAGCATAATCCTTTGTTTGGTAGAGTGATTACAAATTAATTTAAAATTTACACAATTATCAAACCATTTTTAATTACACATATTTTCTCTCTTCAATTTTTAATCAAACATCTTATCTCATAAAATCAAATAAATTCGTTTATAATCACCAAACTTTATCCGAACAGAGGCTAATCTGTTTGGTAAAGTGATTATAAACTGTTATAAATATTATATTGTATTAGTGAATGACAATTATATCCCTAAAATTCTAGGTATTATTACCTTATGTATCCCTTATTCTCCCTATATATATGGGGACTTTGATTCATAATAATACACAAGTTTCTTGGCCTCTTTATTTCTTCTTTCTTTCTCTTTAGTTTATAAAACGTTATCAGCACGAGTCTCTACCAAATTGAGTTAGAATTTTCTTTCTCAAAATCTCATATACCAAAATATTAGTTAGACGATAAAATCATGTGTGTCGAAATTAATTTGACAGCATATGAATTTTTTGTTCTGATTGTGGTTGAATTGTTATAATTCCAGGAGGTTGCTTCAATTCCAATAATTTTTCCAATTCCATCCCCTTCCATACTCCAACCAATAACTTGTGGTCGTGTAACAGTTGAGACTTGGATGCAAGTCAAGTTCGGCTCCATACTCCATACATTAACTTTTTTATGTATGTTTAATGTATATATTATTTTGTTGTTGAATTTTTTTAAGTTAATAATTCATAATGTTGTTGCTCTCGAAATAGCACAACAATACTGTAGTGACTGGAAATTTTCATTTCTTTTTAAATAAAATATTTTTTTAGAACTTTAAATGTGCGTTGCTAAGACTTTGTCCATTTAATTTAAAGGAGTGTTTGTCTAGCCAAATTATAAATGAAATTTAATTTATTTTCATCGTATTTAAATTTGCGGGTTTTATTCAAAATATTCCAGTGTCACCATTTTTTTAAGTCTTAATTCAAATTTTAACGATTTTAAAGTCCAAATTAAATTATTTCGATATTTTGATCTTTGTCCAATTTAAATTCCTTTAATTCCCAAATTTAGTTTTTAGCACAATCTCAATTGGTAAAAATCCATTTCCCCCACATTTCCAATAATTCCACCTCTCATTCCATTTTCACGCTCCTGATTTCTCTCCCTCTTTTTCCCTAATAGCAATGGCTAATTTACGGCAACATCCTGAAATTCATCCTCAATCAAGAGATTTCTCTTGCAGCTGTCCAATTCTGCATCCAACTAACTTCACTTTCCTGCAATCCATCCTCAATCAGCAATTTACCTATATTCAGCTAAATCAACTGTAGCATATATCCCATTTTTCATTTCCACACGAACTCACCAAGCCAGACAATCCTTGTGGTAATTTTCTACTGCATTACTTCAATATCTCACAGCCATCTACACTGCATTCTCGAACCAATCCAACATTTATCAACACCTTAGCCAACTACTGAAATCACACTACACCAACACCACCAAGCTGCCACCTTCAACGCCAATTGAATCAAGAACATCACCATCATCATTAGAGTCGAACACCACCACCAGCCACTAAACTAAATCAACCACACCTCTACTGCACAACCCATTATCATCATCACCACCATCGAACCACCAAGCACGACCACACACAGCCAACCACCCCTGCCCAACCCTCAAATCCAAGCCAAATCCCCAAAATCAAACCCAAAACCGAATTAAAAACATTACCCATCACTTACCTCAAACTTTACCGGAGCCGGAAATCACCAAAAGAGTCGAACCTCCAAGCCTCGGTTTTGCTTGTTTTCGCACCCAATCGCATACAAAAAACCACTCACTCCCTCCCCTTCGCACGACCATTACCGCCGTCACGTGACGGCGGTTCCGACGCCTGGTTTTTCTCACAGCGACTTGAATTGGAAGGAGGGCCGGAGCTACCCCCGTCGCACCCTCGCAACTCCCTACTCTGCTCTCTCTCTCTCTCTATTTACGATTTTGAGAGAGAGAGAGAAATGAGGGATAAATTGTTATTTAGAATAAGTTTTCAAATTTTACCTTTCAGTCAGTGGCTATTAAATTAGTTTTTCTTATTTGTCATTCTTATGTACACCACAATTATTAGAAACCCTAAATTGTCTAAATTGTGTATGTTACTACTATATTTCAATGCAATCTTCATGTCAATTCTACGCAAGTGAGATTGAATTCCATTAATCTTGTCAATTCGGCTCAAGTAAGATTGTACAATATTAATTGAATCGGTCAGTGGCCAATACAATTCAATTGCAATATTCATGTCAATCGACAATGGGAAAGTGTAAGAATCTGGAACTTTTGGTGACTTGTCAATGTTTTAATTTGTGCTATTGTTTAATTTGGAACTTTTGGTGACCTTTGGGGAAGAGCGATGAAGATGGAGTGGTGTACCGTCGACTTTGTCATTTGATTTAAGGAAGGATATTTTTGTAAAATGTAATGTGGTGTATATATAAAATTGATATTTTATTAAATGTGTATATATAATGTGGTGTGAATAACAAAAAGAGTGGTTTCCATATAATTACCCTTTTTTTTTTTTGCTCTTTCAATTTTGTCACTGGAAATCACTACGTTATTTTGAATTCTCAAATACATTATTAGATTTGATTCTACCATATATTAGTTATATATCTAATTTTTATATGTGGAATTCACGTGCATGTTTAATATCTTTTGCATATTGGTAAAAGGTTTAGTCAATTTTGTTAATTTCTATATATGAACATTCTTTTTCCTGATGTATGTTTGGTAATTCATTTTTATATATAAATTCATATTATGTTTTTATGGTAATTAATATTCTTTAAGATGATTAAATATTTGTAGATGTTCATTCATAAATTCTGATTTAATAATGTATCATGTTGTTTTTCACGAAGTAGGACAACAATAGTAGTATTCTAGAAGAATATTAATTGCTTGTCACGAGCAGTTTATTACAATTTCAATATTCCAAAAGAATATTGATCAAATGCTCTTGAAGAGGCATAATTTAAAATATGTTTTAAACGAATATGGTGTTGGTGTTCTCGAATAAACACAACCCATGTTAGATAAATATTTCAGAAGAATATTTTAACGTCACTCGTGTAGAGCACAAATATTGTTAGCTTGAAAGGTAGAATGAATCATTAATATCAATATTCCAGAAGAATATTGACTTATTATTCTTGAAGAATTACAATTTTAGCAATATAATTATTCCAGAAGAATAAATCGTTATTTTGCTCATAAATAGCACAATAGATATTAATTATTGTTATAATTGAATGAGATTCGAATCAATATTCCAGAAGAATATTGCGTTATTGCTACGTTTCAATATTCTAGAAGAATATTATTTTATTGCTCATGTGATAAATATTGCATTCTTTTTCTCAAAGAAATTTGAATTTATTAATAATCCAGAGGATTATTATGATGTAGAATAATATATTGTTGTGATGATTCCTGAAGAATCATAATTTGATCTCATATGAAATATAATCATGGAATATAATTTGCTCTCGAAGAGCCCAATATTATGAGATATGTTATTAATTTGATATTCTGAAAAAATATTTTGTTTTTACTCCTGAAGAATAACAAATTTATTTTATGATAAATATTTAATTTATTATTTTACTTGTTTACGAATAACATAGTTTCTTTTTCTGCTCAAAGTAAAGGTTTGTATTCTATGAACTTTGAATTTTCTTAGACAGTGGTATAATTATTCGATCTTATCATATCGTTTTGATTATACCAACTTACAATAAACATTTGTTTGAATATATGTTTTACATTCAATAATATAGTACAATAATTCAGAAGAATATTGTATCACTATTCTAGAAAAAGAAACTATTTAAATCAATGTTCCAGAAGAATATTGATCTAAATCGATATTCCAACAGAATATTGCACATTAGGAATATCTCATTTGAGTTATTTAATAAAATATTCTAGAAGAATATTTTGTTTTTGCTCTTGAAGAAGCAAAATTTTATTTCACACTACATATTCAAGTCTAATATGTTTATATGTTGTTGCTCCCGAAGAAGTATAATAATTATAAAATAATATTAACTACTCTTGAAAGTGTATGATATTATAATATTCTGGAAGAATATTGACATATTAATTTTGAATGAGTAATAAAAACGTGCTTTTCAAAGTAGCATATGTTTCGAAGAATATCTCATTTGAGTTCATGTTTATCCTTGAAGGAAAACATATAACTCATATCATAAGGACATTGATTAGTTTGACTACTTGAATAATATATGATTATATAATGTTTAATCATTGAATTATATCTTATATTGAACTAGAAGTTCAATTTGATTTTGTTATTTGGCATGACCAGTTGGACCATCACTGGATCAATAATGATGCGAAATTAAAATGGATACTTAATGAAGAATCAGAAGATTTTTCAATCCAATCATATATGATGTTTGTTATCTTTCATGAAATTTATTGACTGTCACTAGCTAAAATAGGGATTAAATTTCCTATATTTCTGAAAAATAATTAGGGTGATAAATGGGTCACCATCATCCTCCACGTTGATCATCTAAATATTATTTGTATCTAATAGATTTGATATATATACTATATGATTGCATAGTGTTCGCAACCTGAAGTTTGCGAAATTATTGCTCAAATTTTAAATTATGAGCAAAAATTTTCAGATTATATAATCAAGAATATGTCTTGATAATGCTAGTGGACATGAATCTCAACATTTTAATAAGTGTTAGTTGGGATATCGATAAATGATTTAACATTTTTGTTTGTTAAACGTCTCAAATTAATGTAATTAAGAACAAAATACTTCCCTTTTTGTTTAGGGAATTCTATTATGCATCATGTCAATATCATAGTTCTCTCTGTTATAATTGGCTTATTGTTAGAGCCTAATTTTTCCACATAACTTTTTAATAGTGCAATTGATCCACCACAATGCCCTGATATGGAAAATAAAGAATGTTGAGAAAAATGCGTTGTTTGAACGTATATCCCAAATTGATGATATTTTACAACGTAAAAAAAAATAATTGTCAATTTGATTAGACAAATTTCTCAACATTAAGGGAAAGATTAGTAGTAGCTTAAAATCAAACAAATGTATCATATTATGTTATCTATATCCTCGCGATTGATAATACGAACCAAAAGTTCGATAGAAAATACGAATGAAAAGTTCAAAAGATAACATAATTACAAGATACATAAGAGATTAATAAAATCTCATGTACTAGCTACAGATACTCTATCTTATATTGATGTATGTCACATTTGAAGCGTAACGATAATTGATTCGAATAAAGATCCCCAAATAAATAAAAATAGAGTAAATGACTATGATGGTCTTATTGAGGAGGCATATACTCGTGAGAGAGTATTTATTGACATAATTAATTGTAAATCTCCAGAAGAGGTTCAAGTACTTGAAATATTGAAAATTTGAGATCTCTATAGTTAAGTCTTGTGGGGGAAAGAAATCAAATTGAGATGATAATTGTGTCGACACACTTTATAAAGAATTTATGCAAAAGCAAATTGCGAAACTAGCCGCATCATAATTTGAATGATATCGAGGATAATAAAAGAAAATATGACGAAGAAAATCATGAAAATAGTTGGTAAAAGTATGCATTCAGGTTAAATTAAACTCATTACAAAACCTGAAGTTTTGGGACCTGAAGTCCAAATACATAAAAGTGTAAAATCAGTAAAATACCTGTAAGTATAGTCATATTACACGACTTGTTGCGCAACGAATGTTTCAAAGATCTGGCATAGATACAATATTTTATTTGCCCGAAAATGTATACTAAGTACCTATAATTATATGATTATTAGAAATGTATATAATGAAAAATTATTTAGTCTGATTACTAGCTTGCGCTCTTTGATGTATCAATGAGTGATATCAAAATGTATGATCATCAACTTGGTATGTTGGGAGTATTCTTTGAAGTACCAATGAGTGAGATTAAAAAGGGTAATCAGTACCTCGATACTTTGGGATTGCGGTGAAATAATTAGAGAAAATTTATTTAAAATATAGGAATTGTTACCTATCTAAAGTCTCACGACTTAAATTTGGTAGTAGCAATTTGAGAATTGCAATGTGAAACATATACGATGCCTGAAGCATACAGTATAATCCTTAAAGGATTAAATATATTTGAAATATATAATTCAAATTTTTAAGAAACTTGTTTGATAAAAGTATAAAGATACTTTGCTATCTGAATATCTCAATAGATTCAATTTCCAATGGAATGTGATTGATAATATGAAATTAGAGTACGTGAAGAATGGTACAATGACTCTGTATGACAAAGTATTGAAATTGAGATGTACCATTACTGTGAATAATATTTAAAAATCGTGGCAATTGATTTTCAAATTCAAATTCGTGGTTAATTATTCACCTGAAGTGAATAAGTTAATTATTCATTGAAGTGAATAAGCCATTTCCAAATTTTAAAACTGCATTAAATGCATTGATAATATTGATTATAAAACATGACTCAATCCAGCATGTTCTAATGATTAGAAATATTTTATAGTTCTTCAAATTCAAAAGAATAATTGAATTTATATTCGAAGAACAAATAATATGGGATATATGCCATTTATATATGTTTGGTGAAGATATTAGATATTGCATCGATTAACAATTGAAATAATTATATGCAATATCCAAACAATTGTAATGTTCCCATGAGGCGGAGCTAATATGCGCTACACTTTTTTTCCTTAGCCGAGGTTTTATCCCACGAGGTTTTCCTGACAAGGTTTTTAATGAGGTAGTTGTTATCAATATCTATTGATATACTCTCCTATACGAAACTCCTGAAGAGATCAAGATATGAATGATTCAAGAGATTGAATCAAGGGGAGTAACTATATGGATGATTCAATACATATTGAATTAGGGGGAGTAGCTGTATTCTTTTTCCTTCGTTCAGGTTTTTTCCCAATGAATTTTTCTGACAAGGTTTTAACGAGGCAGTATCAAAATACTCCAAAATTTTCAACAAATTCACTCAAGTGATAATGAAGCTGATTTATCTACAAAAGCACTATCAACATCTACATTCAAGAAACCAGTTCACAAGATTGAGATACATCAACTTGATGATTCACAGCGATCAACACTAGGGGGGAGTAGCTGTACTCTTTTTCCTTAGCCAATGTTTTGTCCCATTAGGTTTTCCGGCGAGCTTTCAACGAGGCAGTATTCATCTTAATACTCTAAGAACAACTGTACTCTTTTTCCTTCGTTTGATATTTTTGTCCCATTGAGTTTTTATCAAATAAGGTTTTAACAAGACATATATTTTGTAATATCATATGTCATTCAAGGGAGAGTGTTGTAAATATTGTATTGTATTAGTGAATGACAGTTGTACCCCTAAAATCCGATGTATTATTACCTTATGTATCCTTTATTCTCCCTATATATATGGAAACTTTGATTCATAATAATATACAAGTTTATTGGCCTCTTTATTTCTTCTTTCTTTCTCTTTAGTTTATAACATAAACCAATTTATAATTTACACAATTTTTCAAATCATTTTTTAACCACATATATTTTCTCTCTCAAGTTTTTAATCACAGAACTTACCTCAAAAAACCAAATAAATTGGTTTTATAATCACCTAAAGTAATCCAAACATAGAGCATCCGTTTGGTGGCCCCGAGTTCCGTATACCCGGTTCACTACGTCATTTTCTGTCTAAATTTTTCGAATAATATTTTTGCGGAAGAAATAATTGAAATTCATTTTTGGCAACATTAAATAAACTGTAATGGCCGCTAAATTTGAAAACATTTATGAAACCATTTGAAATAGTAAATCGAACCATTAATATTGTAAAGAAATTGCCAATATCATAATTTCTCAAATAAATGAACTTCTCTAAATTATTCGATTGTTTGGAAAATACGGAAATCATTAACGTCAAACTTTCAACCGTTCAACGATTATTGCCACCATCATTCATCGCTCGCCACCGTCTCCGAAATCTGCAAAACTGTTAAAAAGTAGGGTGAGTATTTCATGGGGGAAATACTCAGTAGACTCATCGCAAATTAATTTAATTTATAAGATGATTAAACACATAAATCCCGGCTCTTTATAAAACGGGCATTGATAGAGCTTCTTTATAAAACGGCTCTTGATAAAACTCATATTTTGCATTACAGCACGGGACATATTTTGCAAATCATAGGCTCTTTGAAAATAGCTCTTTGAAAACCATATACTTATAAAAACATTTTAATTATGCCAAGCATAATTTCTTTTGAAAGCATAACATAAGATAGGATTGAAATCCTCATAAACATATGAAGACACAAGAACTTTACCGAACTTAGGTGGCAAGAATTCTTTATGCAGTAAAATCATAATAACAGTAAGTTTTCATCATAACATAGGATAAGATCGAAATCCTCATAAATATAAGAATTTTACCGAACTTAGGTGGCAAGAATTCTTATGTAGTAAGTATACCAAGCATAATTTTCTGAAATTCATAGGGATCAATTGCATCATAACATAAGATAGGATCGAAATCCTCATAAACATATGCGACAGGAATTTTACCGAACTTAGGTGGTAAATCCTCATAAACATATGGAAAGATAGGAATTTTACCGAACTTCGTGGCAAATCCTCATAAACATAGGAGACACAAGAATGTTACCGAACTTAGGTGGCAAGAATTCTTATGTGTAGCGCTACTAAAACTCCGGTCCCCTTAACATATCATAACTTATCATATGGGACCCAAAACAATCTTGGTAGATTGATTTCATAGCAATGATCCAAAAAAAAACATTTTCGTGAAGCATAGGGTATACTTACTTTTCGTAAAAACATAAAGTATATTTTCTTTTCATAAAAAAACATACTTACTTTTCATAACAACATAAGGTATATTTACCTTTCATAAAAACATACTTGTTTTTCTTAAAAATTGACTTTCACAAGTCACATGACATTCATATGAAATCATAATTTAAATCAATTAATAAGTGCGAGTCTACCTCAAATCCGACGAGTGCAAAGTTGAGCGGGAATGACTTCAATTTCTTTAAATTCTCCGTACGCTTCGTCTTAGCCAATAAGTCACTTTAGTCTATCGAATATATAGTTCAAAATGATAAATTATAATTTGAAGACTAAAATTGATGTTTTGAAAGTTGAGGGACAAAATAGATATTTTGAAAGTTCAGGGATTAAATTGAATACTTTTGATAGTTGAGTCGGAAACTCAAAACAATAGGGTTGAAATAATATATTTTAAAACATCAAATATTTTAAAACATCAATTTCTCATACCACTTTTTAATCACAAATATTTTCTCTTTTCAATTTTTAACCACACACTTTCACTTGAAAAGACAAATAAATTGGTTTATAATTTGTTGGTGGGATTCGAACAAAGGCTAATATATAATTACAATTTATAAATTAATTTATAAACAATATAATTTCTCAAAACACTTTTTGATTATATATGTTTTCTCTCTTCAATTTTTAATCACACATTTTATCTTAAAAATATAAATTAATCAATTTATAATTGTTACAATATTATTGAATAGAGGCTAAGCCAACTATTCAAAAATTGGGAAAATACACAATCACTTCTCATAGATCCATGGCCAAAATTAGTTCTACTAGGCTATGATGGCTATGATATACCCATCATTAATCATTGGGATAATTAGAGTGTACACTGGTTCTTGCTACTGATGTTAGATAAATACTAGTATTGCAAAGTATTTAGAATAGTACATGAATCTTCACTCCCTCTTCTATCCCACCGCAATTCCATTTATCTCGCCCATATCTCTTCCCACCGAACTCTCTCTCTCTCTCTCTCTCCCTCCCTCCCTCCCTCCATAGTTCCATATATCTCGTCCATATCTCTTCCAAATGAACTCTCTCTCTCTCTCTCTCTCTCTCTAACTTTTCATTTACAGATTCACAAATCCCCCTTCAAACTCTGAAAATCACGCACGAATTGTGTAAAAAGTTTTGCAAAAATTTCATTTTTGAAACCTCCATTTTTGAAGTTTAAGTTTTGCAGTCGAAACCTAAGGGACCGCATTCTATACGATTGGAGAAAATGGTCGTCCAGCAAGAAGAAAGGGTTGAGTGCGTTTGAAATTGAGACATGTTATTGGAAAGCAACTGTGGGTAAGCCCTTTTCAGTGGAGTATGCAAGTGACATGCCCAGGTCTGCCTTTTTGGGGAATAAGATCGATGGGAAGTGGAATGAGGGCCCCTTGACAGTGGTGGAGATGAAGTGGAATATGAGAGGGGTTTCAAGGGCAAAAAGTTCAGTAATAAAAGAAGAAATCCCAGGGATAACATCACCCATGGTGTACATTGCTGTGTTGTTTAGTTGGTTTGTTTGACATGTGGAAGATCATGACCTTTTGCAAGAAGACCAAACCACCGAAAGTCTGAAATTGAATTCATAAGATTCTCCAGAATATGCTTTGTAATCTTTGTAATGTTCAAGTTCAAGGCATTGCCTCTATGGTAATTATTATTTGAGCTTGGCAGGTTATTTTACTTGTTTACCTATGGTCACTCCATTCATTTATATCTCAAGAGTAGGAGGTTGCTAGGGAAAATGGATATGATGATAATCTTGTGTTTGAGGTGTTGTTGTGGTTGTTATCACGGTGATTTTTACAGGATTTACATGTATTATATCCGAATAATACAGGTGTTGGATTGGTTATTACTAACACAATTAAAGAATGACACAAAATATTTATGAAAATTACAAGACATTACAAAGCATTATTGAACAGTACGACACTAGTCTAAACATTACAACGACGAGTGTAAAGCATTACATATCGTTACTGAAGATTACAAAACGAACATTAAATTGCAGGAACTGTAGTAAGTTACTTTCATGTTAATGTCTTTTTTTTTTATTGTAATCACAAGCATATCTTTTTACTTTCATGTTAATGTCTTTTTTGTGATTGTAATCTCAAGCATATCTTTCTTGAAATGTATCTTGTGTATTTGTGGTAGTAAATTTTGTTTGCATTACAAAATACTTACAGTGACTGTAATGTTACGATAACTACGATTACACAACATTACACAACTATGACCGTAAATTACAACACGTTACATAACATTACATAATGCATTCGCTAGAAATCTGGTGCTATTCGTCTAAAAATAGTAGAAGCCATAAACAGTCGAAAGGAATGATTGCACAAAACATGATGTAAGAAGAAACTCATTGATTATAGAGTAAATATTGATAATTAAAAATTGCATAATTTAAATTCATAAATAAAAGGTAACAATATCTTAAATAAAAGATTACAATATTTAATGACCCTTATAAATGAATTGTTTCGCTCACATCGAATCCGGTTTTTTTTTTTAAACTATGGAAACAATATTGTGTAATATTACAAATAGTACGTAAAGCCAGTATTTTTCAATTACGATACATTACAACTAGGTATTTGCGTAAATTTCCCTTGATCATTTGAAGAACAATTGATTTTATCGACTCGGACTGAGCTGAAAAACAACACTTCTTTATTTTTATACTTGCGTTTTGTTTGACGTCTGATTTTTATTTACGAATTATCCAATGGTAAATAAGACAATAATATCTACGAACTCCATACGCACTGAAGATCGGATACAAAAGGGTGAAGATTGCCCGACTAAATGAGTTTGCAGGTCAAATATAGAGGTAAATTTAAAAACCTGACATGAGAATGGATATAGTGTGAGTTTTTCTAAATGAACTATACCCTACCCGCATACTCTTTTGTTGCATTAACGAAAAAATCAGCATTTAAAAAACATATTCTTAAATACATATTATTATTTCTCGTTAGTTTTTTATTTAAATGGGTATAGAATTATACTCGCATTCACCCCCCCCCCCCAACCTGCTTCAGATTGGTTGGTATATTAAACAAAGCGGCATTCTATCTCCAAACATTTTTGCGTCTCTCTTTACAAAAGTTTTTATTTTCTTTCTTTCAAGATCTTCACTTATTTCAGTTAGTTGTTAGTTTGATTTCTTTAAACATGCTAATTAGTTATTGATTTCTTAAAAAATATTATTATTTTTCGTTAGTTTTTTATTTAAATATGCTAAATACTTCTCATTAGTTTGTCATATTTGCCTTCAAATCTCTTTACTGGAAAAATAAACAAAATGTTTGCACAACAACAACAACAATAATAATGTTGACCACAAAATTTGGCAGGACATTAAATCAACACGTCTTAGCTCCTCCATCTTCAACACATGGACCTCCTACGCACTAGGACAAACTATCAGTATGCAATGGGTAACAAGTGGCTCCCATTTGCATTCCGATGCCTAAGTCAGTACACATTTCAAGTAAATATAATTCGAATACGGGAGATATAAATTTGTAAAAGAGAGAAAATGGAGTGAGATTTTATATATGATGTTATAGTATTGTGTTTCTAACCTTTTTCTTGGAAACAATTGTGTTGTATTTATAGTTAGAATTACTTACTCAGATCATGACACGTGTTATGCTTTACACGTGGCTTCTCCCTAACCACTAACTAGGTAAACCACTTGTTTAGTTATAATCATTTCGCGCCTACTGTAGGGTTGCAGCCACCATCACATCTCTCATAAAGGTGTTGTCTCGTTAATTTTACCTAGAGGTGGCAAACGGGTCGAGCCGCTCGCCGGCTCGCGAAAACACGAGCCGAGGGCGGCTCGGCTCGTCAAACGGACGAGCTCGTGGGCGAGCCAAACAATGTAGTTGAACCACAAGTCTCGGCTCGTGCCAACAAGCCAGGGGCTCGCCGGCTCATGTAAATAAATAAATAAATAAATAAATAAATAAATTTAAACGTCGTTTTTTCGCGTAGAAAACTAAAAAAAAAAATAAAAAATGTTACTGATTCATCTGAACCTAAATAATAAATAAAAAAAAATTAAAAACTACAAATGTTTTTTTACTTATTAAGTTATTAATAATTTATTTAATACATAACTTATTACTTATTAGTTATTAATATTATACTTATATTTATACTTATTAGTATTCAAGATTTCAAATATTTTAGCTATCGATTAGATTGTCGACTAAATAAACTTAAGACGGTAAGACAAGAGGGAAAACGGTAAGAGGGGTTTTAAAAAATAAAAATAAAAATACACGAGCTAAACGAGCCGAGCTTAGGCTCGGCTTGTTTAACCCGAGCTCGTTGCTCGGCTCGTCCGTTTGACGAGTCGAGCATTCCGAGCCATGGGCCGAGTCGGCTCGACTCGGCCCATTGCCATCTCTAATTTTACCACGTACCGACAGTCCAAATATCTCTGATGTGTTGTCAGGTCCTGTCCCTAATTCAGAGTGGTCACTTCGGATAGTACCACTTCGGATTACCCCGATCTTCAGATGAAACATTGTTCATTCCGCCACAAATTATGGAGTTTTAAGTATGGCTGGTAGCCAATATGCCCCACGCGGGTCCTCACAAGTGACGTGTCTTAGTCCATTTAGGCATGGTAGTAATCTTAATATATATAATAACAACATAGCCGTCACATAAATCCGCACATAGTTTCCCGTCATTTTTACCTGGTATTTTAGGAAACTTTATAATTTTATTAATTATTTTAATAATTGAATTATGAAACTTCAATTAATGCAAAATTAATTATAGGTGACATATAATAAATGACTTATTGATTTATAAAAAATGAAAAATATATAAATAGATCAAATTGTATATTATTTTTATTCTTTTGATAATTATTGTAATATTTTGAAGTAAAAAAATATGCAATATGGGTGTCAAATTCAAGATCTTAACGAGAAATTTAATACAAGCTAACAAATGAATACAAACTCTAAATATATCATTCGTAAAATTGTCTCAAATAATAAAGGTAAAAGCTTAATTTATACTTTTTACTTTTTCCAATATCCAATCTTTTTAATTTATCTCATTTAAATCATAAAATGATATCTATCTTTTCTTACATAACTTCAATTTTACATAAATGATTAATTTCATATATTTTTTCTTATCAAATTAAAAAAAATAATAGATATACAATCTTTCTAAGTAAATTCAATTAAAATATTTTAATTTCTACAACTTTAGATTTCGACAAATTTTTTGGTAATTTTGAAATTAATTTTATAAATTTACTCATTTTGTTCATTTATCTATTTTTTAATTTTATAAATTTAAAAGAACATCAATCTGTAAAATATATACTACAGACTTTAAAAATTAATTCATTGAGTTCTATAGAAAATAAAAATATAAGGTTTTATCAAACTTATTCTATTTAAAAGTAAAAATATGGTTAATACATTTATTTAAAAGGTACAAAAAATAGTTTTTTTTGTGTTTGTGTAACGTGACCATTTTTAATACTTGGTGAAAAATAAAATGTCACGTTTTATTTGAATCATTGAATAGGAGTAAGTTTGACATTGATATTGATATAAACTATAGAAATAATTTTAAAAGTGTGATTGAAAGTGAAAGAAAGTAGTATAAAAAATAAAATAATTATCAAATCAATCAATTGAGTGGTTCAAAATTGATTTTCTTTTTTTAGAATGTATGGTTAAAAAGTATTATGTGCAATTGTGAAAATTTAGTTTTTAAATAATATGTGGTTGTGAATGAACATTAAAAAAAATTATTTTTAAATAATCAATTCTATATAAATAATTAACCGGGTCCCACTTTGACAGGGTTCCATCCTCCCATCACAATTAGCTTCCCTTCAGTATTGGAAACCTAGCAGAACAAAGGTAACACATGTAACGATACAATAATTTTGTCGTCCTTTATTGTCCAATATGACATAATAAAAGTATTTCATAATTTATTTAATTATTTTGAAATGTAAAAAAAATAAAAACAGGATTTATTTAAAGAAAAATGAGAATCTTAATCTTAATCTTAATCTTAATATATATAATAACAACATAGCCGTCACATAAATCCGCACATAGTTTCCCGCCATTTTTACCTGTTATTTTAGGAAACTTTATAATTTTATTAATTATTTTAATAATTGAATTATGAAACTTCAATTAATGCAAAATTAATTATAGGTGACATATAATAAATGACTTATTGATTTGTAAAAAATAAAAAATATATAAATAGATCAAATTGTATATTATTTTTATTCTTTTGATAATTATTGTAATATTTTGAAGTAAAAAAATATGCAATATGGGTGTCAAATTCAAGATCTTAACGAGAAATTTAATACAAGCTAACAAATGAAAACAAACTCTAAATATATCATTCGTAAAATTGTCTCAAATAATAAAGGTAAAAGCTTAATTTATACTTTTTACTTTTTCCAATATCCAATCTTTTTAATTTATCTCATTTAAATCATAAAATGATATCTATCTTTTCTTACATAACTTCAATTTTACATAAATGATTAATTTCATATATTTTTTCTTATCAAATTAAAAAAAATAATAGATATCCAATCTTTCTAAGTAAATTCAATTAAAATATTTTAATTTCTACAACTTTAGATTTCGACAAATTTTTTGGTAATTTTGAAATTAATTTTATAAATTTACTCATTTTGCTCATTTATCTATTTTTTAATTTTATAAATTTAAAAGAACATCAATCTGTAAAATATATACTACAGACTTTAACAATTAATTTATTGAGTTCTATAGAAAATAAAAATATAAGGTTTTATCAAACTTATTCTATTTAAAAGTAAAAATATGGTTAATACATTTATTTAATAGGCACAAAAAATAGTTTTTTGTGTGTGTGTGTAACGTGACCATTTTTAATACTTGGTGAAAAATAAAATGTCACGTTTTATTTGAATCATTGAATAAGAGTAAGTTTGACATTGATATTGATATAAACTATAGAAATAGTTTTAAATGTGTGATTGAAAGTGAAAGAAAGTAGTATAAAAAATAAAATAATTGTCAAATCAATCAATTTAGTGGTTCAAAATTGATTTTCTTTTTTTAGAATGTGTGGTTAAAAAGTATTATGTGCAATTGTGAAAAATTAGTTTTTAAATAATATATGATTGTGAATGAACATTAAAAAAAATTATTTTTAAATAATCAATTCTATATAAATAATTAACCGGGTCCCACTTTGACAGGGTTCCATCCTCCCATCACAATTAGCTTCCCTTATGTATTGGAAACCTAGCAGAACAAAGGTAACACATGTAACGATACAATAATTTTGTCGTCCTTTATTGTCCAATATGACATAATAAAAGTATTTCATAATTTATTTAATTATTTTGAAATGGAAAAAAAATAAAAACATGATTTATTTAAAGAAAAATGAGAATCTTAATCTTAATCTTAATCTTAATATCTTAATCTTAATATATCTTAATATATATAATAGCAGGATAGTTGGCTCCTATTTTCCGGCCAAAACTGCTGTCATATTTTTTTTATTTTTTTTTTAAAAAAGGGTCAAAATATGGTTTTTCGTTGTCTGGTGCAATATAATTAATTAATAAACTATCATTAATATCAATTGCACGTGGATCAATGCATTGATACTGAAAAAATGTTTAATCATTTTTTTATCGTATAAAATTTTTTGATCGTAAAATGTGTAATAATTTGTATAATGCAAATGGTCCATGCACATTAATATTTATTGTATGTTATATTATGAAGCAGTTAACGTCCAAGGAGTGTTGAGAATATTTCTAACTAAAAAATTCTATATTTATTTATTTTTTTCGTTTATATAAACTAATGCAAGTAATAAAAAAACATTGTTGTTTTCAATAAAATGGGGTTTTTTTTATTTATTTATTTATTTTGGCTATGGTCATCCTTTATGCTATTAAAGTTTTGTATTATTTAATATTTAATATCCATTTTTTATTATTTATTATTTATTTATACATTTTTTTTTTCTCGAGGTTAATGTTTATGTATGATTTTTTATGGATCATTTATCCAAATAAGATGAATAATTGAACTTTCCACCTACCCATATAACTATTTCTATAAGTTTAATTTTATTATTTAAACTATGCTTTTAACCACATAATTTCGAAAATATGAAATGCCATACAAATAATTGAATGAAGAGACGACTTCTTCAGTCCAAATAAAATAATATTATCCAGGATAATATTTCTGCTCATTCAAATTTATAAAAGATCTCTAATTTCTGATATGAAAATGAAAAGATAAAAATAAGCATCATATAGTTGGATAACCAAATTTTTTATATTGATTTGAAGAACATATTATGTAACATTCATGAATAGGAAAAAAAAAATATCTGTGTGTAATATATATAGAAATTGTTTCTTACTTTTATTTCTTATTATCATTATTATATTTTAACATTACTAAAAAAAGGATTATTTGTAACGTTGAGCAACACTAACACAATCAATAAAAATCATTGTGAAATAAGAAAAAATAAATTAATTTATTAAAAATGCATATATATTTTTTAAAGAAGTGTTTTGTAATTTACATTGAATTTTGCTATTGAATACCTTTTTGTTTCTTCATATTATTTCCCATAATATTTAAATTTAATTATTTTCGTTATATATTTCCCACATTTTCATTAATTATTAAATATATTTAATTACTTATTCATTAATTAATTGTTATAATTTTTTCCCGTGCAACGCACGGGTGCGAATAATAATAATAATAATAATAATAATAATAATAATAATAATAATAATAATAAACCGATTTTAAATGGGTATGAAATTATACTCGCATTCACCCCCCTTCGACCTGCTTCAGATTGACGGGTATATGAGTCAGGGATAGTACTAAAAATTCCTAACAGGTAGGGTATAGGTTTGCCAACCTGACATATACCACCCATTGTCATTCCTACACTATGTTCTTTAACAATTTAACGCAATGATTACAATTTATAACTCAATACATACACAACACAATTTTTCAAATCACTTTTTACTAAACATTTTACTTCAAAGATACCAAAAAAAATGACGGCAAGAAGTTTCCGAACATAGGTCTTACTTTTTATCATACACATTTTCTCACTTTTCGACTACATATTTTACTTTAAAAAGATCACATTTTTTGTTTAAAAAAATAATAAATTACCAAACATAAGGAATTTGAGCTTTTTAGATAAAATATGTAGTTGAAAAGTAATTATGAAAATATATTTAATTATAAATGATTTTAAAAAATGTATGTTTATAAAAAAGCTTACCAAACATACTTTAGAAGAGAAAAAGATAGTTAATTACAAACTTCAAAGGAAAATCATGAATGCCAATTTTAAATTCGAACACAACTTTCACAAAACGTAAAGCGAGAAGATAAATTTGGCGAAGTATGAATATGTCTCTAAAATTACAGTTCTACTCCGTTTGGTAACATTGTACTATTTATAAACTAATTTGTTTATGATTTTGAGATAAAGATCCTGTTTCTTTCGATAAAAAATCAATTTTTTATCAAAGTCAAAGTTAATAATTAATAACAATCATATATTTCATGAGCCCTACAACTTTTTAACTACACATTTCATCAATTTTTATCAAAATTCGTTAAAAATCTGATTTTAATCTCTCCCAAACAGAGGCAAAATGTAGTGGTTGAAAATTGGAGAGAGAAAATGTGTATAATTAATAAATAGTTTAGAAAATTGTGTGGTTTATAAATATGTTTATAAATCATTTTTTTTATTTTACCAAACACATGGTCGATTAATTCGATCATATGAGATTCAAATTTACCCTCTTTATTCAGTTAGAATCAAACAGTCTTACTTTGTTGCTCGTCCACCTCCAATGATAAAGTGCCAAGTGTCCCATTTAAAAATTATTCAGACACTTGGCACATTTTTATTTGGAGGTGGGCAACATAATATTGCCCACCTCTAGCAGCAGAGCATTTTCGTTCTATCAACAGGCTTCCCTATTGCTTGAGGTGGGCAATATAATCCATTGATAAAGTGTCAAGTGTCTCATTTAAAATTTATTCGAACACTTGGAACATTTTCATTTGGATGTGGGCAACATAATATTGCCCACCTCTGGCATCAGAGCATTTTCGTTCTATCAACAGGCTTGCTCTGTTGCTCGAGTTGGGCAATATTATGTTTGATTGGCAAAGGTACAAAGGAACTGAAATTCATGTAAGTTGGAAAATAAAAACCTACTCACCTCATAGAAATTCATTTTTTATGGAAATTGCCAAAAAAAGCTTAAAGTGGTTGTAACCTGAAATTCGAACTTTATTTCCACCTTCTTATCAAACAGCCAAAATAGAAATTGAATTCCTCGAATTTGATACTTTTCATGGAAAATAAAGTTATCAAACACACCCTAAGGGGCTATTTGAATACGAACATGAAAAACAGTTTAATAAGAATTTCTAAATATTATTTTCCATGAAAAATAAAATGAAGGAATTTGAGCGTGTTTGATTGAAAGTGAAAGTATATGAAAGTGTGGTAAAAGTGGAAAATGAATTCTCAACTAAATCCAAATAAAATATTTTCTTTGTCTTCAAGGAAAATCAACAAAAACGAAACAAGATAGAAAATATTTTTCATCTACCAAAAACGCAATAAAAAAGGTCACTTTCATTTTTCATTAAAATCAATTTTCCACAAAAATTTGCATATCAAACGGACCCTAAGAATAAATCTTAAAACTTGATTGATGACTATCTTTCGTTCATAAAAAAAAAAAAACTTGAGTTCTTTTGAGGTGAAATATGAGGTAAAAATGGTTTGAAAAAAATATGTTTGATTAATGCTCTGTTCATAAATATAGAAATGGTTTTTTGTTGTATTTAGGTAAATTTAGTCTCTGTTTGGCAAGTCATTTTTAAAAATATTTTTAAATTACACATTTCTTCAAATAACTTTTTAGAAACATATATTTTCTCTCTACTTTTCAATCCCATATTTTAACTCAAAAAACCACATTATTTATTTTTAAACAAAAAAACTTTTAACAAACAGAACTTGTCGGCCATTGCAGATGCTCTTAGTCGGAAGTTGTACCTGACAACTGCTCTTTAGTTATTATTAGGACATCTCCAATGGTTAAATAAAAAAGAAAATGAACTCCAATGAAGTCCCAAATTTATACCAAATGAATAGTATTTATTTTTTTATTTTTTATTCATGTCTGTATCAAATAATTTATTTCATTTTCTATTTAATTAAAATGAAATTATTACTAAAATTGTTAATTAAAAAATAATATAAAATGAATTGAAATACTACATTTATTAAATTATGAAATCAAAAATTAAATATTTGAATTTTATGTATTCAATATGCATTACTTATTATTTAATTATAATTCACAAACTAATATTAACTAAAAATAATAGTCACATACAAATAAAAAAAAATATGAATTATTAAATTTCAAAACAGTAAAAAAGGGACATAGAAGGGATTAGGACTGCACAAAAAATCGTCAAACTGCAAACCGAATCGAAATCATTGATTTTAAACCGTTGGTTCGGTTTCACAAGGACCCGCCAATATTTTCAAACAAAACCAAACCAAACGGTTTCAAAATTGTTTGTTTTAGGTTTCAATTTTTAAAAATCGTTTAAACCAAACCGAACCGCTAATTTTTTAATTAAAAAATTAATTTTTATTCATTTAAATTTAGAGTTTTTTCTCCAAAAAAAAATTCAAATTTATCTAATGGATAAAAGTTTTCGTCTAGAGTTTTTTTTTTTAAAGCTCTCATCTAATGTCCAACTACAAAATTTCATTAACCTCTAACTCATACTACCTTTTAACAACATATTCCAACCCCATTAACATGTAATTCACACAATCCTTAAACCATATACTCGAACCCTAAAAGCCTATTTAATTGAGATTCAAACCTAAAACGTTCCCACTTCCTAATTCAATCAGTAATTTTTTGTTTTCATTCGTCTTACTTGTCTCCTTCCAACTTTCAAGTTCCTCTTCACTAATGTCAATTAGATTCTTAGAAAAATAGACAGAGACAATAGATGTACTTCCAATTTCTTCCTGCATTTGATTTTATTTTATAGAGTTATGGAAGATTTTTCGATCTATATCAAAAGGTTCGAATCAAGGTAAGAATTTGAATATCTCATGTTTAAGTTTTTTTGCAAGTAATATCGTTCGATTATTTTATTTTATTTTTTAGAATTTATTCCTTGCTGAATTTTGGATTTAGATAACAATGGTAAGCCATCAAGAAGAGAGCTAAGACAAAATGTAATTATTGTGGAAAATTGTATAAGTATCAAACTAATAATTGTGGGACTAGTACTTTATCGAATCATATCACACATTTACGCAAAAAAGTATCCGTATATGGTTTTAGATAAAAAGTAAAATGAATGACTAGCTATGGTAAGTCTAAGACTAGTGATTTTTCTAAGTGATGACGATGACCTGTCATGTTCATTCGGAAAGAAGTTAGGAAACAAATACATTGCAATTACAAGTTTATAATTGTTTTTTAACTTAATGTTTTTATTTTGAATTGAAAACAAATTCGAATGAATTTAACATCTAACGTTACTAATTCTCATATTAGCTTATATATTAACTTATTTTATCTTTATATTAAAATATACGAGTTAATTTTACATCTAAAATATATTATATTATGTGGACAAGTAAAAACCACGGATTTAAACCGAACCAAACAGCTAAAAAATGGTTTGGTTTAGTTTGTAAAATGAAATGATTTGGTTTGATTTGAGAAAATGTCAAACTGCTTGAAATTGTTTGGTTTGAAAATTCGTCGAAAATCGTTCAAATCGGACCGCGTTCACACCTAGAATCTTATCTTAATCTTAATCTTAATTTAATTAATTTAATATATATTAAAGTATAATTGTCGTCACCGAAATCCGCACATAATTTCCTACCAAAATAACTTTCTATATTTGGCAGTTTTTGCAAAAAAATAAAATAAAAATATTGTATTAGATATTTTGCAAATATTAGGGTACATGTGTCGTTAATGACATTAGTATTGACATCCGCGTTATACTATTAATGACATCAATATGTTATTTTTTTAATGTGTAAACTACTTTTTTATAATAATTATTATTTTTTTGATAATTATTGTAATATTTTAAAATCGAAAAATATGTAATATAAATGTCAATTGAAAATCTAAATGAGAAGTTTAATTCAAACAAACAAGTGAGAGCAAACAATAAATATATTGTTCGTAAAATTGTCTCAAAGATCAAAAGTAAAAGTTTTTTTAGTCATAAATGATTAATTTAAGTTCGAGTTTTTTCTTATTAAATTAAAACAAATAATTAAAAAAAAAATTTCGAAGTAAATTCAATTAAGTTGTGTTAATTTTTACAATTTAAGATTTTGATCAATTTATTCATAATTTTGATATTATTTTTATTTATTTACTGATTATGATCATTGTCCATTTTTTATTATAGACTTAAATAACTACAATATGCGGAATATATATTACAGATTTTAACAAATAGTTCATATACTTTTTATTAATCAATTGATTGTTAATCAATGTTTATTAAAATATTAAAATAATATTGTAATAATATGAATAAAGAAATTGTCAATATGAAGAAATAAAAATAAATTCACGTAACAATATTTATTAAAATTAATGATTATTTTTTTAGAAAAACACTTGAAATTTATAATTAATGTTTTAAAAAGTGAAAATATACCAAAAAATCTATCTATCTTACACATCTTTTTGAGAAGAATATGATGAAAAATAATATATAAAAAGAAAAGCGTTGATTTTGAGTCTTTTACATGTATTGTATGAGCTTAATTGTGTAGTTCAAAAACTTATTAAAAAGGATTTTTGCAAACTAATCATTTTTTTAAGAAAATTTATGCAAAAAAATTATTTGGAGTATCACTCAATACAATAATTTCAGATTTGATCATCTATTAAGAAGAAATAGTTTGACAACAGATATTGATTCGTTGATAAATTGTATAGTATTGTAATATAATAACATGTTTATTATTAAAAATTTCATTACTGCAATTATACTATATAGGAAGCGATCAAATTTGTGCATCGCATAGGTTAATACTACTTCCTTTTAAAATATAAGAAATAACAAATGGAATTTGATGTAATGCTATTCATCTCGAAACAAGTTTTATACCAATGTTTACCAAATTTGGACTGGAGTTGCTCTTAACTGCAATTTTTTTTTTTTTTTTTGACAATTGCTGCAAAATTTTGTTACAATAAGGTTGTGTTTGATAACGAGGGTGAAATTTGGGTGTAAAGAAAATGAATTCCAGGGAATTGAAAGTTTAATGTGTTTAATTGGTTTAATTTTCTAGGTAAAAAAAGTAGAGAATTTTTCAACTTTTATTGTTTGATTGATATTATTTTCTATGAAAAATAAAGTAAAATTTAGCTATTATAATATTTTTATTTTTTATTTTTATTTTTTATCAAGTTTGTACTTAGTAATAATAATATTAACTTTTGGGAAAAAAAATCAATTAACAATAAAAAAATGATTAAACGTGATGAAAATGGTATGCGATTTTCTCTGAAAAATAAATTTTTCTATCCAACTGGGAAAATAAAATCCTTAAAAAGTGAGAAAAGCAGTGCGCGTGAACTGAAATGTTGAAAATCAAGATACCTGAAAAATGTGTAAATCAAACATGTAAAGTAGGAAAAAAAATGTTGGAAAAACCTTCATTTCCATGAAAATAAACGTATCGAACGCACCCTTAGTCAACTTTTGAGTCACTATCTATACTCTACCGTTTTTTTTTTTTCTTTTTAGCTGCAAAATTTTGTTCCAATTTAGTCAACTTTTGAGTCACTATACTCTACCGTCCGAACTGAACTGTACGTCTTCTCTCAACTATCATATATTTCAGAACCGCTAGCTCACTTTTTCGCTTTTCTTGATCGAACCCATAGAAGACTCATTTCTGGAGTGCCAACAAATAGCTCTTTTGATTACAAGAACTTGATGTTCATTTTGAGCCCTTAAATGCTTATTTTGAAGTTTTCTTTGTATTTTATCTGCAAATGGGTGCAGGAGATCCCGAGAATAGACCAATCAAGATCACAATTTCCTGGGTTCTATATGTATTAAAGTAGTGAGATATTTAGGGTTTTGAGATTCAAGATCGGTGACAGATGGAATCAAGAATGGATCAGTATGAGATCATGGAGCAAATTGGTCGTGGAGCTTTTGGGGCAGCCATTTTGGTCAATCACAAGCAGGAAAGAAAAAAGTATGTCATAAAAAATTATATTAATTCCACTTTTTTTTTTTTTTTTTTTTGGTATTATTTTGCAAAAAAATTGCTTTTAAAGTCTGCAACAAGCTAACAATTTTTTACCCTCATGTTTGGAAATGAAAAAATAGATACGTGCTTAAGAAGATCCGGTTGGCTCGACAAACAGAGCGTTGCAGACAATCTGCTCATCAAGAGGTATACTGATGTTATTATTGATTTTAGATAATATTCGTTTTACCTTTTTATAATTATTTAGATTTAGATTTTATTTTCTTTCGTTTGATAAATTTTAACTTTTGATGGTTAAAGGAATTTTTTTTGAGTAATTCTTTAGTGACTTCATTGTTGGTGAATTAACTTACAAAATTTCACTCTGTTAAAAGTCTCAATCTGGATATTTACTGCCAATTTTATCTTTTTATTGAGCGGTCCTATAATGCATAAGTATGTTCCACTGACTACTATTATTGGCTACGTAAGTTAAAATGTGCTCCGGAAATTTTAATGTGTAGATGGCACTAATTGCACGGATACAACATCCATACATAGTCGAATTCAAGGAAGCATGGGTAGAGAAGGTAAGAGCCTGGAACCTTCTACTTACTGCTGCAATTTTTGATTATTTCATCTGATTCAGTAAAATATTCTTAGGATATCCCCCTCAACTGAACTGTTTATTGCAAAATGGTAATGTAGGGCTGCTATGTTTGTATAGTTACTGGCTACTGTGAGGGTGGCGACATGTAAGTATTGTTGCATGAAACATGTTATTGGTTAGATTATTTCCTTCCAGTTTTTGCAAGCTATTGATAATTCATCTTTATCAGGGCTGAACTTATGAAAAAATCAAATGGACAGTTTTTTCCCGAGGAGGTGACTGTTCTAATATTTACATGCTTTTTTTTTTTTCATCAGCTCCGATAACTTGGCGCACAGTTTTCATTCTCTTTTTTAACCATGTGCTCTATGCAGAAACTCTTGAAATGGTTTGCTCAATTATTATTGGCAGTTGAGTATCTGCATTCAAATTTTGTTCTGCACCGGGACCTTAAAGTACGTTTATGAATACTATTTTAGTGATTCATTTATGTTTCTTTCGAAATGAATTCAAATATTGACTTTCATGTCACTTTTTCCTTGGCAGTGTTCCAATATCTTTCTTACAAAAGATCAAGATGTTCGTTTAGGTTAGTTTGCTTCTTTTATTGATTTTAGAACAGCCTTCTTCCCCCAGTTTGAAAATTCTTCTTCTTTCATGACTTCTACTTTTGCAGGGGATTTTGGACTTGCAAAAACTCTGAAGACAGATGATTTGGCTTCTTCAGTAAGTGCTTTTAGTTTATATACTGGATAAAGGATTGAATAGTCCTGCAAAGTTTTGAGAGTGGGTTGGGGGGGGGGGGGGGGGGCACTAAAATATTTTTTTCATTATTTCGAGCCCTAACAAATGAGTAGAACAGATGTAACTTTTCCTTCTCCTCTGAAAAAAGGAACGTGACTGTATCACAATATCTGTTTCAAATTTATTGTTACAAAAACTTCATCCAACTATGTAGCGAGAGCATTTGAAGAATAGTTTATATGGTTAAATGAGTTCATTGATGTGTTCGCATGCTAGAAATTCATGAAGGCAGCTTGTCGGAAGTTGTGTACGCGAAAAGCCCATTTCAGATGGCTTGCTGTCATTACTTTTCAGAAAGGAATGTTTATTAGGCACTAAAACTAAATATATCTAGAAACTTCTTTTATATTTAGAAACCAAAATTTACTTAATCCCTTTTATCCCTCGGATTAAAAGTTTTGCTTTATGATCTTATATAAGTTACTTATGTCAAAGACTTGTCATAGAAAAAGGGTTGTATATAATCCTTTTCCTGCTGCACTGTTTATAAACTAATGCATGCTTAAATAATTAAATTGCCAGACTTGAGTTTAAGGTCTTTTGGAAATTATTCACCGTCTTTTTTCTTGCCCAGGTAGTTGGAACTCCCAATTACATGTGCCCCGAACTTCTTGCAGATATTCCTTATGGCTTTAAATCCGATATTTGGTCCCTCGGTACGTCTATTCTTACATTTTCGACATGTAGAAGTGTTTACAATTTATTCATGACTGATTGTGCAATCTTATCAGAGTTTAATGGAGTGTAACCGATCCATTTTGGCACTTTTCATTAGGATAAAGTAACTGATCTGAATATCTCAGGAGATGCTTTAACACAGTGGTTTCTATGTTTTTATTCATCTTCTGAGCATGACAAATGTTTATAGTCTATGGACACAATTAATTATTCGCTCAAAGTTACTGCCCTCAAACCCGATCCTTGATATATGTATCTTTATCCTGATTTCCATCTTACATTTCCATTAATATTGCTATTAGGTTGCTGTATATATGAAATGGCTGCTCGTTGCCATGCCTTCAAGGCTTTTGTAAGTTTCCTGTCCTGTTTTATTTTTTATTTTTGCCTCTATGTTTTTTTCTTTTCTCTTCCCTGTTTTTTCCTACTAACGAAAAGAGATTATATCTAAATTAGTGCGAGTCTCTCTCCTCTCTCTCTCTCTCTCTCTCTCTCTCTCTATATATATATATATATATATATATATATATATATATATATATATATATATTTTCATCTTGCCATATATTTTGCGTGAATGTGTAATTTAACCATATGTAAGTACACGTGTTTGTGAAGTTGGTTTCTGATAGTGGTATTTTTGTTTCAGGACATGGCAGGACTAATAAGCAAGATCAACCGCTCATCCATTGGCCCTTTGCCGTCCTGTTACTCCCCATCCTTGTAAGTCAGTTTTTTATTTCCACGGTCATAATTATATTTATGCATATAGGCACATTTTTCCTCCGTGTTACGTGCTCAAAGGCTCAGGTGTTTGGCTTTCCTCGTGTTCTTTACCACTCGTAGTTCATCATAGCTAGTGAGAAATTACAATTGTTGTCCATCTTTTGAGCTATTACATGTTTGGTAATCAGTTGCTTTAACATTCACTTTGGTCTGATTTATAATTTTTCCTGTGGATGTTATCAGCACTTCCACAGTGATTTTTTACCAATATTTTTCATTTGTTTTGATGGTAAAAACAAATTGCAGATTCAAGTAAATGGTAGAATAAAATGTGCAGTGTGTTCTTTATATGGTGCATTTTAGTGTGTGTTTGGTGAACTTGTTTATAAACAAGTTTATAAAAAAAAAAATTCCCAAATCACTTTTTAACCATACACATTTTCCGAGCCACTCTTTAACCACATATTTTACTTCAAAAAACTCAAATTCTTTGTTTATAAACAAAAAGGAGCCGCCAAATAGAGGCTTATTAGTACCTTTTTAAGGCAGCATTTGGGTGATGTTTATAATTTGCATCGAAGTAAGACAATTGATGGTGCGTTAGGGTATTGTGATATAATTTGAAATGTGTTTTATTTGCAGGAAAATACTAATCAAAGGCATGTTAAGAAAAAATCCCGAACGTCGGCCAAGTGTAAGAACTTCCACATGAGTTTGTAAGTTATTCATGTACTTCTTTAATTATGAGGACACCATTTTAACTATCCATTTTCATGTTTATTAGGCATCCGAAATCCTGAAGCACCCATATTTACAGCCTTATGTTGACCAGTTCCGCTCCTTGTATAATCCTCCTGCGCCGGGAAAGCCTCTTTCTCGGACTCGTGACGCTAGAAAGAGTACGGCGGAAAGCCAAAGCAGCAACAGTTCTTGCAGTGACAGAGATAGCTTACTGTCATGTGAAAAAAACGTGCAGGGGGTTATCGTCAATTGTGAACATAAAGCCACGGATATGGATTCGGCTTCCGTCGATGATGATGTCAGTTGTGGTCAGATTCAGTTAAAGAAGGCTAAACAGAGAAGTTACACTTTCTCTGCAAATATAAAGCTTCACGAGGATATGAAGCCGTTGCACGAGGAACCTAGATGTAGTGTTGAACCGAAGCAACCGAGAACAATTAAAAATATTATTGTTGCTCTGAAAGAAGTAAAAACCCGAGAAAACAGTTCTCCCATGAGAAGCAACCGGAAAGTAAGCGATTCTGGTCCTCAGAAATCTTTTGTCGAAGCATCTACTAAAATCACCAAGCCGAGTCCTGTAAATCCTGGTCTTAAGGCTAATGCAGAGATACCACCTGCCACATCAGTAAAGGCCAACTCCGATTCCACCAAAAGAATACGAGCAACACATTCTTTAAAGCACCAGGTACTGGAATTTTATTCTCTTGCCAGGACATAAAAATATTAGTTATTTTTAGAGAAAGTACTTTTATCTAACTTTGATCAATACAAGAATATTTATTAGTAAATTTATTTGTAAGTAGCCAAACTCCACTGTCTGAATTATCTCAACTCAACGTCCTATATTTGCAGCTACCTGTCATGGGAACCCCTCCAAAGACTAAACCTAGACACGAGGGAACACCTCCATCTGGTCTCGTAAAGGTCATTGCCGAAGATGGATTCTCTACAAAGACGAGACAAAGAACCCCTCCGACCCTGGTGCAAAGGCCGCCATTTCCTGGACGGATGAGGCAAGTGAACTGTGACTTTCCAAATAGGATGGACAATAATATGAAGGTGGGACCTGTTGAAACTCAGGAAATTGCAAGTACTCCAGATTCTGTGCCGTTTGGTTGTCGTCCACATTCTCCAAGAGATACTGTGAAGAAGAACTCGGAACACTTACTTTGCAGTCGTGAGCAAGTGGCTGAAATTGAAATTGTTGAATCTGGGCCAAGTTATTCTGGCTCTTCTTCCTCACCTCCTGAAAGGTTAGAAAATCTTTCCAGAGAAAATAACATACATAACTGTAAATCAAGTCATCATCAAGCCACTGAAATTGATATCGTCAGGTCTCAACCCAGCTGTTACAAATCTTCCTCGTCACCTTCAAAAGCGCTAGAAAATCAATGTAGAGAAATTCAGGGATTTAATAAATCCAGACATCATCAAGCTACTGAAACTGAGATTATCAAGTATCGACCAAGCTGCTACACATCTTCCTCATCACCCTCAGAAGTGCTAGAAGATCAATGTAGAGAAACTCAGGGATGTAATAAATCCAGCCATCATCTAGCTATTGAAACTGAAATCATCGAGTCTCGTCCCAGCTGTTACACATCTTCCTTGTCACCCTTGGAAAGGCTAGAAGATCAATGTAGAGAATCTCAGGTACTTAACAGTATATCCACTCATCATCAAGCCACTGAAACTGAGATCATTGAGTCTCGACCCAATTGTTACACATCTTTAACACCACCCTCGGAAAGGCAAGAAGATCAATATATAGAAACTCAGGAAAGTAAGAATAAGTCCGGTGGTCATCAAGCCACTAAAAAAACTGAGATCATTGATTCTCGGCTCAGTTGTTACTCATCTTTGACGTCACCCTTGGAGAGGCTAGAAGATCTATGTAGAGAAAAAGGATGTAACAGTAAATCCAGTCTCCATCAAGCCACTGCAACTGAGAACATTGATTCTCAACCCAGCTGTTACACATCTTCCTTGTCACACTCTGAAAGGCTCGAAAATCCAAGTAGCGATAATCATGGAAATAAGTCTAATTCTATAGGAATCTCCGCTGAAACATTCGAGGAATGCTCAGACTATCGAGTTACGGATGCTGGTCATTGTGATGGGAACACGAGTTCTGACATAACCATGGGGATACAGTTTCCTGATGAATTACTTTCAGGTGACAACAACAATCTGAATAATGTGGCTTGGTCCAACCTGACTTCAGCATCAGGTGATAACGAAAAATTTGTGGCGAAGAAACTCGTTTCTCCAGCAACTGAATGTTCTCCTTCATCTGCCTCTCCTGTTTTGTTGAGCCAGAAGACTTTGCACTCGGATAATGGAGTTGTTTCGCAAAATTCAATTAAAGAAAAGCTGGTTGGTACTCATTTCCCACCTTCTTTTGATGAGGTGATACACGTGATACGTCACAGTAGTTTCCGGGTTGGTAGTGAGCAGCCGGAAATCCGAAATATGGAGAGAAATCTGGATATTGGCAAACTGATAAATGTGGTGACCGATGAACCTGATATAAAAAGTCCAGCTCATTCTGCTGCTCCAAAATCATCTAGTTTCTCTGAAAACATGATTTATGAAAACACCATCAAGGAAATAGACTCGATTTCCGAAAATCCCGTTGCCATAGTTCCAAAATCAGATTCATTAGAACCAGAAAAAATCAAGCCTTTTGCTGCACCCGAAGGATCACTAGTGAAGGAAACTTTAGACGTGAACTCCTTCAGACAGAGAGCCGAGGCACTTGAAGGGCTACTAGAATTGTCTGCCGACTTGCTTCAGCAGCATCGACTAGAAGAACTTTCTGTCATTTTGAAACCTTTCGGAAAAGAGAAAGTCTCTCCAAGGGATACGGCTATCTGGTTGGCGAAAAGTCTTAAAGGAATGATGCTCGAAGACAGCGGACGAAATACGTAACGCTGGTAATTTTCTCTTCTTTTGGTAGTTATATTCTAATTGTTCAAGCTCTCTGTCTATTCAATTTTTCAAGTTCCAGCTGAATCTTCTAACTGAAGAACCTCTCTCTTTTTTTTAATCCTGTTATTTCTATTTTTGTAATTCTTTCAATGCAGTATGTTGTATGTTGTAGCATTACACTATTCAAGTAATGTTATATGCCAAATGTAAGTATACTATGTCGAACATGGTGCTGTTATCTTTTAGTAAGATCATTGAGAAACTGAGGTTCACTATATTGCATATTATGTAGCCAAAAATTGAAATTGTGGTAATTATCCATGAATCTAAAGATACCATGACATTTCAGAATCTATCAAATTCAAAGACAGTTGTTAAGAAATGCATTTTTCATGGATTAAGAATTTAAATAAGCAGTCATCATACAAGAGTTTTGAGTTATCCATCTTAACAACGTTGGCATTTTAAGATGAAATTTTAAAGTCCAATAAGAATGGACAAATTAAATAATTAATCAAAGCCGAGCTCAAGACGAGAACATCTCCTTTGCATCAGTTACCTTCGTGGGCTTTCGCTAGGAAGAATAAGCAGCTATTGAATTGGAGGTTATGGACTCAACAACAATGCCAATTACCAGTCGAAATGGCAATGTGAAGTGTGTTCAATGTTCACTTCAATAGTTCAAATTCTATATTTCGCTCAAGTTATTGTTCAACAACTCTTTTAAATCTCACTTAGCACATTCAAAACCTTGTAACCGACCCTAGTTCTAGCAATGGATAAAACCAACAATATCGAAAACTCGCGGATCTAGGACTGAATTTCAGCTACCGTCAATGGCCGCAATGATGAGATTGTTTATTATTATTTAATTAAATAATATTAAATAATATAAATAAATATATAAAAAACGAATCAAAATCTATGTATTTATTCCTTCACTGTTCTACTTCTTCTCCAACTCCTTAAAGGCGGGCCGTGGGGATTGGACATTACTTCCGACCTTATTTTGCACGATAACAATACCCTTGTCGAGCGCCATTAACGAGCCAAAAAGGAGAGCTGAGCGTGAAGCCGAGCCAAGGCCTTGGCATATATCCATGAATCCAGAGGCAACGCCCCAAACAATGATGGAATTCCAGGGATCATCCTTTTGTCTTACATAAAACATAGAACTGTCGATGAGAGATCTAAGACCACTGATGATGCTAAAAATCGCACCTGAAATATTCTGAACTTGGACAGTAAACAAGCACGATCTGGATATTCGAATACCTACAATAAAGGTGAGGAGGTATGTCCTCGTCGCCCCTCCGATGCTTAAGTCAGTAAAGAGAAATGAGAAAATTTATGCAAGAGGCTATAAATTGAAGAGATAATTGTGTACCTGAATTGTGATTGAAAGCTATGTATTTATAGAGATATATGGACGAGTTGTAATAGGATTGAAATACCTGCATTGCATGAGTCCTGTTAGGAATCATCATCCTATTTTTTTAGGGATGAGGTTGCAAACCATAAATAGGATTCTAAAGGGGACGAGTCCTTTCAGGACTAGGAGGTTGTAGGTTCCAGATGTTAGATCAGGTTGTGTCCGGGCAGAGACGTGTACCCCCGAGCACTATGAACCCCGAGGACATCATAATATGTTGAAGACATGTTTGTGCTTGGGGATGGAGAATGCTTGGGGGCTTACTGCTCGGGGTGGAGTTCTCTTCTTAGACACGTTTGACCATGGTCGGGGTATATGATTATGTTCGTGCTCGAGGTTGGAACTGAATTACTGCTCATCACTGGCCCCGCGCATCTATACTCGATTTTGGGTAAGCGTGGATGCGCAATTGATCACGAACGAGACAAGATCGGGGATGACGTGGCACATAAGGAAGTTACTGACATTTGACACGTCGTTCTGAAATGACGTGACGTTTGGCAGGCCACGTGGGCCATAGATGGATGACAAGTGCCATCGCTTGCGGCTCAGATTACATGACCGTTTATATTCACGCATTCATCCACTATAAATAGGGCATATGCTCTTTCAGGCACTTTACCTTCGCTTTTGAGAGTGAAACAACAGAGTTCGTGCTCGGGGCTTAGAAGTTCATTTCTTTAGTTAATCTTCAGTCGAGGTAAGATCTTCGAGCCTTTAAGTAGTCAATTTCTAGTTATTCCTTTAGGAGATGTCTAGCAGCAGCAATTCAACTAGTAATAGCAGTAGCTTGAGCAACTCGAGTAGTTCAAGTAGCGAGCAGGGTAGGCTTGAGGACATAGGAAATACCATATTCCTATGGTGGACCCTGTAGATGTTAGGCCCCGGGCTCATGGAGATGATGATGCCCCACTAATATACCCCGACCTTAGGTGCATGTACAAAGAGCATAAGGTTATTGAGGTTGCAAGGGAGTTTGGGTTAATGCCCCGATGATATGTCAGGGCTCCCACCCCCGAGGATAGAGTTATAACAGCTCGAGAAGGAGAATTTTTAGTTTATAGGAACGCGCTGAAGGCTGGGTTTAGGTGGCCCTTGCACCCTTTCTTTATAGGGTTTATGATCGAGCACTCCATGTGTCCAGGGCAACTAGTGCCCAATAGTGATGGCAACGGGGCGGGGTGGGTTCGGGTCGGGTCCCCCCGACCCTGCCCCGCCCCGCGAGAGATTTTCAAT
This sequence comes from Ligustrum vulgare, assembly GCA_963555705.1. Classification (NCBI taxonomy): domain Eukaryota; kingdom Viridiplantae; phylum Streptophyta; class Magnoliopsida; order Lamiales; family Oleaceae; genus Ligustrum; species Ligustrum vulgare. The sequence goes on along the minus strand of OY743188.1, from coordinate 41,810,789 downwards.
TCCAAACCCGCCCCGCGACCGGCAAATTTCGGGTCGGGGCGGTGCGGGTCAACCTACCCGCCCCGTTTAATTTTTTAAAAATTTTTTGGTATTTTTTATTTTTTTTCCTTATTATTTTTTATTAATTTATTTAATCGGGGCAAGTTCGGGTCGGGACAGCCAAACCCGCACCCGCCCCGCGACCCGCCCGAGTCGGGGGAAATCGCCCCATACTCGGCCCGCGGGGCGGGTTTTTTTCGCCCCCGTTAGGGGCGGGTTTGAGTCGGATTTTTTTGCCATCTCTAGTGTCCAATGGTTGGAGAATGCTTGTATATTTTTTCATTGCATGTACGATCCTAGGTATAGAGCCCCAACTCGACCTTTGTAGAATGGTATTCGAACTAAAACAACTTCCTCACTTTTCATGCTTTGCCTATCTTTCTAGTCGGGGTAGGTTTAAATTACCAAGGATGCCCAGCTCTCTTCGGGGTTGGAAGGAAAGATACTTCTATGTGACCCCTCAAGAGCCCGGGCACCCCTTCTGGTCGAGTTGGGTTGTGCCTGAAACCGTGAAGTTTAACGAGGGTCGGGCTTACTTTAAGGTGTTAGAGCGGGATAGGCAATTTCTCGAGGCCCTTGAGCCTTTGGTTGATAATTTGGATGAAATGCTCGGGTATGAGGTCCTCGACCTTGCTGGAGTCAGGAACTTCGACGGTAGGGGACTGTCCACTCTTCTAATTTTGCCGTGTTTCTATATCATGCTCATACTAATGACTTGTTTTTTATTTCAGATAATATGAATTTCGATCCTTCCTCGCTCAAAAGTTTCATTCAAGGAAAGGCCCGAGGTGCTGGTGGTCGGACCCCGATTAAGAAGACAAAGAAAAGGCCCCGACCTAATTTCATGAGCGGGCCTGGAGAGGGGTTAAATACTCTGCTTAGAGATGAGGATCGCAAGGTTACTCTTCCTCCTCCTCCTCCTCGTGCGCCTCCAGTTGATAAGTCTCCAACGCCTGACTTTATTGACCTTGATAACGATCCAGTCCAGGCAGCATCGCAGGCACCTGATGTTGTATCAAAATACCGGAGCGAGGGCATTAAACACCTCGAGGCTTATTTCACGAAGGTAAAAACATGTTTAAGTTTGCTTTCTTTTAATCTCGACCTGACTTAATCATCTTGTGTAGGCACTTAGCATTGCCCAGGGGCTCGCCCTAAGGGCTATTGACGAAGAAGATAAAGTCCAGGGCCTTGGCCGATCCATCGCCCTGCGTGAAATAAGGGTTCGCGAGCTCGAGGATGAGCAGAAAAAGATGAAGCATGAGCACGAAGCTATGAAGACTCAGCTCGAGGAAGCTAAGGACGAGGCTGAGGAGTTGAGGCTCGAGCTTGAGCGAACCCAGAGGGACCTTGTGAAGAAGCTATCAGCTGCTGAGACTGCTTGAGCATTGGCAGTAGAAAATTTTAAGAAGTCTGCTGAGTTCAGCCTCCTTTAGGGTGAGTATGCGTCGGGCTCGTACAATTATGCCTTTAAACAAGCCCGAGCCATAATAAGGGCCAAAGGTGCCGAAGTGAGGCTGAGGACCTTAGGGCTGATCTCGATCTTACGGAAGGGTTAGTTTTGTCTGAGTCCGAAGAAGGCCCTAATGATGACGACGGTTCGGGGGATGGGCTCGAAGTCGAGGATGAAAATACTCAGATTTAATTTTATGTACCCCCGACCCCGAACATTTTTGTATGAACAGTTTCTTGAATTTTAATGTAAGTTTATTTTCTAACAATAAGCGTCTGTTTGCGTGAACACTAATGCACACGAGCACATGACACAAACTTAATACCCCGATCATGGCTAGTACAAAATAACAATCTAGATCCGAGCGATGTTCAATGTGTAATTGATAATGTTAACCCGAACAAGGGATTGATTACTGAACATGTGTTAACCTCGAAAAGGGGATTGATAACAAACACAAGTGTAAACCCCGATCGTTGGATTGATAATGAACAAAAGTGTGAACCCCGATCATCGGATTGATAACAAACACAAGTGTAAACCCCGATCATTGGATTGATAACGAACACAAGTGTAAACCCCGATCATCAGATTGATAATGAACACAAGTGTAAACCCTGATCATCGGATTAATAATGAACACAAGTGTAAACCCCGATCATTTGATTGATAACGAACACAAGTGTAAACCCCAATCACTAGATTGATAATGAATACAAGTGTAAACCATGCTCATTGGATTGATAACGAACACAAGTGTATACCCCTGAGCAGTAATGACCCCCGATCAAAACGGGTCTTAGCTACGATGGAAGAGTTGTTGATGATGCTCGGCGCAAGCCCAAGATGTGTTTGCTCGTGGGATAGGCTTTGAATGCTTCCTCGTGGGGAAGGCTTTCAAGTGCTTGTTCGTGGGCAAGACTTTAAGTGCTTCCTCGTGGGGAAGGCCTTCGAGTGCTTGCTCGTGGGTAAGGCTTTAAGTGCTTCCTCGTGGGGAAGGCTTTCGAGTGCTTGCTAGAGGGCAAAGCTTTAAGGCTTTCGAGTGCTTCCTCGTGGGCAAGGCTTTAAGTGCTTCCTCGTGGGGAAAGCTTTGAGTGCTTCCTCGTGGGGAAGGCTTTCTAGTGCCTGTTCGTGGGTAAGGCTTTAAGTGCTTCCTTGTGGGGAAGGTTTTCGAGTGCTTTCTCGAGGGCAAGGCTTTAAGTGCTTCCTCGTGGGGAAGGCTTTCGAGTGCTTCCTCGTGGGGAAGGCTTTCAAGTGCTTGCTTGTGGGCAAGAATTTAAGTGCTTCCTCGTGGGGAAGGCTTTCGAGTTGAACATAATCGTCGGAGAAAATTTTCTTTTATTTACAGATGCCTTCGGAGAAATAAAGGTTGGCGCACAGGCTAGAACTGAAATTAAACTAAAAAATAAAGTGCAAGGAAAATTAAAAGGAACGAACTACAAAACTCGATTTTGCTACTTGTAGTAGATTTTCAGGTTGTCTGCATTCCAAGGTCTTAGAAGTGGTGATCCTGTAAGATCCCAAAGACTGTATGATCCTCCTTGGGTCTGTCGTATAACTTCATAGGGTCCTTCCTAAGCAGGCCCAAGTTTTCCCGGGGGATGATCAGCTGCTTTCGCTTTCCTTAGCACGAGGTCTCTTGCCCTGAACCTTCTTGGTGTGACCCTGCTGTTAAAGTATTTAGCTGTTCTGCTATGATATGATGCTATCTTTGTGGTTGCATGATCACGAACTTCTTCTAGCAAGTCAAGGTGTTCGCTCGTACATTCTCCCTCCACATTTGGGAAAAGACGCCTGTAACTTGGTATGCCCACTTCAATGGGAATTGTAGCCTCTATCCCAAACGTAAGCATGAATGGAGTTTCCCCAGTAATTGTTCAGTGTGAGGTTCTGTAAGACCAAAGTATGGCTGGCAGTTCATCAGGCCAAGACCCTCGAGCTTCTCCTATCCTCGTGCGAAGGTCTTGGAGTATTATTCTGTTCGTCACTTCTGCAAGCCCATTACTCCGGGGATGTGCAACCGATGTTTAGGCGATGATCAATATGTAAATTTGCACAAATTTTTTTGAACTTCGTGTTCTCAAACTGCCTACCATTGTCCGTTATCAGTACTCTTGGAAGGCCAAACCTGCATATGATTGATTTCCAAACGAAAGATCTTAGCTTGGGCTCTAAAATTGTTTCTAGGGGTTCTGTCTCCACCCACTTAGTGAAGTATTCCATTGCCACTGCTATGAACTTCAGTTGTCCCCGTGCTAGGGGAAAAGGACCAAGGATGTCTACTCCCCACTGTTCAAATGGCCCTAGGCATTGGACATGGGTTTGTTCCTCTGCTGGTTTGTGTATAATATTCCCATGCCTCTGACACTTGTCACATTTCTTTACATAATCCATCGCATCTGTTCTAATGCTCCGCCAATAGTACCCATATCTGAGGAGTTTGTAGGTTAATGACCTAGCACCTTGATGATTCCCACACATGCCTTCATGTACTTCTGAGAGAGATTGAGCAACTTCTGAGGCTTTAAGACATCTGAGATATGGCAATGTAAAACTCCTTCTGAAAAGAACTCCACTTATCATGCAATATTTAGCTGCTCTTTGTTTGATGGTTCTAGCCTCCGTCTGATCACATGGGAGACTTCCATTAGTTATGAACTTGATTATGGGGTCCATCCATGATGGCTCATGATCAATTTCCATGACTGCAGGCCTCGGGGCGATACTCGGATGTGACACATATTTCATATGAATTGTTATCTCAAGATTGTCAATGCTCATGAACACAAGTCTAGAAAGTGAATCAGCCTTGATATTTTCTGATCGAGGTATTTTCAAAATCTTACAACTTCTGAACATCCTCTGTAGGTCATGAACACGCAGGCAATATAAACTCATCTTCTCCTCTTTCCTCTCGAATGTGCTATCGATTTGTCCTACTACCAGCTGGGAGTCACTGAATACCTTTATATGATCAAGTTCAAGGCCGTGAGCAACCTTAAGTCCAATGATGGCGGCTTCATACTCTGCTTCGTTGTTCGTAGTTTCAAATTCAAACCTCAAAGCGCATTGTTTTTCAACCTGTTTGTCCGGGCTTATAATTATGACTCCTGCACCCGAGCTCGAGGAGTTGGATGCTCCATCCACAAAAATTTCCCAACAGCGCTCGGGTATGTTCGAGCTATTCACTGGCCCCCGAGGCCTTGGTGTGAGCTCTGCAATAAAGTCTTCCAAGGCCTGTGCTTTTATCAAAGGTTGGGGCTTGAACTCAATATCAAATTTGCCAAGTTCAATGGCCCATTTGAGCAATCTTTCGGATACATCGGGCTTCTAAAGTATATGTTTCAGAGGCTGATTAGTAAGTACCATGATTGTATGTGATTGGAAGTACTGCCTCAATTTCCTGGCAGCTACAACTAGTGCCAACGTCAACTATTCTGCAAGGGTGTAACAGGTTTCGGTTTCAAGGAGGACTTTGCTGACATAATATACGGGTTGTTGGGCTCGACCAACTTCCTTGACGAGAACTAAGCTTACTGCATTTTGAGAAACAGTCAAGTATAAGGATAGCACATCTCCTGTGCTGGGTTTTGTAAGCATATGAGGCATTGCTACGGATTTTTTCAGATGTTGTAGCGCATGCTCACACTCCTCATTCCATTCAAAATTCTTATTTCCGCTAAGTATTTTGAAAAAGGGAAAATACTTGCCAACTGCTCTTGACATGAACCTGTTAAATGCTGCTACCCGACCTGTCAGCTTCTGAACGTCCTTTCTATTTTTGGGAGACTCCATGGAAATCAGAGCCTGTATTTTATCGGGGTTGGCCTCTATACCCCGATGTGTGATCATGAAACCCAAAAAATTTCCCGACGACATTCCAAACACGCACTTAGCTGGATTCAGTTTCATCTTGTACTTTACCTCCTCGAGGTCATGAATGTGTTCATCAGTTTTTGTGCTTTTGATAACCATGTCATCAACATACGCCTTAATGTTTTTCCCAATCAAACCTGTAAACACCTTATTTATTAGCCTTTGGTAAGTTGCTCCTCCTGCATTCTTCAAGCCAAAGGGCATGACGTTATAACAATATATCGCTAAATCGGCCATGAACGATGTCTTCTCTTGGTCATCCTCTGCCATTGGTACTTGGTGGTAACCTGAAAAGGCGTCAAGGAAGCTGTATAGCCTATGCCCCGACGTGCTGTCCACGAGGTTGTCAAATCTTGGTAATGGATAGCTGTCCTTGGGGCATGCCTTGTTCAGATCTGTATAATCCACACAAACTCGCTACTTGCCATTGCTTTTCTTTACCAAGACCACGTTTGCAAGCCATTCTGGGTATTGAACCTCCCTAATGAATCCTATCTTTAAGAGCTTGCCAATCTCTTCTTGGATCACAGTTCGACGATCAGGAGCTAACTGTCTTTTCCTTTGTTTTATGGGTCGTGCATCTGGGTTTACATTCAACCTATGCGCTGCGACCTTGGGCTCTATCCCAAGCACATCCTCGACACTCCAAGCAAACACGTCGATGTTTTCTCTCAAACACTGTGTGAGTGCTGATTTCAGACCATCAACGAGATCTCGACCAACGATGACATTCTTCCCCGGCTCGACCTCGACCTCTAATAACTCCTCAACTGGTGAGAGCCTGCCACTTTGCTCGAGGTCGGGCTCTATTTCCTGGACCTGCGCAACTTCAGCTGGGAGATTCTTAACACTAGTAACATAACACTATCTCGCTACTGTTTGATCTCCCCGAACAACCCCCATGCCTTCTGTTGTTGGAAATTTCATGGAAAGATGGAATGTCGACATTATTGCTTTGATTCTGTTTAGCAGTGGTCTGCCTAGGATTGCGTTGTATGTCATCGGAGCCTGCACAACATGAAACATTGTAATTTCTGTTACCTACCGGGTCTGTTCCCAATGTCAAAGGAAGCTCGGTGGTGCCTTCAAGCATGATGACACTCCCCCGAAACCCTTGCAGGGAAGTCCTGATAGGCCTTAAGCTGCTTGCTGATATCCCCATTTTAATGAAAGCCTCATGCGATAACACATTGGCTGCGCTTCCATTGTCCGCCAGAATTCTCTTCACTTCATAGTTAGCTATGATTGCTGCGACTACCATAGCATCGTCATGAGGAGTGATCACTCCTTCCATATTGTCTGACCCAAATGTGATGTCTGGATGATAAACACGCTCGACCCCCGAGGACTGCTTGGCATATATTTTGCACCTATTTTGTGAGTCTCCCCCTGAAGCTGTCCCACCAATGATAACATTGATTGTTCCAGTTGTAGGCTTGTTGTTCCTCGGCGACTGATCCTGCTCGTGCTCTGTCGTTTGTCACTCCCCACATATGTTTTCAGGAAACCCCTCCTGATCAAGGCCTCTATCTCTCGCTGTAGGGCATAGCAAGTTTCTGTGGTGCGCCCATGATCACGATGAAAATCACAGTACTTGCTCTTGTCACGCGTGTTTGGTGGTGACCTGATTCTGGCTGGCCATTTCAACTCCTTCATATCCTTGATCTCCATAAGGATGTTGGCCCGAGGAGTGTTCAACGGAGTGAAAGAAGACGACTGCTATGTCCTTGTTTTTCCCCGATCATCACAATCATGCCCTTGCTTTGAGCTGTCATCACGCTATCTCTTTTGGTCGTTTCTGTTGTCCTTACGTTCAGATTTTTTGGAGGTTGTATCGATCTTCCTCGGATACATAGCTTCCTCCATATTTACGTACTTCTCCCCCAGAGTAAGAAGTTCAGTCACTGATTTGGCCGATGTTTTCGAGAGGGACATCTTGAAGGACTCACACCTCATAGCTTGAGTAAGAGCTGATACTGCAGCAGAAATATGGAGCTCAAGGATCTGTAACCTTTCTGCGTTGAACTTGGTCATGAATTCAAGCAGTGTCTCATTCTGTCCTTGGCTCAGTCTTATGAGCGAAGCAGCTGTTTTCTTTATACGCTTACTACTCGCAAAAAAGGCTGAGAACTTATTAGCAAGGTCTGCGAATGTCGGAATGGAGTTTGGTTCAAGGGTTTAGAACCAATCTCTAGCAGCACTTGTCAAAGTCTGAGGGAATGTCTTGCATATAACCTAAGTCGGGGGCAACTTGTAGATTCATGACATCAGTGTATATATTGAGATGATTTACAGGATCGGTTGTACCATCGTACTCTTTTATCCTCGGGAACTTGAACCTATCTGGTAGGGGAAAGGCCAAAACCTCTGGCGTGAATGGAGTGTTCGAGGTGAAACCTACTGGCGCCTGAGTATTTTGTCGTATACCTGCAGCTATTCCTTCCTGGATAATTCTTGCAAGCTCGGCAGGGGGCATGGCCACTGTTCTTGAACTCATCACATTTGGTGGCGATGGTGGCAATCCTGAAGTACTCGCCCTACCAGTGTTGGGCGTATGGTTCTGCGGCTGGGCCCGTGAAGCATTCCCTTCCTCGGGCGTTGGGGTGCTGTGCTGGTTCTGCTGTGTGAGCATCTGTGTAAGTGTAGCGACTTGTTGATGAAGTTCCTCCAAAGCTGTCTGAGTATCAGCAGCAGGTTGGGGGTGTGATGTCTGATTTCCTGGTAGCGTGGATTGGGTTGGTGGTATTGGTTGGGGTACCTGTTCCTCCCCAACACAGTGATTATGAGTAGGCAAGTTTTCCTGTGGAAGTCCAGAAAGTGTATGAACCATGGCTTCTAGTTATGATTCCCACATACGGCGCCAATGATGATTCTAGACTTGGACAGTAAACAAGCACGATTTGGATCTCCGAATACTTGCAATAAAGGCGAGGAGGTGTGTCATCATCGCCCCTCTGATGCTTAAGTCAGTAAAGAGGAAGGAGAAAATTTATGCAAGAGACTTTAAATTGTAGAGATAATTGTGTACCTGAATTGTGATTGAAAGCTATGTATTTATAGAGATATATGGACGAGTTGTAATAGGACTGAAAAACCTGTATTGCATGAGTCCTGTTAGGAATCATCCTCCTATTTTTTAGGGATGAGATTGCAAATCCTAAATATGATTCTAAAGGGGACGAGTCCTTTCAGGACTAGGAGGTTGTAGGTTCCAAATGTTAGATCAGGTTGTGTCCGGGCATAGACGTGTACCCCCGAGCACTATTGTAACACCCCAAGTTTCAAAACCTAAAACCTAGGTGTTAACTTCCCTTTTTCTTTTAATGCGGAAATAAATCGTTTAAACGTAAAAATGCGGAATTTAAAACGTTTGCACAATTAAAATATTCATTTATCTATTATAAAATTTTAGAAAAATTTCGGCAGAGTCTCCTCTATAAATTGGACATAGCCAACCTGTAGAGGGACATCAAAAACCATTTTAAAATTTAAAACATCCGTCACATCTCAATCACATTCATCATCTCCAAAACCAATTCATACATTTACCAAACTCCTCAATCATAAGATTTTTTCAAAACATCATCAAACATTGACCATTGAAATAAAGGTAATTTAACCTCTAATACGTTCCATACTTAATCAAAATAACTTCAACCAAACCATTATCAATAACAATGAATGAAGAAATAAATTTAAATGATAACTCAAATGAATTTAAACTTTATTAATTAAGGCGACAACGGGTACTGTCGGAGTCAGCCGCCAAGTGTTCTCCTCTGATCATCTAACTTTCATCACCTGAAAAATGGGGAGGGATTGGGGTGAGCTGAAGCTCAGTAAGTAAACTGTATGCATGAATGCATGCTTATGACATGAATGCTTTAAAAATTTCATATATGTATCCCCATTTACTTTACTTTCCAAAACTTTCAAACTTTCATTTCAATTCAAAACTTTCACTTCATTTCCAAACTTTCACTTCCTTTCCATCGTGAGCCCACTTGGTGTAACTTCTAGTCAATCAGAATACAGTGGGCTATTATTTATTTGGAACCAGATTAACATGCGCATTTCCACCGCAAAGCGGTTTAACATTCACTTTCCCACCGCAAAGCGGTTTAACATTCCGTCGCATAGCGACTTAATTCGGGTACGCCGGTCCCCCGCGCCCCATTTCCCACTCGCAACTTTCATGAACTAGAAGTACACCCATTCATTCAAAAAAAACTTGGGATACATAACTTTTGACAAAAATTTCACTTTGACACATTCCTTTCATTAAAACATTTGACTTTCCCATTTCGATGCCAGTGCATGCTTAATGATGCAATGACATAATAACGTGCATGCTTTAACATTCTTCTCAATAACATATGCTTTCATAAAGTAAGTGCAATTCATCAAAGCAAGTAAGTTGCACGACAGTTATTTACACATAACTTTCACATTTACATTCGACTTTGATGAAAATAGGGGGAAGTTTACTTACCTGTAGTCCTTAGTATTTACCGTTATTTGAATTTGCAAGTGGAGGAGCCTCGACTGCCCGTGTCGTCAATGTACCAAAATCCTAGTTGTATCATTCATTAATAAAATATGCTTTCAGTTCAAATTGATATATTCATCATTCTTTCAACATTACATTAAACAAGTTAAAACAATAAAATCTTTTTTCAAATCTAAATTTTATTATAAAATTGGGAAATACATATATACACATTGCCCCAAATCTGAATTTACGGTTATTACATAAGAATTAAACTAAAATATATCAATTAACCAAATTAATGATTCCATTTTCGAAATCTGAAAAATCGTCTTCATAATTCAAACTTAACCAAAACAACGAAATCAACAATTCTAACAGTTAACAAATATAAAATTCTCGAATCTATCCTAAACTGATAGGAAAATCAATTAACTCAATTAAATCTTTATAATTTCGAAATCTGAAACAAATGGGTATTCACGTAATATACATACACACACAAAAATTTCAATCTGAAAATAACCATTGTAAATCGGCATTTACCAAATAGTTAACTAATTCCCTGAATTAAAATTTTCGAAATCGACAGATTTTCATATATATATAGCCCACAAACTGAAATTAACAATTAAATTCGAATTTAAACTATTCCAAAATCTGAATTTTGAAAAATCTTAACATATATACATACACTCAACTTATATATATATACCTCAATTTGAGTTTAACAATTTAAAATTAGAATTTAACCAAAACCCAAAATCTGAAGATCATTCATATACATACATACATACATACATACATTCAACACACATTTACATACACAAAAATCAATAAATATATGTGTGTATCGAAGTGTGAAAGTGTGTGTGCGTGTGTAAATTTCAGGTGCGGGTGGGTTGTTTTCTCGCGTGTGTGGGTGTGCGCTCGAGGGGAAAGGGAAGAGAAAAAGGTAGAGAGGAGCGCCCTACCGTGATGGCAACCGGTGGTGAGGTGAGCGTTGCCGGCGAGAGGTGAGAGAGACGGGAGACGGAGAGCGCAGAGAGAGACAGAGTGTAGAGATCGCGAGTGAGAGCGGAGAGAGTGTGAGAGATGAGAGAGCGAGACCGAGTGTGAGAGATTGTGAGAGAGCAGCGTGAGGGATGAGGGTTAGATTAGGTTTAAGTGTTTAACTTTTGGTAAATTGCAATTCAATCCCTCAATTCTCCTCTTTTGTTTAAGTAAGCCTATAAGTTCTATTTGCCCTCGACTGACACCAAACTTTTCCCCCACATTTCAAATTGGCATAATAAAATAGAAAATAACATGCTTAGGCAATAAAACAATTAATCACGTAGAATTGCACGTAAATAATTAAAATAATCAATTTATAAACTTTCGAATCGGTACATTGATCGAGACGGCGTCCAAATCCTTCCACTGCAAAATAATTCAACTTAATATCAATAATAATTGTCAAATAAATAATTCTTCATAGTACCATCATAGAAATTGGGTGATATTCAAGAAAGCACGTAAAACGAAAAGTGGTATTACAATTCCTTACCCCCTAAAAGAAATTTCGTCCTCGAAATTAAAACTTACCACAACTTGTGGATACTTGGCACGCATATCATCTTCACGTTCCCAAGTAGCCTCTTCTACTGCATGATTCCTCCAAAGGGCTTTAACTAATGTTACCTTCTTTCTCCTGAGTCCCTTATTATCCTTTTCTAAGGTTCTCGCATGTGACTATTCATATGTCAATTTCTCACGAAGATTAAGTGACTCATAGATGAGAATATGAGAGGGATCCGAAATGTACTTCCTCAACAATAAGACGTAAAACACCATTTGTATCCCAGATGGTTTTGGTAGCACTGCAATCAAATAAATTAGGTCACTCATCATTTCTAGCCTCTCAAAGGCCAACAAAAAGGCTCAACCTTCTTCTCGAATCTCATGACCCTTTCATAGGAGTTACTTTCAAGAAGATCATATCACATGCGGCGAATTCCAATGGTTCCCTTCTTTTGTCAGCATAGTTCTTCTGTCTACTCTTTGCATTTTTCATCCCCTAACGAATTATTTCAACAACTTCAGTTGTCTGCTGTACTATTACTGGACCCAATAATCTTCTTTCTCCTACTTCATCCCAATGAACCTGCAATCTACATTTTCTATCGTATAGTACTCAATACGGATCGAAGTTTAATAGCTATTGTTGTAGGAGATCATTAACCAACATTATCCCACTTATGAATCCATTCACTAACTTCCCATTTCCAGCCTTTCATAGGATCTATTCTAACGTCTAAACCTTAATATATATAATATTGATTGATCACATTCTTAAAACTAAAATCAAGATTGACCAAAATAAAACTTTATAATCCAGAATTATTGAAACTTGACGTCCATACCAAAATATACAGTAGAAATACTAAAACTTTAACAGAATCTTTCTGGAATGATTTACAAACGAAATCCTTTCTGAACATGCTGACATTTCTTTTAAAATCGGAAGATCCAACTTAAATCCTGTAACCCATACTTATATATTGTAATCAAGTATTCAGCATCATACACTCATCTTAAAACTAAAGCCAAGGTACTAATTTAAGAATTCATGCTTTCAAAATCATCATAACAATACTCTAACCAAGTATTTTATAAATAAATCATTGACCTATCACCAATGAATAAAACTTTTGTGACTCATATAGAATTCCTCATCAAGTTTACTTAACTCAAAGATACAATCCCATTATAAGTAAAAGTCACACAACTGACCTCAAATAATCATATCAATCTCTCTAAGATTACAACATAATAACCATCATATCCTTCACCTGAACCTTTTACGTCAATATACTCACTAAGATTTTATATCAATCTCTCAAACTCATATTAATGTTGGACTCTGCCATTGTCACTCTTTCTGCACACTACTCCATAACAATAACCATTGTGAAGTCTTATTCTCATTTTCCACAAATCCTATCCACAAGGACAATTGCCTAAAATTTCATTTCTTATTTTTGAATCAATATACCATCAATAATAATCTCCACAATTTCATGGTATCCACTATCATAAACTTTCCTCCGATCAGATGCATTACTTCTGCAATACTTGTACAAATTTAGGACCTGATAAAGTTTCTTTCATCATTTTGAAAACTTAATGTACATCAGTGAATCATTCACATTATGAGGAAATCCTGATTCATTTTCCATAACTGAGATTCATCATTCTTTGAATTTCCACTTAGAACCAAATACAACATAACTTATTCATGGATGGTCAACTTATTTCATAATTTCAATACATTATCACCTTCAGTTCTCCTCATCACATTATTCCTTACAATCATCTATTATACCTTTTATATACAATTGACCTTATGACAATCATTATCTCACATAATCCCAAACATTCAATCGCATGTCCCCAATTTCTCACTTTGAATAAATGGTTACTCCTTTAAGGCATCTCACCATAAAATATTTTCAATATCTCCCATTCATGATAACTGACTAATCCCAATAATCATATTACATGTAAATTCAACAGACGGTAAATGGTTTTCCTAACCATCACAAAGGTCTAAAATGCAAGCTCTCAACATAGCCTCTAAACTATGTATAAAGAAATATTTGCCGATTACTTAAGTCATTATTCAATAACCCAAATGACATCACGTTTCTTCATTAATCTCTGTAAGCCCATGGAAAATTCTCTCCAAATTTCAATAAATCTTTACTATTTCTTTAAAAACATATCAAACCATAATAATTTGTCATCTCTAAAACTTCTTTATCACCAAATATCACCAAAATAATTAAAACGATAGAAATTACTTGAATATTCTCTCTATGTAGTATATCCAATAACATATTATTCACAAATCAACATAATATCATCAGCTTATCTTTAACATATCTTCCCGATCAAATTCCAAAATAAATCAACAGTATTATCTCATATCCTTATAATTTATAATATTCTCCAATACAAGTGATCATTTCTCACTAATAGTCAATAAGTTCCTAAGAATAATTAAAAATTCTTCCCAATAACGCCATAATACTTGTCTTCACTCATCTTTTCAAAATATAACTTATCGTTTCCCAATGTATGGATCAAATCATCACATAACTTCATGTATACCTTGATATCCCAGAAAACCAATCCATAATTCCTCAACATAACAATTTCAAATCATAATTTCTAATATCAATATCTCACTTCCTTCAATACATTAGTTGGCTCAAAAGACTACTCATACTTATAAATATATGCCACAAATCATATTCCCAAAATTTAATCACAAGACCAAATTACATAATAAATTTCTCTCAAAATAGAGGAATAATTCACTTACTCAACACAATATCCATTACTTAATTCCCAATAACTAAGAATCCAAATCTTTAAACCTCTAATTTCATAGTTCTTCTCATAAAAGTCTCAATAAAATCATATCACTTATAATCTCAACATCTCTTCACAATTTCATAAAACTGGTTTTGTCATGTCTAATTTCAATTATGCAAAGTCTCATAAAACCATCTTTCTTCTTCATGTATAGCTCCTGAGCACCCCATGGCAAAAAAGCTAGGTCGAACAAAACCTTTGTCCATGAGATTCTATAGTTGCACTTTGAGCTCTTTTAAGTTACGAAAGAGTCATCCGATATTATACCTTGGATACTAGAGTTGCGCACTTAATCGATGACGAATTCAATTTCTCTTTTAGGCGGTAAATCACAAAGATTGTCTGAGAAATCTTTAGTCATTCTCGAATAATTGAAATTTGTTCGAGAGAAGTATTCACCTTAGACACTTCAATTATTGCAACTAGGTAGGCCTAATAACTCTTATTCATCAATTGACGAGCCTTCATCACTGATAATATCGAAATAGAAAGTTTCACCTTTACTTCAAAAAAGCGAAAAGGGTTTCATTTGAAGGTTTAAATACCACCTTAACGTAGCCATTGATTGAAACCTTATACCATAATAATCATTCCATTCCTAGTATGACATCAAGTTTGTGGGTATTCAGTGTTATGAAATTCATCATCTACTCCTTCCCATTCACCATGATTGGGACATTTCTCAATACATAACTTTAGCTCAACAATTCTTCAAATGGCGTTGACAATATAAACTTGGTCTCCAGCTACTGAGATGAGTAAATCAATTTTCCTATAACTGTTGGACTATCAAATGAGTGGGTAGTCCCGAGATCAAATATGATCAGTGCTTAATACTAAGTTCAATGACTTCTCAACTTCTCGTTTGGACATTGTATACTCTCATGCCGATATACCATTCATATTCATTTCTTATTTCACAAAAAGATCTAATAAACGACACCCAAATTTTTAATAACCATTACTTTCTCGCTTCCTCATCTACATAACCAAGATATATTCGTCATATTCACTGACAACATTTTTAACCTTTCACTTTCCGACATTACACATTAGCATGCAAGGATTTACAATAATTGGAACATCAAATAACATTTCATAATTTAAACAAAATTTAACTTACCAGATGATCGAGGAAGATGCACTTGAGGCGTGACTCAGTACCCGAACCATTTTCAAATAAATTTTAAAAGTCTACAGAATCGCTTTTAAAACTCTTAGCTCTGATACCAAAAATGTAACACCCCAAGTTTCAAAACCTAAAACCTAGGCATGTTAACTTCCATTCACATTAATTGCGGAATTAAATCGTTTACACGACAAAAATGTTCTTTATCTATTATAAAATTTTTGCTGAAATTTCTACTGTGAGGTTGTTCACAGTTAGTTTTCAAATGTCGAAAAATGTTTAGTTTCATTTTTTGAGCTAGAAAGGGTATAAATATAAATTCAATTGTGTTAGTTAATTGTTTATATGTTGATTTATAAATAAGTAAATTCCAAAGTTAAAATTTGGTTTGAGATTTGAGTAAATATATTTAGACATGTTTGAATCAAATTGTGAGTCACATAGAATTTTTAACCTCAGTGGTGGATTTCAAATTTTGGATAATGTGTGTGTGTGAAGTTTCAAGTTTCTAAATCCGTAAGTTATGTCTTTTAAATTGTACTGCTAGTTTAATTTGAAGCATAATGGTAATTTTTGAAATATTAAGGTATATGAATGTTTTATAAATCTTCACTCAGTTATGATTTAGAATTTTAATTGGTCAATTTCAATTTCGGGGGTTAATGCTAATAAAAGTATATTTTATTTAATGAATGAATATAACTAGGATTGTTGGTACATTGACGACACTGGCAGTCGAGACTCCTCCACTTGCAAATCAAGTAAACGGTAAATATTAAGGATGTCAGGTAAGTAAACTTCCCCCTACTTTCATCAAAGTTGAATGTTAATGTGGAATTAATGTGCTTAATTGACATTGGTGTTAATTACGGAATTTTAATGCTCTTGGTCTACCATATGCAATTATGTGTAGTTAAGGAAATGTTCAAGTATGCACGTTACATGTCATTGCATCATCAAGCATGCATTGGCATCGACATGGGAAAGTCAAATGTTTTAATGAAAGGAATGTGTCAAAGTGCAATTTTTGTCAAAAATTATGTATCCCAAGTTTTTGAAAGAATGGGTGTACTTCTATGTCATGAAAGATGCGAGTGGGAAATGGGGCGCGGGGGACCGGCGTACCCGAATGTAATGTTACACCGCTTTGCGGTGGGAAAGTGAATGTTACACCGCTTTGCGGTGGAAATGCGCATGTTAATCTGGTTCCAAATAAGTAATTGCCCACTGTATTCTGATTGACTAGAAGTTACATCAAGTGAGCTCACGATGGAATGAAGTGAAGTTTTGAAATGTTAAGTGAAAGTTCGAAAAGTTTGAAAGTTCTGGAAAGTAAAATAAATGGGGATACATACATGGAATTTTTGAAAAGCATTCATGTCATAAGCATGCATTCATGCATACAGTTTACTTACTGAGCTTTAGCTCACCCCAATCCCTCCCCAAAATTTCAGGTGATGAAAGTTAGGTGATCCGAGGAGAGCACTCGGCAGCTGACTCAGGCTATACCCGCATCAACTCTTTTAAAATAAAGTTAAATTAGAATTTATTTCAATTTCTAATTATTAATCCTTTAATTCATGTATTATTGAGGTTAAATTACCTCTTATTTCATTTGCTAAAGTTTATTTACTTGGAATTGTATTGTTGAGGAGTTTGGGACTTATTATAATGGTTTGGATGATGTTTGGGATGGAGTGAGTTGTGATGTGTATTTATAAATGGTTTTGATGCTCCTCTACAGGTTGGCTATGTCCAATTTATAGAGGAGACTCTGCCGAAATTTCGCTAAAATTTTATAATAGATAAAGAACATTTTTGTCGTGTAAACGATTTAATTCCGCAATTAATGTGAATGGAAGTTAACATGCCTAGGTTTTAGGTTTTGAAACTTGGGGTGTTACAACTATGTACCCCGAGGACATCATAATATGTTGAAGAAATGTTTGTGCTCGGGGGCTTACTGCTCGGGGTGGAGTTCTCTTCTTAGACACGTTTGACCATGGTCGGGTATATGATTATGTTCGTGCTTGAGGTTGGAATTGAATTACTACTCATCAACCACCGAAGACGGCTAAATAGCCAGTGAGACCGAGGACGTTCATGCATACCGCTCGTGAGCCGTGGATGAGGGGAACCAGGAGCTTACTTTTGGGGGAGTTGTACATGCCTTTCAACGTGTAAAATACTGACCCGCCCGCGACTCCATGGCAGATGGAATATCGGCCCAAAACCTCGCTAATTGATCTTTACGGTGCTTCCTCTATCAATTAGATCCTTTTTTTATCCATAGAAAAAAGTAGCTAGGCATATCTATTTCTTCCTATTTTGACTTCTATGAAGTTTCTTTCTTTGCTACAGCTGATAAAAATCGTTGTTTTAGACGATGCATATGTAGAAAGCCTATTTTTTTAGCAGATTCGGGGAAATTTGGCTAATTTTTTAATGTGTTGTATCCGCGATAATCTTATTTCTTTCGCTGGAGAGAGGGTCCGCGTTCTTATATTTCTACATCTAGGATTCGACTTGTATTGCGAAAGACCATTCTTGATTCTGCATTCAGTTAACTATGATTAATTTGCATATAAATAACTCAAATTAAGAACTACAGAAAATAACACAAAATTGGTTAATTGCAAAGTTTTATCAATACGTAAACGATATTTATCCAAACGACAGAAAAGCAAAAAGCAGTACGAAATCATAAGCACCTGAATTTATAAAGATTGAGGAGGAGGAGGAGGAGGAGGGGGGCTGCAGCTTTGGGTTGGTGTGAAATAGATTACGAGTCTTAGTCTCTACCTATAACAGGTTTTTAGATGCCATGAAGATTTCCCTTTTTTGTCATTTTTATTGTATTAATGGTATTGTTTAAAAAAAAGTTTTTTTTTTTTTTTTTTTAAATGAATTGTGGTTTTTAAGAGAATAGATAATTGAGATTTGGTTCAAAAGTCAAATATTATTGGCTTGACTTTTGATGGATGATTGAGAATTTATACAGTAGAAACAAGAGAGAAACTTAAAAGTTTATTTTAAATAATAATGAGTCAATTAGAATCGGATTGGATTGGTCCATTACTTGTCATAATTTTATTTATTTATGCTGTTTAATTTTTGAAAAAGGAAAAACTTAAAAGTTACTTTGTGAAGCGTGAAATGCTGGGGCTAAGAAAAATAATCATAAAGTTTTATTTTATTATTTTACTTTATTACAAATTCCACATATTATGTAGATCGGGACGAATCCAGGATAGGAGCAAACTCCGTTGATTGTTCACCAACACAATCAACTGTTCCAATAACGCAATATTATTTAATTAAAAAATATTAAAAATATTATGAACGTTAAATCCTCGGAGAACACAAGGATGGAACAATGATGCCAGATTTTCCGTCTTGAAAAAATGTGCCTAGTTTTGTCCCACATGTTAGGTTAAATTATCGTTATCAGCTTTATTGATCGTCTCCGTTTGATAATATCGTTTGATTTATAAACTTATTTATTTATAATTTTGAAGTAAAAAGTACTTGTTGAAAATTAATAAGAGAAAATATGTATGGTTAAAAAGTAATTTTGAAAAGTGTGATTTATAAATCAAAATAGTACATTTACCCATCGGAGTAGCTTTTTTCATCATACAAAGGCCAAAAGGCAGATGGCTCTATAAAGCCCAGGAGGTGAAGACGGTGGCGTGGACGTGTAGTTGTGTGCTTTTCAAGTGTGACCTTAACTTCTTTGTTATGTCCTTTGGTATTAAATTATTTCCATTACTGTTACTTGCACTAATCAAGAATGACTGCAATTCATTTCGGTAGAAAGCAGCTGATTTGTTACCACTGGAAGTTGCCTCCCGATGGAAGGCGGCCTTGGGGTGTGCGAAGGTGCAATCGCACATGACATCAACGTTATAGGAGTACTATTTTTTTTTTAATTATATGATACTTAAAAAAAAAAAAATTGAATATAAAACACAATTTTTTTCATAAATCATACTTTCAAATTGTCTCATATGAACCCAAAATCTAAGACCCGCCCTGCCTCCTGAATTCTAGGCTACATGCCTACACCTTCCTAGACTCCTAGTTATAACTCAGCTTGTGTTCAGTAACTGTTATAATATATAATGATTGATGTTATTTGTATTTTTTAGGTAAAATGTGTGATTAAAAATTGAAGAGAGAAAAAATATGTGATTAAAAAGTGATGTTGAAAATTGTGTTGATTATAACACAATTTTACCGAAAGTCATGTCCAGAATTTTATTGTTTATTCCATTTCTTGTTATTTTGTGCTGTCATTGTTCTAAATTAACATTTTAAGATTAGCCTCTGTTTGGAGGCTATGAAATTGATCTTAATCAGTTTATTTCGCGGATCTCGAGATAGATGTGAGATTAAAAATTGAAGAGATAAAATATGTGTGATTACAAAATTATATTGAAAATTAGACAGAATATAAATCGAATTATAAACCGATTACCGAACATAAACTAAGCCTCCATTCGACGGCTCATTAATTTGTTTAAATTGATTTATTTGAATTTTCTATATAAAATGTGTAGTTATAAATTAAAAAGAAAAAATGTATGTGTCTAAGAAGTAGTTTGAAAAATTGTATAAATTAAAAACCTATTTAAACTAGAGCCGCCGAACGGAGGCTTAGGCCATCTCCAATGCAGCGGCAAAATGGCGTAAAAAACGCCATTTTGCCGCTGCATTCATCATCCAACGCAACAGTGCAGCGCCAAACAGATACCGCACCAGCGGTATCTGATTTTATAAATTTTTTTTTTTTGTTCCTTAACTTTGATTTATATATTTTTTGTCCCTATTTCATTTTTTTCTCCATTTTGGTCCCTACACTTTTGTTTAGTTTGATTTAAAAAAGTGATGTATATTTGAGATTGTTCATTAATTTTCATAGTTCAATAAATTGTAGTATTTTTATCTTTTTATTAAAAGGTATTTAACAATTATATTTTTTATATAATAACAAATAGAAAATTTTGACAATAAAATGTAACACATTAAAATATGATAAACGGATGCGACTACAAAGATAATGAAAATTTTGAAATAACTGGACGAAACTAAAATTAAATTAGATCACATCACAAACAATAACATAGCTTTTGACGACGCCCCTCCAACAGTTGAGGTCGCCGTGGACGAAAATGAACGCTTTCGAGAGTTTCTTGCTCGACATCGAAAGATTAAGGACAGGGAAGCACACATCACGCTAAGAAATGCGTTGATTGAGCACTTGTGGGAGGAGTATAGCAACTCCCAAAACTAAATTTCCTATGTTATTTCGAGTTGTGTCATTACTACATATTTCATATCCCGTGTTTTAAATTTTCAAGTATGTTATTCGAAGTTTCAATTAATAACAAGTTGAATTTCAATTTGTTTAAGACAAAATTAATTTTTAAGTGTTCAAAAAAATTAATTACTAAATTAATTAATTTTATAAAATATTAATTATTAAAATATAAAAACGTTTTTTCTATTTAATTACCAAAATTATTAAATGTAATGAAATTGTATTTTCTTAAAAATAAAAATTATAGAAAATGATGAATAATGTACATTTAGTGTAAGATTTAGTATTGTTGGGTTGGAGTAGAGAAGCTGAAATAGTGTAACTGTAATTCAAATTTAGTGTAAAATTTAGTATATGTGGATTGAAGATGGCCTTAGATATGTTTGAATTTTGATAATTCCTTATTTACCATGAAAAATCCAAATATTTTTCACTTTTCTCCAAAATCAATTGTTTGATAGACTAAATTTGGCCAAGAAAATGTTTGCTCTTTAATCAATCGACCGCCCCATTTGCAACCTAAATAATGAAAATATTTGCTATCACTTTTGATGGTTTTTATTTGCCATGTTACATGACAAATTTTTTACGTTACGTTTGATCAATTTTTTTATTGTTAATTAATTAATTTATTTTTCAAAAAATAACATTATTATTATGAAGTACAAATATGTTAAAAAAGTAAAAAATAATAAAATAACTAATTTTACTTTATTTTCCATGAAAAATAATGTTAATCAAACAATAAAACTTGAAAAATTCTCCACTTTTTTCACGTATAAAATTAAAGCGATCAAACACTTTTATTTCATATTTTTCACGTATAAAATTAAAGCGATCAAACACTTTTATTTCATATTTTTCACAAAATATTTTTCAGTAAATCAATTTTCTGAAAAATATTTTCTATTCGCCCATTTTTTAACCTCACAATCAAACCCATCCTTAGAATTCAATAAGATTTGACAAATTGATCAAAGCCGAGCTCAAGATGAAGTATGAACGGTGTTTACTTCTAGAGCTCAAATTCTAAAGCCGGCAACGTTGAAACAACTAGGTATATATAACCTTAATTTCCCAGAATATTACACATTCCCATTTTCAACGCGTAATAATTCAGTATATATATGTGAAATTCAAATCTTCTCAGTTGCCTCATTCATCAACACACGAGTTATTATTGGACCACTCTCTTAAATTTCGCCCGGACACTCAAATCTCACTATCAACCCTAGTTCTAGCAATGCATATCACCACCAATATCGAAAACTCTCAGACGACGTCGTCATCTCGGCCGATTAACGGCGGAGCGACACAGCTAGTACGGTGTCTGATCACTACTTTGATTCTACTGTTGCTAGCATTCACAGCATTCAGCCTTATAGTATGGCTAATTCTCCATCCCCGCCTGCCGGAATTTCAAGTCGAATCCCTCTCTATATCAAATGCCAGCATTTCAATGGAGTTCACAGTGGAGAATCCAAACTGGAAAATTAACCTTAGGTTTTCGGGTTTTGAGGTTGTGTTATTACACGAAAACTGCGAGGTTTCGAGGGGTTCTGTGCCGGGTTTTCGTCTGAGGAAGAGTAGTGGAACAAGAATGAAGGTGAACTGGATTAATGACGGTATCAAAGTAGAAAAATTGAAGAATCTGGGCCTGGATTTAAACAAAAAACAAGTGAATTTCGATGTGAAAATGAATGGAGTGGCGTGGTTTAGACATGGAAAATGGATTAGCAAGGAAAAATCAGTGCAAGTTCTGTGCAAGAAATTGGAAGTGGTGTTCACAAATAATGCAGATGGGAAACTGTCGATTAGTACTGGAGATATTGATTGTTCCGTTTTTTCTATTGATTTTTGACTTCTTTTTTTCTTTTTTCTTTTGATGATAATGATTATAGTTTTTTAATCGACATTCGAAACACGTAAAAAAAAAAAAAGGTGTAGCCCACACCCTGAGGGCCCGAACCGACCACGCCCAAGGCCATTGATTCGGGAAGGTAAATCCAGGTTATGCCTCCAAGGAGCCAGGGTGGAAGGGCTTATGGTAAGCATGAGAAACGCTCAATAACTCCCGCTTGCCACAAGGCCAATTCCACCTTGCGGGGAATCGAACCAAGCACACAGCTGCGCTGAGCACTTACCACCCATTCCCTTTGCCACTTGGAGATGTGCCCTGGGGGCAAAACTGTGTTGGGTAAACTTTTTATAAAGGTGACTGGCCCCACCGCACTGCGGCCCCATACTCCAGAAACCCCCCTCCGGCCTGGCCCTACGGGTTAGTATACACCGCTTGGCCCTACGCGTATGAGAGATTTTTTGGAGAGGCACAGTTCTACCCTGCTGGTAAGAGGACTCGAACACGGAACCTCAGCAAGCAATACCTCAGTCTTAACCACTAGGGAAAGAGGACTTTGGTAAAACTGTGTTGGGTAAACTTTTTATAAAGGTGACTGGCCCCACCGCACTGCGGCCCCATACTCCAGAAACCCCCCTCCGGCCTGGCCCTACGGGTTAGTATACACCGCTTGGCCCTACGCGTATGAGAGATTTTTTGGAGAGGCACAGTTCCACCCTGCTGGTAAGAGGACTCGAACACGGAACCTCAGCCAGCAATACCTCAGTCTTAACCACTAGGGAAAGAAGACTTTGGTAAAACTGTGTTGGGTAAACTTTTTATAATTTCGGAGGTGAGCTAATCACTTTGAAATTAAGCCTCCGTTTGATAACACTGTTTGATTTATAAACTTGTTTATTTATGATTTTGAGATAAAAAGTAATAGTTGAAAATTGGAAAGAGAAAATGTGTGTGGTTAAAAAATGATTTGAAAAATTGTATTGTTTATAAACATGTTTATAAACAAAACAAAAATTAGTTACCAAACGGAGGCTAAATCAGGTTGTTCTTGATTTTAAGTTGAATCGGGTGAATTGATAATTCTTGACTCAGGGTCCCCCTGCCAGTGGCGGATGTAGCAATAAACTTCAGTTATAACGGTCGGGAGTTGATCGTTGACCGATAAATTTGACCGTTGATCGTTGTCTAATACCATTGTAACTTGTTTTTGTTAGTTATTAGGCTTCTAATCATTCGAAGGGCAGTGAATTTCATCCCGATTTGTGTAACGCTTACAATATTCGACTTGATTAAATTAATATAAATTTTAGACCCAAAAAATAAAACTTCCATTTAGGTTGAAAAAAAAATTCTATAATCTCTAAAGTCAATAATCACAATTAAAATATCAAATCAAATATTCATCAAATTTCAATAATCACAATTCAAAAAATCAAATATTCACCAAATTTCAACAATTCATAATTCAAATTTCACAATTCTCACAAAGGGGTAATACGGGATTCACAAGTGACCAAATTGCAAAAAAAAAAAAAAGTAACATTCATCATTTATGCATAATTTTCAAATAACACTTCAATAGAAAATGCTAATTAATCAAATTCAAAGATTAGCCACAATACATAATAATTTAGTCTTCACAAGAGAAATTGAGAATCAAACAAAATTACCTTGCTAATGTTGATTGCTACCAAGAAAATCAATACTCAAGATTAGAATTCATAAAACATAAAAATTACAAAAAAAGTAAAAATCTCCTTGCTGTCTTATCTGTGTCTGGCCATGTCAGAAAAGTAAAAAATTCACAAGGAAAATGTTAGTTGTGCATGGCCATGTTGATTGCAAATGAAAACGACCACAGTATTATAAAACGCATGTTAGCTGAGGAGGGGTCGTCGAAGTCGAAGAAAGCCGGTGGAACTTGGAAGAAAAGGCAGAGCGCTGAGGTTCGATCGTCTAAGACTGGAGTGGAGGCGAGCAAGCAGTGTCTTGGAGAGGAGATGAAGTCGACCGAGGGTTTGAAATTGTGGGAAAACTGAAATATGTTGGGTTGATTTTTGGGGGTTTATTGGGTGTTTGGTTAGGGGCTTCTTCTAAGTTTTGGGTTCAGAAAAAAAAATTAAAAAATTTGAAACCATTGCATAATCGATGATCCGTCGGCAACCAGCTAGCACGGTCACGCTAGCTCGCCACACGGTGGATCCGCCACTACCCCTTGCGTCAATGACAGTTTTTGAAAATCAAGTTTCTGAGTATGTGTTCAATAAACAAGAAATTTTGATTTATAAATTACGCAATTTTCCAAACACTTTTTAACCAAACACATTTTATCTCTCCAATTTTCAACGAATACTTATCTCAAAATCATAAATAAATCAGTTTTTAAATCAAACAGTATTATCAAATAAAGAACATCCAATCTCAATCATTCATTCTTAGTCAAATCTACAATATTTGACTCTTCAAATAATTTTAAACCACACAATCTTCAAAAAATCACAAAAACTACACAAATGGGGGCCAAACACATAGAAACTAAGGTGATGTTCTGTTTATATTTCATTTTCTGTTTTTATTTTTGAAAATGTTTTCTATTTTTTGTTTTTATTTCCTATTTTTAAATATGCTGAAAATTCGTTATGTTTGTCATTTCTGAAAATTGTTTCTAAAAATGAAAAACTGAAAAATATGTTCTATTTGAAATTTTGCAAAATATTACTTTGACTATTTATAATTAATTTGCTTGTTGGTTAAAAAAAATTGTCTTTCGAAGATTTATTTTTTATTATAAGAAATTAGTTTATCTAATTTTATTGAACTAATTTAATAATGACTAGAAAAATATTATAAAAATAGATAAAGTCATTCATGATCAAGTTTCAAAAATATTATAAGAAATTAGTTTATCTAATTATTATTGCCACAATCATGTTTAAGTCACAATTAAACATGAGTCCATGTAAACAAAATAGATGCAAGTGGTCCTAAACCAAAATAATCAAATACAGAATTCATTTATCAAGATATTTTTTGAAATATAATAACAAGAATTCTCACTTAAATGTTTTTTTTTTTTTTTAATATTGATACTGAATTCAATAAAACTTTATTTTAGGTTTATTAGTTCCAAGCTAGGATAACTTAAAAAAAAAAGAAAAATAACCAACTTCAAAACGCGTTTTCCATGTTTTGAACATTTTTTGTTGAAATACACTCAAAACGTTCAAAACAAGGTTTTGGACGTTTTGTGTTTTGTATACAATTTTTTTGGAAAAATTACAGTCGCGGTTCCAAACCTTTCATTATTTTGCAGACTTTACCCAAATCTTCAATTTGTACCATCCACAATCCTAAACATTTCAAAAATATGCACCTGAAGTCCAAATTGATGGAAACTGTCCAATTTGATTGTTAATAGACAATAAAATTGTCTTGTGGCAAATTAAAAGGGTAAAAGGATAATTTTACTATTTAACCCTATAAAACAACTAAAATAACTAAAACAAAATAAAAAGAAAAAACTATTAATCTTCTTCTTAACCCCCTACCCCCACCTACTCAAACCCAAAAAATCAAAGCCACACTGCCAAAACCAGCCACCACCAACACACACCGTCAAAAAAATATTGAACTTGTATTTAGTATTGTTGAAAATGAGAGAAGAAAATTTATCTGATAAAAAAGTGAAATCATCAAAATTTGTTGATCGGAACCATGTTCAAAAGAGTAATAATTGCAATGTGACGAACAACAATTCCTCAAAGGTGAAATCCTCACGGGGGTCTCACATTGTGAAGGTGCAAACCACAACACTAGGCCAGAAATTGCAACTCGTAGTCTCTATGGGGCGTTGGAAACCAAAAGAACCAGTATGTGGTTACACAATCAAGAATCAAAAGGTCTCTCGTTTGTGATTCTTCTTGATATAAGCCTTAAATATGTTTCCTAGCTTCATCTTCTCCGCCTCCGCCCACCACTTTACCAACTTCTTCTCCACCTTCGAAGTTGCCCCCCTAAGTAATGACCCAAACCCTCATTTCTCACCTTTGAGCCGCAGCAACAGATGCACCATAACCAAAAAATTTCGAGACCCATTTGAAAACTTTTGGTCAAACCCGAATATTGGTACAGTGATACAGGTTGCGATGGTGTTTGAATTGGTGACATTTGAGATTGTAGCAATTCCGAAGTAGCGGTGGTGGCCACGACACGATAGGTTGGGGTGTGGGATGCTGTGGAGGGACTTTCGGCCGATTTACGTGAGAAGGGGGTGAGGTGGGGGTGGAAAGCGATAAACATATTTCAGAAACTATTATATTGTTTTTTTTTTCCTTTTCAATTATTTAATGTAAGAAAAGGCTGAAGTTACCATTTTACCCTTTCAAAATTATTCAAAGTTTGGTCAAACCTTTGACTGTTGGTCAACTAACAACCAAGCATGTGTTCGGGTAAAAGAATAATTCTTGTTTATAAATAACACAATTTCCCAAACCACTTTTTAATCACACATTTTTTCTCTCTGCAATTTTCAACATTTACTTTTTACCTCAAAATCATAAATAAACAAGTTTATAAACCAAACAATGTTACCAAACGGAGCCTAAATTGACAGTTTCTATCATTTTGTCTTTGTGGTGTGACTATTTTAAAGGTTTGGGACTATGAGTGGTATAAAGTGAAGGTTTAAGTAAAGTCTGTAGAAGAATGAAATGTTTGGGACCAACGGACTGCGACTGCAATTTTCCCTTTTTTCTTTCTTTTTAAAATGCGTCTTCGAAAATGGTAAAGGGAACGCGTTTTTAGTGATTTTGAAAATAAAAATAGAAAACAACCTCAAAACAACAAAGAGAACATGACCTAAGCTACCATAACTGTATCGACTTGGCCAAAACCTAGACGCAATCAAATTGGCAATCACGTTGAACACTTCACTAGGAAAGTTTTAAATACTGAATTTGTCTCAAATTATATATTATTTTCCTTATTAAAAATCTAAATATTTCCCCTCTCGATTAGTGGAACTTGGTTCTTGATCATCAAGATAAAGTGATAATAATCAAAAGAATGGCTACAAGAGTAATCAAATGAGGATACTTTCTGTCGTCCTGAAAATTTTTCAATGGACTATAGTATCTTGATGTTCGATCCCTTCCCATCCTATTGTACTATTTAAACAGAACACAAGAATTAATTTAAGTGTGCAATTCATTTGACAATGTAAATGATAATTTGATGATGTGTAGGTGTTATTGTTATTAATTTAAAATATGATATAATATATGGAAGTAGATAATTGCGTCACGTGAACAAATTATGACCTTCATTGTAATTTTAATTGTGACAGAAACAAAAACTGCACAAGACAATGTACCGTTAATCTTCAACACAAGAGTCCTTAAAAAAAAAAGCTGACATGCACTCTTTAAAGATAGGAATAATTTTGTAAATAAAATGATTTTTATTGTTTATTTTTTCATTGAGATTGGGATTGAGATTGAGTTACCTCGAGTTTACTCAGTGAGTACTACCAAAAAAAAAAAAAAAAGAAGTTTACTCAGTGAGTCCACTTTTAAAGAAACTCCAAAACACGCACTGAGTTGTGTCAGTTTTGATTCTTTGCCGACCTAGGCATAGTACACTCCCCATAAATCCAAAACACTGCCCAGATGTTTCTTCTATAATCTGCGACTATGGAAGACCCGAATAGACCGGTCACAGGCTATCCCGCCCACAATCCCAATCTCAACGGTTACGCCGCCGGCAACCAACCGCAACCTGGCGCCGCATACCCTTACCCAGCCCCTCCTCCAGCCACCGGATATTACAGTCACCAGAATAACCATTACAACCAGCAGAATTACCACCAGGACCCAAACTCCGCCCGCCGTGCCACCTGTCTCCGCCGCATCTTCGCCTTTGTTATTGGGCTTATTATCATATTGGGTACCATTACTTTTATTGTTTGGCTTGTCCTACGCCCCCAGCTCCCTGAGTTCCGAGTCGACTCGTTTTCTGTTTCTAATCTCACCGTCAGTAATAATTCTCTTGTCTCGTTCACTTCGGAGGTCCGCCTCACCGCCCGGAACCCGAATAAGAAAATGAAACTTGATTACGATAGTATTGGGGCTGACGTTTTTTACAGATCAGATTTTCTTGCTGATACTTCCATTCCTCCGTTTTACCAAGATACCAAAACTGAAACTTCTATAAAGGCGAATTTCGCTGCTGCTGGGAGTTATGTGGATAAGAGGGTAGTGGATGGGATTAACTGGGATAGGAGCAGAAATGGGAATGTGGCTTTCAATTTTAGGATGACTTCTGGGGTTAAGTTTGAGGCGAAGGCGTGGAGGACGAGAAGAAGGTTTTTGAAGGTGTTTTGTGGGGATCTCGTCGTTGGAATTCAAAGTAATAGGAGCTCTGGAATGTTAACCAGTGTGCCTAAGCAGTGCCGCGCGGGGATCTGAGGTGAATTGATGAATTTCTATTGCATTTTTGGTTAAATTATAAATTAACCTTTGTTGAATGTTTTGAATTTGTTGAACAAGGATGAATGTAATTTGGCTAATAGATGTATTATAATATATGTGGTATATGGTTAAAAATATTGCTTTTCCTCTAACGTTGAATATGACTTGTTTAAATTATACTTGTTACGACTTTTGGTTCATTTTCATTCCATGAAAAAAATTGTGATTTTGGTGTGAGAAAATATGAATGCTTAAATGCTTTAATATTCTTATTCATATTATCTGACTTCGCACCTAAAGAAACATTGTTTTGTTGGAATGTTAATTTCTATATTCTGGGTTTTGGAAATGTATTGAATGTGTGGCAGAAAATATCGGTTTATACTGGCAATGCAGTCCACTGGCTAATTGCAACGTTTGCGTTTTTGTGAGGATTTGCACTTGTTTTATCCATTGCTGGATATGCACGTGTCATTGTGTCAACTAGTTAGCGTGTCGATGTACATGTATTCTGTGGGACGGTGAGTATTATAGAGGAACACAAGATTTGCTATTAATAGTTTTGCTTTATTAGATGCTACATAGTCATAAGATTTTATATGGGAAAAATGGTTTCAGAGGGAAACTTATATTTTACGGAGATATAAGAACGCTTAATTACTTTAATATAGTTATGCATATTATCTATATATGAATGATTTATGTTCATCTCTATTTATAGACTTTGCACTTAAAGAAACACTGTACTGTTTGCATGTTGATTGTTATGTTCTAATTTTTGGAAATATAATGTGTGGCTTATGAAACCACTTTTAATATCAGCTCATAATGGCAATGCAATCCTATTGTGTAATTGCAATGTGTACGTCTTGTGAGGATTTGCGCGTGTGAGGATCTTCACTTGTTTTATCCATTGCTTGATATGCACGTGTCCATTAGTCAGTGCATCTATGTAGAGTTTTTAAATGGGAAGGGTAAGTTTTATAAAGAAAAGTAAGATCTACTGTTAATACTACTACACATTATAAGATTGTATGTAGAGGAATGTGCTGGGCTGTAGCACAGTCCTATTATGGCCTATATGGCCGAAATACAAAAAGATTTTTTTTAGCTAGACCCATCTTCTCATTTAGCTCGGCCTAAATGATTAAAAATCCAACACTCCATGCCCAAGCACAAACCCATTACCCAAAACCCTACCCATAGGCCATAACTCATTACCCATTTAGCCTAAATTCCTATCTGTCGGGAGTGGCAGACTCAGAATGCTATCTTCGATTCTTCATCCACGGAGGCAGAAGCAGGGAGTTCTAGAAGCCCGTTGAGGCATTGAGGAAACCTGAAGAGACGAAGCCAGGAGACAGTTGACTATTGTCGTTCATCTTGAAACTTCGATGGCCTTAGATGAGGTATTTATGAATTTATGTGATTTTTTATGAATTGTGTGTGTTTGTTTATGGAAATTTAAGCCCCTGTTCTCTTTGCTGTTTTGAGGTCGTTTTCTGTTTTTATTTTCGAAAACGCTAAAAACGCGTTATCTTTACCATTTTCGAAAACGCATTTTGGAAAACAAACAAAAAAAATTTGTACACAAAACGGAAAACGCACGAAACATCATTTTGGGCGTTTTGTGTGTATTTCGACAAAAAATGTCCAAAACTCGGAAAACGCGTTTTGGGATTTTTTTTTTTATAGAATTATCTTAACTTAGAACTAAACTTAATATAAAATTTTTATTTTTTTATTATTTTTTTTAGAATTATCCTAACTTGGAACTAAGCCTAAATAAATAAATTTTTTTATTTTTTTTTTTAGAATTATCCTAACTTGGAACTTAGTTTAAATAAAGTTTTATTGAATTCAATATCAACATTACAAAAAAAAAATTAAATGAGAATTCTTATTGTTATATTTCAAAAAATGCAATGATAAATGGACTCTGGTGGTTTTGAAAGAACTTGCATTTTCTGGATTTTAATAGAAGTAGAGCTTTCTCAAGTTCCGAACCTGACCAAGCTGTGTTAATATAGACTCTTAATGATCACATTAGTGTGTTGCATGTAACCATATTTTTAGTGTATTGTGGAAGGAAATTTGAGTTGGAGTTAGTAGTATTCTGCAAGCAAATTAATTAAAAATAGTTTAAATAGTGTTCTGCAAAATTTCAAACAGAACGTGTTTTCCAGCTTTTCATTTTCAAAAACAGTTTTCAGAAATGACAAACTAAACGCGTTTTCAGCAAATTTGAAAACAAAAATGAAAACACAAAACACAAAACATTTTCGAAAATGAAAATACAAAATAAAATACAAACAGAACGCCACCTAAGATTCTTGCTATTAATCTTCTCACTACAAGTAGACTAGCCATCGGGAGAAAATATAGTGGCGGTGAAGCACAAGAAAGGATTCAAGTTAATGTTTAAGGAAATTATGGAGCTGGCAGGTACTTTCAATATAGGGACATTTTATTTCTTGGCTTAATTGGATAAATATATTAAATGGGTAATGGGTTAGATGCAGAGTTGAGAAACTCCCTAAATCATTTGATGATTTCTTTTGTCGAGTGTATTTAAAGATCATAGAAAAGGAAAGCAAGGAACGTTGCTTTTAAAGACATTTGAAGCTTTGCTTTAGATTTTAGAATGCAATTTGTGAAAATGATATTTATACCGTGAATGTGATTTTAGGATTTTAATTTGATTTGAAGCTTTGATTTTGCTTAGATTATTAGACTTTTTCTTGAAAAAATGTAGATCGTACAATTTGGTCTTGGTTCTTGAAGAAACTGTTTTTGTTACGGGACTAGTAGTATTGGCCACCCACAATTTTTGAATTACATCTCGGTCCAATAATAAATCCTGGATCCGCCTCTAGACGCATTATAAGATTGTAGGTGGAAATAGTGGTTCGAGAGGGAAACTTATTATTTAAAGGAAAAAAAATATATCAATGCTTAAATGATTTGATATTCTTAGTTTCTTGCGCATAATATCTATATATATGGTCGATTTATGTTCATTTCTATTTCTTGACTTTGTACTTGAAGAAGCATTGAATTGTTTGCATGTTTATTTCAATGTTTCCGGTTTTAGAATTATCTTACTTGTGTGGCCTGTGAAACTACTTTAATATCAGATCATAATGGCAATGCAATCCTTGTGCAATTGCATTGTGTACATCTCACGAGGAATTTCACTTTAGTTTATTGTTTTATGATTTTCCATTGTTGAATATGAAAGTGTCCGTTAGTCAGTACATCAATGTAGAGGTTTCAAGTGTGAAATGATGAGTTTTATAAATTGAAGTTAGATTTGCTGTTCATAGTTTGGCACTATTAGATGCTACATACACGCCATAAGATTGTATATGGAAATAGTGATCTCAGAGGGAAAAATAAATGAATGCTTAGATGCTTTAATATTCTTATGCATGTTATCTTTATACAATTGATATATGTTCATTTCTATTTCTAGACTTTGAAACTAAAATGCATTGTATCGTTTACATGTTGATTTCTATGTTCCTGATTTGGAAATGTATTAAATGACAGCATATGAAAATAACTTTTAAGGGTTTGTTTGATTGGCAAACTGGGAATTGAATTTGTTTTCAGTGCAAGTTGGAAAATAAAAACCATCACCCCCATAAGAAGTCATTTTCCATGGAATTGGCTAAGAAGGTGCTATAAGTGATTGTACCATGGAAATTGAATTCCATTTCCATCTCCATCTTCCAATGAAATGTCAAAGTAGGAAAATTTGGATGGAAATTGTTTTCAGTTCCACCCAATTCCAAACACAGCCTAGTATCAACTCATAATGGCAATGCAGTTCATTGTGTAATTGCAATGTGTATGTCTTTGTGAGGATTTTTATTTTACGGTTATTGTTTTATACATTGCTGGATTTGCATGCTTCCACTAGTCAATGCTTCGATGTAGAAATTTATACTGGGAAAGCGTTGAGTTTTGTAAAGGAAGTAAGAATTGCTATTAGATGCTACATACAGTCATAAGATTATATGGAAATAGTGGTCCGGGAGAAAAATCTAAAGGAAAAATAATTATATGAATGAATGCTTAAATTCTTTAATATTCTTATGCATATCATCTATATATTATCGATTTATGTTCATTTCTATTTCTAGACTTTGCTTAAAAGAGCATTGTATCGTTTGCAAGTTGGTTTCAACGTTCCTTATTTTGGACATATTTTGAATGTGTAGCATATGAAATTTCATCACCAGCTCACAGTGGCAATCCTGTCCATTGTGTACTTGCAAGGTGTACGTTTTGTGGAAATTTGCACTTCACGGTTATTTATTAATTATTCAATTTTGTGTACTATTATGTTAGATAATATTAATTTGAGATTGTTTACATCAAAATCTCTAGAAAAGATTCAAAATCTTTTACCTGCTCGATTTCAAAAGCTGCCCTATAACACACCCTTAGATGGCTGATGTTTTAAGACCAGAAACTAGCTTATCTTAAAATGCATGTCTTGGAAAAGGTCATTAACATTTATACTGTGACTTTATAAATAAGAAGATTGTCCAGTTGATTTCCATAACTCATGACAATTTAATGCTGTTATGATGCTCGGACTCAGACTATGGTATGAACAATGTTTTGAAAAGTGTAAAGCGTGACAAAGCGATGAGATCGAGTATCACGCTTAAGCACGGCTAGCGCGAAAAAGCTCTGCAATACATGAGTGAAGCTCGAAGGCAGAGCGTGAAGAACAAGATTCGCGTCTAGGCACATGTCTGAGCGCGCTTTTTAGAACATTGAGTATGAGTATCCGGTATGGGTGCGTATTCAAGTGTCGGATCTTTCTTTCTCTAAAATTTAAGATACGAGGAAATGATAAAAAATTGTCCAAATTTCGAACACAGGTGAATGAATATGTCTTATAAATTTTAAATTACTTTAAAAATTTATTTATATATATAATAATTAGAGATGCATTTCTTAGGGATATAAAGGATCTTCTTTGATTTAAATAATATAAATTATCTTCTTTTGGTTTAAAAGATCCGAGAATTATCTTCTTAGTGATTTGATAGCCTGTTTTCACACGAACCATTGTGAGTTGCCAACTAATTCTTCATCGGACATGGTCAGGTTGTATGTGGGGTTTGTGACTGAGATCATGGATGATGGATCGCTCTTATAGTAGTCACGTGTGCTGTGGATCGTGATGATGGTGCTTATATCTTCCTTTTTGATGTATGGATGCCATTTTTTTTGGATATTTGGTTGGTCATGTTGTTTTCCCGTGGTTTCCCAGAATAATCTGAAATCGAACTAGATATCGTTCTTGATAGCATTCAAGTGTAATTCTGTGTTATTTTTGTCTAATTCATTGTACTTAGTTTTTGTTCATATGGTATTTTTCTGTTAATAGTTTACTTCTTTGTTTTGTTTTTTGGCCAGTTGTAATTATTTCACTTGTTAGAACCAGTGTTCTAAAAGGTGTTGTTAGACGCCGCCTAGGCACGGGATGTGCGTAAAATTGCGGTCAATTATTATTTTTAATGGGAATGTGTTACTTACGATGCGTGCATAGATGCAAGCAATCTAAGAAAGCAAGCTCAGCCATCAAATATTACCCTTAGCCCAAATCTACTCAAGCCATTAATATGTAATGAAATATCTAGGAAATTATTAAGTAATTTAAAGTTGTATTTGAAAGTTGTAGATTATGTTATTAAAATTGTTATGTTAGACCTTTAATTTTGCGATCTTATGGTAGGCTATATTATTAAAATGAACAATAAATGGGATAATAGTAAGTGCTTGTTGAAAATATGCGACTTACATTTTCTTAATCACACACTTCTTCAACTTTTATAAATATATTTAATAAAATTCTGATTTTAATCTATATCAAACAAGGAAAAATTACGAAAAAAAATCTATTTTATTATATAAAAATATGTTTAATGTTTTAAAAATAATTAAAATAATATTAAAAATACAAAAAATGCATTACGACATGTATTCTTCGCATTGGGATGCCTAAACTTGTATTTCTTGATGCTCGACTTATACGCATCACAATGCATTATGCATTCTAGAACATTGATTAGAACAGAGAGATAATGACTATAGACCGAAACGCTTGTATGTTTATAACATGTTTGATTACGTGGATTAGACGTTATTTGCTTTTTATTTTCGCTCATTATTATTTTTGTTTTTTCTCAATATTGAAATTAAAGGATTCTTTCCTTCTTCCTATTTGTCTTTCTTTTTCCATTTTTCTTTTCAATTTCTTTTCATCTTATTGTCTGAGATCCTTCCCTCCCCCAAAACTCCCCCCTCCTCTAGAATCTTTAGCACCTCAGCAACTTTCTACTTTATGATTTTTCTTTGTACCTTTTAGTTGCATTCACTCCTTCGATCAAACTTTATACAAGAAAATCTTAGTTTCAACATCTTGTAAAGATTATAAGATTATGGGATTCACCAAAATCTTCCTTTCGACCTATATGGCTATATTTGTATAACGTTGTTGCGTACGGGATAGGATTGAGGGAGAAAAGAGATTTAGCAACATATTCCTTTCGGCCCATGTTTGTATAACGTTGTTTATGTGTTTGACATTTGTCAATTCTATGTATACAGTACTACGTACTAAATACAAGCTTTTAAGTAACTATTAATAGTAAAAAAAAATCCAGTGAAGAGATATTCCTGGCTTGTGTGGCTTGGGAATCATTAATTTGGTTCAAGAAATGGGATAAAGAGAAGCTTGGAAAAAGGATAAGCTAAAAGGAGTGGAGAAAGAAAAAGGTTGTCCATGATTCAAGATTGCAACCATTATGATTACTTATTGTAATTTTAATTATTTAAGCAACTTAAATTGATAATATCATGTTTAAAACTTGTGTTTTTTAGGAACAATGAATACAACGAACATAATAGCGACAAAAAATTATTTTTGTGGTCGACTTTAAACACCTGTTTTTCATTTTTTGGAAATTCATTTTCGACTATACAGTTTTTCATAAAATAATTTTACGTGTAAATTTTATTTTATTTTACATTTTATTCATATATTCTTCAGAAAACCATTATTACAAA
Organism: Ligustrum vulgare; assembly: GCA_963555705.1. NCBI lineage: Eukaryota > Viridiplantae > Streptophyta > Magnoliopsida > Lamiales > Oleaceae > Ligustrum > Ligustrum vulgare. The sequence continues at coordinate 41,774,641 of OY743188.1, read as the reverse complement.
ATTTATTTATCCCAAAATAGGGGTTAAATTTATCAAGTGAATACTTGGTATATCGACCATCATTTATTGTTAGAGTACCTTCAAAGACAAGAAATATTTTATTGAAACTTTGTCTTAACTTTAAATTACCTCACCACCCATCCACCAGCAACCACCACCTGTGGTGGTCCCACGGTGGTTCAAGTGGAACCACCAATCAAGATGGATCATTTGTCATCATAATAATTATCTCAATCATCAAGAAATGGTTGTTACATTCACCCGACATGCATGATTTGAAACTTACTACTATCAAAAGAAAAATGATAGTAAACGAGTTCAATATTTAATCATATAAAATCTCGACATATGTGGTATCGATCTAGACTAAGCCTGCATTCGGGCAACTTCGTTTATAATCGGCACGAATTTTAAACTATTTTTTTAATTACACATATTTTCTCTCTCTAATTTTTAACTACAAATTTTACCTCAAAAACACAAATAACACTAATCATTACGTGTTATAACACTTCCCGAATGCATGCTAAATATTATAATAAAAGGACGTGATATTATTTTTGTTAAAAGATGTCTATGAGATAATGCACACTTCTGTTTTTCTCGGAAAAGTTTCCTGAAAAGTCATAATATTAGTTAGCTACCAGCTCCGAAATTTCTTTTACGTAGAAAAAAAGTTTATTCATATAAATCAAAAAATAACCTTTTAGAGCTTGTTTGGTAATGTAAAAAAATTTGATTTTTGTGGTTTTTTTGATTTTTTTTGGATGTGTGGTTTAAAAAAATTTGAAAAATTAAAAATTGTGAGCTTGACTAAAAATGGATGATTGAGATTGGGTTTGAAAAATTGATGTGAAAATTTTTCCGTTACCTAACGGGCTCTTAACCTCTTAAGTCATATCAAACAAGTCATATACTAGTGAATTCGAGGAATTCTAGTAGAATTTCTTGCAATGTACAATAAACTCATAATAAGATATTCAAATTTAATTACACAAATTTATTCATCTTTTAATTCCATTTATAGTTGAAATATTGATTGAAATATAATAAATTCACAATAGGTAAATAATATTGCAAGTCATTCCTTTGACAATTTGGTCGGTTACCTATTCTTCATGCTATCTCAAGAATTTACAGACACTGGGTCCCACAAATATTCTTGAATCTTTAGCCTTTGGATTCAAGTATATGCCCTCAAAAAGCAAGTAAAAATTCCTTATTTTGTCAAATATAATTTATAAAATTACTGATAAAACTTCCAGAAAAATAATTTTAAGCAAAGACCAAACATCATTCTTTTACAAACCCACTTTCTAGTAGTCCTAAGAACAATTCTTCACAAGATTATGTCCATTGAGCCCACCCCACCCCAATATATACAACAAATTTAGTATAAATATGACATTACCAAATGTCCATAGAGCTCCCTAGTTCTCTTCTTATCTTACAAATTTTGTAACATAACAAAACAATCATGTCGGCCAAGGACTGCGGCCACCACGACGAGTGCCGGAAAAGGTTCTACCGCCGCCTCTTAGCCACTTTGGTAGTGTTCATAATCCTCATCCTCTTCATCATCCTCCTCGTCTGGCTCATCCTCCGGCCCACAAAACCACATTTCATCCTCCAAGACGCCACCGTCTATGCCTTCAACGTCTCGAATCCAAGCTCCCTCACTTCCAACATCCAAATCACCGTTTCTTCGCGAAATCCTAATGAGAGAATCGGCATATACTACGATAAAGTCGATGTGTACGCCTCGTACCATGGCCAACAAATAACCCTACCCACATTGCTTCCTTCTACATACCAAGGACACAAAGACATCACAATTTGGTCACCATTTCTGTATGGAAATGCAGTTCCCATTGCACCATTTATGACCTTTGAGATGAATCAAGATCAGCTAGCAGGAACGGTGATGATCAACATTAGAGTTGATGGACGTATCAGATGGAAAGTTGGCACTTTCGTTTCTGGGAGATACCATTTGAATGTAAATTGTCCTGCTTATATAAACTTTGGTAACAAAAATAGTGGCATTGCCGTTGGATCAGCTATTAAGTATCAACTGGTGATGGACTGCTATGTTGATGTTTGATGAAATTGGAGTGTCGTTCGGGGAAATAGGCACGTCTCCGAAATCGGTATACACTACTTGCACGAGGATAGAAGACCCTGTGAAGCTTCACGGTTCGCCTCGCGCTTTTTTTTTTTTTTGGGTTTATTTTGTAGTTTTCATTGTTATATTATGGTCTATTATTGGATTTCCTAGTTAAGACACTAGGTAGTAATTTACAAAATATGATTATGGTGTTAACGAAAGGTGCAAGAATTTGTCAACAATATTCATATCAACATACTATGATATATAAGTTGAGCTTGAATCTGTACATCTTGACAATTTCTCTTTATTGATTAATGTTGTCTGTTAACCGTTTAGGTAGCAGTGGATTCCACACTCAATAATTGATGATTGTAGGAGTGGGCTCCATTGCTATCTAAGTTGAACATCGTTGCTGCTAGATAACATTATTCATACTAACATTTTCTCCGTGCGATGCACGAGATTTTTATCTATAATAATGATTTAAAATTCATGAAAATATGTTGATTATTTATACAATTATATCAAATTAAAAATATAGTACGAATAATATTTTATCACAAAATATTATCGAATTCAAAATTTTAAAAAGACAAAATTAATCAAAATAGAAAAAGAAACAATACCCACGCGTCTTAAAATTTAGTGCTTAATTAAATTTTTTGTATTAATTTTTTTTTAATTTTATTTGTATTCATTACCAATTTTCATTTTAATGTATTTTAATTTTTTATTATGTTTAATTTTTAATGTGTGTGTGCGCGCGCGCGCGTTAGTTAAAGAGATGTTAAAAACTGTACGATGCTCAAGACATTTTTTTTTTTTTTTTGAATTGAAAATAAATGTTCGCACAATGCTCAAAACATTTATTTATTTATTTTTGCTTGTAGAAACTTTTCCGATTTAGAAAGTTGAATTGAACGGGAAAGTGTATGCTTAAAATGGTGACGATTATCCTATATATAGGAGATATATAGATTGGTTGGGTTCTCGATTGATCAATTTACCAAGTTTCATCCTCCTCCTCATATATATGAATTTTAGCATATTGACATCTTTTTCAATGATTTTCAACGTCTATTTGGTGAAGATTAAAATCAGATTTTTAGTAGATTTTAATAAAAGCTGATGAAATGTGTGATTGAAAATTGTAGATTACATAAAATATGTAATTAAAATTAATTAATTTTTAATTTTGAGTTAGATTAAAATTTGAATTTTAATTTATATCAAATAAGGGCTCAATAATTTTTTGATGACTCGAATGAGTAGACATCACCAATATTTCCCACTTGGAGAGCATGAGGTTGGCTACCTACTACTCGCTGCACGTACACGCCATGCTTTGACACTTTACACCGATTTGGTGGGCTCTTTGAAAGAGTCGTTACATTTTCATTGTGTATGATTTAAGCAAATGTCACAACTCACGAGTTATGAATTATTAAATAAGTTTGTAAACAATCACTTACATGTAATAATTATTAAAACTCGTAATCAAATTTGTAATTGAAAGTTGAATACCTAGGCGAGTTATTTCTGTTCTCACACTTTCATAAACGGGCATCTTCATCTTACAATATTTCAATTTATTGTAGAGTCAGTTCAACTATATTTTTTCCGTCAAAAGCCGTTGAAAAGACAACTCTAACCATATTGTGAACCCACATACTTCATGAAAAGTATGAAAACCATATTCTGAAGGAGGCCAAGTTTCTCGAACATTTAAAGTGTGTAAATAAAATAAGTAAATTCTAAAATAAATAATCTTTAATAGTGTCAAAATGTACCAACTCGATAGATCCGACCCGTTAAAATAAGTGAAAATTACACTCAACCCTGCTTTTTAAGAATCAAATTCAAAAATAAGGTCAATCTTATATTAGTTCAAAAATCAGGTTATAATTGAATATTGAATATAATATTTAACATAAACTAAATTAATTATCCATTCCAATTACCACTACGGCCCCTATTTTTCCCAAATCACCACCAGTCAGTAGAAGTAGTGACGGCACAACACCATCAGAAGCAGCAACGGCGCCGCTGCACGCGCCCGCAGTACCTTAGATCGACTGCAAACAGTGGCAGCGACTTGAGCACTTTTTCGTTTGCAAAGCCCTACACTACAACAAAAAAGCCCTTTTGCAACATGCAAACGGCAACATTCGTTAATTGCATTTTGCTAAAAGGGGTCTATAACAACATTCACTTGTTGCATGTTGCATTTGATCCATTAAATCGAGTTTTAGCAACATTCAACAAATAAGTGTTGCTAATAATAAGCTTTTGCAACGTTCATAAAAATATTGCAATAAGTTTAGTCTATTGCAACGCGCACTGCGCGTTGCAAAAGCTTAGGCTTTGGCAATGCGTAGTATGCGCTGCAAAAGTTTGGGCTTTGGCAACGTGCATCATGCGTTGCAAGTTGCGCATTGCCGAAGCCCAAGCTTTTGCAACACGCAGTGCGCGTTGCCAAAGCCTAAGCTTTTGCAATGGCGTGATGCGCGTTGCAATAGGATTTTCGGGCTAAATTTTTACATTTACCAAATATTGGGACTTAATTGCAAATCTCAATTCTCTTATAACCCTATTTCACACCAAAATTCACACCAAAATTAAAATAATCTGAATTCATTTCCCCCCACCCGATTCAGACATTTCGCTCCCAAACCTACCGTCGACCAAATCCCCTCTCAACCTCTTCGACATGTGAGCCAGTCTTCAGGGCAGCGAGCGAGCGAGCGAAGGCAGGGGCATCGAGAAAGCACCGAGAAATTATTCGCTCCCAAACCAACCCTCCTCGCCCAGCGAAGGAAGATCAGCGTCCGAGCGAAGGAAGAGCAGCGAGTCCAGTAGATATTATTCACTCCCAAACCAACCCTCCTATCCCAAATCCTCTCTCAATCTCTTCGACCCAGCGAGTGAAGGAAGGGCAGCGAGGGAGCGAAGGCAGTGGCATCGAGCAAGCACCGAGAAAGAATACTTGTGAGCTTTTCATTTCTTGTTTCCTATTAGCTTTTCTCAAATCATTTTGTTCACCTCATCACCTGCAGCACCCAAATAAACGAAATGGTCAAATCTTGTTTCCTATTAGCTTTTCCTTGTCAGTTTTCTCCGTTTTATCTATATGTTAAATGAGTTTTTTTGCTTCAAACGAGACACTTTTATTGTCTGTCTGCATTTTGTTTTTGACTTTCTGAATTTTTCTCAATTACTGATCCCACTGTTTTGGAAATTTTAAATGGCTGAAAATGTAATTTTTGAGACATGATATTTCTTGGCAGTGATGCAAAGTTTCCCCTTTCATTTTTGTGCTAATTTTATTATTATTTATGAATCAGAAGATAATATTAGAAAGATTATGTCTTATTTTTTTTCTTTTTTTCTTTTGGACCTTTGCAAGATTAATACGTTTGAGACAATTATTAATGTAATGTAGCATTTATCTTTTGGACATTTTGTAATATGTTTGTAGATATACATGTTTGACATTGATAAAATTGCTGCTTTTTTTTTTTTTTCCCCTCTTTTCTTCTCTGGTGACTCTGGAATATCTTGGACGAGTTGTTTTCAAAACTGATGGTATTCTGTACCTTGATAGTGTTTTCGGTACTAATTCTCATACAACCATTATGATGGACTGGGTGTTGCTGGATGGGGAGTCAGAAGAATTGAAGCAGAAGCTACAATACTTGGCCAAGTACCCTAGCCCTCTTTAATAAATGAATTTATTCTCGAATTCTGAAATTTTCATGACAGTAGCAAAGAGTTGACATGTTATTCATTTATGATAGATTTCAATTCGTTGAAATGTTAGCTATATTTATGGTTTGACACAGTGATGGTTAGTTCACTTACCACACATGATATCTTTCACATTCTCTCCCCCTCTGTGTGTATATATATGTGTGTTATTTTATTAATTGCTTCTTGTTTCGAATTCACTTCGGACCTCCTATTGTAAGGATAGAGATATAAGACTGCTAATTTTGCAATTATTTGAATTCAAAGCACGTTGAATTTGTTATTAATTTCTTTCCTTTTCCTCTAAATTTGGTAGACAATGAGCATGGTTCTGCTTCATGTTGTTGGATTTAAGTTTTCTTTTTCAGATTTTCTTAATCTCTGTACATACTATGTGTGTAGGTGAAAGCATGAGCATCATTAACAGATAGAGCCACAGTTGCAAATATGTCTCTTGAGTATGGACTTAGCATGGGTCCTCATTGGTGGACCAGGTCATTCTACAATACCTTAAATTGATTGGAAGAAGTGATGAGACAGTAAGTGTTTAATTTTTTTTTCTTATCCAAATTTTTCCAAATTACATGGAGCTTGGTCATGACCATTGTTACTTCAACCTGTCTTAGGTTGCAACGACCGAAGTGTATTTACCCTACATTTCAATCTAATTTGGTCTTTTTGCTTACATTAGGGATTCAAAAACTATTTAAATGTTGTTTTGTTTCTAAATAAGATTATTCAAATTTGGAGGCTATTATTTTCTTGTGAATTATAATTCTTTATCGATTAGGTTTACGTTTGTAAACCTAGAAATTCTATTTTGCGTCAGGATAACTTGCGAAACGGGCAGCTTAAGCTTGATAAATTATTGAGTTGAACTTGACTCCTAGACTCCAGTACGACTGTGCAACTACAAGTCTGCAAGGACTTGCAAGGTTAGTGCGTCATTTGATTTAGATAATGACATTTGAATTTGTTTTTGAAAATGTGACATTTGAATTTTGAATTTGGCTATGATCTACACTTTCTTAGGAGCTGATATCTCATATTTTATTTCTTAATTTGAATCTAAATGTGCATAGAATGGATAATATCTTTCAGTTGTTCTGTGTTGGATAATATCTTTGTATATGATGGACAAAGCATGGCTGCAATTATCAAGGTTATCATCTGAAATTAGATTATCTATTAATCTAGTTACAAAAATCAAAAAAATATGTACTCATAGTAAATTTTACTTGTAGATTGTCAGAACAATATAGAGATGGAGCAAAAAAATTTGTTGAGCTAGCTCGTGACTATATAAATTCAGAAATGATAGTATCCCCTTGTATTAAGTGTAGGAATCTAAAGCATCACTATTATGATACGGTGTATGAACATTTGGTTATTAAGGGTATGAATCCTACATATGTCGTTTGGGTATTTCACGGAGAACAACCAAGTGAACCAAATTTGGTCGATGTAGAAATACCTGAATCGCATATGATGTTTAGGGACTTCTATGCACAACTTGATGTGGATCCTGAAAACCCTATTGATGGAAGAGAAGATGAGATTGAAAGTTTAGTTGATAATGCTGAAACTCCGTTATATCCTGGTTGTAAGGCGTTCACGAAGATGTCAGCTTCGATTGCTATGTTTAAGCACAAAGCTACACATGGTTTATCGGATAGTGGTTTTGATGATCTTATAAATCTTGTTCAAGACATGCTTCCAGAGAATAATACACTTCCTAAATCACTTTATGAGAAGAAAAAACTTGTCAATATATTTGATCTTGGCTATGAGAAGATACATGCTTGCATAAATGATTGTTGCCTATATAGGAAAGAGCTTGAGCATGCTATAATATGTCCAAAATGTGGTTTCTCAAGATGGAAAGTTAACCAACTAACTAAGAAAATTCAGAAAAAAATTCCAGCAAAAGTCTTGCGTTATTTTCCTATAATACCAAGACTTAGGAGGATGTTTGGAATAGATGAGCACTCAAGTAATAAAAGTTTAGATGGTAAAATGAGGCATCTAGTTGATTCATTGGGTTGGGAAATGATAAACAGAAGGTGGCCAGATTTTGCATCAGATCCTCGAAATATTAGATTGGGTCTTGCCACTGATGGATTTAATCCTTTCAAAGATCTAAGCTCTAAATACAGTTGTTGGCCAGTGATCTTAACTATATATAACTTGCCTCCCTCATTATGCATGTCAAAGGAAAGTTTGATGTTGAGTTTATTGATCCCGGGGCCAAAACAACCAGGTAATGATATAGATGTTTATTTAGCACCACTAGTAGATGACTTAATGTTGTTATGGAGTGATGGAGTTGAGATGTATGATGCAGTTACAAAGTCTACATTCAATTTAAAAGCTATTTTGATGTGGACAATACATGACTTTCCTGCATATGGAAATATATCTGGATGGCCTGTGAAGGGAAAAATTGCATGCCCTATTTGTCGTGAAAATACATGTTCACTATGGTTGTCACATGGTAGAAAATTTGCATACATGGGACATAGAAGATTTCTTGCCTCGGATCATCCATTTCGCATGAAAAAGAGTTGGTTTAATAGACATGTTGAAAAAGGTATTAGGTCGAAGATAAAAAGTGGTGAAGAAGATTTTATTGAAGTTGATAAAATTGTAAATGATTGGGAAAAAAGTGGTAAACGAAAGATGAATAAGAATACAGCTCAAACTAATGTAACTTGGAAGAAAAAGTTAATATTTTTCAACCTACCATATTGGAAGGTAAATGTTTTGATATTTCTATCATTCATATTTTAATCTCCTAGTTACTTGTAATATATCATTAAAACATTGATGTTTGATTTGTAGACCTTGCTCATACGTCATAATTTGGATGTGATGCATGTGGAAAAGAATATTTGTGAGAGCGTTATTAGTACACTTTTGGATGTGAAAGGAAAATCCAAAGATGACATTAACTCTCGTAAGGACTTGGAAGCTATGAACATTAGGCATGCTTTACATCCTGAGAGTAGAGGAAATAAATTCTACTTACCCGTTGCTCCTCACACTTTATCAAAAGCAGAAAAACAATTTTTTTGCAAAAGACTTGCTAGCTTGAGATTACCCAATGGTTATGGATCAAATATTGAAAATTGCATTTCAGTGGAAGAATGTAAGATCAGTGGTCTCAAGTCTCATGATTGTCATATATTAATGCAACAATTATTATCAGTTGCCTTAAGAGGACTTTTACCTAAGGGACCCAGGAACTCTATTTTTAAATTGTGTTCATTTTTCAATGAGATATGCCAAGGAGTTGTTGATAGGAATAAGGTCGAAAAATTAGAAGAAGATGTTGTTGAAACATTATGCACGTTGGAAAGGTATTTTCCTCCTTCATTTTTTGATGTAATGGTACATTTGACAATTCACCTTGGTAGAGAAATACGTATATGTGGACCAGTACAATATCGGTGGATGTATCCATTTGAGAGGTAATCTTTATTTAAGCTATTCTCAAAAGTTAAATTCATTATCAAATTGGATTTAAATATTTTTACATTTTTTCATTCGTATAGGTATATGAAAGTGTTAAAAGGGTATGTTATGAATCGTGCACGACCTGAAGGGTGCATAGCTGAACGGTATATTGTTGAAGAAAATGCAATGTTCTGTAGCAAATACATAAAACAAGCATCTAAAAGAGGTTCCAAGCATGCACGCAATGAAGAATATGAGAGTGATTTCTTAGTCGTAGGGCGTACAATTTCTAAAGGGACATCACTCGTTCTATCTGATGAGATGTTGAAAGTTGCCCATCGTTATGTGTTGCTAAACAGTGTAGAAGTTCAACCATACATAAAGTATGTTTATTAAAGATATACTTCGACAAGTTTTAACTTATTCGACCATATATTCATTTGATATATTGTTTTTACCTTAGGATGCATATGGATGAACTCAAGAGTTTTGACAAACGACTGGAAAGAAATGAGGTTTTATTACATAAAAAGCACATTGACTCTTTTGCTGCCTGGTTGGATGATAAGGTTCAACATATATGAAGAAAGTTATTGTGTAGTTGTGCTATTTATTATTTTACTTCTTAACATGTTTAAAATAATAACAAATTAGAGCTCAGTGTTTGATTGACAATGTTTCAAACACTTTAAAGTGGCTTGCACATGGTCCTAGATGCCAATCCATGTCATATTCTAGTTTTTTCGTAAATGGTTTTCGCTTTCACACTAAAGATGCTGAAAAATCTCGTCAAAATAGTGGCATTTTAGTTGAAGCAACAACCATCTGTAGATCGAGTGCAAAAGATAATGCACCTCAAGTTGGGAAAGTTCATTATTATGGAGTTTTGCGCGATGTTATATTGCTTGATTACAATACATTTCACGTTCCAATATTCAAGTGTGATTGGGCTAATATCACGAATGGAATAAAAAAGGAAGATGGGTTCATCTTTGGTTAACATTAATGAAGGACACGGACAATTTGAAAATGATCCATTCATTTTAGCAACACAAGCGAAACAAGTGTTTTATTCTAGGGAGAATGAAACTTCTAGTTGGCATGTTGTTTTGCAAGCACCATCAAGAGACTTGTATGCATTACATGTGGAAGAAGATACTGATGAGCCAACTGTTCCACTAGATATATCACAGCTTGAAGACAACCATGATGATGATGATGATGAGAACTATGCAAGGATAGATGTTGAAGGCGTATTATGTGACACATAGAGTAATTTGGTAATAGTTTTAAAAGTTATCTTCTTAACCTATATTTGTACATAATGTACTTTTTATATTCCGATATTTGAAAGTTTTTACATCGTGATGAAATGTTGAATATTTAAATTTTGTTAAGATCTCTAACCTTAATTTCTTTTGATGTTGCAGATTTTCATTCCAAACTTTCGAACTAGTTGAGAGTAGGAAGCTTATTATTTAATACGATAGACAAAGCTGAGGTAATTGTGTTTTCTTTTGCTTTTATATTTGTTGATTTTTGAAAATAAACATATTTGCATTTCTTTTTCATGTTGCATTCTTAAAGTCAACTAAACAAGCTACCAAGATCTCTAAACGACGAAGAGCTGCTATTGCTACAGCAGCAATTCAAGAGACTAGTGAAAGAGTAAGAATTTCTAGTGAGCCAGAAAATGCTGTATCGACTCCAATAGTAAATGAGCAAAGCACGCCATCAACAGCTGAAAATGTTCCCAAAAAAAAGAGAGGTCCAACTCAAGTGAAAATGATTACGGGAAATAATTATCAGAAGATGGATTTTGAATTCAATGAATTCGGGCAAGTGGTTGGCAATAACTCAGATAAATTTGCTAGTATAGTTGGAGCTATGGTACGAGAACATGTGCCTGTTATACTTACAGATTGGCATTCGGCGGATGAGAAGAAAAAAAAAGGAACTTTGGAGTATCGTACACGTATGATTATTAATTGAATTTTAAGATTATTTTTTGTACAAATAAGTTGTAAAATTATATTTGTGTAAAAATACAGCAAATGTTCAATTTGGGTGATTGTCATAAAAAAATGACATTTCAATGTATGAGAAAGTATTGGAGGACGTACAAATGCAGACTTAGAAAACAAATTCGAGGTCAGGTCAAATCTTCTTTGAATAGGACACGCACTACTAACCTTCTTAGACCAAAGAATGTGCTCTCTCAAGAAGAATGAGAAAAATTTGTTGAAAATACTCTTTCCAATAACTTTAACGTAAGTAATATTTACATACTAATGTTCATTTTTATTTAATTATTATTTTTGTTTATAACTTTTTATTTTGTGAATGGGAAATAAGTTCCAAGTTCAGCGGAATGAGAAATAATCAAAAGCTTCTCCACACTATAGGACGAAAGGGTTATCCACGTGTGGCTCATGAAATGGTACAATTACAAACATATCTTTAATTTTTACTTGAATTGTCACATTGTCACATGCTAATACATATAATTGTTGGATTTTTATTGCAGAGGAAAAATAACCCAAATATAAAAGGGATAAGAACCAAAATATGGACTCAAGGACATCTAAGAAAGGACGAAACTCTAATAAATGAAGCAGTTGCCGAAACTCTGGTATGTTAGAAATCTATGTACATTCTTTTAATAATAAATTTACATTATTTTAGCATAAAAAATGAGGTTCATAAGTGCAGAAAAAGATAGAATATTGTGAACAATCTATTTCTGATACACCTGCAGAAGATTCCATCCGAGATGATGCTGTTGCTCGAGTGTTAGGTCCTGAAAATCGTGGAAGAGTTAGGGGACTTGGATTTGGAGTTGCACAATCAAAATTTGATATACAATTTCTAAGTACTGGAAGAGTGAAAGAACTTGAGAATCAATTGCAAACTCAGTCACAAAAACTACAGACTCAGTCAGAAGAACTACAGACTCAGTCAGAAAAATTACAAACTCAGTCAGAAAAAATGGAATCATTAGAAGAAAAGGTTGAAGCATTAATCAGGCTATGTCAACAGGTATAACAATTTACATTATATTAATATGATAACATGTTTAATGTGAACAACTTTTTTAATGTTTGTGTCATTTTACAGAATGTCGAAGATAGGGGTTCACATGCGTATACGCCTCAGGTTATTGTATTTTAAAATTTTAATTGTTTATGTTTAATATAAATTATTATTGCAGTGTCTTAACTTCAAAAGGAATTTCTTCATTTAACTGTAAATTTCATTTAACTGTAAATTTGTAGTCACATCAATGAAGTGGTGTTCAAGGAGGTACATATATGGAGAATGCAAGATGTCAACTCTTGCATTGGTACAAGTATGATGAGGAAGAAATTTTTGCCGAAGGGAAGATTGCAACAACAGACCCAAGTGCAAAGGTGCATTACATGCCACTTGGACGAGATTGTTGGAAGGTTTGGGTCGAAGAAGTGTACATGAGTCATTTGGCCTTATACAGACCTACAGATGAATTTCGATTGCTTAGTAAAGCCATGGGAAGTACTGTTGCTTGGCCTAAAAGTTGTATTAGACTTATTTGATGAAGGTAAAACTTATTTACAGATGAATTTCAATTTCTATTGTTGCGGATTAAGTTTTGAAATGATTTGGTTGTGATGAGTATTGATTCTAGATTATTGTTGGCGTGGAGTTGGGCTTCAATTTTGGATTGATTAGATTGTAGTTTGATGATGAATGAATTTTTAGTTTGATATTTTAAAGTATTATGGTGGTTGTGATATCCCTCTATAGGTTGGCTAAGTCCAATTTATAGGGGAGATTCTGTCCAAATTTCTGTAAAGTTTTACAATCGAAAATGATAATTTTAATATTTAGTATGATTTATTTCTACATTTTTGCATTTAGTGCAGTTGGAGTCCTGATGATTAAACTTTTATAATGTCTTTGCAGGTAAAAGCCAATTTTGCAGTTCTCTCACAAGATGGTTTGTCATGAGCATAGTTCAAGCTAGACTTCAGAAGTTAGGGAAGTACTCATCTTTAATGATGATTCGTATTGAAAATAGTGATAGTAGCTCCTTTTTGTATGGCTACTGGTCTGCTAGAGATATTGTTGTAATTTAGAGGGATAGTAAATGTCAAACTTTAGATGTGCAATCAAATAGATGAAAAATCTATATTGCAGATTTTGTTTTAATGTTGGAGAACAAAGTACCGTAATTTTTGTTAAGTATTAAAATATGTGGTATAATTTTCTTTAAAATGCTTGCATTTTATTTTGAATAGTTGATTTATTTTTATAGCACATGTGTTTCATATTTTACATATTACATATATGTTTGAGAAATTTGTTGGTTATCAGTGGAATTATCTATATTGATTTACAAAAAATTAAAAAAAAAAATTGTTAAAGATCAACGGCAACGCGCAATGAGTGTTGCCAAAAGTATCAACAGCAACGTGCAAAGAGTGTTGCTAAAAGTATCAATGGCAACGGGTAACGAGTGTTGCCAAAAGTATCAATGGCAACGCGCAACGAATGTTGCTAAAAGTATCAACGACAACACGCAATGAGTGTTGCCAAAAGTATCTACCGCAACATGCAAAGAACGTTGCTAAAGGTCTACCGCAACACGCAATGAATGTTGCCAAAAGTATCAACGGAAACGCGCAATGAATGCTGCCAAAGGTCTACCGCAACGCGCAGTGAACGTTGCCAAAGATCTACCGCAACACGCAATCCATCCTTTTGCAACACGCAATGAACGTTGCCGTATCCTTTCCCTCTACGGCAACACTGCGATTTGCAACATGCACATGAACGTTGCAAAAGGTCTCTTGCTACATTTTTTACGCGTTGTCATAGACTGTTTTTGTTGTAGTGCTAAGCGCCACTGCTTGATGGAGGCTACGAAGCAACGACGCCGCTGCTTTGATGGAGGCAGCAAAGATCTGGGTTATGTTATGACAGACTGGCCAAATAACTATTTTTGCAGGCGGGTGCGATGAATCTGATGATGGACCTGTGTTGGACCGATGGTGGTGGGGTGCAGGCAGGTGCGGTGAATCTGATGATGGACCTGTGTTGGACCGATGGTGGTGGGGTGCAGGTGCGGTGCGGTGAATCTGACTCCAACATCGCTCCGATTGATTATTAAGATATGCTCAGCAGCTCAGGTCACATGTTGGATAGTGTATAAGGTCACATGTTTGAAGTATGGAACAGAGGGACCGGTGGTTTTGGTGAGAGCATTTTGTAAGGTTGGCTATTGTACCAGGTCACATGTTGAGGATTTTATCAGGTCACACGTTGGTATTGTGTACTCGTGCAGATTCGATGGCGGCGGCGGCATTGTCATTGTGTATGGGTTCTACTTTCTAGTGGGGGTGAGAAGCTTGTGTATGGGCGGTGGTGCGGAGGAGAAGGCGGTGGTGTCGATGAGGAGGTTGTGGCGCACATTTTCACTTTCTCAGGTCACATATGCTAAGTGACTGGATTTTGCAGGCAGTGTTCTAAAACGCTCGCGTTGTGCGCGCACAATGCGCGAAGCTCGCCTCCGACACGTCAAATTAGCGAAAAGTGTGAAAAAGCGTCTGAATTTTTTTTATCTAAAAAGTGTGAAAAAAGCTCGCATAATGCGCGAGTAGGAGTGGCGAAGCGCGAGTATGCTCGCTTAGGTGTGCCGAAGTGCGCTTATGCTTCTAATTTTTTTATTTTATTTTTTTTCATATTTTTTAAGGGGTTAAAATATGTGTAAAATTTAAATCTAGTATATAGGAATTGAAAAACGCTTTTTAACGTCTACTCTCGCTTAAGCTTGAAAAGCTTGATACTCGAGCTCCACGCTTCGTCATACTTCACGCTTTTTAGAACACTGGTTGCAGTGTGTAGATCGGTAGGTAGGTGTTGTGGTCTTAGGTCACATGTTGGTGGAGGCGAGCTGGTCGTTACTGTTGCTGAGGTGGCGAGACTTGGTGGTTGTAACTTCCTATTTTTCCTTTTGCAACATTTCAAGTCTTAAAAAGTTGAGATGTGGTGGTGGCGGGAGGCGGCGACGACGGTGGTAGAAGGAGGTGATGGTGGTTGTGAACTTGCAATAAAAATATGACCTATGTCGTTTTTGTGACCTCATAAGAATGCAAATGTGAACTAATTAATATTTATAATTAAAAAATATTTATAATTATTTAATTTAATTAACTAATCTTAATTAAGACCTGATTTTGAAAATTATACAAGTTTCACCTTAGTTTTGAAATTTACATTTATAATCACCTTATTTATATATTTTTTCCCTAAATAATTACAAGTGGAATGGGCCATGGCGGGCAGTTCCACGGGATCTGATTACAATCCATGGGCTTAAATCTTAATAACTGGGCCGGAGAACAGTCCAGTAAGGCCCTACCAATAGCCTCCGGGCTGGCCCGTCCTGGACCGTATTAACACACAGGAGAACCATCCCTTCCGTATTTCTGAAGAGTGAAAAACACATTGCAAGCAGAGTGAGTAGCCCCCTTTATACTTTTGTCATTTTCGTCTCGAATCGTGATTTCTGTAGCTTCATTCCTCAATTGGGTAAGTAGTTGTTTCAATTTACAGCGTTAAAACTTTTGTTTTGTACTTCGAAAATTATTACAGATTATGGATTGCGTTTAGTTGGTTTCCTCTTGTTAATTGAATTCAAGCCTTTACCTTTTTTCTATTTTGATATCTAGACAATTTTCACTGTAAAAAGAACGGAAGTCTTCGTAATGTAGTCATAACGATGGTATATTTCCCTTCTATTTTGTTGTTTTACTTGGTGCTTTTTGTTGCGATTCACTAATGGAGCTTGTTTGGCTAGGGCTAAAAGATCGATGTAACTTTTTAACCCTGATAATTTACATTTTTCTTACTTCTATGTAGAAAAAAGTCACCGTTTTTTTTTTTGGTGAGTGATTTCTATCTTACGTAAAGTAAGGTTATGCAAAATTTTAAGCTTAGCCAATTAGTTTGTGTTTTGACATTTTGTGTTAATCAAACATGCAGGGCATAGGGTAAATGAAGTCTTTAAAAATGATTAAAACGGCTTTGGCTTTTAAATAGCTTTGGAAATATTTGTAGTTTTGTAATTGAATAGTTTAGGTGAAAGGATGAATCCGTTTGGTAACTTGTTTATAAACAACACATTTTCTCAGATCACTATTTAATCATGCACACATTTTTCCAAATCACTTTTCAACCATATATTTTACATTGAAAATATCACTTTTTTGTTTATAAACAAATTTTTTTTACTTATGCGGTTTATAAACTAGTTTATTTATGATTTTAAGGTAGAAAGTAGTGGTTGAAAATTGGAGAGGGAAAATGTGTGTAGTTAGAAATGGTTTGGAAAAATGTGTAATTTATAAACTGATTTATTTTATTTACCAAACACTTGCTTAAGATTTAGAGTTACAATAGACAATCAATAGTTATCACAAGAGTGATTGTTTTGGGAATTTAAGTTTGACTATGAATAAGAAACCTTTCGCGAGTCGCGACTCAAACAATACACTAACAAAAAGTCAAAAAATATGGATGAAATAATAAAAAGTACACAAGGAGTGAAAAAGAAAGAGAAACATAAAAAAGGACATAATGTATAGAAATAGAGGAAGTTGAATGAATGTTACAGGAATTCTTTGATACCAAAATCTGTGTGTTATCACACTTACTAAGCTTTACGTGTTATTGATTATATCGTTGTTAAAGAAATGTCTATAAGATGAATATATATAAGAAATGAGTTATTAAAAATATACTGAACAGATAGAATAAGAGGTGAACGTGACATTTTATAATTAATTAAAGAAACTGCGACTTATATAATTGGCACAAGATTGATATAATTTCAATATGACAAATTACAAGGGGTTGTACAAAATTAACATGGCCTGACTTGGTTGTACAAAATTGGATTGAATGGAGTGGTGAATGAGGATTAATGATGATAACATGTTTATAAATGTTCAATCTAGTTGAATTATAATCTCTTCTTTTGTTCTAATAATTGAAATATGCACAAGAATAGTCACAGCCTAAAATTTTATGTGTCAATATCTGAATTTGGACGATCTTTCATTTTTGTGCTTTTTACTGTTTGACATTACACTGAGATGAACTTGTGTTGGTACATCAAAAAGTGCTTTACTTTGTTATAGGCAAGCCCAAAACCTGCAGAAGACTATTTCATCAGATTGGTGAATGATTTCATGACCTGGAGCTGGCATTCCTTTAGCTGCTCTATTTTCTAATTTATACTGCTCTATTTGCACAAAATATGGCCTCTGCTTGAGTTTGTCAATTTACTTGAGATAATCTCTGGAGATGCTGAATTTAGCCAAATCCAATACAACTTTTAACATAATCCAATTCATTAGAAAGATTCAAACAACATTTGCAGTAAGTGGATTTTGCCACTTTACTTCAGCATCAGACTGGAATCCTAAATCTTCAGTTTTTCCTTCAAGTTCGGTGAAGGGGGTTCCTCGAAAAAATGTGGGTATCTTTTGGGATTTGGATAACAAGCCACCAAAATCATTTCCTCCATATGATGCTGCCATTAGGCTAAAGAAGGCCACAGAAGAATTTGGGTCTGTTAAATACATGATAGCTTATGCCAACCATCATGCTTTTCGATATATTCCTCCTACAGTTAGGGCGCAGAGGGGGGAGAGGAAAGCACTGAATGAGCTGGAAAATGTGGGTATTGTTAAGCCAGATGAACCACGAACATGTCGAGTTTGTGGGAGAAGATTTTATAATAATGAGAAGTTTATTAATCATTTCAAACAAATTCATGAACGTGAGCAGATGAAAAGGTTAAACCAGATCGAGTCTGCACGAGGGAATAGGAGGGTAAACTTGGTGGCAAAGAACTCCATGAAGATGGAGAAGTATAAAAATGCTGTTAGGGATATTTTGACTCCAAAAGTGGGGTATGGGCTGATGGATGAATTGAAACGGGCAGGGTTTGGGGTTGGGAAAGTTTCAGAGAAGCCACAGGCTGCCGACTCTGCATTGAGAAATCACATGGTGAATATTATGGACAGAAGAGTGGTTGAGTGTATTGTTCTCGTGTCGGATGATTCTGATTTTGTAGAGATTTTGAAGGAAGCAAGATTGAGATGTTTCAAGACAGTGGTTGTGGGTGATAGCAACGACGGGGCTCTCAAAAGGACTGCTGATGCTGCATTTTCATGGCAGGAGATCATGATGGGGAAGGCTAAGAAAGAGGCTGTATCAGTTTTGGGGCGGTGGAAGGACCGTGATATATTGAAAAGATTAGAATGGAGTTATGATCCAGAAATAGAGAGAGATTTGTTAAGTCAAGATGTCTTGACTGAGGTCGAGGACTCTGATTTTGAATGTTCTCTTTCCAGAGAAAGCGGTGCTTCTATATCGAAGAAAAATAACGGTGCTTGGTGGGAACTAGAATCCAGCACTGAAGATGCAGAAAAGCCTCGACTGTCATTGAAGTAAATGTTCGACAAAAATGTGTACGTGGTATTATTGATCAATTGGCAACTGTTCCCTCCCTGTCATTAGCATGTCGCACATTCTGGAACAAGTAGAAGTTGTGCTTCACTGTTTCTTGTAAAAACGAGAAATTAAGTACTGTTGCTTCATTTGTTGGAAGATTTAAACTGGAAATGGATGTCCTTGGGGCTGTAGGAGGAGCAATTTTCAAGCTACTTGAGCCATATAGGCACTACAAAATTGTTCGAGGAGGCTGTGGAGTATATCTCTACGACCTCTCTTAATTGGGATTGCAGGTTGGGTTTTTCTGAACTTAGAAATTCTAATTGAATTTTATACTATTTGAATATTGGGGGGGGGGGGGGGGGGGGACTAAATATTGTTCATTATATCGTCGGACGTCGGTCGTGTCGAGTATTGCTTACCAAATATGCACTTGGAGCACATGTTAATCTTTAAAATAAGGAATTTCATATTTGTTTGTTGGTTTATTTTAAATTATTTGAATTAATCAATTAATTACATCCCACTCAAAGTTGATTTCTTATTATCTTAATGAATAATGCAAATTACTAACCAAATCATGCTGATTATCCACCAATTAAAAACCATTTTAATTAGAACCTGGTAGATTTGTTTTTTACTGCACTTGTAGATGTTGTAAAACTATCAAAATCTAACAAATAAAAGAGAGATAGAAAAGGAGAGAATGAGAGAGAACTTCTCATTAGGTGTGTTCTTACAAATGAAATATGACTCCTATATAAAGTGGATAATGGCACAATAATAATATGTAAAGTTTACAGGGATATAATGGTAATGTCATTCACATATATATACATTATTTATAACACTCCCCCTTGAATGACATATTATGCAATTGTCTGCCTCGTTAAAATCTTGCTAAAAAAATTCAATGGGATAAAAAATTTGAGCGAAGGAAAAAGAGTACAGTTGCTCTCCCTGATGTTGCCATTGTCAATCATTGAGTCTAATGTTCGAGTAGAACAAATCATGTATTAAATCTTGAAGTTTTGAAGTGCTAGCTCGTTAAAACCTTGTCAGGAAAACCTAGTAGGACAAAACCTGGATGAAGGAAAAAGAGTACAGCATGATTCTCCCCCTGGAATGTGCAATTGAGGATTCTTGATCTTCTTGAACTTTGATGTCATCTTTCGTCTGGAATATGTATATAAAAATCTCCTTGTATAGCATTCTTCATAAGATGTCTATGATTTTCTTCATTTGTTGATATCATTCCAGTATAACAATATGTTGCTGAATTATAGCTTGTCAATAGCTATGATAATGCCTCAAAAACCTTTTTAGGAAAACCCTATGGGACAAAACCTTAGCAAAGGGAAAAAGAGTACATTATTCTCATAAATTCTCATTAATACGCCTCAACTGTTGCATCATTAAAAACCTTGTTAGGAAAACCCTGTTAGACAAAACCTCAATTAAGGGAAAAATAATGCAACGCGTATTTATTCCTTTCATGGAATATCACAAGTATATTGATGCAATCTCGAATCTTTTCATCAAACATAATTTATGATGAGCTTTATATAAATCATTCGTACCTCATTTATGATGTCATAACATGTTATATTAAGCAATGTTGTATTAATTTATCTATTGCATCTTTCACTTCTGGTGAATAATCAAATCTAGAATTCACTTCAGGTGAATAATCAAGTTTAGAATTCACTCCTGGTGAATAATCAAATTTAGAATTCACTTCGGGTGAATAATCAAATATAGAATTCATTTCTGGTGGATAATTAAACATATTCATTTTCATATTCACTTATAGTAAATAATCAATTTCTCAGATATCATAAATAGTACACTCCAATTTCACTTTCAACATATTATATCATGGAGTCATTTGTATCATTCTATAGTGATACTAATCTGGGTATATTGAATCTTTCAGTGATTATACATGTAGGTTCTTACATCTCATAAACCACAATTTCTGATTTGTATAAGTATAATAAACCATTGAAATATATATCAATTTCGACATATAATCTACAATCATTTTACTTGAAATCCCAACGTACCACGATCAACTGGTACATCAAAGAATACTCTCAAAGTACCGAGATGAGAATCATACATTTTGATCTCACTCATTTGTATATCAAAGAGCTCAAGCTAGTGATTTAAACTATAGTCTATCCACCATATATCATGCCAGTTCTATGAAAAATTTCGCGCGCAACGAGTCGTCTTTTACGACTGTGTAATATTTTTCATTTGTACAGATAATTACTGGATTTACACATTTAAGCATTTGGACTTCAGGTCCTTGAACAATAATCCCTACATTGGGGTTTTATATTTGGTCAAAGTATTATAATTTCACAAACCTCATTTTCACAAGAGAGTTGTGTATGTATTCGATTCCATTCCATTTCATCTCAATATAACATATAGAGATCAAGTACATAAATATCTTATTAATTATATCCCTTTTACTCACCAAGAGTATTTACTCTCAAAAGTGATCATTTCAATTATTTAAGAGATATTTATTTTGGAATCGATTGTCATTATACTTCAGGCATAATTACGCTTCAGGCGCGTTTTCCCCATAATGTTCACAGATATTATATTATATCAATCGGCTAAAATGTCATAACACATGTCATCCATTTAGGGATATAATCTCAATCATATATCTAACTGCGCTTTGGTGGATTGTATACATATCGCACTTTTATAAATCATAAAGCTTCTTGAGCTAATCCCTATTTGACATAGAATATTGTTGTATGATAAACAATTTCTGAATAAGTTATTCTCATAGAAAATAATTTGAAACTTTTGATAATCTAACCGTTTATTATAGAACTTCTGGTTCAATATGGTTTTATTTCATTTCTATGTATGAATATTTTCTTCAATACAATATTGATGAACTTCTGGTTCAATATAATGTATATTTTACTTATGAACTTCTGGTTCATTATATACATATTTCACTTGTACGTATGAACTTCTGGTTCAATACAATATTTGCTTGTTTGAATATATAAATCAGTATACCTTGATTTATTATAACTAAAAAGATGATTAGATCGAAATCTCAATAAAATGATCCTTATCCCCTTCTTTTGATTACAAATTTTTTCCCCTTTTTCTTGGTGGAATCAATGATACGCGGAGCCAACGCTCTTTTACGCGTTAAATAACGCATTTAAATAGATCACTTTGAGAGAAGATCGGATCTATCAAAATGGATGTTATATTATCAAACATTCGCAAATACTACTCAAATCTTCCAATAAATGTTTTGAAAAAGATTTACCGAATTCGACTCGAAAGATTGGGCTGCTGATGGATCAAGGTATCCCAGAAGATGTTCATTAGTTGATTGAAGCAAAAGTTCGACTAGCTGGTGAATTACCAGATTCATTTTCTAAGCACATATCTGGCTTAGGTAAGAGTACTTTTGCAAAGAAGCGAAGAGCAAAAAGATTAAATGGTTGTTACAAATGTACTTGATGGACATGTAATACCCGTTGTAAATCAATAGGATATTCATCCAGAAATCGAGATGATAAAATAGATTTCATTAAGGGTGGACTGAGTAAGGAGTCATTGGATGATATCCGATTGACTCTTGAGACGCACCCTTGTGGGTATGTGCAGCGTGAGCTACTATCTTTATGGGCTAAATTCATCAGCGATAAAGACCGTTATAGTCTCAAAAATATAATAGCAAAAGATCTTGTTTTCCAGGCTATTATAAACAACGATATTTTAGCTACTCAACTTTAATACAAGGTAAATCAGTATAGTGTATATATTTTAACAAAGTATTTTGTATTTTTCACGTATTAACAGATTGTTACTGAGAGATCACCGAAAGAGTATCCATTATGGAGCAAAATATATGCTGTCAGAGACAAGATCAAAAGTGGTGTCATTTAGTCAAAAGTAAATAGCAACTTTTCAAAAGAAGAGCAGTAAATAGTGAATATTTTCAAGTTTAAAACATCTGATAATTTCGCAGTTTAAAACATCCCAAAATAACAATTTCTTGTAAGTTTTCCTTCCTTTTATTCTTAAAAGATAGAGGGATCAAAACCATCTGTGTATTTTGTGGATCAAAAATTGGGAGAGGGTTTGAGTATCTATAAGTATCAGTGCTTCTAGGGAAGAAGTTGGGAGAGAGAGGTATCAATCTAGTATATGGAGGGGGCAGCAGTGGACTGATGTGTTGTGTTTCACAATCTGCTCAAGCAAAAAAAGCAAGAGTGATAGGTGTTATACCTGTTCCTTTAGCTGATGTCGCAGGAAAAACACGAGGACATGAAGTACAGACATTATCTATCCATGAACGCATAACTTGCATGTTATATGGTTCTGATGCCTTCATTGCTATGCCTGGAGGTTTTGATACTTTAGAGGAAATCTTTAATATTACCTCATGAGCTCAGCTGGGTTTCCATACTAAGCCTATTGGGCTTTTGAATGTTAACAACTTCTTCGAAGGTTTACTAACATTTCTTGATTATGCTCCCACTATCGATGAACTGTTGGAAAAGTTACAATCATATGTTCCAATACAAGATTCAGCAGGAGTTAAGATAGATTGGTCGCAAGGAAGGGGTACCAAGTGAAAATGGAGTCCGGTTAATGTAAATTTATCCTTGTGAATCTCAAAATATTGTGGGTGGTAGAGTATGTGGTATTCTTACTCTTGAGACACGCCTCTAATGTTGATGAGTATTTGAACTTAATCTTGTGAACCTCAAAAGAATTAGGAGTGGTAGAGTACGGAGTATTCTTACTCTTGAGACACACAAAAAAAAATTAGGGGTGGTAGAGTACAAGGTATTATTACTTTTGATACACGCCTCTACTTTTGAGGATCATAAATGTTTCCCCTTTTTGTGTTTTGCATGTATGACTCGTTTATACTTCTTCAGGAGCAATAATAATATCATTTCAGTATGTTTAGATGATAATTTTTACTTCTTCTGGAATAAATATGTACTTCTGGAGTACATAAGTGGTTGTGCAAGAACTTTGATCAAATCTTTTTATCTCATTCATATAATATTTATCTCATAATACTGATGAGATTATTTTCACATTAGCCATATCCGTGCTATCATGTGATATTATCTTATCATACATCAACATTTTTCTTATTGAATAATTTATTTTCATCTACCCTTTCAAATACAGATATTAGTAACTTCTGGTACCAATGATAAAATATTTTCATTAAGATCCAACAATCTTTTGGTAATGGTAACTTCTGGTACCATTTGTTGAAATATCAAATAACAATATATCAAATTTATATGAGTAGAAATATTTAAAATCAGTAGAACCAACCATATAGATGGTAATGTGATATGCTTGAAACTTGTAGAACCAACCATATAGGTGGTAATGTGATATGCTTGAAACTTGTAGAACCAATCCATATAGGTGGTAACGTGATATGCTTGAAACTTGTAGAACCAACCATATAGGTGGTTAATGTGATATGCTTGAAACTTGTAGAACCAATCATATAGGTGGTAACGTGATATGCTTGAAACTTGTAGAACCAACCATATAAGTGGTAACGTGATATGCATATTTAAAGTTGATAAAACCAACCATATAGGTGGTAACAACATATGAAACAATTACATTTCATAAATGAGCAAGTCATATCTCCAAATCCAATCAAGGTATTCATAACAGTCCAGTTCGTTACGATAATGAGTTATACTCAATACATCACGACATGACAACTATTATGTTACTTTTAATTTATCATATTGATCACATAGTAGTGTTAAATGATTTAGAATATATATTCTATTAGAATATATCATCAGATCAATAATCATGATTAATCAAATTCGTTAAATCACAATTAATATACTTTAACGTATCATCAAGGGCAAAATCGTCTATATTTTAATATATTGGTCACATGAGTAAATCGAAACTGTCAATAGGTTTGAAATTTAATTTAGAACAAACTTACTTTTGGTCCAAAGTTCAAAATCTCGCGGGAATTGCTTCAAAAATAGTTTTTACGAAGCCGCCACGTTCGACCATCGAAAAATGTCCAAAACTACACCAAACGGAAAAGTAAGACCATAGAAAAATAAAAAACATCTATATGAACAAACTGCCTTTTGACACCGTCCCCGGAACATTGCCTACACGCCCAATCGACGTCTGCGCGTGGGCTCACGGCCTCACGCGCCGCCACCGTCTGTCGCCGCTGTTGACACGTGCCGGTGATGGAGATTCGTCTCGCCGCCGTGATTCCAGATCTGGTCTCTGATCATTGATTGGATATACCGTTTTTCGTAGATCGGCTTTGAAAGTTTCGGATTTTCCAATTTTTCCAACTTTTCTTTTTGCACAACATCGCGACCACGTTTCTTTCCTCATATGGAACCTTTTGAATCATGCAAATTTTCCATCTTTCTTGAGGTTTTCAGATATACAATATGTGAGTTGTTTTCTGAAGCCAAAAGTGTTTGATTTGGGAAAGGAAAACATTGATTGATAATAATCAGGTTTCTGATACAGAGGTTCATCATTTAGATGCAAATGTAGAACATACTCCCGTCGTATTACTCAATTGGCTAGAGACTCGTGCTGATAAAGTGTTGTAAAACTATCAAAATTTAACAAATAAAAGAAAGATAGAAAAGGCGAGAATGAGAGAGAACTTCTCATTAGGTGTGTTCTTACAAATGAAATATGATTCCTATTTATAGGAGTGGATAATGGCACAATCGTAATATGTAAGGTTTACAGGGATATAATGGTAATGTCATTCACATATATATACATTATTTATAACAGTAGATTTATTTTTTACGGCACTTTTCTTAATATCTTGCTACTTGTACAGTAGGATTAACAAATTTCATGGACCACCTCTTCACGCGGCGCGGCGTGGGGCGGGGCGGCTCATCATTGAGAGTGGCCCAATACAGCTTCAGGTGAGAGACTTGTCAGATGGGGTTGTCGCTCCATTATACAAGTAGATTATCTCGATATCCGATTAATAGCGCTGTCAGAAAATATGGTCCTTGCGTCAAACCTGTCGCAATTTTTAATTTTAATTTTATTCTAATTTTAAAATTCAACTTGTACTTAAAAAAAATAATAATAATTTATACTGCTTCTAAAAGGCCCTTAAAGGGGGAAACTTTTTTGGACAATATTAACCCTACAAATCTCTTAAATTCCTTATTCATCATTAATGTTCATTAATGTCCATTTTCTTTAAAACTTTATTTATCAAATTTTAATCAATTAGTTTACCTAAATAAATAACTTATCACATTTTAAACTATTCATATTCTCATTGCATTATTCTCACTCTATGCATAGGGACGCCGATATATTCTTATAAAATCTCTTCATGCAGGTATGTAATTCAATACTATCCTTATTTTTCATTTGCATATTTTGTTAATTTCTTAATTTGTTTGATCGCTTTAGTGTGTAAGAAAAGTAATAATAAAAGCAGATGAAGATAAGAATCAAAATAGTTAACTCTTTATGTGCTTTAAATCTCCCTCTATAGAGAGATGTGCGCATGTGGTGGAAACCTTCATGACTTAGTGTCAAGGACCGTAGCAAAGGTGCCCCCGTGAAATTCGGAGTCGGTTGGATTTTTTTAGTTTCTATTGAAAATGATAAATTCCTGATTAGATTTTTCTCATTGAAGTCTAAACATCACAATCATGCAGAAATGAAGTTGAACAAGTACAAAGCATTTTGAAATTTTCTATGTATATGTTCGACAATACAACTCTTTGCAAGCTTAAATAATTGATTTTACTTTTATGAATATTTTTATGGTTACCTCTTCAGTTTTATGTGTTTATGTTTGGATGTGAAATGGAAAGATCTAAAGATTTATAAATTTGAATTTTATGAGCGGACTCATTTGGATGTTTCTATTATAATTATTTTAAGAATTCAATTGATTCTATATTGTAGAATGTATTACCGCAAAAATGTGATACAATTGAAATTGCAAACTAATTTTCAAACAGAATGACAATGAATCCACTTTCAATTCATAAAAAATTTTAATAATGTGCTTATATTTAATGAATTTGTTCTTATGAATGATCCGTATTTCTTATAAAAAAATTTGAATTTTTTATAAACTTTTTATTGAACTATCAACTGAGATTTGAAGAGAAATGCTTATATTTGAATTAGTAGCAGTGCATATGATAGGGTGACCGTTAAGTTTCAAAGAGTAGAAGCAAACATAAGCTTTCGCTTGGGCGATTACAGAAAAAAAAAACCTTATAATAGGTATTATTTGAGAGATTTATGATTGGACTACTTTAATACTATTTACTGTTATCGAAGATTTGTTAGAGTCTTCATTTATTTCACCCGATCTTGTAGAATGATTTTTCATTATCTTTAGTGGTTTGTACTTTTATTTTCTATTTGTAAATTTTGAGGTTTTTAAAGATGTGAGAAAGAAAAAAATATACTTTTTTTTTAGAGAAAACATAATATTTTGTGCATTTCAGATGAGCAAATTAAAGGTGGAAAAAAATTTTATTACACTTTGACAAAAAAGTACAGATATTCCAAGTTAAAGTTCCAAGGATAGAAATATACAAATGTGTTAAATGGAAAGACAAAATACTCAAGTTCTAAGGGCAAACATATTATGTATTGTTCGTTGGCTAAACAATTGATGAAATCTATATAAGAAGTTTAAAGCGGGGGCATATATGGATATGTTCTCATCCATAACCTTATTTGATTGATGAACTCAAAGAGATTGATGTTGTCTCTTTTGAGAAGAAATTTGAGCATAAAATACGAATTTCTATGATGTTAATAAAATTCTTTTAGAATAGCCAAAAGAGTTAATTAAGTTTTGAATTTTAGAGGTACTTAGTGTAAGTGCATCCACGGAGCTGTACATTGAATTTCACGAACTCTCTAGGTAATCAAAATAAAATTAGCAATTATTAATTTTATATTTCATAAATACAGCCCTAAAAAATCTTATTAATACCTCACCAAACTCATAAGATTTCATATCATGAGTTAGTCAATCAAATGTAATTCACTAGAAGGTACTCACAAGATTGAAGTTGCTTTTAGTATTGTCATATTTCAAAATCTTCATATAAATAAATTGTCAATTTCTTAATTGTATTATCTGATAATATAATATAGCATGTTATTATATGTTTATTATAATTATTACTTTAACTTTTTAATTATTAATAATTAATAAACACAAATTTTTAAAATATAGAAAATTTAAAATATTGTTGGACGATCACGTGCAACGCACATGTATATCACTAGTAAGAAGTAAAAAGGGAAATGAAAATTGCGATATTTTGACATGTCCTGCACCAACCAGTTGCTCTTCCTACTCATTATACCAGTGTGAATTCAAATCGTCATCGTAGCATGTTCATGAGTTTCTAGAACAATGAGTTACATAAAATGTGTTAATTTTAATTGAATTGAATTGAGTCGGTGCTTGTTTCATGTAAAAATGTCAACTTCTATAGAAAACATATTTACAAGTAAATATTCTAAATTCTCTCGACTAACCTATGAACGAGTGAAGTTTCAAAAAAATTTCCATCTTACAAATTTAATGAAGTAATAAATTACTTTCAAATTATTTAAAAAAAAAAAAAAAAAAATCTATATTTGTTCAATAAGTCGTAACGTAGTGGGCTGCATTTTTCGACGTAATACTAAAAGTCCGGCATAAATGTCTGTTGACGGACAAAAAAATGTAAACGTATTTGAAAGCACAAAAATAAATTCAATGGACTTGACTTATAATTGAAATTGGACCCACCATTATTATAGCACTAATCCCACGATTTCAAAAAATTAAAAGCTAAAATAGAAGCTAGGAGATAAAATTGACCAAGTCAAAGGCGTTCAACTTTGACCTAACTGTTTGACGAATCATTTATATACAACTGAATGCTATAAATTTAGGCTTTTGATTTATGAATTATTTTATTTATAATTTTAAAGTAAAATTTAATTATTGAAAATTGGAGAGAAAAAATATTTATGATTAAAAAGTAATTTAAAAAATTATGAATTTATAAACTTTTTTTTAAATCAAATTTTTGTGTTTACGGAACACGTGCTTATTTATAAATGGAGAAGCGAGAACTTTTTGTTAATCAATTTTTTGAAGTAAAAAATAGTCTGTGAGAATCTTTAATCAATTAAATAAACCCCTTTTTCTGATATTTGTTCATAAAATTATTTGTTTATATTTTTAAGGTAAAAAATGTGATTAAAAAATGGAGGAAAAATACATGTATAATTAAAAATTGATTTAAAATTATATTGTTTATAAATTGATTACAAATTATAATGATTGGTTAAAGAACATAGTCTCAATCATATTCGAGCTGCCTCTGAGGAAGGAAATAGGGACACGCATAGATAAGTCGAGAGAAAACAACTATGTTCCAGTTTGATGGAGATTATAAAAAAGAAATTGGTGTTTTGAATAATTATTTTTAAAGAATGTATGGTTAAAAAATGAGTAATTCTATGAAAATATTTTTAATTGATATTTTTAATTAACATTGTGATATGATGCACATACATTGGGCGATGAAAAAGTAAGGGTGGATAGTTATTTACACCACACAATACAATTGCACCATGTCAAAATGTCTCCGTAGAATTATTCTTAAAAAATAGGAAAGACTTTTAAATTTATGTATAGAATATTTTATTGCTTTTATGTATAATTAAAAATAAGTGTAAAAAAATAGAAAACTGAAAGACAAACGGAGGCCTCAAGAGGTGAAAAACGAAGATAATATTATATTTTACTAGTGTTATACTCGTCCGATGTATGATCAATTGTTACTCATATATATCGAATTTATATTTTAACATATGAAATGAATATATTTAATTAAAAATAAGAAATGAATAAAGATAATTAATTATAAAAATGTACAAATTACACATACTTTAATTATTTTTTACCATTAGTATGTTTATTGTTTCAGAAAATTTCTTTAAATAATGTAATTTGAATTGATTGAAAGCGTAAAATGAGAAAATAAATTACATTTAAATAAAATTTATAATACGTAAAAAAATAGATATATATGTGATATATGTTTATAATCTTATTAAAAAGAAAAAATAAATAAAACTGTATCCTATTCTGAAATCCGTGTTCTCTGAATGGGAAAGAACGCTGATTCATCCCACTTGCACCTTAAATTATTTGTTCATATACCTTCCAAGAAAAGTAGAAAGCCCCTATAAAATCAATCTCAATCTCCCCACCTTTTTCCTTGCCAAGAAGCAACTACAAATTTTTCTCCATTTGATCACGGATCAAAAAAATTCTCAATATATTTCCAAGTTCATGAATTATGGATACCGAGAATCTGAAATGGAATAGTGAATCTATAATAGTCCGTGAAGTATGGTCCGAAAATCTCGAGTCCGAGTTCAGATTGATCTCAACCCTAATCGATCAATACCCTTTTATTTCAATGGATACAGAATTTCCGGGTGTTATTTTCAAATCCTCAGCGGTGGAACCCAAGCTCCACCACCGTGGTAGGCCATTACCGTCTCATCACTACCAGATCCTTAAGTCAAACGTCGACGTTTTGAATTTAATTCAGCTTGGCCTTACTCTTTCTGATGCTGCCGGGAATTTGCCGGATCTGGGATCTTGCCACCGATTTATCTGGCAGTTCAATTTCTCAGACTTTGACGTGGAGCGTGACTTGCACTCGGCGGACTCGATAGAGTTGTTGAAGAACCACGGGATTGACTTTGAGAAAAATCGGGTTTCCGGGATAGATTCGGCGGTTTTTGCCGAGTTGATGATGAGTTCGGGTCTCGTTTGTAATGACTCAGTGAGCTGGGTCACGTTCCATAGCGCATACGATTTCGG
Organism: Ligustrum vulgare; assembly: GCA_963555705.1. NCBI lineage: Eukaryota > Viridiplantae > Streptophyta > Magnoliopsida > Lamiales > Oleaceae > Ligustrum > Ligustrum vulgare. Next base: position 41,743,880 of record OY743188.1, on the reverse strand, counting down.
TTACCTCGTGAAGATTATCACGCGCCGCCTGCTGCCGAATGATTTGACGGACTTTTTAGAAATTCTTAGGGTCTTTTTCGGGAATAACGTGTACGATGTGAAGTATTTGATGCGGTTCTGCGAGAGTCTTTATGGCGGTCTGGACCAGGTTGCCAGATCTTTGAAAGTAGACCGGGTTGTGGGCAAGTGTCATCAGGCCGGTTCAGATAGCTTGCTAACGTGGCACGCCTTTCAAAAGATTAGAGATGTTTTCTTTGTGAAGCGTGGGCATGTGCAATACGCCGGCGTTTTATATGGATTAGAAGTGTATTGACTAGACTTTATAATTATTTGTCAATAATCGATTAATCTAAGAAATTAATTTTTTCTTTGTTGAAAATTGCTTGTTTTGTTGAATTTGAAAACCCAATTAATTATTGATCTTCATATTCTAGTCCAATCGACCAAGTCCAATGTAATATTGTTCTACTTTAATATACGCATGTACTCGTGCAGGCACCGCCAAAGGTAACGTTGAAAGCAGTGAACCTAATTCCCCCTAATAATGATGAGTATTAAAAGAAAAAGGTTGGACGTTAATCTTAAGCGTCCCATTATTCTAGTTCTAGAGATCGGTAGAAAATATAAATCGCAGGTTATATCTCAAGTTAATCAAAATTTGAGTATCACTAATTGAATTGATAAATTGTCTAGCAAATTTGAACTTGCGACATTTGCACTGTCAGCGTTTGTGGATCTCAAACCTTTAACAGTTGAATGTGCCATGAGGACAAAGACGAGTATGAAGATGGTGTAGTGAGATGTATTTAGATAGAGGTGTTAATCCGGGTGGTCCGGTCAGATCGACCCGCCACATATGTGCTCGATAACAGTTCGCGTGAAAAAAAGACTGGCCGCTACAGATTCCGGGATGGTTCCTAGTTGGCCCACAAATTTCGAGTTATGACCCAGACTCGCCCGCTAGCCCATCCGGGTCAAACCCATGCAAGTCGCGGTTCATTCTGATTTGGTCCGTATGAATAAAAACATAAAATTTTTCATATTTATATCATAAAATGTTTACATAGAATTTAAATTTAAATTTTATGTTACATGAATTATTTCTTTCTTATTTTTTTTATTTTTTTTTATTTTTTTTAAGAAAGTAGATTTATTCATTAATCTAATCAACAAGAAGTACATTTGAGATAAACAAAGACGGAAAATGAGATCATTCAATGGTTTCATAAAAAGACCTAGCAACCTTAGCAAGTGTGTGAAGTCGTTCTCCTCACCCAACTGAATCTAATGTTTGGTATCTCATTTTTTAGGGATTGACATTCTTCAATGAGCATCTCGAAGTAGGAATTGTCAATTTCAGCTTGTTGGAGATCCTTATAGACTGGAAGGGCATCCATCTATTTGATTTTAACTTCGAGGAATCGAACTTTTATCCAAGATAAAGTCTCCCAGTCCCAGACTCCCAAAGCTTCAGCAATAAGTGGTTCGATAATCCTCTAACCAGGGCAATTTTAGCTGTAATAAAAGAATCTCGGTCATCCCGTATCACAAGTCCAATTCTTGCTCTTTCCATGTTCTCAAATATTGCAGCGTCGATGTTTATTTTAGTAGAACCAGTCTCAGGTGGATACCATTTAATACAGTTCAACATCTCTAAATTTGCAAATTTAAATAAAACATAAACAAATGATAATTAAATGTTAAATATATTTCTAATGACTACTATCGAAGACATTTATGTTTCTTAGCAATTAGGGACAAAAAATAAGATTAAGCTTTAGAAGTTCTACTAGAGTTTGTAGAAGAATGAAGATTTTCAATATTACGATATTTAATAAAAATAGTTTTTTTTTTCACGGGTCAGCATGTTAATCGCTGCCCGCGAATGTTTGACCCACGAAATTCGCGGGTCACACCTTCTTGATCCATGAATAGGGTGGGTGTCGGGTGGTTCGGTTCGAGTATCTCAAGAACCGAAACCGAACCATTCTTTTCGATTGTTGTAAAATGGAACTATTCGGTTCCATTGAATCGCAAAAATCAAATCATAATCAAACCATTCGATTTCGATTCTAATTCAATTCTACAATAATAATTATTTATTCGAGGGCCTTACCGATGAGTATCAAGGTCTCGAGAAGCAAGCCAATAACCTGAAATAAACTTTTATCGAATATATCAAGAGCAAGTAATTCCGAAAATCCTTTCACCCCTGAGAAAGTATAGGATTCTTCATGAAATAAAAGATATTCATAAACCAAAATAAGAAATAAATGGTCTAGAAGGTTTTTCGAATATAGCAAGAAGCCATACAAATTGAAATTGTATGATAAACTTGTGGGATGAATCATTGTATTTTAAATGCATTATTATTATTATTAATTGTTTTATATTTATATTTAAATATTGAATTAACTCAATCGTGGTCAATTATAACTTGGCTTATTAATAAGTGTACGATGAATTTCGAAGTATTATTAAAAATACTGAAATTGTTACAAATTGAATTTGAGAAAATACAAGTTGACAACTTTTGTGAATGCAAAATTGCAAAATCCTCCGATTAACGATTTGCGTGTTTGAAGATAAGGGGTTACGTGGCTTGATTCCTGGACTTTTGAATTTGTTGGAAAACTTGATTTGTTGAGTTTTCTTTTCTTGCGCTTGGAACTTGAGACTTGAATTTGAACTCGGGATTTTGGACTTCGGATTGGACTTGCTTTAATTGAAGAAGGCTTTGATCTTCTTGGAATTGATTTGAACTTGCTTGATTTGGAGAAGACTTTGATATTCTTGGATTTGGACTTGGCTTGAAACTTGAGAGAATTTTTGTATTCTTCACCTGTAATTCTCTTTTCTTGCTTTTTTTTTTTCTCCTTTTTTTCCTCATGGACCAATGGTCCTATTTATAGAGAAAATTTGTAACCACCTTCATTATTTAAATAAATAAATAAATAAAAATGGTTAAGGTTTTAAAAAGTAGGATGAACCTCATCCATGTACTTCTTTTAGGTGGACTTTATTTAATGAACTTAATTGGATTAAAAACAAAATTAAATTGATCCAATCCAAATATTTTTTTAATGTCAACAAACGCCCCCCCCCCCCCCCCCCCTCAAGATTTATTTATTTATTAGAAAAATTAATAAATAGATAAATCTTCAATTTTAGAATTTAATTGAGAATTTGTATAAGATTAATAAAAATAAATATGACATTGTATTAAACTATATCTCTTGTAAAAGAAAAGAATTTGAATTTCACCAAGTTTCAATTGGAATCTAGACCACATCCAACCTTTATAATCCATAAAAATTCATGGAGTCCAACTTTGTTTATCCCAAATTTGATTTGGAATGGATATATATATATATATATATATATATATATATATATATATATAAACACAAAACCAAGTACAATTACTTTTATTTGAACTTGAAATCTGTTGCACGATTAATAAATTAATACAACCGTACAATTTTTTTTTTTCAAAAGACTCATATCTATATCTATATTCTATATCTTTATCTTTATCTTTATCTTTATATATACTAGTGTTACACCCGTGCGATGCACGGTCATTTGTTACCTACATATATCAAATTTATATTTTAACATATGAAATAAATATTTAATTAAAAATAAGAAATGAATGAAGACAATTAATTACAAATGTACATTACACATACCTTAACTATTTTTTAATTTTTTTACAGTTCGTATGTCTATAGTTCCAGAAATTTCTTTAAATATTGTAATTTGAATTGATTTAAAATTTCAAATGGAAAAGAAAAATTACATTTAAATAGAATTTGTAATAAGTAGAAAAAATAGATATACCTGTGATATACGCTTAGAATTTTATTAAAACGAAAATGAAAAGAAAAAGAAAAAGAAAAATAGGTTGATGAACGTTCTTAGTTCATTATCTTTCATTTTTTATTTTTAAATAAAAATATTTATGTGATATTGAAAAAGTTTTATTTTATTATTTTTACGAATTTAAAAAAAAAAATGTAATTGATTTTCAAGAGAGGAATACAGACCAAGAAACCTAGGGATTTGAAAATTGCAGCTATTTAAAAATCTGCATTCATTTAGATTAATTTAAATCTGAATTTTTTTCAAAATGAATAATAAATAGTGAACTAATACTACTAATTACCATTTTAGAAAATGTATTTTAGACAGGAAAATGGGTCAATACCTGTTTTGTGGAAGTGCTCTCTCTCTCTCTCTCTCTCTCTCTCTCTCTCTCTCTCTCTCTCTCTCTCTCTCTCTCTCTCTCTCTCTCTCTCTATATATATATATATATATATATATATTATGTTTTTCTTTTGTGAGCATATTTAGTCTTTATTTGAGCCCTCGTTATCTACAAAATGAGTTTAATAATAATGATTTTGTGGAGAATGAATACTTATGCACCTGTTTGAGACTCATTATTTCAAGTAATATAATTCGTAACAGTAAATTTTGGTACAATGAGCCATTAAAAAGTATGATTTTTTTAAAATTTATATGTAAATTATAGGGGCAATTTTTTTTTTGCCACAATTGTAATACTTAGGAACTTAAATAACTTAAAAAAAAAAAAAAAATACTTCAATGACCATTTGTATAACTCATTTGCATAACTATTCAATGTTAGTCATTATTAATGTAATTAATCTTTTCAAAATATAATTTTTAGATTATCACAAATAATTTATCATTATCAGAATAGTACTATTAGAATTGATACTAACTATCTTATTAAAATATTTGATATTTAAATTTATTAAACAAATATTTCATTTCATATTTAATTTAATATTACAAATTAAAAAGATATGTGGTCATATATTTAAATAAATGTAGCAAATAAAGCAACAGGAATTGTAAGTTTTGATTAAATTTTAACAAATGTATATCGTAAATATATTTAACTTTATTTACTATGAAATTATCTATGCATCTCGATTCATAAAAGCGGTATGGTTGTTTAACCCACAAAAATAATACTTTATCACTTACTCATATGAAATTGATTTTTCAAGAATCAATTTTTCTGAATATTCATTTTCAATCACACATTCTTTAAAAAATTATATTTTACAATTTTTCATCCTACTTTTTAACTATAAATTATAAAAAATCACTATTTCACAACAACAATTCTCAAAAAATCAAAGTCAAATAGTCAAAATAATAATATGAAAATTTCGCAATTATCATGATACAACAACCGATTAAAGTTGGAGATCACGAAATTATACAAATAATCTTATACCCTATAATCTTTAAAAATTTATTAAAATTAAGAATGATTAAAATATTAATCATTTTATTGATATTATTAACTAAAAAGAAACCAAAGCATTAATTATTCAATATTACTCTTCGTTCAATAACTTTTTCTATAAATTATTTATTATTTATAAGCAGCGCATTTTTTCAATTACATATATATTTCAGAAAATATGATTTCTAATATTAAAGATAACAAATGATTTGACAATTAATAATTAAAACACAATTTTTATATTGATGACTATACATAAAATTTATAATATTAAGAACAATAAATAAATAAATAAAATAATTAAATGATAATTTTAATAATAATAACTAAAAATATTAATTGAACTTATTTAGTATTAGTGTTAACAATAAAATTAAAATTGATTAAAAAAATATCAACCATTATTTAGTATTTACCATAATATATATATAATTAATGCAATAAATGCGTTCACATTTATCCAGATTTTGCATTCACATTTGACATACATTAATTTTGCATTCACATTAATCCACTTTGTATTCACACTATTTAATTCTATGAGACCTTACTATTTATAGAAATAGAAAAATGGGCGGGAAATTATTTTTAGGAACTACCTTACTTTTATATATTATAAAGATAAAAGTAGAAGTGAGGAGAGAGAGTCATTTTGGAGGGAAATTTGCATTTAATGATTCTCTCTCCTCAATTCTACTTATATATATACTAGTTCATCCACCCGTGCGATGCACGGTTTAATTTTATATCACAAAAAAATTTGAATAATGGACATGTATAAGTAATTTTTTTGTTCTAAATTAAATGCAAATGCATAATAAGTATAAAAACATGATACATGTTACATTGTTGACTAATTCAAATTTTGTACTAAATTAAATGTAAATGCATAATAAGTATACAAACATGATACATGTTACACTGTCGACAAAAATATACAAAAATTCTTGAGGATGACATTTTAGCTTCTCCTGTTGTCTAATGCTCATTACCTGGAGGAAATAAAATATAAATTCTGTAGATGAATGATGTCTATATCTTTGTCCAGCTAGCTAGGAAAGAACTTGCTTTGATTTATTGAAATAGATAGTACAAAGTCGATAAATGAGAGGTAGACTAATAATAAATTAGGCTTCAATGGAAAGTACAAAAGACCATTACAGAAATGAAAAACTTAAAATACACCAATGAAACTGAAAAGTGCAAAAATTAAAGTCATTGCTGCGGACCATTTGTAATTCAAATTATCAATAGATTTAAAATGCCAAATCCCATTATTTGGAAACCAAAGAAAAACAAAAATTCACACAAAATATTCTAACCAAAATCAGACCTTCGGGTGTGTGTTTATATGTGTGTGTGTGTGTATATTACAGAACTTGAAAACCTGATCAAATATTCTCAAAGAGAAAATTCACATTTTAAATTCACATCAAATCTTTGAAGATAAATTTGAATAAGATATGCCAATCAAAGTTAATCACTGTACCATGAAATATTCCTCCCTAAAATTACATATCTTGGGGACCCCAGACCCCTAATAGCAAATTGCCATTCAATATATTTTTGTACATAAAAAATACATTGCCAATCAAAGTTAATGTGTGATTCATTCAAGCTTTATTCTCTCTTTAATCAATCGTCGAGATCCTTCGTGCCAGACCACCCTCCAACTGTTATTAGTTTTCCAATGCATATAAGCAGACCAATGAACCAAAAATTTGCACCTACAGCGATTTGAACTTGAGAAAAATTAGTATGGTATCCCTTTCCAACTTCTAAACCCTCTTCCTTAGCAAGCTACTCAATTTGAACTTGAACTTGACTGCCACCAACTCTACTTGGTTCCATCAAATTGCAGGATACCTCAATTGTACCTTCACCATGAGCAAGTGCCTTAGATTGCACTAACCAATACATTGCAAGAGTCCAAAATCAGATTTGTCTGATACCAGTAGAAAGGAAGGATTAAAGACTTCAATATCATGTAATATTGCTGGAAGAGAAAGCAAAGAAGTACATTACATTAGAAAGTGAGAACCATAATAAATAATACATACCTGACCATACTTATTCCTCCATCCCTAGCTGTATATTTTACCATCATCTGCGTAAACATTCAGAGAGGAGAACACAATTATTATTGTATCAAAAGGAATAACAGGTTGGATTAGCATACATAAACAGTTTTGATATATATATTATATTCTAGTAACATTTAAAAGTAAGAACCTAAAATGAAATGTATCAAGCAGAGAATTTAAATGCAAACATATAAACTAAATCAAATTGCATGATAAGCAACTAACTGAAAATAATTTATATAGTCAACTGGGCCTTCTAATGATATAAAAATAAAAATAAAAAAATTGAACTTTATTATTTACCTTCTTCTATCAGCATCATCAAAGACAAATCAGCCAAACTTTATTATACACCAACAGTATGATGCCTGAAGTTAGTGGCAACTGGTATAGTAAATGAAAATTTATTTCCATAAACTTATGTCAAAAGAAAAAGAACATGCTGTGTGTAACAATGAATAAACGTTATTCTACAATGTAGCAACCTCAACAATGATAGAGAACTCCACTTTATTTAAAAGTTAAAAGGCCTATATCCTAAGAGATCGTGTATTATAATCTCTCAGGCAACATCATCTCAATTGACAAAAGAATGTGGTGCAGTAGTTTCAAATCTCCGTCCAATTAACGATCTAGGAATTACCAGTAGACGACAAAGCATGTGATAAGAATATCTAAGTATGTGATAAGACTGTCTAAATTGCACATGCCCTTACTTTCAGGAGTCCTAACAATCGTAACCCGTAAGACCACATCCAATATCCAGTTTATTGTAAATAATCATTTTAATTTATGTAACATAGAAAGTACCTTGCCAATAGAGTAAGAAATTAGACAACAAATTATCATTAGAATGCGGACCAGCCAGGCAAAATTTGCACCTACAGCGATTCCGTATCTAGTACATATTGCTTGAGGAATAACTTGACAAAATAAAGTCATATGATATTTCAATCATTAAATGAAACTAAACATTAATGTAATAAAATATTAACCTAAACAAAGTTCCATGATTTAATGTACCTCTCCAAATGCTAGACAAAAGTCACAGATAGTATAATGGCATCATATTGATTGAAAAGCTTGTCAAGGTATATTGGGAGGGCCTGCAAGACACGACTTGATATATAAGTAGAATAGGATATATTAGGAGGCCTGTAAGACTCCATAGAGATGCCAATCACATCACGCTGCTGCAGGCCAAGAGGAATGGCAGCCATCTCAAGTACCTGATATACAAACACAAACAAAGGCCAAGAACACTACATAATGTATTTTTCGACCTTGCCACGTCCAGTAATTATATCCTTTGGGTTTAAAGGGTAACTTTTCCAAATCTAAACATGTCACCATAATCCAGAAACAACCATACTGAATAAATCATATGCCATATACATAAACACTCTTTAAAAGAGGAAGTATTAAAAAATTAAAAAAAAAAAACTTGACCTTTCGGTTCAGCAACTAAAGTAGAGGCCATTACTGAAGCTCCAGCAGCAACTCACAACTAATTCCTTGAGATTTGGACAAAAATATTCTTTAATTAGCTAACTTCATAAACTACGGAAATTTAGAAAACTTGCAAGAAATAAAAAAACGTATTGTAGTAAGAAGTGGCAAGAAATTTATAAAACTTGCAAGAAATCAATAACCACAAAAAGGTACAATTCTGAAGCTCAGTGGTTTAATATCCTTAAACTAAGAACCTAACAAATAACCACAAAAGGTACAATCCTGAAGATCAGTGGCAGGTCATTGTGTAGTGCGTAACAAAATCAACATTCTCAACCTTCAAACCGTTCAAAATAGATGCCAGCATATTAGAAACATACAACCTAGTATACCAAAAATTAATCACTCAAAAGACGCATGATCCATGTAAAAAATTAGCCAACAAAAGGAAAACTCACTCAAAAATTATAAGAACGATGAATGGATTCAAGAAACGATATATGGGTTATGGTACTCACTCAATGAAGCCATTTCCTCTTCTTGGGTGCTCTACAAATTTCACCACTTTCTTATCCTCGCCGGAAGCTTCACCAGAATCTCACCAGAAGCATCCCCCACGGTAGAGGCTTTCACCGCAAACTCTGGCGCTCTAGCTCGTGGATAATAGATGACCTCGAACGGTTGTCCATTGGCAGTAAGATTTGCTGCTTCAATAACAGATTCAGCTCGCACTTAACCACTTCAGCAGCAGCTGCTTTTCTGGCTTCTGCTGGAGCATTGGCTTCTCTAGTAATGGAACAATTGATTACGCTAATTGTGTATAAAAAAAAAAATTCATTACCAGGAGATTTCATAACAAAGAACTAAAGGTCAGGTATAAACATGTAAAGAAGCAAAACTTGATGGCATGAAAATATATATACACAATGCAAGTTAAATTAAAAATGTAATTAACCTGGAAACTCCACATTTTGAACCATTGATCTTTCTGATTTGTACAGTAGAAACTTCCAGCATTGCCAGCAGCTCCAAGAACCAGTAAGACCTACAATTTCATACAATGCAACATTAACAGATGCTCACAAAGACAGGTAGCAGTAGTGGCAAATCCAGGGAATTAATCCATGGATTTTTCAGAGCCAAGCTTTGTACCTCTTGGGCCAGCATGAGTGATTGAAACAATTAGTTCTGAAATGATACTTCCCTTATTAGAATTGGGCACCATCACCAGTCTGCAGTCACGCCCCTCAAAACAACACAGTAGCCCCAACATCCCTTCACTCAGCCATCCCAGCAGCTTAAAACCTCTCCAGCCTCAACGCAGCATTTCTCTAACCAGCAGCATCCACCGCAGCACTCTCTCACTCAACTCTCAGCCCTCACAACCAACACCATCTCTCTCTCAAATCGCCAGATATATGCAGCAAAATAAAAAATAAAATAGATGTTTTTTTCAATGATAACGTGAGAAATAGATTTTGAAAGGCAGAGCAAGTGTGTGTGTTAAAGTGGAGCTCCTAATAAGAAATAATTCAAATGAATAAGTAACCATTACTGTCTTGGCTGATATTTCGAAATTCCAGTACAACTCTTTGAGTTCACCTTCAGATCCATGACTACACTCTTGCTCTCCAAGTCCCATACCTTGATGCCGGCCTCGGTACAACACAAAGCCAGTACCTATTAGGGCTAATTTGGACATGACTTCTCGAAAAATCAAGAAAAATATAACTGTACCACTCAGTGTTGAATTTGTATGTGGATATTTGAAAGAACTCGAAATCAAAACTGGAGATAAAAGTTTGAAACTAAATTAATTAATACCTGCTTAATTGGAATATATGCAGCGGAAACGGTCGAGCAAGGAGCGACGACGGACTCGGAATTGGAGCCGAAGTTCGCGATGCCACTTTGCACACTGTTCTTCTTCTTCTTCAGGGTGAGACAGTGTGTGCGGTGAGTCTAGGTAGGATTTTGGAACCGATTTCAATTTATGTTTTTAGAACAGGTCGGGGAGCGTATGGGAGAAGGAATTGTATGGAGGATGTAGATTTTGAAAAATCGATACTCATTGCAAATTCAAAAAATAATACTGTATACATTTGTTTTATAATATTTAATCATCAGATATCTTGTCTTTTTTTTCTTCTAGGAGACGCTTTTGAGGAGTGAAAAAATCATTACAACCTGCAAAACGTAATTTCTAATTTCAAAAAGTAATTTTTTTATTTTTATATTAATTTGTATGCAAACTTTGGAGGGAAAAAGTAATTTTTTTTATTTTTATATCCATTTGTTTATTACTTGGGACGAACCAGCAATGATGAAAGAGAAATATAAAAATGTTATATGTCAATCATCATTTCACATCACAACTTTTAAAATAATTAATGCAAATTTTGAAAATCGGTACTCATTGCAAATTCAAAAAATGGTACTGTACACATTTGTTTTATAATATTTAATCATCAGATACGCTGTCTTTTTTTTCTTCTAGGAGACGCTTTTGAGGAGTGAAAAAATCATTTGGGGAACTTTTGGAGGGATTTTTTGGAGTCAAAATCTAAGGCACTATATTTCTTTATTTCTTTATAATAATAATAAGATAAGATTATTATTATTTTTTTTTTTAAGGGATGTTTTTGGGGGGAAACTTGGGAGGGAAAATTCTGGCAACTATCCTCCTTTATAATATTAATAAGATATATATATATATATAAGATAAAGAATTTTGTAGGAAAATTTATTATTTATTACATATTTAATAAGAGTTATAATAAATATATTATGTATAAATGTATTACATTGGAAATGAAAAAATTAGATTAATATATTTGAACATAAATAAATGTGATATCTATTTAATTGTGTTATGTAGGAAATGAAAAAATTGTATTAATATATTTGAACATAAATAAATGTCATATCTATATAAATGTGTTATATTGAAAATGAAAATTTTGGATTAATATATTTGAAAATAAATAAATACATGCTATATAAATTTGCTAACATAGAAATTAAAATTTTGAATTAATATATTTTGAAAATAAATGAATAAAATAAATATAGAAAAGATAAAGATTTTGTAGGAAAATTTATTATTTATTATATATTTAGTAAGAGTTGTAGTAAATGTAATATTTGTAAATGTGTTACATTGGAAATGAAAAAATTAGATTAATATATTTAAATATAAATAATGTGATATCTATGTAAATGTGTTATGTAGGAAATGAACATAAATAAATGTGATATCTATTTAAATGTGTTATATAGAAAATGAAAAAATTGTATTAATATATTTGAATATAAATAAATATCATATCTATGTAAATGTGTTATATTGAAAATGAAAATTTTGGATTAATATATTTGAAAATAAATAAATAAATACGTGCTATATAAATTTGTTAAGTTAAAAATGAAAATTTGAATTAATATATTTTGAAAATAAATAAATAAAATCATTGAAATTTTACTTCCTAATATGTCAATAAATGAGTAGGTTCTTCAATAAGCATATTACAAAAATAATTAATTATTTGCTATCAACCTTTTACAGCCAATGATAAGTTGGTAGAAAATTTAATCCTTTCATCATTTTGACAAAAATTGGTATGTTTAAAAAATAAGGAAAAATAAAATATATGTAAGCAACATATTAAAAAATAAAGTTAATTAAAAATTATAACATATTAAAAGAAAAATAGATGATAAGGTGGGCAAATTTTCAGAGAAAAACGTAAATAAAAGTCAAAAGAAATTTAATATAAAAAATTTAATTAAATGTCAAACTTTGAATGATGCAGTACACTGTGTGTGCACCATTTTTTATTTTGATTAGTTTTGTTTTTTTTTTAAAAATTTTAAACTCAATGACATGTGTTATGGAGGAAATGAAAAAATTGGATTAATGTATTTTAAAATAAATAAATATATGCTATATAAATTTGTTAAGTTAGAAATTTAAAAATTGAATCAATATATTTTGAAAATAAATAAATAAAATCATTGAAGTTTTACTTCCTAATATGTCAATAAATGAGTAGGTTCTTCAATAAGCATATCACAAAAATTATTACCAAATGGAGGCTTAATTATTTCATTATTTTGATAAAAATTGACATGTTTAAAAAATAAGGAAAAATAAAATATATTAATTAATATATTGAATTTCAAATAAAATATATCTAAGTAACACATTAAAAAATATAGTTAATAATAAATTATAACTTATTAAAAGGGAAATAGATGATGAAGTGGGCAAATTTTCAGAGAAAAATATAAATAAAAGTTTTAAAAAAAATTATATAAAAAATTTAAATGAATGTCAAATTTTGAGTGGCGCGGTATACTAAATGTACATGTAACATTTTTTATTTTGAATAGTTTTATCTTTTTTAAAGTTTCAAATTCAATAACATTTTGTATTGAAATTTCATTTAAATTATGTTTTTTATTTGATATGATTGAATCAAAATATTTTTAAAATTATGATTTAAAAATTATATATTCCGTGCATCGCACGGGTAGACAACTAGTAATATATAAAAGTAGTTGAGTCAACCACAGTCAATTTCACTGTTTCCCTCCAAAACTCTTGTACTATGTACAGATTTTATTTATTTATTTGTTTTTCCAATTTGTGGGGATTTCAATATTTATCATGTTCACACTACTTATATCCCCTATCCAATAATCAACTTCAAAACCCACTTCAAAAATAGTCGGGCCTTCAATATTTATTTATTATTTTCAAAATCGCTGACGTCTACTTACAGTCTTCAATATTTGTTGTGTTTACATGACTTCTATTTTTCGACGCCTAATTACACTAGAAAGCCAGTTTTTTTCAGAATTTGTTTCATTTTTTTCCCATTTTTCAAAATCTGTTGATTCATTTTTGTTTTTTATATCTTTTTTTTTTCCATTTCCCTATATACAACATCTTTCATTTCTATTATATATAATTATTATGAAGATATACACAATAATAAAAGATTCAATTAAAGGGTTATTTCTTTAAAAAAATGTGTACTGTTCAACAGAACCGCTCCACTCCACCTTCTATTTATCACGTTTTATGATTCAAAATTTTTGGTGCGATGATAATGCTTATTAGTTATTAATATTACAATCCAATTGAAAATAAAAAATCGTAAATTATTTTTTGAAAAAGTAAAAATGATTGGTACTAATCTTTTTCTTCAAGACCTGTGATATTTTGAATCGTTGAACATAGATTTGGGTTTCTAACAAAAAAGAATAAAAAATTTTAAAACAATAATATTGTAGAGAAAGCTTCGAAAACAATATAGAATGCAAAATTATTTTAGACTAATAAGAGGATTTGTTAATAGTCTATTTATATTATGTTCTAAATTTCTCTGTTGGGGTTGCAATGTGTTAACTAATATTGGGATATTTAGAATAGTTTTGGGTTTGATAGATATGTTAATGGTTTCGGCCGTTGAGTGAAGAAAAAACATATTATTTATGGGTTAGTATATATATTTGATGAAATTGTATATCACATTGTATAAAAAATAATAAAAATAAGAAATTAGAATTATTTTTTTTTTTAAAATTTACTTTTACCGAGAAGTTGTTTTTTATTTTTTATGATATAAGAACGATAATTTGTTTGGTTTTACTTATTTATATTTGACTTTTTGTGTCAAAACCTCTTTTTTCATTAAAAAAAAAAGTGTTCTTCTAACGTTTTCAATCTTACAAATAAATATTTGTGTTCATTTATACAAATCCAAATTAAAATTTTCAGTTAAAAATTATGTTGAAATTTTATTACTAGATAATACTCTCTCCTACAAAGATAGTCCACTATTTCTTTTTTGTCCGTCTCAAAAAGATAGTCTACTTTATTTATTAAGAGTGGAATTAATATTTTATATTCCATTTTGTCCCTAATCTGTGTGAAAATGAGTAGATGAATATCTTTATGGGACGGAAGGAGTACTAAATTATAAATCACATTATACATATAGTTTTTTTTTTTTATATAAATAATCTTATTTTTAGTTATTTAGTACATCTAAAAATTGGAGCTCCTTTTTATAGCGTATTATTAAATTATTAAATATTTTTATAGATAATTGCATTTAATACGTAATTAATTTCTTATAATAATTGTGATATTTTATTGGTCTTAATTATATGGATAAATATTTGGTTCAGTCATACAGATCCAATGTCAAATTCTCAATTAAAATTATATCTAAAATTTATACACATTCGTATTTTTATAAATCACGTTGTATTGAAATTTTTATAACTAAATCCTATTTTTAAGTTATTTATTACATATACATATTAAAGTTCTTTCCTATGTTGCATTATTTATCAAAATTATTTCAATGACAATTACATTTAATTCTTAATTAATTTTTTATTCCAAAAAATCTCATATCACATTTTTTAACATTAACGGTTAACAAATTTATCTATATTGTTTGAAATGATATAGTTATTAATGGTTCTTGTCCTAACTGTTAATTTTAAAATTTCAAAAAGTAATTAACCATACCAAGATATTCTTTGCTATATTTTAATTCAATTTTTATGATATTTTTTCACAATAATATATAAATTGTCTCCCAATTTACTTAACTAAAAATTGAGATAATCAATATTAAATTATAATTTCAATCAGAAAATAATTACGTTGTATAAATGTTGAAAACCTAAAATATCATAAATTTGATGCAATATCTTTGTCAACCTCGCAATTTTTTATTATTATTATTATTATACATGTTGTTTTTCATTGTCAATGGTCAAAATATTGAATTTTATCTTTTATATGCATGCTCTCTATTATTAACTTTTTCATCTAATGTTTGAATGTTCAGAGTACATGAATACTAAAGATCCTACATTTAAGTGTTCATTTTGCAAGGCGAATTTTTTGTTCGAGGAGATAGTGAATAATCGTTATAAAACTTGAAGATCATATTTTATAAGGTCAAATTCTATATGACAATAATGCAAGATACAAGTTCTTTATTCCAAGGATATCGTTGAGCCATTCGAATTTTAGGATACTTATTAGATTTCAAAAAAAAAAAAATTCATTGATGGTGTCATATGACATGACTATCAATAAGAGTCAGGCACAATCATTTTCACATGTATGACTTCTCCCTAAAAGATTGATATTTATATATGAAACTAATAAATGATGAACTTATCTCTTATTTGTGAATGTTATTTATTTTGTTTAAGAATTCATTTAATTTCGAATAGAATTATTTTTGTTTAGAAGTTTCTTCCCGTGCATCGCACGAGATGATTCACTAGTTTGAATTAAAAATGTTGAGTCCGTTCTGTTTAAACAAATTAATCTCACCTTAAAAAGCAAGAAAAAGAGTCATATTGAAATTGATATTACTAAAGAATTTCAGCCATCTTTTGAAATAAATTTTGCTTAAAGAATCTCGACCTTTGAAGAAGAAAGTAATAGAAGGACCAAAAGACCCAATCCACCAATCTGGATTTCTGCACTTGAACTGTTGAACCTCAGAAAGCAACAAGAGAAATTAGAATATTCCGGCTCGTTCACCTTCATTATTATTTCTGATTTTCTTTGGGCAAGTTTTCTTCTTCATATATATATATATATATATATATATATATATATATATATATATATATATATATATTTCAATTGTTTGTAATGTTCATGCTTTATCAATCTGTACATTAATACGTTTGACTTTGTGCATGATAGTGTGTGAGAGATGTGAGTGTGTTTGACTGGCTGTGTGTGTTGTATGTGAGAGATGTTAACAGGATTTATTTTTTTATTTTTTATTTTTAGAACCCAGTTTCTGTCGAATTGGCAAAAACCCCTTTGTATATATATATAACTCACACTTTTTTTTGTTTGACGGGATTCTTCAAAAGTGGATTAACAATTTGAAGATTGAATTGTGTTTTGAATAAATTCTTTTTTTCTTAAACATGTACTTTGAAAACTTAGTAAATCTTCGGAATGTATCTTTTTAGATACCCCCGCTAGATTTACTTTTACAGGTTGAAGACTTTGAAGACCTGAAAAATATGCGGAATGTATCCTTTTGGATACTCCCAGGCATAGTAAAATTTTCAGGATTGAAACTTTGAAGACCTGAAAAATATGCGGAATGTATCTATTTGGATACTCCCCGAAATAATAAATTTTTAGGATGGAAACTTGGAAGACCTGGAAAATATGCGGAATGTATCTATTTGGAAACTCTTCGGCATAATAAAATTTTTAGGATTGAAATTCGAAGACCTGAAAAATATGCGAAATGTATCTATTTGGATACTCCCCGGCATAATTAAATTTTTAGGATTGAATTTTTTTTTCGTATTCTATTGGCTGATTTTTTTTTTTTTTTTGCAGGAATGGCAAAACCAAATTCTAAAGACAAGAAAATTTTGAAATTACCTGAAATTAAGGAATTTTATGATCATTTGTAGAAAAGTCAAATCCTTTGTTTCCCCAAGGCTACCTTAAAGCTTCCATGCAACTTGACAGAGACTTTAAGCTCACCATCCATAAGCCAATGACACACCCCTTCGTCCATGAAGTTCCTTTGCAGGGTATGGAAATGCTTGTTCTCAAAGTCAGTCTAGACATCCTTGTTTGTGTCTTCCTCCGCATCACGCTTCAGATACAACGTTCATTCCAAAAGCTGTCATTTTTTAGAGAATTGATCGAAGGGAGATCAGATGGGGAAGTACAGTCCATTATCGTGGAGAGATTTCTTTCTTGTCAAAGTTTTGGGAATGGTCCGTTTGGATTCTCAAGCTTCTCATCAAGAAAAATCTTCCTGAGCTAGCTCTTGCGGTTTACTCTGCCACTAAGGACTATTCTCGTCCCGACTCTATTTATCGAGCTCTTTGTGAAGTTTGGTGCCCGGAAACCAACACTTTTGTAACGGTCAATGGAGAGATCAGCATTTTGCTTTGGGATATGCAAGAGATTACTGGACTTTCCATCAAAGGTGATTATTACGAGGAGGTAGTACCAAGTCTTTTGGAACTAACAAACTCTCTACCCAAATTTTGTTTATATTTGTTTAAGGCCTTTTCACTGATTGTTGACAAAAAGAAGAGTGATCGGGTCCGCCACAGCTACTGGATTGATTTTTGGTTCAAAACTGATGATTGTGTTCCGAATCCAAGGAAAAGTAAGGCGTTTAGGCAAGCTATGGAAGCAAACCCATCTTTAGGAGATCAGTCAGTAGCCAAAGAAAAATTACAGAGACCTGTTTTCATAGAAAAATTACATGATATTCTGCACAGAGACACGGACTACTGGAATACTTCTTTATCTATTGAAGAACAAGAAGAGTTGGACATAGCAGCTTATCTTTCCCATTGGCTCTGCCGTTTTATTTTTCCTTCTAGAGATGACTGTCTCAGGGTGGGAACTTTTAAAGTAGCTTCCAGAATGGCTACAAAATCAACTTACACCTTGGTACCTCCCATGTTAGCTTGCATTTATAGAGGACTTATAGAGACAACAAATTGCGTGACTGGCCATGACATTTGATCAGTCAAATATATATTTCTCGGACATTTTCTGTATGCTTGGGCTGCAACTTATTTTGTTCGGGGCATCTATGCCAACGTTGACAAGATCATTGGTCGTCCTATTATCCGAAGATATGCCGGGACTTTAAATGATTTCCAACATTGGGAGGTTGATGCATTTGATTGTCGGGAACTCCTTCGCGGAAGAATGGACTCTAATGATTTTTCATGGAATTTGATTTATTTACCTCATGGCAGTTTACGCACAGATAACAATGAAAGGTCTACAGAGACTTTAGAGTTTATGATGAGTATCCGACCATGGTTTCTTTCTTACCATCGTGGTAATAACTTGTTTATTCTTGAAGTTTACAATCCTCACAGATTTGCAAGACAACAAGGCTTGAGGAAAATGATTCCAAGCTCACCAAAACCAATGATGTTTACAGCCAATGTGTTGACTCTCTATCATGCTTGGTTATCTTTGACACAGGTAGGGAGCAGATGCACATTTCATCTTCCAGGGTGCATTGATGATATACAACTTCATGTTGATCCATCATACAAAACTTGGTGGGAGGATAAAGTATATCCTGGTCTGAGCAAAATTAAAGTACAAGACTTATTGTCCAACGAAGATAATAACTTTGTACTTGGTAAATCTCCATCTGCCCCCGAACAAACAGGAAGCCATAATGCCAATGAATTGGACGCCTCTTATGTAGATTCTCAAGCAACTTTTAAGAAGATACCTTTGGATGTTCCAAATGAGAGAGGTATTAAGAAGATTAAAATAATACATTCTCGCATGGATCACACTTCCACTTCAGAGCATGTAGAGAAGGTACAAGAGCCCATTACAATTTCAGAGAGCAGTAGCTCTATGGACTGAACACCTCAAACACTTGATGCCACACTTCCTTTGGAAAATAGTAGTCCTAGAGATTAGGTAAGATTTATTTATCATTCTTTTTTTTTGAATGATAATTTGCATCTCATTTGCCGTTTCGAATTTGAACTTCAGATTCCCCTTTCTTAAATATTGCATCGGATATAGACAATACGACCTAAAGATTCTCAGGTTGTGGAGAATCCTAAAGAAGCTTGTTCTGAAATATTTAGACATGACTTAAGCATTCCAAATGTATCTTATGGCGATGAAAATTTGGATATGTCGCCTCGAACACGAAACTCATGTATACATCTTTTTTTTTAGCCCATTCAACGGCCTAATAGATTGGTATTTAATTTCTTCAACTTGCTATTGGTTGTAGGATTCCCACAAGTTCCTGAAGGGATGTTTTATTCAGCAGATAATCCTAATGAGAACCACGAGATGATTGGTGCACTTGATGAAATTTATGGCAACGATAAACATGAGCCTCCTTGCAAATACCCAAGCAGTATTAATAACGGAGTCATATCACCTAATCAAGATGATCTTAACGATGAGGTGAATTCTGAGCCTTTGCGAGTTAGCAGTTCAGAGATTGGACGGACTACTTCGACTATCTCACCTTTATTAGTATTACCAGCCCCAGGTTAAAAGATAAATAATTGTGAGACGACACCAATTTGTTCTTCCATCTCTGGTCCTCTGCATAGATTTACCGAAGAATCTTCTTTCTTGAAGAATGCTCTACAAGAAGCCAAGATTAATTTCCTGCGGGAATTGTTTAAGGAAGCTTTGAAGCATGGTTTTTCCAACATTCGAACTTGGTGGAATGAAAGCAAATCAACTCTTCGGGATATGATCATCAATCAATTCCGTGCAGATCCAATGCCTTTGATGAGACATATGGATGCATTTCTTGGAGGAGTTGACGTTTATTTTGCTAAAAGACAGCAGTACTTGGAGTGTTTGACTGCAGAAGAAAAAGCTAAGCAGTTGAAATCTCTTGATATCCAGATAGTAGCAGGGAATTCTACATGTTCTTCTTTGGAAGCTCGAATTAGTTATTTGAATTCCGAGCTGGATAGACTTCGCGATGAACTCCAAAATGGCCAGGAAAATACCAGTTCACTTGAGACAAAGAAGACCATAATGGAGCAAGCGCAGATTAAAGATGCCACAATTGCAGGCTTAATTGACCAAGAAAGGAAGGCACTTGAAGACAACTTCTTGCAGTTGATAGACAGTGATTGATTAAGATAGATGAAGACTTCTTCTTCTTCTTCTTCTTCTTCTTCTTTTTGCTATGTTGTATGAACTTTGATTCATCAGTATCATTCTTTATTGGATATTTTTTTTCTCTTGCATTTCTCTTGTACATTTTTTTTTTACTAAGAAAGATTAATACAAGAAAAATAGAAATAATTTATTGATTTTGACTGAATTTGAATTTATAATTTCCATCCAAGCTGCCTACGTACCCAAAAGGGATCAAGTCAAAACGTAGTTCATTACAACAACATTTTTTTTTTATAGGGAGGTTCACAGTTTATCCTCTTATGAGCCAGGAGTAGTACATTTAGGTACAACAAAATTTTAAGAACTTTAAGCGTAAAAATGCTTTAGGAATTTTCAGTTGATAGGTCCAATTTGCAGTGTATCTTTGTCGACGATCTTGTATGCTACATTTGTGAACACGTGAGTAACAAGAAACGGACCATCCTATTTAGGTTGGAACTTGCCCCCAGTTTTTCTTGTGATTATGATTGGTCTGTGCACTGAAAGTACCATACCTCCTACTTGAAATGATCTTGGCCACGCCCTTTTGTTGAAGGACTTTTCCATACGAGCTTCATAACATTCCAAGTGCATTTGTGCCTCTAATCTCTTCTCATCCAAAGCTTCTAGCTCCTCGAGTTGAAGACGAGCATTTTATTCTATTGTCAACCCTTCTTGAATATCAATCCGAAATGATGGAATTTGGCATTCTAAAGGCAAGACAGCTTCTACTCCATACACTAAAGCATAAGGGGTAGCTTGTGTCGGGGTCCGGTAAGTAGTGCGGTAAGCCCACAAGGCTTCTCCAATTCTTTCATGCTAGTCCCTTTTTGATTTAGACACAACTTTCTTCAAGAGGTTGCATAGGGTCTTGTTGAATGCCTCTGCAAGTCTGTTGGCTGCTGCATTATACATGGAGGAATTGTATTGTCTGAACCCAAATTTAGCACATAAATTATTTATGTGGCTATTGCATAAATGCTTTCCATTATCAGTGATGATGTGTCGAGGAACTCCATACCGGTAAATGATTTGAAAACGAATGAAATCCACAACATTTTCTTTCTTTACTTCTCTCAGCGGTACAGCTTCAGCCCACTTGGAGAAATAATCAGTTCCAGCAAGGATGTATGAATGTCCAGTTGAAGATTTTGGAGTTATAGGTCCAATCACATCAAGGCCCCAAGCATCGAACGACCATGAGGCTATCGTCGGGTGTAATGGTTCTGGAGGCTGATGGATGAAATTTACATGGACTTGACAAGCTTCACAATTCCTTGCATATTCCATAGAATCTTGAACCATAGTTGGCCAATAGTACCCCATTCTTTTTATTCGAAAATGGAGCTTAGGTCCGGATTGATGAGCACCGCATATTCTAGAATGAGCTTCTTCAAGAACGTGTGATGTTTCCTCACTACTTAGGCATCGAAGGAAAACTCCATCGAATGAACGTCGATAGACTGTGTTCTTGTAGAATATGAAGCGAGAAGCACGCCTTCGGACTTCAGTCCTACGATGAGGATTGTCCGGTAACTTCTGATGTTGAAGATAATCAATTATTGGTTGCCTCCAATCAACTTTTTCTTCACCGGAAACTTTGACACTGTTGTTTTCTTGCAGATTCTCTGGCAATAGTGGTGGAATAACCCATTTTTGAACAATTGACACCTGGTGGATAGATTCTTCATCTGATCTGGCTAGAACAGCAGCTAAATTGGTATATGCATCAGCTTCTTTGTTTTCATTTCTTGGAACAAATTTGATTTTTATTGTTTCAAACTGCTTCAAAAGTGTTGATGCGTACTCATGATATGGCTTTAGATCCAGATTTCTGACTTCATATTCAAATAGAAGCTGGTTGATTATCAACATAGAATCTCCAAAGACTTCTAATTAATTAATTCCCATGTCCAATGAAGTCTCCAAACCAATAATGAGAGCTTGATATTCTGCCATGTTATTGGAACTCTTTTCTGTCAAAGCAAATGCATATGACATAACTTGATCATGGGGAGTGACAAATACGACTCCTGCTCCAGCACCATACTTTCAAGCTGCCCCATCAAAGAATAGCCTCCATGAAGGTACAACTTCAGTGTAAAAGACTTCTTCATTTGGATGGTCTTCAGAGAATTCCCATTATGCTGGAATTGGATGATCAGCGAGAAAGTCTGCTAATGCTTGTCCTTTAACAACCTTTTGAGGAATAAAGTAGATGTCGAACTCCAATAATAGAAGTGCCCATTTTCCTATCCATCTAGAAAGAATAGGCCTTGACATTATGTACTTTAATGGATCCACCCTTGATACTAGATTGATTATGTTCGCTAACATAAAATGCCTCAATTTCTTAGCTGCAAATATCAATGCCAAACACATCTTCTCAATCGGTGAGTACTTCAGCTCAGCACCTACTAATGTCCGAATCAGGTAATAGAGTGCATTCTCCTTTCCTTCGTCATTGTTTTGGAAAAGAAGAGCACCTAGAGAATACTCTTGCGCTGCAGCATAGAGGGTCAATGGATTTCCAGGAGTTGGAGCTGTAAACACTGATGGATGAGATAGATATTTCTTAATGCTTTGAAAAGCATCACGACATGCATCGTTTCATTCAAATGGTACATCTTTCTTTACCAACTTGTTGAATGGGTGACAACGTCCAACAAGATTAGAAATAAATCTTCGAATATATGCCAACATTCCTTAAAGATTTCTTAGTTCATGTAAATTGCTGGGCTCACGCATGTTAATTAGGGCATCAATTTTTGATTTGTCTTTCTCAATGTCGCGATGTCGGACTATGAAGCCAAGAAACTTTCCAGAAGTGACCCCAAATGCACACTTTAATGGATTCATTTTCTACTGATAGCGTCGGAGTCTCTTGAAAACATCTTGTAAGTCTTGTAGATGATCGTATCGTCTTTTTGTCTTGACAACAAGGTCATGCACATAACATTCAACTTTCTCATGCATCATGTCATCAAAAACCTTTTGCATTTCCCGTTAATAAGTTGCCCCGGCATTTTTTAATCTAAAAGGTATGACCTTATAATAGTATATCCCCTTAGGTGTGCGGAATGTTGTAAGCTCTTCATCTTTCGGATTCATTCGGATTTGATTGTACCCAGAAGATCCATCCATGAAAGAAAGAACCTCATATTCAGTTGTTGCATCCACCATTAATTTTGTTATTGGAAGTGAAAAATCATCTTTAGGATAAGCTTGATTTAGGTCTCGAAAGTCAACATAAACTCGCAACTGTCCATTCTTCTTTCTGAAAGGAACAATGTTAGCAATCCAAGTTGGATACTTGACTTCACGTATGAACCCAGCTTCAATGAGTTTGTTGATTTCTACCTCAATTTGGGGAATCAATTCTGGCCGAAATCTTCTTTGAGGTTGCTTGATAGGACGAACTCCATGCTTTACTGCAAGATGATGTACAGCAACTTTAGGATCCAGCTCTGGCATTTCTTTGTAGGACCATGCAAACACGTCCTTGTATTCCTGCAGCATGTTGAAATACTCAGATTCTTCTTTTAGACTCAGAAGGGTACTGACATAGATTGGCCTAGGCTCCTCTTCTGTTCCCAAGTTCAACTGTTTCAAATCGTCCACGGTAGCTTGCCCCCCTTCTTCAAATGTTAGCGGAGCTGGTTCAGGTTCATCTGATGTGGTTGAGTCTTCAACTTCAGATTCTGGGTTACCAACTTCTTCAAAAGCAATGTAGTTTATTGATACTTTTTCTTCATTTTCGTCATTCTCTTGAAGGTTGGAAGTCTTTATAGTTCTTTGCCTTCTTGTGGAACGTTGAGTCTTTAAACTCATATCAGAATTCTTACCTCCAAGTCGAGAGAAGGCATATTGTCTTTGAGACGATTCTATAGAACCACAATCAATCATTATCCAATGTATTTTGCACTCCCGGATATAACCACAGACATATAGAGGCCTTTTATGCAAACGAGATCTAAGCAATAAGTCATCGTCATTGAATGTGATGGTGGCCATACAGTCTTGGTAAGTTACAGAAGTAATTGGTCCCAATACTTTTCTTGATAAGCTTCTGGATCAATCAATGTCGTGATCTAAGCCATCCTATCATCAAAAGGTAGATTTAGAGCCTCAAACAAACTTGTGTTTGAAGAGATATTATTGAGGCATGATATAACTTTCTTTGTCTTCAAACTCTCTCCTGCAACATTCTTTGATTTACTTTCTCCATCCAGACCGATGATGTTAGAAGTGAAACATTATTTGTCAAAGAAATCGTGAGGAAAATACTCTCCCAAAGTTATGGGTCTAGGCACTGAACTTGTCTTAGCTTTGGACTTCTTCTTGCTTTTTCTTGGCCTCCTTCTTAGCCTTGATTGTTCATCATGTGTGTCAGGGCTTGGTAGTTGTTGAGCTTTCCAGTGTCGTCTTTTTACAAGAGTCCATGGCATATCACTTTCTTTTGAAGGTGTTTCTTCAATTAAGGGAAGCTTCCATACTCAATGCCCCCAGTGTTGGTCCTGCAAGAGATATCGAAGATGGTATTTTACTTGTTTTGTTGGGAGTCTGATATTTCTCCTTCTTGCTTATGAAGGTGGACCAACCATCACCAATCTCATCTTCAGATTCTGAATTGGAATCCCAAATATCCAAGTCATCTGTCATGATTTTATAAAATGTTGGACGGTTGGGAGCATGTGGTTTATCCATTTCTCCATTTCTGGATAGGTGTATGTGATGGTGACTTCTCCGTATACCTCGACCTCTACTGGGATAGCTCCTTCTGGAAGTTGAAGTCCAAACTATGTTTCCCCAGGTGAGAACTTGTCCCTATCATATACAATAGGGACAAACTGCTCTTTATTTGCAACAGGGATTGGATAGAATGACCCAAAGAAAATCATATAACAAGCTGCTATTGGATTTTCACCAGTTTCGAGTTTGATCTTATTTTCTTTGTCTAAGCGAACAATAAGATCTTTCAGCACGAAACATCTCTCCACTGGATGACTGATTATTCTGTAGAACCTGTAGTACTTGGGATGATCAACTTGACCAGCCTCTTCTGGCCTCTTTGGTGTTGGAATTTCAATTACTAGTTGCTCAAGGAATTGATCTAAAATTTCAGAAACTTCGGAGTCTGGGAATGGATACTCCTTTTCTTCAAGCTCTTTCAAACTTAGAAGACCCTTATTTTGTGCTTGTGTCTTGGTAGACTTGGACTCCTGCTTTGGCTTCTGATTTGGATTTGGATTTGGATGTGGATTTGAACTTAATTTTCAAAAAGTGATTTTTGCATGAATGGTAGATATGGTCAGAGATTCTTTAAACTTACCTAGCTTACTGTCCTTTTCTACTTCCTTCTTGGGATCCTTTTTGTCACGCGGGTCACTTGGCAAGTAACTTCCATGCCAAGTATTTTGAATCTCTAGATCATGAGCATGTGTGGCCAACTCTTCAAAAGAATGAGGCATATTTGCTTGGAGATTATAAAGGAGTCCCCAATGCATGCCTTGCACACACATGTCAATAGAGGATGCTTCGCTGATACGTTCCTTGCAATTGAGAACAAGATTTCTCCAGCGTTCAATATATTCAACAACTGGTTCCTCTTTATTTTGTTTTGTTCTGGAAAGTTCTGGAAGGCTGACGATCCGTCTGGTGCTATAGAAACATGTGAGGAACTCACATTCGAGGTGATCCCAACTTTCAATACCCGACCGTCAAGTCTATATACCATTCAAATGCAGCACCTTTGAGGAGCGTACAAATTGCTTTACCATGGTATCATTGTATGTGTCGACATTGTTACAAGTTTCAATGAAATGAGCTACATGTTGTTTCGGGTTACCCTTTCCATCAAAATACTGAAATTTCGGTAGTTGGTAGCCAAGAGGCATTCTCATCTCTTCGATTCGACGACTATAAGGTTTGGCATAAACCAATGAAGATTGCGGTGAGCCACCGTATTGAGCACGGATGGTGTCAGTGATCATATGTTGAAGTTGTTGGACGGATAAGGAGTTGACAGAGAGTTGAGTGGTGTCACGAAATACATTTTGCACAACAGCACGGTCATGTATATCTTGCTTCTGGTGGTACTCTTGGATTTCAGGATCTTTAACTTTGGAAGAACTTGCATTTTCTGGGTTGTCTTTTTTTAAATGGCTTTGCAACTCCAGTCGATGCATGAGAGCGGTGATTAGTGCATCTTTTTCCTCCAAAGACTTTGTCAACTTTTCACTGAAGACAGCCATTTGTTGAACTCGATCATTAGTGTCTGGTTTCATTTCTGTTACCATCACCGGCTCGATTGATTCTTCAGAAGCAGTATAGTCTCCCCATTTTCGCGGAGAAGTAGATGAGTTGATCCAGACGCAGACCTGCCACTGGAGATAGATTCAGAACGAGGACTCTTCGCCAAGTTTTTTTCTGATGAACGGGAGTCTTGCTTCTTGAAAGCGATCTTCATTTTTCCCTTTTGGGAGAACTTCTTTAATGGTGTAACCAGTTGATTTTCTCAGATTTTGTTTGGGCTCTAGTCACATGGAAAAGTTCAGCAAGAGTTTCTTCAAGATGGGTCACAGTTTCCTTCGCTTTTTCGCTTACCATATCTGATGTATTTGTTGAAACTTGAAAGTTTTGCAGAACAGAAAATGAGAGGCAAGAGTGCCCCACTGGGCATGCCAAGAAATTTGTACGACGAATTTCGAAGTATTATTAAAAATACCGAAATTGTTACAAATTGAATTTGAGAAAATACAAGTGGATAACTCTTGTGAATGCAAAATTGCAAAATCCTCTGATTAACGATTTGCGTGTTTGAAGACAAGGGGCCATGTGGCTTGATTCCTGGACTTCTAAATTTGTTGAAAAACTTGATTTGTTGAGTTTGCTTGTTTTGCACTTGGAACTTGAGACTTTGATATCTAGGGATTTTGGACTTCGGATTGGACTTGGTTTGATTGAAGAAGGCTTTGATCTTCTTGGAATTGATTTGAACTTGCTTGATTTGGAGAAGACTTTGATCTTCTTGGATTTGGACTTGGTTTGAAACTTGAGAGAATTTTTGTATTCTTCACCTGCAATTCTCTTTTCTTGCTTTTTTTTTCCCTCCTTTTTTTCTCATGGATCAATGGTCCTATTTATAGAGAAAATTTCTTAACCACCTCCATTATTTAAATAAATAAATAATTAAAAATTATTAGGATTTTGAAAAGTAGGATGGGCCTCATCCATGGGCTTCATTTAGGTGGGCTTTAGTGGGCTTTATTTAATGGACTTAATTGGATTAAAAACAAAATTAAATTGATCCAATCCAAATATTTTTTAAATGTCTACAATAAGTTAGTTTCATTCTATTTTCGTTTATTAAGAATTTCAGTCCAAGTGTGAAGTTAAAGATTACAATGAGGTAGAGACGTAACAAATTTCATAAAAAGAATTTAATCATTTTCACTTTACCAAAAAAATTACAAATTCTTTTGATTTTTAGTTTTAGGACAACCAATTAAAACCATCAAAAAATAAATAAGGATCAAAGACCTAGTTCTAACTTTGTTTTAAAGGCAGAACCACGGTTTGCCCACCCGCCGGGATCACCTCCGTACAGCCAGCTGGCCGAATCCTGGCCATCCGCTCTTCGAATCAACAGGGTTGATTCGGATCGACCGCCCAACTTGAAATTGCCCGTGCTTCCGAGGGATATTTATAGATCAGTTTTTTATTAGTTGTTTCTATACATGGATTCTTCGAGGAAGAGAAAGTGGACACCTGGTGCGTCCAGGTCTGTGGGGAGGAAGGCTAGGAGAGTACTTCAGTTCACCCCTACTCAGAGAAGACAGTTTCCATTTCGATTTGGACGAAGGACAAGGACCTATAGACCTCCAATGCAGTACTTGTCTGAAGTTCACCAGATTGATAATATCGGTGGTAGAGGTGCTATCGTGTTCTTGAATAATTGTCCTGTGGGTACATCTTTGGGTACTAGACATACACAGAAGCTTAGATGGACTAGTATTCTGCTGAGTGGTAATGTTAAACTAGGTACTGAAGCAAACACCCATAATATGTATCAGTGGGTGTTCATTTGGTTGGTGTTTGATAAAAGACCTGGAATTACTAATCCAAGTCCATTTGATATATTCTCCGGAACTGTTAATGAACCTGAGACCTGGGTTAAAAATCTTAACAACGGTGATAGATTTGTTATATGTTTGAAGAAGAAATATAGTTTGATTGGAGGTGGGCATAATGATGCCCAGATGACCGACGCAGCAGCACCGTCTGCTAAAGTTCCGTATTACCCTTATATGAAGTCAAGACCCGTTGATATGTACAAGAGTTTATCTGGTGTTAGTAAGTTTAAGGACGTTACATCTGGTGATGTCGACGATATGGAGCAGGGTGCCTATTACTTAGTCGTTGCTTCGTTTCATGGCTATAATTGTAGTATGAGTTTGAATAAACGAATGTACTTCAGAAGTATTTAATAAAATAATATCCATTGATTATCGATTTTCCATTCGTGTATTACATTGTCCCATTGTTCCAATGTTCTCGTGAGATACAAACAGAAGTTGTACAATGAAATTACACCTAACTGATTTAAACGCTTATGGATAAAGAAATAAAGACGCTGGGATATTGTCCCAGAAATCATCGTCTCCCAATTCTGGTTCTGCATTAAGACTTGTGCTGGTTTTAATGTCGTCCAGATGCGGATAGTCCACCATGCTCTCCTTATCCCAAGTGCTTTTCGAAGATTGTGGTTGAACCTGATCTCTAGTTTGAACAGGTGGTGTGAGCTCTGTCCGATGTAGGTTACTCTTATCCAGAATGGATTCTTTAGGTTCCAGACATATTCGCCTATGTTCATTTGTTGTTGTGTGAGTAGCTCCCCTGTGGATGAATCCATGGTTTCTGCAATCTATTTGTTATAGGATTATGCAGCCGCAAGGAAGTGTTAATCTCCTAGGCTTGATGAATAGATGTTTCTTCTTCTTGCACTGACGGTGCTTCCGTCCTATAGAGGGGGGTGTTGAAGAAGAAGAATTCTGCATTTCCGTCGGTCCAAGATTTTAAAGCAGAGTTTGAATCCAGATCTAGGAATGATTTATAAGATCTGTCATCGTTACCTGGATTACAAAGCACGATACTTGGTATACCTCCTTTAATTTGAACTGGCTTTCCGTACTTGACGTTTGACTGCCAATTTTCTTGTGCGCCAATCAGTTCAGTCCAGTGTTTTTTCAGCAGACACGCTGGAGAAACGTCATCGATGACGTTGTACCATGCATCGTTTGAAAATATTTTGGAATTAAAATCTAAAAAACCCATAATATAATTGTGTGGACCTAGTGATCTGGCCTATTTGGTCTTGCCAATTCTGGTTGGACCTTCGATGATGACACTCTTGGGCCTTTCAGGTCTTGCGGCTTCATCTTTAATGTTGATTGAAGCCCATAAACACAACTCATCGGGAATTACAAATGAATTCGGATCATAGCGAGAAGTGTATGGTTCGATTGGTTGAGAAGATGTACCCACAGGAAATATGCTCTGGGATCGTTCTCCTTGACGATGTTCAACACTTCTTGTTTCGAAGAAGCGTTTACTGCTTTCCCGTAATGATATTGCACGTCCAGTCCGGTCGATTTTCTTTTCCGGCCATCGGATTGGAATGTTCCTTCTTCGATGAAATCGCCTTCTTTCGCTATGTAATCGACGACATATTTAGACGATCTAGCTCCCTGAATGTTGGGATGATATGTTTCATCAGAATCTGGGTTTGAAACGTCGAAGAATCTGCTATTTCGGCATTGAAATTTCCCTGAGAACTGGATAAGATAGTGGAGGTGTTTTGCACCATCGGAATGTTTTTCATCGCAAATTCTGATGAACTTTAAATCAACTGGGAATCGTAATTTTTTTATCTGTTCTATGAATATTTCTTTTGGGATTGGACATCTCGGGTATGTTAGGAAATAATTTTTTGCATTCACTGCGAATCGAGGCGAGTATTGAGAGGAATTCATGTTTCGCAATCCGAATTCGTAATGGAGTCTCTCAAACTTACTAGTCAATTGGTGTATTGGTGTATTACTTATAGGTGTTGACCGGGAACACGTGTAATCTACTTTAATTTGAAATTCAAATTCTCACTCCAAAACTCCCGCCCTACAGTACGAAAATTCTAAATTCTAAATTCAAAATCCGACACATGGGACCGAGTATGTATGGAATCTTCAGTCCACGCAGTGGCACGGCTCCCCCAACCCGCGGGCAAACCTATATAATATTACGGTTTGCCCGCCCGCCGGGGTCACCTCCGTACAGCCAGCTGGCCGAATCCTGGCCATCCGCTCTTCGGATCAACAGGGTTGATTCAGATCAACCGTCGAACTTGAAGTTACCCGTGCTTCTAACTTGTATCCTCACGATTAGGATGGTACGTTCAATCGCGAGCGTTTAACTCTGTCGTACGCTTGTATAAACGTGATGATCTTTTCTCATCGTCTTGTGGGTCGTGATGAACGTTTTACGGACTGTGATTCTTTCGATATTTATAACATTTTTAATCGTCCTGCAGATATACTTTGAAATTCATTTTCAATGTCTGAACAGGGACCTGTGTTTGATAGAGATTATAAGACGAAAACAATACAAGCTTGTGCTCATGGAGATTGGAGCCACATAATTTTGAACCTGTCCAGTTTCAGTGAATATACTTGGTCAAGGTTGAGGAATCATGCACTGAGGATGAATAGTAGGAGCAGAAATAAGGAGCCTTCTGGAAAATGGAGAGATGAATCCCTGTTCCACAGCATAATCAAGAAAGGTTAACAAGCCATCAAAGAAATTGTTAACATTCAGAAGCCCAATAGGCTTAGTATGGAGATCTAGTTGAGCCCACGAGGTAATGTTAAAGATTTCTTCTAAGGTACCAAAACCTCCGGGCAGGGCTATAAAGGCATCAGAACCATATAGCATACAAGTTATGCGTTCATGGATGGATAAGGTTTGAACTTCATGCCCTCGTGTTTTGCCTGCAACATCTACCAAAGGGACAGGTATGACACCGATTACTTTTGATTTCTCTGCAAGAGCAGATTGGGAAACACAACCCATTAGACCACTGCTACCACCCCCATATACAAGAGTGATACCTTTTCCCCCAGTTTCTTTCCAAGATCTACAGCCGCTTCTAGATAACCGAAGCCTTTCCCTACTTTTGATCCACAAAATACACAAATAGTTTTGATCTGTCGAAGTTTTGGTGCTTCCATCTTTGATAGTAAAGAAGGGAAAACTCACGAAGAAGATGTGATTTTGGGATGCCTGAACTATGAAATATGTTTGGCTATTTAAAGCCGGAAAAATTTACTGTTTTTGATTGATTCTGAAAAAGTAAAGATTTACTTTTGACAAAATCAACCCACTTTTGAAAATTTTATCGTATCGAGGCTGTCACCTTTCGGCGATTAAATATTTTATTTCCAGCTTTATCAAACCTCGAGAAAGGAAAAATATTTTTTTATTTCCAAAACGCGTTAAAGAAAGCAGCAAAATATTTTAAAAGATTTACCTTATATCATTGCTGAACTGCCAGAAGCCTCATTTTGTAAAACAGACTGGCAAACAGGATCTTTCGATATTATATTTTGGAGACTATAACGATTTTTGTCCTCGTTAAACTGAGCGTATAAGGAGAGAAGTTCACGTTGTACATAACCACTTGGGTGCGTCTCAAGAGTCAGTCGAATATCATCCAAAGACTCCTTACTCAGTCCACCCTTTATGAATTCGATTTTATCATCCCGATTAGTAGAAGAATATCCTACTGATTTGCAACGTGTATTACAGTTCCAACGAGCACATTTGTAGCAACCACCCAGTCTTTTTGCTCTTCGTTTCTTTGCAAAAGTGCTTTTGCCTAAACCAGGCATGTGCTTTGGAAATGTTGATGGTAATTCACCAGATAGTCGAACCTTTGCTTCTATCAACCAGCGAACATCTTCTGGAATATCATGAGCCATTAGCAACCTCAATCTTTCGAGCCTTATTCTATAGATCTTTCTCAGATCATTCATAGGAAGACTGGAATAATACTTGCGAATGTTAGAAAGGATGATATCCATTGTTTGATGATTCAACCTCTTCCCAGCATGAACTATTTAAAAGCGCAAGGACATGAATGAATCCGCGTGATTTGTGTTACAGTAAGAAAGGATGGAATAAAATAATGGATAAGAGGAGACAAGAATTAATGCGCCGTTCACTTTCTTGATAAAAGAAAGATTTGATGATGGGATTTGAGATTTGGAATATTTTCTTGGATTATGGGTACTGATATTTTGTTATAATAATGATAATCATGGTATAGTGTGATGATACGTGGAAAGTGAAATAAGGACCGTATTGAATCAGAATTCATACGTATATACAAGTGAAAGAAATACTTTGCAGGAAATGTGATGATAATTAAGTAAAGAATCTTAGTTTGGGAGATATTTGTTTAATGAATTTTTGGATTACAAATATTGGAATGATAAGTTGATGATATTATGTTGATATGTTATTGGGTATATTACGTAGAGAGAATATTCAGGTAATTCTTTGATTATTTTGGAAATATTCGATGATAAGAAGAAAGGAAAAATTTTTATGATATGATATATCAGTAAAGATTTGTTGAAATTTTAGAGATATATACGAATATTTGAGGTCACATGATACGATGATAAGTGACAAGTTACATGAATACTACAAGATATGGTGAAATATCACATACGATTGGGAATTTTCATTTTGATTCAGAAGATTTTATGAGTAGACATATGTCTATTATTGATAGAAAAGTCCATGTTCTTAAGAAAACAAAGTGATGCATTTAGTCAAAGTCCAGTGGGTTAAATATGGTAGCGATGATGCTTCATAAGAGAAAGAATAGATTCTGATTAAGTATTCAGAAATCATAAGATCAAGTAAGTTTAATTTCGAGGACGAAATTATTTTAAGGAGGTAAGATTGTAGCGACCCAGAATTTTTATGCAATAAATAATTATTTTAATATTTAGAAAATTGTGTCGCTACTATTTCACCCATTATTTTGAAGTTAACGCCGCGACGGATTCGTCTAGCCAAGTCAAGAAATATCGAATTTGTTCGATTTTAAATTAAAATCCGAATTTCTAAAATTATGTTATTTTAATTATTTATTCAAAGTATTATTTTCAAAATCATTTTAAATTCCAAATTTATTTATTCTCAGATTTATTTTCAGTCCAAAATATATCAATTTTTAATACAATTCTTAATCAATGATTCCCTTTCAATTATGATGTTCTCCACCATTTTATTTTCAAAACCATGTCCCATCTACGGTTTCATCATCACCATTTCCATCTACTCCATCTTCATTTTTAATACACATGGCACAACTCATACTTTCACCATTCAAGATTCCCATAATTTTCTAATCTATTTCTTTTCTTTTCTTTCCATTACTTCATCATCCTCTCCACCAAACTCCGCACTTTACAGCTCCATCTCCATCTCCAGCTCCAACTATCATATCACAAATATATTCCCAGCAACCTCCTTCATTCTCATCACCAGCCACGGTACATACCTCCATGTTCAATCACATTATCACTGCCAAACCAGTTCACTGTCATGGCTTCACAGCCATCTCTGTTGCCAATTGAATCCTGAACAAGCAACCATCATCTGCATCATCAGCAGCATCATCATCAGATTTTCACTAACTGCACAACCCATGATCATCACCTCCATCACCAATTTACTACCAAGAATCCATCACCACCTGCGAAAGCCATCCAACCACCACATCCAGCCACAATTCAGAAATCAAACCCAACCATTTCAGCAGTTCCATACCTTCACCAAATTAAGTACTATCACCGTCTCATCATCACCATCACCACCAGCAGTTCCATACCTTCACCAAATTAAGTACTATCACCGTCTCATCATCACCATCACCACCAGCAGCTCCATCACCAAACGCATCATCATCAATCAACACCATAACCACATTCATTCATCACCACCAGTCGCTAACAATAACCTCAGCCATTATTATCAATCCACACACGCAATCACAAATAAACCACCCACTGGCCACTTCGATTATGACAACCAACCGAACCCAAAATCAACCCAAAACCAAAGAACTAAGTTAAAACTCATAACCTACCTCGACCGCCGACTGTTTTGACCGGATTTACCACCGGCAATCGCTACCTTAAACCGCGACTTTGAGCCTCGATAAATCTCTGATTCAAACCTATCTCGCATCAAAACTTCCTCAAATCAGAACTTCCACACTTTGCCCGTCCTTCGCCTCACCTAGCGCCGGCGAATCGTCGGTTAGAAATCGGATTTCCCTCTCTTTGTCGCCTCCGTCTCTCGCCTCTTTCGCCTGTCTCTCTCTCTGTTTAAAATCTTCAGATCGAAATAAGAGAGAGAGTAAAGGTTTTGATATAATATATTTTAATAACTTTCAAAATTTGCACTTTGGTCCCTGAAGTTTTAAAGTTATTTCAAATCAGTCCCTATGTTTTAAAAAGGTTTTATTTCAGTCCTTTCAGCTTTTAAAATCATCAATTTCAGCCCTTAATTTTTTAAATGATTTTAATCAGCCCTTTCATTTTAAAAATCTGATCAATTCAGTTCCTCAACTATCAAAAGTATTCATTTTAATCCCTTCACTTTCAAAACATCAATTTTAGTCCTCAAATTATAATTTATCATTTTGAACTATATATTCGATATACTAAAGTGACTTATTGGCTAAGACGAAGCGTACGGAGAATTTAAAGAAATTGAAGTCATTCCCGCTCAACTTTGCACTCGTCGGATTTAAGGTAGACTCGCACTTATTAATTGATTTAAATTATGATTTCATATAAATGTCATGTGACTTGTGAAAGTCAATTTTCAAGAAAATTAAGTATGTTTTATGAAAGGTAAATATACCTTATGTTTTTATGAAAAGTAAGTATACCCTATGTTTTTACGATAATGTTTTATATGTTTTGGATCATTGCTATGCACATAAGAATTCTTACCACCTAAGTTCGGTAAAATTCTTGTGTCTCCATAAGTTTATGAGGATTTACCACCTAAGTTCGGTAAAATTCCTGTCTTTCCATATGTTTATGAGGATTTACCACCTAAGTTCGGTAAAATTCCTGTCGCATATGTTTATGAGGATTTCGATCCTATCTTATGTTATGATGGAAATGATCCCTATGAATTTCATGAATTATGTTTTGGTATACTTACTGTTATTATGATCTTACTGTGATTTTACTGTTATTATGATTTTACTGCATAAGAATTCTTGCCACCTAAGTTCGGTAAAGTTCTTGTGTCTCCCTATGTTTATGAGGATTTCAATCCTATCTTATGTTATGCTTTCAAAAGAAATTATGCTTGGCATAATTAAAATGTTTTATAAGTATATGGTTTTCAAAGAGCTGTTTTCAAAGAGCTATTTTCAAAGAGCCTATGATTTGCAAAATATGTCCCGTGCTGTAATGCACAATATGAGTTTTATCAAGAGCAGTTTTATAAAGAAGCTCTATCAATGCCCGTTTTATAAAGAGGCGGGATTTATGTGTTTAATCATCTTATAAATTAAATTAATTTGCGATGAGTCTACTGAGTATTTCCCCCATGAAATACTCACCCTACTTTTTAACAGTTTTGCAGATTTCGGAGACGGTGGCGAGCGATGAATGATGGTGGCAATAATCGTTAAACGGTTGAAAGTTTGACGTTAATGATTTCCGTATTTTTCCAAACAATCGAATAATTTAGAGAAGTTCATTTAATTGAGAAATTATGACATTGTCAATTTCTTTACAAAATTAATGGTTCGATTTACTATTTCAAATGGTTTCATAAATGTTTCAATTTTATCGGCCATTACAGTTTATTTAATGTTGCCAAAAATGAATTTCAATTATTTCTTCCGCAAAAATATTATTCGAAAAATTTAGACAGAAAATGACGTAGTGAATCGGGTATACGGAACTCGGGGCGCTACAGATAGTGGTGAACTTCAGGATTCCTTTCCGGGTATTTCATGTAGTCTATCAACATGACAATTTCATTGACATCTACGGAGTCCATGCACCTGCATTCTATTCCTTCGTAGTAGCTGAACCTTTGTTCCATCGTGTAAATTATGTTGATTATGTCCTGCGGTTTTGCAACGGCATTCAATTTGTACATGCCATTGAGCACTTCATCTGCTATTTCTCTCACTCTGATGTACATTCCAGAGTGTATATCATCTGCGAAGAATGCGAACGAATTATAGTCCGGACACCAGAATGGGTAGATGATCTTCGTCATTTTTAATAGGTTGTTGAACCTGGCCATCGATTCCACGTATTCCCTCCAGTAAATATCCTTTACTTGATCCTTCATGTCTTGAGGAAACATTCTGAAGATGTGTTCGAAGTTCAGAACCGGGCAGCTATTCGATGAAGATGATGCCATTTGTATTTTATATTGAGTTGTATTCTGTGTCGAGTGTATTCGAAGTTGAGCGATTAATTTATAGCTCGTATTTTGTTCAGACATTTGATTTGCGAATCTCTTCGTGTCAAATCAGAAACAGATGTAAGAACTTTAGATTCGAATTTGAAAATCGTTCAATCAATTTATCGCGTTCAAATCGTAAATAATTGATATAAAGAACATCGTATAAACATATACTGTTCAGATCGCTCATCCAGAAGATACAGAAATTCATAGTCATGTTATGTGCACTTGTATATATTCTCTTCGCGTCTGTATTGAATGATTTCATAGCCTCTGTTCCGAGCCGTCCATGTGTACGTTGATCTGTGTATGCAGTCGGAGTATTCTGAGTAGTAATCCGAGTCGATCAGGCTGGATATGAATTTTGACAAATTCGTATCTATCGTCAACCTCTCGAGGTTCTCGATTATCTGTGCAGCTGGAGTTCTAAGATAGTTTATAATTCCCAAATTTATTTCGTCCTTGTAAAACAAGAAGTCGTTGTATTCTGGACACCAGAACGGTCTTGAAAACCCACGACATCATTTTCGTTTGCCTGAACAAATGATGCATATCTTCCATATGTTGAGAATAATATTTTTTTTTTATCTGTTGTTTCAAATTAGGGTTTTGAAAAGTAGGATGGGCCTCATCCATGGGCTTCTTTTAGGTGGGCTTTAGTGGACTTTATTTAATGGACTTAATTGGATTAAAAACAAAATTAAATTGATCCAATCCAAATATTTTTTAAATGTCTACAAGAAGTTAGTTTCATTCTATTTTCGTTTATTAAGAATTTCAGTCCAAGTGTGAAGTTAAAGATTACAATGAGGTAGAGACGTAACAAATTTCATAAAAAGAATTTAATCATTTTCACTTTACCAAAAAAATTACAAATTCTTTTGATTTTTAGTTTTAGGACAACCAATTAAAACCATCAAAAAATAAATAAGGATCAAAGACCTAGTTCTAACTTTGTTTTAAAGGCAGAACCAAGAACAGATTGGTTCTCGGTTTCAAAACCAATTTCCTATTTTATTTTTTTAAAACCATACGGTTCCGATTTTTTTGGTTCGATTCGGTCATATTGGTTCCGATTTTTTTGCCCACCCCTATCCTTGAATTGCCTCCACGGGTCACGAGTCGCCCCGCGGTCCCAGGTTGATCCGGGTCGATTTTCACAGGTCTGTCAGCCTGTCCATCTTGATACCTCTATATTTAGAGATCGACTCTCAACATTTATAACCTAATGTGTAGTATTATGGAGAGTTCCATATATTCTAG
Source organism: Ligustrum vulgare (assembly GCA_963555705.1). Classification (NCBI taxonomy): domain Eukaryota; kingdom Viridiplantae; phylum Streptophyta; class Magnoliopsida; order Lamiales; family Oleaceae; genus Ligustrum; species Ligustrum vulgare. Next base: position 41,705,500 of record OY743188.1, on the reverse strand, counting down.
GTGGAAACCCAAATGTGTAGTTTTTTTTTTTTTTTTTGTGAAAATAAAAACAACTTCATTAATTCAAATCCACTTAGACAAAGTTCGATATAAATCGGAGCATACAATCAGACCAAACAAAATCAACACCTAATTATTTGTAAATGAAAAAAGCATGGAAAACCTCTAATTATTTGTAGGAGTTATGAGTGAGATTTCTCGAAGATGAGTGAGATTGATATAATCATACAAGTACTAAGGGCTTTCAATAGAATTGTTTAGGACATGTTTGCGATGACTTTTGATAAACTAAAAGCTGTTTTTGACTTGTTTGACAAATGTTTTTAAAAGTGTTTCTACAAGAAGTTTTAAAGGAAATTAGTAAAGTGCCACTTTCTTCAAAAGCACTTTTGGAGTAGGAAATAGCAAAAAAGTCTATGGGAAGCGAAAGCTAAAGGAAGAATTGTGTCAAATGGGCCCTTATATTTCGATTTTGCTTCAAAAAAGTTCTAGTTAGTTTCTTTGAAAATTGATGAATTCAATGCAATTCTCAGCTTTGGTTTTGACTCGAAAGTTTCATTTGCCTTCGCTTCACACATCCAAATATTTTCTTGAATAACCATTTTAGTTTATTTAGTCCTATTCGATGTTGTTTAAAAAGATTGATTTGAACTGAATAGTAATTTTTCGGAGAATGTATGTTTAAAAAGTAGTGACTTATTTTTGGGTTTATATGTAATATTATTTTATTTATAAATGTGTGATTGAAAAGAACAAAGAAAGGGGGTCAAATAGGGGTTTTGGAAAATTTTTCACTATATCAATCTTCATGAAATTTCGCATTTGCAGTGGAAATAATAATAATAGTAATAGTTACGGTCATGCCTAATTGGACATGACACGTCATCCACATGGTCTCACAAGGGGGATCCACAAAATATAAGGTCACCTAATCAGAACCCACAAGTCGGACTGTGGATACCAAACTTGCTGGACTCTTTGTATATCGGGGTGACCCTATGTCGGGGTGACCCTATGTTCAGGAAACCCCATGCCGGAGTGGTGCTATTCCGGGGTGAGTACTCTAGAAATGTGACAAGACAGCTTGAGATGACTTGTCTGCAAAAGACAGCTTGACGTGACAACATTTTCAAAATGATTTGATGGTTGCTTTAACCCTATGACATGTAGTAATGATTGTAGCGAAAGAAATGATTTACCTCATGAAGAATTATGATCCTACCACGTGTAAAGCATAACACATGTCACAATCCGAGATAACTACTTCTTCTATAAATAGATGACTTGTGTTTCCAAGTAAGAGGTTAGTAACTTATTATTTAAACATAATATACAAATCTCTCTGTAATGACTCGAAAAATTATGACGTGCTTAGTTTCCCACTATGACGTAATAAAAGTATTTTATAATTTATTTAATTATTTTGGAAGTTAAAGAAATAAAATTGGAGTTTTTTAATTAAATGAAAAGTTACAAAAAATGTATTTAACGCCTTTCTTTAGAAGATTCGTTTGACCACTTCTGACCTCCGATAAATGCATAATTCATATGTACGAATAAGTACTCAAAGTGAACTTCTAGAATCTTAAATCCATTCATCATTCCGATTCATGTACAGCTCATGGAGAATTTTCAAAGTTGGCGCTGCAACCGTACGACCCAAAAAGACAGTTTCGGAGGGTCAACTTTGAGGCTTCATAACTCTTACGTCACTAAACCAAATTGTGTGAAACCAGTTTCATATGAAAGTACTATATGAGTATTTGAAATGAGACCAAGAACGCCCAATTTGGAATTCATTTGATATGTCGAATATGACCTCCAACATGGCTCCCTGAAACTGTAAAATCTGGAAAACTGTGGAAGAATGAAGCATGAGCTGGACATTAATCCTCCATATCCGGTTTTAGCTCACATGAGTCACCTTCTTCCTCCTTAGGAAACCTCCAGCTTGCATGGGAGCAGCATGACACCTCAATCTTGGCCATTAAAATATGTTTTCTTAACCTTGAAGGAAGGCTCCAATCCTCTACATCCAAGCTCCAGTCTTCCATTCGTGCATCCTTCTTCTTCTATAAATAGGGAGGAGTTTGAATAAAGAAATATACCAGAAATCAGATCCAAAACGTCGCTGAATCATCTTGCTCTCTTTCAAACCCCAAGTATTGATTTCATGCCAAAATCATGTTTCAATCTGTTATAATCCATCCTTTCTATTGACAAACATGTTTTCTCAAAGTCCTTTATCAAAACAAATGGTTTTAGATCAAAGAAACCAAGAAAACCGACTTTCAAATTTTGGAAATACGTTTAGTGTCGACACCTACTGGTTTGATGTCAACGCCATGTTCATCTGGGCTTAAAACGATGATTCTGACACTTTTGTGTCGACACCAAATCAGGTGGTGTCGACACCAGACGGACTGCCCGGAGACATAACTTCATCCAGTCATAACTCTTGATCTACAACTCCGATTTGCAATCCGTAAAGTGCGTTGAACTCCAGATTCAATGATATTTCCAAAAATATATTATGCCCCTCTTGGAGACTTATGTGCTAGGATTTATATTCTTGTTCCTCCACCTACTCCATGTCGAGGAAGGCTTCTATTCCAAGAGAAATTATTCTAAGAGCCGTTGTGGATATATTCATCCAATAAAATGTGAGTGGGATATGCTATTTGAATTATTTAAATAATATGTAATTAGATATGATTCATTATATGTGATTTGAATATGATTACTTGAATATATTTGGATTAAAGCACTAAACATTTGATATACCTTATTATGTGATATAATGTGATAACATGATATGTTGAAATTACATTCGTTCATATTTTGGAAATGCAATGGCATTGGATTGATGATGTTTTAGAAATGCATTGGCATTTGTTAGAAGATGAATCATGAAAGAAATGTATGCATAAAGAAGAGTTTTATGCATGTGGATTATAGATTTGAACTCTAGCCCCCTCGGTAATCAAATGTTTATTGTTGGATCTTGATGTGTATCGTGAGGACCTTGCGACTCCAAGGCTTCGAAGAACGATATGAATATCTAGTAACCCTATTGGAGTCGAATATGGGGAAAGATGACAGGGATGTGGAAGCCCTAAGGGATATGGGATCCCGAGTAACATGTTTATGATTATGGCTATTTATCGATATCCGGGTTGTGTATATATTAAGCGCTTTAGGGTAGAGGAGATAATCTATAATCGGGCCCTGAAAACATGAGTTTTGAAAAGAACATGCAGATGCATCGATTACATGTAATGTTGAATTATGTTTCAATGTGCAATAACACATGTGCACCATATCTTACTCACCGGGAAAGTGTATGCTTACCCCACGCCATCTAAACTTTCAGGTAATTGTTGATATAAGATGGATTGAAGGGGATCTTCAGATAGCTTGACAGAGAGTGCTGCGCTAGGTGATGACCTGTGAGTTGTCGACTTGCCACCGAATAAGAACTTTTGTGTTTGAACTGCCACTCTTTTATTGAACTCCTTATTTAATATTTTAAAAATTAATATTGTTTCTTCTTACATAAATGAATTTTATTTTAAATGAAAAAGTTTTGAAAATTCGGGGCTTGACAAGAGTGGTATCAGAGCATTATAATTTTGAAAAATGCTTGAAGAATTTCGGGGTTTGACAAGTGGTATTAGAGCATTATAATTTTGAAAAGAAAAAATGCTTGAGAATTTTCGGGACTTTACACTCACTCCCCTTTCTCTATTTTACACACTTATATTTCTCGCATCTAATTATATTTACTCGAAATGGGTACCGACTTGAGCTTCGGAGTGCAAACGGGAGCCACCTCAGCCCCGTTACACACTAACTGTTGTTCAAGTGCGCAAGAAGTTCACGTGTTCAAGAGGAATGAGTTGAGACGTATTGATTCAATGTCCTACCAAATTTTGTAGTCAACATTTTGACGCCGTCTGTGGGAAACCACACTTCTAATGATGCAAATAATGATATCTTACAGACAAAGACTTGACTAATTAGACAAAGCTACAGAGTACCCACGTTAGCTTCGATAAGAATATTTTTACTATATGAGGATCCTTGCAAGTTGTCCCGACAATCTGGGACATGATTCATGTATGCACAAACTAAAGAAAACATCTCAAGCAGTACGGTTGATGTAATAAATCATCTCGCAATGTAATTCCGGCTCTTTCTGTCCTTCCTAATTGAGAGACATTAATTCAATTTGATTACGCTTCTCACGGACCATCATCCAGTTCGGTTCGATCAATATCTTTGCCACTTAGACCGTTGTTTATTGAATTTTTCCCACTTCGGTCGGGTTTAACAATGTTGATGTTAGATTTCACTTCATAAGGGATTTAGTTGAAAAATACAATGAAGATTGAACAGATTTTTACTGCCTTAAATCTTGCAGATATGGGAACAAAAGTTCTGTCACTTAACATATTCAAAAACTGCATGAAATTGCTCAATATTGAATCAAATTAAATGTCCTTTTATTCAGTATTCCTTATAGTTTATGTTCTAACTTTGTTTTGTTATTACAGATAACAAAAAAAAATGATCCTTTCCAATTAAATCAAAGCATTGTAAAGTTAATGGTAGCAAAATTTAAATAGAAATTGAAAAATAATGAACATGTAATGGGACTCTTAAAATTCGGGGTTTCTCGATGGAATGAAGGTAAAATTAAAAATCTCACGCTCCGTTTGCAAACTCGTTTATAAACTTGATAATATATTTCCCTAAACTACTTTTTTAACCTCACATATTTTCCAAAATATTTCTCGATCACATATTTTATCTCGAAAACATCACATTCTCGAAAATCTTTTACCAAACACAAGCTTAATTTTCAAAAATATATTACATAAATACATATTTTGATTATATAATAGCTTGTAAGTATCCATATGTAACACAAATAACAATAGTAGTAAACACAAAATAAAGGATCATAGTTTATTATTGCATCTCAAATTTACAATATGTTGAGAAAAAATGAAGCATCAAGAAAAATTAAAACATTGATGCCAAGTTGAGGGTACCACTCCTGTTTCATGCAGCTAAACATGTCCAAGAAGCAATTCATAAGATGTTTTGGCAACACTGACATGGAAGAGAGCTGAGGAAACTAGGTTTGCAATTTGTAGCTTCAAGCGTATAATGCCAATGGCTCCTTCACCTTTTTGATTGAATCCCTGAATCATGATGTTACTTTTGGACAGATCTCCAAGCTTTATTCCAATTTTCTTCATAATTTTGATTGGCATAATGTTCACAACAAAACCACAATCAATCATTATCCGATGTATTTTGCACTCCCTGATATAACCACAGACATATAGAGGCCTGTTATGCAAACGAGATCCAAGCTGTAAGTCATCATCATTGAATGTGATGGTGGCCATACAGTCTTGGTAAGTTACAGAAGTAATTGGTTCCAATACTTTTCCTTGATGAGCTTCTGGATCAATCAATGTCGTGATCTAAGCCATCCTATCATCAAAAGGTAGATTAAGAGCCTCAAACAAACTTGTGTTTGAAGAGATATTATTGAGGCATGATATAACTTTCTTCGTCTTTGAATTCTCTCCTGCAACATTCTTTGATTTACTTTCTCCATCCAGACCGATGAATTTAGAAGTGAAACATTATTTGTCAAAGAAATTGTGAGGAAAATACTCTCCCAAAGTTATGGATCTAGGTGTTGAACTTGTCTTAGCTTTGGACTTCTTCTTGCTTTTTCTTGGCCTCCTTCTTAGCCTTGATTGTTCATCACGTGTGTCAGGGCTTGGTAGTTGTTGAGCTTTCCGGTGTCGTCTTTTTACAAGAGTCCATGGCATATCACTTTCTTTTGAAGGTGTTTCTTCAATAGGGGAAACTTCCATACTCAATGTCCCCAGTGTTGGTCCTGCAAGTGATATCGAAGATGGTATTTTACCTGTTTTGTTGGGCGTCTGATATTTCTCCTTCTTGCTTATGAAGGTGGACCAACCATCACCAATCTCATCTTCGGATTCTGAATTGGAATCCCAAACATCCAAGTCATCTGTCATGATTTCATAAAATGTTGGACGGTTGGGAGCATGTGGTTTATCCATTTCTGGATAGATGTATGTGATGGTGACTTCTTCGTCTACCTCGAACTCTACTGGAATAGCTCCTTCTGGAAGTTAAAGTCCAAACTCTGTTTCCCCAGGCGAGAACTTGTCCCTATCATATGCAATAGGGACAAACTGCTCTTTATTTGCAACAGGGATTGGATCGAATGACCCAAAGGAAATCATCGAACAAGCTGCTGTTGGATTTTCACCAGTTTCGAGTTTGATCTTATTTTCTTTGTCCAAGCGAACAATAAGATCTTTCAGCACGAAACATCTCTCCACTGGATGATTGATTATTCTGTGGAACCTGTAGTACTTGGGATGATCAACTTGACCCGCCTCTTCTGGCCTCTTCGGTGTTGGAAGTTCAATTACTAGTTGCTCAAGGAGTTGATCTAAAATTTCAGAAACTTCGGAGTCTGGGAATGGATACTCCTTTTCTTCAAGTTCTTTCAAACTTAGAAGACCCTTCTTTTGTGCTTGTGCCTTGTTAGACTTGAACTCCTGCTTTGGCTTCAGATTTAGATTTGAACTTGATTTTCGAAAAGTGATTTTTGCAGGAACGGTAGATACGGCCAGAGATTCTTTAAACTTACCTAGCTTACTGTCCTTTTTGACTTCCATCTTGGGATCCTTTTTGTCACGCGGGTCACTTGGCAAGTAACTTCCATGCCTTGTAATTTGAATCTCTAGATCATGAGCACGTGTGGCCAACTCTTCAAAATAATGAGGCATATTTGCTTGGAGATTATAAAGGAGTCCCCAATGCATGCCTTGCACACACATGTCAATAGAGGATGCTTCGCTGATACGTTCCTTGCAATTGAGAACAAGATTTCTCCAGCGTTCAATGTATTCAACAACTGGTTCCTCTTTATTTTGTTTTGTTCTGGAAAGTTCTGGAAGGATGACGGTCCATCTGGTGCTATAGAAGCATGTGAGGGACTCACGTTCGAGCTGATCCCAACTGTCAATTGACCCTGCCGTCAAGTCTATATACCATTCAAATGCAGCACCTTTGAGGGAGCGTACAAATTGCTTTACCATGGTATCATTGTATGTGTCGACATTGTTACAAGTTTTAATGAAATGAGCTACATGTTGTTTCGAGTTGCCCTTTCCATCAAAATATTGAAATTTCCGTGGTTGGTAGCCAAGAGGCATTCTCATCTCTTCGATTCGACGACTATAAGGTTTGGCATACACTAGTACAAAAACATAAAAAAAAATTAACAAATTAGCGTCGTTTTTCAAAGAAAACGACGCCAGTAAAAAAAGCGGTGGCAAAGTGGTAAATAAAAAGTATTTAAAGGCGTCGGTTGTTAGGAAACAACCGACGCCAATAGGGGCACACATTAAGGGCGTCGGTTCTTACCTAAGAACCGACGCGTATAGGCATCGGTTCTTCTTAAGAACTGACGCCTTTTATTAATAGGCGTCGGTTCTTATAAAGAACCGACGCCTATACTTAAAATATATTTTCGCGCCTCCTTCATTTCCACTCATTTTTTTCCCCGATTTTCATCTCCATTCCAGCGCCTCCCACCATTTCACTCATTTTTTCCCTTGTTTTCATCTCCATTCCAGCCATCCCCTCATTTTAGCTCCCCGGTTTCATCTCCATTCAAAGCCCTAATTATATTTTTACACCTCTCATCACCCGCCTCGTCTAGAACTCAGCCGCACAGAACTCAGCCGCGCCCTCACGTCAGCGCTTGCAGCCGCACATACCGTCACCACCGCCACCAACGCCTGGGACACGCCGCTACGGGTCACCTGGGTTGGGTCACAACCACCGGCCGGTAAGACCCACTTTAAGAATGTTTGATTTCTTAACTAAGTAATTTTGTTTTCTTAAGCAAATTTTGCATATTTTTGCACAAATGTATCCAACACCAATGCACAATATTGACAATGTGTTACAGAATTTGAAAAGATTAGTATTAATGGACAAATAATCGAGAAACGACTAAAATATGTTCAGGTTCAGAAAAGATCTAGGGAGTTGGGGCTCGATCGAGTTGGTGTAATTCTTACTTGGTTGATTTGTCATGGTAAATACTGCATGAATAGGCTTCCTTTCTCATCACCAGGCATGCCGATGATGATCAGAAAAAATACTAAGAGCTTAATATGCATATACATTTATGTTAGTATTAGTTTTGCAAGGTTCAATTTCCGAGAAGTAGAACATACGTATTTATATATACTACACTAGAACAATATGACCAACTAAAAAATCATTCATGTGACTAAAGATCCAGCGGCCTAGAAGAGGTTAACATTAGTTATGGCGCAACGTAGGGAAAGGACTAGACATGATTGAAAAATTGAAGAGATGCTTCCAAAAGAATATTGACTCAGTGAATTTTGTATTCTTGTTTCATATTATTAGATAATTAACATTGTTGATATAATCCATTTTTGGTCTAAGTGGGATTTAGGGGTGAACTGGTTTAAAGAAACACTATGAAAAATAAATAAATAAAAAATACACCATCTCTCTATGATGGTATGATACAAAAAAAAAATTATTTTTATTAAAGCTATACGATGGAATCAAGTTTTCACACAATCAGTTGTCAAGTAATATTTTTCTCTTTTCTTTTTTGAGTTGCATGTGTATGAATTGGTCATATTATTAGAAATAAGCTTCTCTATTTATGTTAGAAATATAAGAGCAAAATTGATAAATTAATATTTTTATTGTTGTTGCGTATAACTCAATGCAATCAACCCTATTTATAGAGAAAATCCTAACTCTATAAGGTAAAAATGAAATCAAAATATATAGTTTCCTAATCTAGTCGCAATGAATCTTTTAGTAGATGTAAAGATTTCGATTTTCGGGTGTCTTTCCCTTCGTAACAATTATGTCGTGTTAATTTTTAGGTTCCTTCATGGGTTGTGTGAGCAATTTGGTATTCAGTCAATTGGATTTATGTGTCCATCACAGATTGTGTCGATCAGAGTTAAAACACATGTAGAAAGTGTTGTGAGTTACATGGCTGAAACAATGAATACACTGAGATCCAAGCAATTCATTTTAGCGCCGTACTATCAGGAGTAAGACCATTATTATTATTTATGTATTTCTTTATTTATTTAAAGAATACTTACACGTTTATAATACGTAGGAATCATTGGATGTTGCTTGCAATATGCTGTGAAGCCAATACCGTGTACTTCATAGATTCAGCACAATCATGTAGGCGTAACATAGGAATCAAGCCGTCATTGAATGTGTAAGTAATTATTGCATTGTTCAAACTTTTGTGTTTAGTGCATTCATATAGATAAGTTGGGTAACTTTCATGGAATAATCGTAGAGAGTTTGAGGTGAAATTGATGTGTTTGTGTTGTGATTATGATAGTAGTTAGGATAATTTTCAATAAATAGGTCTCTATACAGGTTGGATGCGTTCAAATTATAGGGGAGACTCTGGCAAAATTTACGTAAGAATTTTGAGTTTTATTATTATTTTTATAACTTATTCATATTTATTGAAACTATAGGGCATTTCGAGCTTTTTGGTCATTAGGAGGCAAGAGGGCAACATCCAATGTAATTTGGAAAAAGATCTCGGTATGAAAACTAGAATTTTATAAATTGCTACAAATTCTCATATTAGTTTAATATATATTCACTTTCATTCAATTATTAATAATAGTTTTAATTTTAAATATTCAAATTTCAGTGTCCTCAGCAACCTGGAGGAGATGAGTGTGGCTATTATGTTATGAGAAACATGTTTCAAATAGTCACAGCCTATTCTCAACTTACTTCTCTACACGAGGTATAATTTATTGAAGATAATGTTTAATTACGATTTATATGTAATTAACATAATAATTATTAATTCTTATTAAATATTTTTAGGCATTTCAAGAGTTTTACTCAACAGAGGAAATTGATGAGGTTCGAAATTTATGGGCCAAATACTTCGTCGAAGAGTGTATGTAAACTTAACCCATTTTATGTTTAACATGTACAAATTTTTTAACAATATTGTGAAAACATGATTAATTAATTCGAAATTCTGTTTATCTTATTAAGTTTTGTTCTGCATTCCTCGATTATATATATTTGTTGAAGATAAATTTTTGATGTGTACATGATTGTTATAGTTTATATAGGTATATAAGGGGAATATAAATAAATGGAAAAAAAATAGTAAAAGGCGTCGGTTGTTAAGTCACAACCGACGCCTTATCTCAACTAAAGGCGTCGATTTTTTAATCACAACCGACGCCTTTAGTTGAGATAAGGCGTCGGTTGTGACTTAACAACCGATGCCTTTAATAAACTTAAGGCGTCGGTTTACAACCGACGCCTTAAGTATGCACTATTAGCGTCGCTACGAAAGGTGTCTCCTGTACAACCGACGCCTTTTCTGCTTTACAACCGACGCCTTTGACTGTTAATGTACTAGTGATAAACCAATGAAGATTGCGGTGAGCCACCGTATTGAGCACGGATGGTGTCAGTGATCATATGTTGAAGTTGTTGGACGGATAAGGAGCCGACAGAGAGTTGAGTGGTGTCACGAAATACATTTTGCACAACAGTGCGGTCATGCATATCTTGCTTCTACTAGTACTCTTGGATTTCAGGATCTTTAACTTTTGAAAAGGTTTCATTTTCTGGATTGTCTTTTTTCAAAGGGCTTTGCAACTCCAGTCGAGATAACTACTTCTTCTATAAATAGATGACTTGTGTTTCCAAGTAAGAGGTTAGTAACTTATTATTTAAACATAATATACAAATATCACTCCCCTTTCTCTCTTTTACACGCTTATATTTCCCGCATCTAAATTATATTTACTCGAAATGGGTACTGACTTGAGCGTCGGAGTGCAAACGGGAGCCACCTCAGCCCCGTTACACACTAACTGTTGTTCAAGTGCGCAGGAAGTTCACGTGTTCAAGAGGAATGAGCTGAGACATATTGATTCGATGTTCTACCAAATTTTGTGGTCAACATTTTGACACCGTCTGTGGGAAACCACACTTTTAATGATGCAAATAATGATATCTTATAGACAAAGACTTAATTCGATTACGCTTCTCACAGACCATCATCCAGTTCGGTTCGGTCAATATCTTTGCCACTTAGACCGTTGTTTATTGATTTTTTCCCACTTCGGTCGGGTTTAACAATGTTGATGTTAGATTTCACTTCATAAGGGATTTAGTTGAAAAAGACAATGAAGATTGAACAAATTTTTACTGCCTTAAATCTTGCAGATATGGGAACAAAAGTTCTGTCACTTAACATATTCAAAAACTGCATGAAATAGCTCAATATTGAATCAAATTAAATGTCCTTTTATTCAGTATTCCTTATAGTTTATATTCTAACTTTGTTTTGTTATTACAGATAACAAAAAAAAAAATGATCCTTTCCAATTAAATCAAAGCATTGTAAAGTTAATGGTAGAAAAATTTAAATAGAAATTGAAAAATAATGAACATGTAATGGGACTCTTAAAATTCGGGGTTTCTCGATGGAATGATGGTAAAATTAAAAATCTCACGCTCCGTTTGCAAACTCATTTATAAACTTGATAATATATTTCCCTAAACTACTTTTTTAACCTCACATATTTTCCAAAATAATTCTCGATCACATATTTTATCTCGAAAACATCACATTCTTTATTTATGAAGAAAAGAAAAATCTTTTACCAAACACAGGCTCAATTTTCAAAAATATATTACATAAATACATATTTTGATCATATAATAGCTTGTAAGTATCCATATGTAACACAAATAACAATAGTAGTAGACAAAAAATAAAGGACCATAGTTTATTATTGCATCTCAAATTTACAATATGTTGAGAAAAAATGAAGCATCAAGAAAAATTAACTTGCTTCATAGTAGTTAATTAGAATGTCCTATTCACAGAACCCTAACACTGCATATATATTCTTGGCTTATAATGAATAAGCAAGAAAACCATTGATTGATATTAACAAAAATGTAACTAATTACACGTCCCTTCGCCTTCGCGGCTAGACAAGGACGGGTTTTCGTCCCTACGAAAAATTGCCATGTTCTATCGATCATCTCCTTCTAAGTATGCCTTTCATCTTCCCTACAACATGCTCATTGATGAACCCTACTAAAACTTCGACGGACCGCTTCAAATCTTGCGGCATTTTGTCCCAAATCTTACGTACAAAACGTTTATTTGAAGTAGATTTGGCGGGGGTGGGGGTCGGCATCGGCTGCAAATAAAAACAAGCAGCCTGCTTGACGAGAGGATGTTTGATCGAAATGTCAATGCACATACACGTTAATTCTGTCTCTGAGCCTGAGGAAGCTAAGATTTCCTTTAGCGATGTATATTTTGGTGAAGAATCATGATAGCCGAATGAGGAATAGAGCGATGAAACTTCTTCTTCCTCTGGAAAATTTGACCTATGCTGCCATGGCTGAAGCTTCGATTTTGAATTCATTTTCTTAACGCAAGTAATAATGGTATAAGAAAAAGGGATATATAAATTGGGTTGGGGAGAAGTGTACACTTATATTAGAACTGAAACTCTTTTTGATATATATAACATAAGATATATATCATATATAGAGAATTCTGTTGAAACTGAATCTGGAAGAGATATCTTTTAACAGTATTTTAAGTAACAGAAAACGTCTACAAAGTGACATGTAGCCGTTAGTAAACCAAAAATGTAGGACTATTATCCATCCCCAATCTGATTATGTTTAAAATTTGAATTTTATATCAAGTCAAAGTCAATAATAATTTTAAATCATACGTTTTTATGGGATTTAAAATTTTTCAACTATAAATCTCATCAAGGGGCTTAGGAGTATCTTAAGCAACAGAAAAATGCTAGCAATTAGAAAACCAAAAATTTAGGATTCATTTATAAGTGTTAAATATCTCAAATTTCGGTGATAGAGATATATATTTTATCTTTAAGTAACACAAAACTACTATCGAATTAACAAGTAGTTATTAGAAATTATATGTTACTTAAAATTCTGCAAAAATCGAAAATGTAGGATTCAATTTCAGTTGTTAATAATATCTCAATTTGTTAATTTAAAGATATTTTTCGTAATATTGACAAATAGAAATTGAAAAAATAAAAAACAATAATTTTAGATGGACATTTTAAAATGACATTGTGATATGTCATTTTCTTATTGGGTGATTAAGATAAGATGTGGATTAAATAATAAAGTCATCACTAAATGAATTATTACTCAATGAAAAATTAACACATTACAATATCACTTTAAAATGTCTAAAATGAATGTTCCTCTAGAATTATTCAATAAAAAATTATAGGATCAATTTTAAGTGTCATAATGTGTTAAGCCACCTAAACTGGCAAATGAAAACCAAGGTTGGCTCGTGTCAACAACCTCCGTCTGGTAAACTTGTTTATAAATGTAGGATCTTTACCTTGATTTCCAAAATCAAGAACACCAAGAACGCCAAAATAATGAATTCGATACCGACCGATTGATCGGCCGGAAGTTGGACTTTAGAAAAATGGCAGAAGATCTTTCTTGCTTCGGTCGGTTTCTTCTCTCTCTTCGGTTCAATGCTTCAGCCCCTTCCTTTGGTCGGTGCTTGAGTTTTTCAGATTTCCTTCGACTTTTAATTTTGCCCAATCCCAAGCCCAAACCCCAAGCTCAAGTGAGGTTCCAACCCAAAACCAATTGGTAATGGGTGGAGTAGCTCACTTGGATTATATGGTGGTTTATTTCCTTCCTCACAACCAATGTGGGATTGTTTGCATCCCAACAATAAATTAATTTTTAACCACACGTATCATCTCAAATTGCTTTTTAAATATACATATTTTATTTCGAAAACATTACATTCTTTATACCTCACTTATCAAATTTGACTGTTTGAGCAAGAATGTGACGATTTTAGCCCTTTATTTTTCATGTATTTCAATGAATAGTAATTTTTAGGAGAATGTATGGTTAAAAAGTTACAAATCTTTTTTCGAATTATGTGTATTGTTAATGTGTTTAATTTTTTAAACGAGGCCAATCGGGAATTTTTTTTTTTTGGAATGACCAATCGAAGATTTTCGTTTGGTAACACTGTTTGGTTTATAAATTTGTTTATTTATAATTTTGAGGTAAAAAGTAATTGTAGAAAATTGAAGAGAAAAAACGTATATGGTTAAAAAGTAAGGCTCAAATTCAATATAGCGGTGTGCAAGGTTCGAATCCTAAAATATTGAATTTGTATCTTGTCGTTAGCGGGAGTTACCCAAACTTTTGACTTACCATCAAGTTTTCCACCCTGAATTTGGAAGGCATAACCTGCGACTCACCTCCTCAACCAATGACTCAGAATAGACGGTTGGGACCCTCAAAATTTGGACTACACTTTTTTTTTTTTTAATAAAGGTCGTGACAAATAACTTGTCAAAAAGTTCTATCATAGGACTAGGGTCCGATAATGGTTTTTCTTAGCCTCACAGACGTGTGAAAGCTTTTGTCTAGCATTCAAAGTTCTAACTCTTTGTAAAGTTAAATTTTGGTTTATTAACATATTTATAAATCACACAAGTTTTTAAATCACTTTTTAACTTCATATATTTTCTCTCTCTAATTTTTAATCATTATTTTTTATTTCAAAATTATAAATTTCTTTAAATTTAAATGGCAAAATAAATGGAATATTTTGTGTCAAATCAAGGAATTGAAATTATTTGTTAATTTATTTATGTATTTTAAGTAAGATGAAGGGTTAAGAATTGAAGAAAAAAAATGTGAATTATTAAAAAGTGATATGAAAAATTGTGTAATTTAAATTTTTGTAATGATTACAAATTAATTTTGGCCGAAGCCCTGCCGAACGGAGATCATTTATAAAACAAAAACTAAGAATTGAAGAAAAAAAATGTGAATTATTAAAAAGTGATATGAGAAATTGTGTAATTTAAATTTTTGTAATGATTACAAATTAATTTTGGCCGAACCCCCCCGAACGGAGATCATTTATAAAACAAAAACTATTACCAAACGTAGGCGGCGTTTGGTTGTGCTCAAAGTTGACTGGGCTCAAATGAATTTCCGCCGCCTGTCCAAAGGTCCCACAAATATTTCTGGATTCTTCTGTGGAATCTACCACTACAATTCCTCACAACCCATCGGCTTCAACTTCACATGCCAATAGTGCCACCACCATCACAACCGATTTTTCTACACCCCCAAATTGAGAACCAAAATCAAACACCACAAGACCCAGAGTTAACTGAAAAACTAAGAAAAATGGCTTTAGTTCCAAACCCACCAGAGAATGAAGGGCCATTGTTTGCAGAAGTTGACATGGGGGCCGATGCTTCTGCCCCCACCGTACGCGCCACCGTGGTTCAGGCCTCCACCGTGTTCTATGACACCCCAGCTACCCTTGGTAGTATTTTAGTTCAAATTTCAATCTTTTGTTAATTCTTTGTACACCCATGTTTGAATTCATGCTTAATTTTGTTTTGTTTGATTCGTGTTAGGGTTCTTGATTTATTTATTTTATTTATGTTACATTTCAGATTTATTCACAAGCTTTATAGCATATCTCAGTTATTATACTCATATAAGTAAATAAGTTTACTCTTCTGCCTGCACCGTACAGCCACCGCAGCCACCTTTGTTAGTATTTAGTTCAAATTTCTTTTTTTCATGTTTTCATTTTTTTTTTAGTACACGCAGGTTTGAATTTAGTCTCAATTTTGTAGTTCTCTTTATAAAGGCTTCTTGGTTGGATTTTGGTTTACATGTTGTTTCATTGTCCACTTCATGAAATTGCACAAAAATGATAGTGAGTTGGGACGTTGGGTTATTTTTAGTTACAATGAAATGTATGTTAGGGGAGAAATTTGAGTGGAAGAATGGGGTCAACTTACAAGATTTACTTTAAGAAGAAATTTGAACTTGCGATCGAAAAATTTTCATATAGAATTTAGTCTTACAGTAGGGGCAGGATTACACAAGGTTCGGTCGGTACTAGCATGTAGAGAAAGGGTTCTATGTTAAACTTTGTGCATTGTTCTCAAAAGTTTTACCTTTCTTTTTCCGTTTGAGGTTTGCAGGCTTTAATTTTTATTTGATCATGGCAGGTTTTTTGAAGAAGGATGTTAGTGATAATCGATATCTACTATTTTTTATGTCATTCAATTTTTAAGGATTAATTTATGTATTGTTTTATAAATTGCTGAAGCAGTATAAGAACTTAAAATAGTGTTTTGGGGACCTTTTAGTAGGGTTGTGAAGACTCATTTTGGTCAAACTTTAGGCCGCTGAAACTTGGGTTGGTATCTGGATAAGCACACTTGGATAGGTTATCAATTAAGCGAAGCACTAATGTGATATAGAAGAGCTAAATTCTTACAGCTTGGCTTATTAGCATCACGCCTAGGAGCCGAGCTTATATATATATGTCAGAGCTTGACTTGTGTCATACCTGATCCGAGCTAGAATGAGGTCCAAGTGGGACAAGCTGGAAGCACTCATTATCTCCTTGATCCAATTTATAATCCCACTGTTTTTATGCTTTCTCGATTACTACACAAGCTCTTATTTATCTACACAAATTTCTGTCATTATATTACTTATGATTTTTGTGATTATGCTTTCAGATAAAGCTGAAAGGCTGTTAGCGGAAGCAGCCTCCTATGGTTCCCAGCTTGTTGTGTTTCCTGAAGCGTTTATAGGTGGTTATCCACGCGGATCAAATTTTGGTGCTACGATTGGTAACCGCACAGCCAAGGGTAAGGAGGAGTTTCGGAGATATCATGCTGCAGCTATTGATGTTCCAGGTAAGATCCCTTTGTATGTATGAGAATCGCTCGACTGGATGGCGGTGACGCCGGTGCCCTTTTCTAAGTCCTTTTTTCGTTTGCTTAGGGCCCGAAGTTGATCGCTTGGCAGCTATGGCTGGAAAATATAAAGTTTATTTAGTGATGGGAGTTATTGAGAGAGATGGATACACACTCTACTGTACAGTTTTGTTTTTCGATTCTCAAGGTCGATATCTTGGAAAACATAGGAAAATCATGCCGACTGCATTGGAACGTATAATTTGGGGATTTGGAGATGGATCAACAATTCCTGTTTTCGAGACGCCAATTGGGAAAATAGGGGCCGCTATATGTTGGGAAAACAGAATGCCGCTTCTAAGGACAGCAATGTATGCTAAAGGTCAGATTATAATCACTTATTTTGTGCTCAGCTTCTTTAAAGTCGCGATGATTTACGTTTTCATGTATAGGCATTGAAATATATTGCGCGCCTACTGCTGACTCGAGAGACGTGTGGCAAGCATCAATGACCCACATTGCTCTTGAGGGTGGCTGTTTTGTCCTATCGGCAAATCAATTCTGCCGAAGGAAAGATTACCCACCTCCCCCCGAGTATGTCTTTTCCGGCACGGAAGAGGATCTTGCACCGGATTCTGTTGTTTGTCCCGGTGGCAGCGTCATCATGTCACCGTCAGGAACTATTCTGGCAGGCCCAAATTATGAAGGCGAAGCGCTAATCTCAGCTGATTTAGGTACTGTCTTTCGTCTATTCTGCACTTTAGACGTCTGTTTTTTCGTCCTAGTTTAAACGGTATCGTGCTGAACAGATCTTGGGGAAATAGCTCGTGCGAAGTTTGATTTTGACGTGGTTGGGCATTATTCTCGACCGGAAGTCCTCAGCCTCGTCGTAAAGGACCATCCAATGTGTCCAGTATCTTTCGCTTCAGCATCGGGAAAAGCAGAAACCCCTCGTATTTGACAAAGCTTTGTTAACGTTCACCTTGCTATCAATTCTGGATTATAAACTGACGCTTCCTGGATTCGTCGACTGCTGGTTTTTACATCCCTGAGTTGAAGATACTTGACATTTCATCAAAAATTCGCTGTATGTTCATGTTTATATATCTCTTGGATTTCAGTGTCCTGTACTTGACGTTGTAAGAGAGACACAACCAATAATTACTTGTAAAATTTTCATGTCACATGGCTGAATGAAAAGGCAAGTTTTCGATCCGCCTGAAAGGCGAGCACTGTGTTGGTGAGAAGTTAGGTCCCGTGAATATAAACTTGTATTCATTATTTGTTCGTCGCAAATTATAGTTCACTTTCCTTATTGAAAGCTTAACGGGTGTCCTCAGTGTAGTGAAATTTTTAGATCCATGAATTCTCATGGATGTTATGAATTTTAATAGAATTTTGTAGAATCAAAAATTGTGGTACAAAAACAAAAAATTGCTTTGCAATTAGATGAAGGAAAATATGCTTTTGGACTGTAACTCAAGTTTATTACGTCAGAATTCAAGTTAAAATTTTGATTTCACAATTTTATTTTATTTTTTTTAAATGGGCATATGCATTCAACGAAAATAAACAAGGTTCATTCCTCGATTGAACAAAACAGGAAGATGAACCGAGGAATGCAAACGTCCCAAACATGATTACATGTAGTAAAAATTAGGAAATTCAGCTAACTTGTGGGCAATAATATTCTATTCTTCTCACGAGAGAGAACCACAATTATTACTAATCAAAAGATTTCTAATGTCACAGAAAATGCTAGCACACGGGCTGAATCTGTCATTTAAAATCATTCCTTGTATAACATTAAGTGCATCACTTTCCACTGCCTGGAGTGGGATCCGTCTTTCGAGAGCAAGTTTGATACCTTCAATGATGGCCATGGCTTCGGCAGTCATTGCGTCGGCATAGCTTCGGACTCAAAATGAGAAAGCTGTATACGCCACATCCGTGTTGTCCCTGAACCAACCCCCGAGACCAATGAATCCATCATCTCTACATACTGCAGCATCCGTTGCCAAAATCAGACCGTCTGGATTCGAAGATGACCCCTTCCAGACTGCTTTGCAAATCTGTTCCTTCTCTCTCCTGGCGGCGGGCGTCTTTTTCTTCGCCTCCTTGAATTCCCTCAGCTGCACTTCAACTCCCCAGCTCAAATATTCTGCTTGGAGTGCCTTCCCCCCATGCATGAGATCATTTCTTGATTTCCAAAGTGACCAAAGCCAGACGCAAATTTTTTCCAACACAGAAGATGGAAGCCTAGAGTGTTTGACCGCCAGAATCTCAGTGAATTCAATCTCCTGACCTGCTTGGAGAACGTCCTTCCAGTACTCCCACACCACCAACTGCTTCCAGAAGAGTTTCGACCATGGGCATTCAACAAAAACATGGGCTAAAGTTTCCTTTCCACCACATCTAGGGCAGTCCATATGTGCATGGATGTGTCTAAGTCTGAGGTTGTCCTCAGTCGGAATGGCTTTATTCAGAATTCCCCTAACCAGAAGTTTTGTTCTTGGTAAAATGTCTAGTTCACAAAGCTTCTCCCACCAAGAACCCGAGCCAAACCCGCTGCTTTCATCAAACTGCATATTCTCGATCATCATCAGGTTGTAGCCCCCTTTGATTGAGTAGCTCCCATCTTTCGAAAAATTCCAAATGAATCTGTCCAATTTGTTAGTACCTCTTTGGTGTGGGGGGGGGGCGCTAAAATCCGCGGGGAGTCAATGGGCCAAAAGGAGTTTTCAATGAGCTCCGTGTTCCATCCTCCACTCGCCGTCATTAGATCTGCCACCTTCTCAAGTCCTTGAACCCGAGGGGTAAGGATTTTCATTGCCATCCCATCTGAAAGCCATGCATCCTCGAAAATTCTCATATTTTTTCCGTCACCAGTCCTCCATCGACATCCTCTTTCAATGACCTCCCTCCCCCACATCAGACTCAACCAAATATGAGAGCATCCTTTTTTGGTTTCGCCTCAAGGATACTGCAGTTTGGGAAGTATTTATTCTTGAGTACCCCACTAACAAGTGAATCTGGAAATTGAAGAATTCTCCAAACCTGTATTGCTAACAAACATTTGTTGAACACGAGGAGATCACGAAATCCCATCCCTCCATTCTTCTTATTGAAGCACGTGGTTCTCTAATTAATCCAATGAAGTTTCTTTGCCTTTGAGTTGGCCCCCACTAAAATGTGGAAAAGATTCCCCTAATTTCATTGCACAAGTCAAGTGAAATCTTGAGAAAGATGACAGGGATGTGGAAGCCCTAAGGGATATGGGATCCCGAGTAACATGTTTATGATTATGGCTATTTATCGATATCCGGGTTGTGTATATATTAAGCGCTTTAGGGTAGAGGAGATAATCTATAATCGGGCCCTGAAAACATGAGTTTTGAAAAGAACATGCAGATGCATCGATTACATGTAATGTTGAATTATGTTTCAATGTGCAATAACACATGTGCACCATATCTTACTCACCGGGAAAGTGTATGCTTACCCCACGCCATCTAAACTTTCAGGTAATTGTTGATATAAGATGGATTGAAGGGGATCTTCAGATAGCTTGACAGAGAGTGCTGCGCTAGGTGATGACCTGTGAGTTGTCGACTTGCCACCGAATAAGAACTTTTGTGTTTGAACTGCCACTCTTTTATTGAACTCCTTATTTAATATTTTAAAAATTAATATTGTTTCTTCTTACATAAATGAATTTTATTTTAAATGAAAAAGTTTTGAAAATTCGGGGCTTGACAAGAGTGGTATCAGAGCATTATAATTTTGAAAAATGCTTGAAGAATTTCGGGGTTTGACAAGTGGTATTAGAGCATTATAATTTTGAAAAGAAAAAATGCTTGAGAATTTTCGGGACTTTACACTCACTCCCCTTTCTCTATTTTACACACTTATATTTCTCGCATCTAATTATATTTACTCGAAATGGGTACCGACTTGAGCTTCGGAGTGCAAACGGGAGCCACCTCAGCCCCGTTACACACTAACTGTTGTTCAAGTGCGCAAGAAGTTCACGTGTTCAAGAGGAATGAGTTGAGACGTATTGATTCAATGTCCTACCAAATTTTGTAGTCAACATTTTGACGCCGTCTGTGGGAAACCACACTTCTAATGATGCAAATAATGATATCTTACAGACAAAGACTTGACTAATTAGACAAAGCTACAGAGTACCCACGTTAGCTTCGATAAGAATATTTTTACTATATGAGGATCCTTGCAAGTTGTCCCGACAATCTGGGACATGATTCATGTATGCACAAACTAAAGAAAACATCTCAAGCAGTACGGTTGATGTAATAAATCATCTCGCAATGTAATTCCGGCTCTTTCTGTCCTTCCTAATTGAGAGACATTAATTCAATTTGATTACGCTTCTCACGGACCATCATCCAGTTCGGTTCGATCAATATCTTTGCCACTTAGACCGTTGTTTATTGAATTTTTCCCACTTCGGTCGGGTTTAACAATGTTGATGTTAGATTTCACTTCATAAGGGATTTAGTTGAAAAATACAATGAAGATTGAACAGATTTTTACTGCCTTAAATCTTGCAGATATGGGAACAAAAGTTCTGTCACTTAACATATTCAAAAACTGCATGAAATTGCTCAATATTGAATCAAATTAAATGTCCTTTTATTCAGTATTCCTTATAGTTTATGTTCTAACTTTGTTTTGTTATTACAGATAACAAAAAAAAATGATCCTTTCCAATTAAATCAAAGCATTGTAAAGTTAATGGTAGCAAAATTTAAATAGAAATTGAAAAATAATGAACATGTAATGGGACTCTTAAAATTCGGGGTTTCTCGATGGAATGAAGGTAAAATTAAAAATCTCACGCTCCGTTTGCAAACTCGTTTATAAACTTGATAATATATTTCCCTAAACTACTTTTTTAACCTCACATATTTTCCAAAATATTTCTCGATCACATATTTTATCTCGAAAACATCACATTCTCGAAAATCTTTTACCAAACACAAGCTTAATTTTCAAAAATATATTACATAAATACATATTTTGATTATATAATAGCTTGTAAGTATCCATATGTAACACAAATAACAATAGTAGTAAACACAAAATAAAGGATCATAGTTTATTATTGCATCTCAAATTTACAATATGTTGAGAAAAAATGAAGCATCAAGAAAAATTAAAACATTGATGCCAAGTTGAGGGTACCACTCCTGTTTCATGCAGCTAAACATGTCCAAGAAGCAATTCATAAGATGTTTTGGCAACACTGACATGGAAGAGAGCTGAGGAAACTAGGTTTGCAATTTGTAGCTTCAAGCGTATAATGCCAATGGCTCCTTCACCTTTTTGATTGAATCCCTGAATCATGATGTTACTTTTGGACAGATCTCCAAGCTTTATTCCAATTTTCTTCATAATTTTGATTGGCATAATGTTCACAACAAAACCACAATCAATCATTATCCGATGTATTTTGCACTCCCTGATATAACCACAGACATATAGAGGCCTGTTATGCAAACGAGATCCAAGCTGTAAGTCATCATCATTGAATGTGATGGTGGCCATACAGTCTTGGTAAGTTACAGAAGTAATTGGTTCCAATACTTTTCCTTGATGAGCTTCTGGATCAATCAATGTCGTGATCTAAGCCATCCTATCATCAAAAGGTAGATTAAGAGCCTCAAACAAACTTGTGTTTGAAGAGATATTATTGAGGCATGATATAACTTTCTTCGTCTTTGAATTCTCTCCTGCAACATTCTTTGATTTACTTTCTCCATCCAGACCGATGAATTTAGAAGTGAAACATTATTTGTCAAAGAAATTGTGAGGAAAATACTCTCCCAAAGTTATGGATCTAGGTGTTGAACTTGTCTTAGCTTTGGACTTCTTCTTGCTTTTTCTTGGCCTCCTTCTTAGCCTTGATTGTTCATCACGTGTGTCAGGGCTTGGTAGTTGTTGAGCTTTCCGGTGTCGTCTTTTTACAAGAGTCCATGGCATATCACTTTCTTTTGAAGGTGTTTCTTCAATAGGGGAAACTTCCATACTCAATGTCCCCAGTGTTGGTCCTGCAAGTGATATCGAAGATGGTATTTTACCTGTTTTGTTGGGCGTCTGATATTTCTCCTTCTTGCTTATGAAGGTGGACCAACCATCACCAATCTCATCTTCGGATTCTGAATTGGAATCCCAAACATCCAAGTCATCTGTCATGATTTCATAAAATGTTGGACGGTTGGGAGCATGTGGTTTATCCATTTCTGGATAGATGTATGTGATGGTGACTTCTTCGTCTACCTCGAACTCTACTGGAATAGCTCCTTCTGGAAGTTAAAGTCCAAACTCTGTTTCCCCAGGCGAGAACTTGTCCCTATCATATGCAATAGGGACAAACTGCTCTTTATTTGCAACAGGGATTGGATCGAATGACCCAAAGGAAATCATCGAACAAGCTGCTGTTGGATTTTCACCAGTTTCGAGTTTGATCTTATTTTCTTTGTCCAAGCGAACAATAAGATCTTTCAGCACGAAACATCTCTCCACTGGATGATTGATTATTCTGTGGAACCTGTAGTACTTGGGATGATCAACTTGACCCGCCTCTTCTGGCCTCTTCGGTGTTGGAAGTTCAATTACTAGTTGCTCAAGGAGTTGATCTAAAATTTCAGAAACTTCGGAGTCTGGGAATGGATACTCCTTTTCTTCAAGTTCTTTCAAACTTAGAAGACCCTTCTTTTGTGCTTGTGCCTTGTTAGACTTGAACTCCTGCTTTGGCTTCAGATTTAGATTTGAACTTGATTTTCGAAAAGTGATTTTTGCAGGAACGGTAGATACGGCCAGAGATTCTTTAAACTTACCTAGCTTACTGTCCTTTTTGACTTCCATCTTGGGATCCTTTTTGTCACGCGGGTCACTTGGCAAGTAACTTCCATGCCTTGTAATTTGAATCTCTAGATCATGAGCACGTGTGGCCAACTCTTCAAAATAATGAGGCATATTTGCTTGGAGATTATAAAGGAGTCCCCAATGCATGCCTTGCACACACATGTCAATAGAGGATGCTTCGCTGATACGTTCCTTGCAATTGAGAACAAGATTTCTCCAGCGTTCAATGTATTCAACAACTGGTTCCTCTTTATTTTGTTTTGTTCTGGAAAGTTCTGGAAGGATGACGGTCCATCTGGTGCTATAGAAGCATGTGAGGGACTCACGTTCGAGCTGATCCCAACTGTCAATTGACCCTGCCGTCAAGTCTATATACCATTCAAATGCAGCACCTTTGAGGGAGCGTACAAATTGCTTTACCATGGTATCATTGTATGTGTCGACATTGTTACAAGTTTTAATGAAATGAGCTACATGTTGTTTCGAGTTGCCCTTTCCATCAAAATATTGAAATTTCCGTGGTTGGTAGCCAAGAGGCATTCTCATCTCTTCGATTCGACGACTATAAGGTTTGGCATACACTAGTACAAAAACATAAAAAAAAATTAACAAATTAGCGTCGTTTTTCAAAGAAAACGACGCCAGTAAAAAAAGCGGTGGCAAAGTGGTAAATAAAAAGTATTTAAAGGCGTCGGTTGTTAGGAAACAACCGACGCCAATAGGGGCACACATTAAGGGCGTCGGTTCTTACCTAAGAACCGACGCGTATAGGCGTCGGTTCTTCTTAAGAACTGACGCCTTTTATTAATAGGCGTCGGTTCTTATAAAGAACCGACGCCTATACTTAAAATATATTTTCGCGCCTCCTTCATTTCCACTCATTTTTTTCCCCGATTTTCATCTCCATTCCAGCGCCTCCCACCATTTCACTCATTTTTTCCCTTGTTTTCATCTCCATTCCAGCCATCCCCTCATTTTAGCTCCCCGGTTTCATCTCCATTCAAAGCCCTAATTATATTTTTACACCTCTCATCACCCGCCTCGTCTAGAACTCAGCCGCACAGAACTCAGCCGCGCCCTCACGTCAGCGCTTGCAGCCGCACATACCGTCACCACCGCCACCAACGCCTGGGACACGCCGCTACGGGTCACCTGGGTTGGGTCACAACCACCGGCCGGTAAGACCCACTTTAAGAATGTTTGATTTCTTAACTAAGTAATTTTGTTTTCTTAAGCAAATTTTGCATATTTTTGCACAAATGTATCCAACACCAATGCACAATATTGACAATGTGTTACAGAATTTGAAAAGATTAGTATTAATGGACAAATAATCGAGAAACGACTAAAATATGTTCAGGTTCAGAAAAGATCTAGGGAGTTGGGGCTCGATCGAGTTGGTGTAATTCTTACTTGGTTGATTTGTCATGGTAAATACTGCATGAATAGGCTTCCTTTCTCATCACCAGGCATGCCGATGATGATCAGAAAAAATACTAAGAGCTTAATATGCATATACATTTATGTTAGTATTAGTTTTGCAAGGTTCAATTTCCGAGAAGTAGAACATACGTATTTATATATACTACACTAGAACAATATGACCAACTAAAAAATCATTCATGTGACTAAAGATCCAGCGGCCTAGAAGAGGTTAACATTAGTTATGGCGCAACGTAGGGAAAGGACTAGACATGATTGAAAAATTGAAGAGATGCTTCCAAAAGAATATTGACTCAGTGAATTTTGTATTCTTGTTTCATATTATTAGATAATTAACATTGTTGATATAATCCATTTTTGGTCTAAGTGGGATTTAGGGGTGAACTGGTTTAAAGAAACACTATGAAAAATAAATAAATAAAAAATACACCATCTCTCTATGATGGTATGATACAAAAAAAAAATTATTTTTATTAAAGCTATACGATGGAATCAAGTTTTCACACAATCAGTTGTCAAGTAATATTTTTCTCTTTTCTTTTTTGAGTTGCATGTGTATGAATTGGTCATATTATTAGAAATAAGCTTCTCTATTTATGTTAGAAATATAAGAGCAAAATTGATAAATTAATATTTTTATTGTTGTTGCGTATAACTCAATGCAATCAACCCTATTTATAGAGAAAATCCTAACTCTATAAGGTAAAAATGAAATCAAAATATATAGTTTCCTAATCTAGTCGCAATGAATCTTTTAGTAGATGTAAAGATTTCGATTTTCGGGTGTCTTTCCCTTCGTAACAATTATGTCGTGTTAATTTTTAGGTTCCTTCATGGGTTGTGTGAGCAATTTGGTATTCAGTCAATTGGATTTATGTGTCCATCACAGATTGTGTCGATCAGAGTTAAAACACATGTAGAAAGTGTTGTGAGTTACATGGCTGAAACAATGAATACACTGAGATCCAAGCAATTCATTTTAGCGCCGTACTATCAGGAGTAAGACCATTATTATTATTTATGTATTTCTTTATTTATTTAAAGAATACTTACACGTTTATAATACGTAGGAATCATTGGATGTTGCTTGCAATATGCTGTGAAGCCAATACCGTGTACTTCATAGATTCAGCACAATCATGTAGGCGTAACATAGGAATCAAGCCGTCATTGAATGTGTAAGTAATTATTGCATTGTTCAAACTTTTGTGTTTAGTGCATTCATATAGATAAGTTGGGTAACTTTCATGGAATAATCGTAGAGAGTTTGAGGTGAAATTGATGTGTTTGTGTTGTGATTATGATAGTAGTTAGGATAATTTTCAATAAATAGGTCTCTATACAGGTTGGATGCGTTCAAATTATAGGGGAGACTCTGGCAAAATTTACGTAAGAATTTTGAGTTTTATTATTATTTTTATAACTTATTCATATTTATTGAAACTATAGGGCATTTCGAGCTTTTTGGTCATTAGGAGGCAAGAGGGCAACATCCAATGTAATTTGGAAAAAGATCTCGGTATGAAAACTAGAATTTTATAAATTGCTACAAATTCTCATATTAGTTTAATATATATTCACTTTCATTCAATTATTAATAATAGTTTTAATTTTAAATATTCAAATTTCAGTGTCCTCAGCAACCTGGAGGAGATGAGTGTGGCTATTATGTTATGAGAAACATGTTTCAAATAGTCACAGCCTATTCTCAACTTACTTCTCTACACGAGGTATAATTTATTGAAGATAATGTTTAATTACGATTTATATGTAATTAACATAATAATTATTAATTCTTATTAAATATTTTTAGGCATTTCAAGAGTTTTACTCAACAGAGGAAATTGATGAGGTTCGAAATTTATGGGCCAAATACTTCGTCGAAGAGTGTATGTAAACTTAACCCATTTTATGTTTAACATGTACAAATTTTTTAACAATATTGTGAAAACATGATTAATTAATTCGAAATTCTGTTTATCTTATTAAGTTTTGTTCTGCATTCCTCGATTATATATATTTGTTGAAGATAAATTTTTGATGTGTACATGATTGTTATAGTTTATATAGGTATATAAGGGGAATATAAATAAATGGAAAAAAAATAGTAAAAGGCGTCGGTTGTTAAGTCACAACCGACGCCTTATCTCAACTAAAGGCGTCGATTTTTTAATCACAACCGACGCCTTTAGTTGAGATAAGGCGTCGGTTGTGACTTAACAACCGATGCCTTTAATAAACTTAAGGCGTCGGTTTACAACCGACGCCTTAAGTATGCACTATTAGCGTCGCTACGAAAGGTGTCTCCTGTACAACCGACGCCTTTTCTGCTTTACAACCGACGCCTTTGACTGTTAATGTACTAGTGATAAACCAATGAAGATTGCGGTGAGCCACCGTATTGAGCACGGATGGTGTCAGTGATCATATGTTGAAGTTGTTGGACGGATAAGGAGCCGACAGAGAGTTGAGTGGTGTCACGAAATACATTTTGCACAACAGTGCGGTCATGCATATCTTGCTTCTACTAGTACTCTTGGATTTCAGGATCTTTAACTTTTGAAAAGGTTTCATTTTCTGGATTGTCTTTTTTCAAAGGGCTTTGCAACTCCAGTCGAGATAACTACTTCTTCTATAAATAGATGACTTGTGTTTCCAAGTAAGAGGTTAGTAACTTATTATTTAAACATAATATACAAATATCACTCCCCTTTCTCTCTTTTACACGCTTATATTTCCCGCATCTAAATTATATTTACTCGAAATGGGTACTGACTTGAGCGTCGGAGTGCAAACGGGAGCCACCTCAGCCCCGTTACACACTAACTGTTGTTCAAGTGCGCAGGAAGTTCACGTGTTCAAGAGGAATGAGCTGAGACATATTGATTCGATGTTCTACCAAATTTTGTGGTCAACATTTTGACACCGTCTGTGGGAAACCACACTTTTAATGATGCAAATAATGATATCTTATAGACAAAGACTTAATTCGATTACGCTTCTCACAGACCATCATCCAGTTCGGTTCGGTCAATATCTTTGCCACTTAGACCGTTGTTTATTGATTTTTTCCCACTTCGGTCGGGTTTAACAATGTTGATGTTAGATTTCACTTCATAAGGGATTTAGTTGAAAAAGACAATGAAGATTGAACAAATTTTTACTGCCTTAAATCTTGCAGATATGGGAACAAAAGTTCTGTCACTTAACATATTCAAAAACTGCATGAAATAGCTCAATATTGAATCAAATTAAATGTCCTTTTATTCAGTATTCCTTATAGTTTATATTCTAACTTTGTTTTGTTATTACAGATAACAAAAAAAAAATGATCCTTTCCAATTAAATCAAAGCATTGTAAAGTTAATGGTAGAAAAATTTAAATAGAAATTGAAAAATAATGAACATGTAATGGGACTCTTAAAATTCGGGGTTTCTCGATGGAATGATGGTAAAATTAAAAATCTCACGCTCCGTTTGCAAACTCATTTATAAACTTGATAATATATTTCCCTAAACTACTTTTTTAACCTCACATATTTTCCAAAATAATTCTCGATCACATATTTTATCTCGAAAACATCACATTCTTTATTTATGAAGAAAAGAAAAATCTTTTACCAAACACAGGCTCAATTTTCAAAAATATATTACATAAATACATATTTTGATCATATAATAGCTTGTAAGTATCCATATGTAACACAAATAACAATAGTAGTAGACAAAAAATAAAGGACCATAGTTTATTATTGCATCTCAAATTTACAATATGTTGAGAAAAAATGAAGCATCAAGAAAAATTAACTTGCTTCATAGTAGTTAATTAGAATGTCCTATTCACAGAACCCTAACACTGCATATATATTCTTGGCTTATAATGAATAAGCAAGAAAACCATTGATTGATATTAACAAAAATGTAACTAATTACACGTCCCTTCGCCTTCGCGGCTAGACAAGGACGGGTTTTCGTCCCTACGAAAAATTGCCATGTTCTATCGATCATCTCCTTCTAAGTATGCCTTTCATCTTCCCTACAACATGCTCATTGATGAACCCTACTAAAACTTCGACGGACCGCTTCAAATCTTGCGGCATTTTGTCCCAAATCTTACGTACAAAACGTTTATTTGAAGTAGATTTGGCGGGGGTGGGGGTCGGCATCGGCTGCAAATAAAAACAAGCAGCCTGCTTGACGAGAGGATGTTTGATCGAAATGTCAATGCACATACACGTTAATTCTGTCTCTGAGCCTGAGGAAGCTAAGATTTCCTTTAGCGATGTATATTTTGGTGAAGAATCATGATAGCCGAATGAGGAATAGAGCGATGAAACTTCTTCTTCCTCTGGAAAATTTGACCTATGCTGCCATGGCTGAAGCTTCGATTTTGAATTCATTTTCTTAACGCAAGTAATAATGGTATAAGAAAAAGGGATATATAAATTGGGTTGGGGAGAAGTGTACACTTATATTAGAACTGAAACTCTTTTTGATATATATAACATAAGATATATATCATATATAGAGAATTCTGTTGAAACTGAATCTGGAAGAGATATCTTTTAACAGTATTTTAAGTAACAGAAAACGTCTACAAAGTGACATGTAGCCGTTAGTAAACCAAAAATGTAGGACTATTATCCATCCCCAATCTGATTATGTTTAAAATTTGAATTTTATATCAAGTCAAAGTCAATAATAATTTTAAATCATACGTTTTTATGGGATTTAAAATTTTTCAACTATAAATCTCATCAAGGGGCTTAGGAGTATCTTAAGCAACAGAAAAATGCTAGCAATTAGAAAACCAAAAATTTAGGATTCATTTATAAGTGTTAAATATCTTAAATTTCGGTGATAGAGATATATATTTTATCTTTAAGTAACACAAAACTACTATCGAATTAACAAGTAGTTATTAGAAATTATATGTTACTTAAAATTCTGCAAAAATCGAAAATGTAGGATTCAATTTCAGTTGTTAATAATATCTCAATTTGTTAATTTAAAGATATTTTTCGTAATATTGACAAATAGAAATTGAAAAAATAAAAAACAATAATTTTAGATGGACATTTTAAGATGACATTGTGATATGTCATTTTCTTATTGGGTGATTAAGATAAGATGTGGATTAAATAATAAAGTCATCACTAAATGAATTATTACTCAATGAAAAATTAACACATTACAATATCACTTTAAAATGTCTAAAATGAATGTTCCTCTAGAATTATTCAATAAAAAATTATAGGATCAATTTTAAGTGTCATAATGTGTTAAGCCACCTAAACTGGCAAATGAAAACCAAGGTTGGCTCGTGTCAACAACCTCCGTCTGGTAAACTTGTTTATAAATGTAGGATCTTTACCTTGATTTCCAAAATCAAGAACACCAAGAACGCCAAAATAATGAATTCGATACCGACCGATTGATCGGCCGGAAGTTGGACTTTAGAAAAATGGCAGAAGATCTTTCTTGCTTCGGTCGGTTTCTTCTCTCTCTTCGGTTCAATGCTTCAGCCCCTTCCTTTGGTCGGTGCTTGAGTTTTTCAGATTTCCTTCGACTTTTAATTTTGCCCAATCCCAAGCCCAAACCCCAAGCTCAAGTGAGGTTCCAACCCAAAACCAATTGGTAATGGGTGGAGTAGCTCACTTGGATTATATGGTGGTTTATTTCCTTCCTCACAACCAATGTGGGATTGTTTGCATCCCAACAATAAATTAATTTTTAACCACACGTATCATCTCAAATTGCTTTTTAAATATACATATTTTATTTCGAAAACATTACATTCTTTATACCTCACTTATCAAATTTGACTGTTTGAGCAAGAATGTGACGATTTTAGCCCTTTATTTTTCATGTATTTCAATGAATAGTAATTTTTAGGAGAATGTATGGTTAAAAAGTTACAAATCTTTTTTCGAATTATGTGTATTGTTAATGTGTTTAATTTTTTAAACGAGGCCAATCGGGAATTTTTTTTTTTGGAATGACCAATCGAAGATTTTCGTTTGGTAACACTGTTTGGTTTATAAATTTGTTTATTTATAATTTTGAGGTAAAAAGTAATTGTAGAAAATTGAAGAGAAAAAACGTATATGGTTAAAAAGTAAGGCTCAAATTCAATATAGCGGTGTGCAAGGTTCGAATCCTAAAATATTGAATTTGTATCTTGTCGTTAGCGGGAGTTACCCAAACTTTTGACTTACCATCAAGTTTTCCACCCTGAATTTGGAAGGCATAACCTGCGACTCACCTCCTCAACCAATGACTCAGAATAGACGGTTGGGACCCTCAAAATTTGGACTACACTTTTTTTTTTTTTAATAAAGGTCGTGACAAATAACTTGTCAAAAAGTTCTATCATAGGACTAGGGTCCGATAATGGTTTTTCTTAGCCTCACAGACGTGTGAAAGCTTTTGTCTAGCATTCAAAGTTCTAACTCTTTGTAAAGTTAAATTTTGGTTTATTAACATATTTATAAATCACACAAGTTTTTAAATCACTTTTTAACTTCATATATTTTCTCTCTCTAATTTTTAATCATTATTTTTTATTTCAAAATTATAAATTTCTTTAAATTTAAATGGCAAAATAAATGGAATATTTTGTGTCAAATCAAGGAATTGAAATTATTTGTTAATTTATTTATGTATTTTAAGTAAGATGAAGGGTTAAGAATTGAAGAAAAAAAATGTGAATTATTAAAAAGTGATATGAAAAATTGTGTAATTTAAATTTTTGTAATGATTACAAATTAATTTTGGCCGAAGCCCTGCCGAACGGAGATCATTTATAAAACAAAAACTAAGAATTGAAGAAAAAAAATGTGAATTATTAAAAAGTGATATGAGAAATTGTGTAATTTAAATTTTTGTAATGATTACAAATTAATTTTGGCCGAACCCCCCCGAACGGAGATCATTTATAAAACAAAAACTATTACCAAACGTAGGCGGCGTTTGGTTGTGCTCAAAGTTGACTGGGCTCAAATGAATTTCCGCCGCCTGTCCAAAGGTCCCACAAATATTTCTGGATTCTTCTGTGGAATCTACCACTACAATTCCTCACAACCCATCGGCTTCAACTTCACATGCCAATAGTGCCACCACCATCACAACCGATTTTTCTACACCCCCAAATTGAGAACCAAAATCAAACACCACAAGACCCAGAGTTAACTGAAAAACTAAGAAAAATGGCTTTAGTTCCAAACCCACCAGAGAATGAAGGGCCATTGTTTGCAGAAGTTGACATGGGGGCCGATGCTTCTGCCCCCACCGTACGCGCCACCGTGGTTCAGGCCTCCACCGTGTTCTATGACACCCCAGCTACCCTTGGTAGTATTTTAGTTCAAATTTCAATCTTTTGTTAATTCTTTGTACACCCATGTTTGAATTCATGCTTAATTTTGTTTTGTTTGATTCGTGTTAGGGTTCTTGATTTATTTATTTTATTTATGTTACATTTCAGATTTATTCACAAGCTTTATAGCATATCTCAGTTATTATACTCATATAAGTAAATAAGTTTACTCTTCTGCCTGCACCGTACAGCCACCGCAGCCACCTTTGTTAGTATTTAGTTCAAATTTCTTTTTTTCATGTTTTCATTTTTTTTTTAGTACACGCAGGTTTGAATTTAGTCTCAATTTTGTAGTTCTCTTTATAAAGGCTTCTTGGTTGGATTTTGGTTTACATGTTGTTTCATTGTCCACTTCATGAAATTGCACAAAAATGATAGTGAGTTGGGACGTTGGGTTATTTTTAGTTACAATGAAATGTATGTTAGGGGAGAAATTTGAGTGGAAGAATGGGGTCAACTTACAAGATTTACTTTAAGAAGAAATTTGAACTTGCGATCGAAAAATTTTCATATAGAATTTAGTCTTACAGTAGGGGCAGGATTACACAAGGTTCGGTCGGTACTAGCATGTAGAGAAAGGGTTCTATGTTAAACTTTGTGCATTGTTCTCAAAAGTTTTACCTTTCTTTTTCCGTTTGAGGTTTGCAGGCTTTAATTTTTATTTGATCATGGCAGGTTTTTTGAAGAAGGATGTTAGTGATAATCGATATCTACTATTTTTTATGTCATTCAATTTTTAAGGATTAATTTATGTATTGTTTTATAAATTGCTGAAGCAGTATAAGAACTTAAAATAGTGTTTTGGGGACCTTTTAGTAGGGTTGTGAAGACTCATTTTGGTCAAACTTTAGGCCGCTGAAACTTGGGTTGGTATCTGGATAAGCACACTTGGATAGGTTATCAATTAAGCGAAGCACTAATGTGATATAGAAGAGCTAAATTCTTACAGCTTGGCTTATTAGCATCACGCCTAGGAGCCGAGCTTATATATATATGTCAGAGCTTGACTTGTGTCATACCTGATCCGAGCTAGAATGAGGTCCAAGTGGGACAAGCTGGAAGCACTCATTATCTCCTTGATCCAATTTATAATCCCACTGTTTTTATGCTTTCTCGATTACTACACAAGCTCTTATTTATCTACACAAATTTCTGTCATTATATTACTTATGATTTTTGTGATTATGCTTTCAGATAAAGCTGAAAGGCTGTTAGCGGAAGCAGCCTCCTATGGTTCCCAGCTTGTTGTGTTTCCTGAAGCGTTTATAGGTGGTTATCCACGCGGATCAAATTTTGGTGCTACGATTGGTAACCGCACAGCCAAGGGTAAGGAGGAGTTTCGGAGATATCATGCTGCAGCTATTGATGTTCCAGGTAAGATCCCTTTGTATGTATGAGAATCGCTCGACTGGATGGCGGTGACGCCGGTGCCCTTTTCTAAGTCCTTTTTTCGTTTGCTTAGGGCCCGAAGTTGATCGCTTGGCAGCTATGGCTGGAAAATATAAAGTTTATTTAGTGATGGGAGTTATTGAGAGAGATGGATACACACTCTACTGTACAGTTTTGTTTTTCGATTCTCAAGGTCGATATCTTGGAAAACATAGGAAAATCATGCCGACTGCATTGGAACGTATAATTTGGGGATTTGGAGATGGATCAACAATTCCTGTTTTCGAGACGCCAATTGGGAAAATAGGGGCCGCTATATGTTGGGAAAACAGAATGCCGCTTCTAAGGACAGCAATGTATGCTAAAGGTCAGATTATAATCACTTATTTTGTGCTCAGCTTCTTTAAAGTCGCGATGATTTACGTTTTCATGTATAGGCATTGAAATATATTGCGCGCCTACTGCTGACTCGAGAGACGTGTGGCAAGCATCAATGACCCACATTGCTCTTGAGGGTGGCTGTTTTGTCCTATCGGCAAATCAATTCTGCCGAAGGAAAGATTACCCACCTCCCCCCGAGTATGTCTTTTCCGGCACGGAAGAGGATCTTGCACCGGATTCTGTTGTTTGTCCCGGTGGCAGCGTCATCATGTCACCGTCAGGAACTATTCTGGCAGGCCCAAATTATGAAGGCGAAGCGCTAATCTCAGCTGATTTAGGTACTGTCTTTCGTCTATTCTGCACTTTAGACGTCTGTTTTTTCGTCCTAGTTTAAACGGTATCGTGCTGAACAGATCTTGGGGAAATAGCTCGTGCGAAGTTTGATTTTGACGTGGTTGGGCATTATTCTCGACCGGAAGTCCTCAGCCTCGTCGTAAAGGACCATCCAATGTGTCCAGTATCTTTCGCTTCAGCATCGGGAAAAGCAGAAACCCCTCGTATTTGACAAAGCTTTGTTAACGTTCACCTTGCTATCAATTCTGGATTATAAACTGACGCTTCCTGGATTCGTCGACTGCTGGTTTTTACATCCCTGAGTTGAAGATACTTGACATTTCATCAAAAATTCGCTGTATGTTCATGTTTATATATCTCTTGGATTTCAGTGTCCTGTACTTGACGTTGTAAGAGAGACACAACCAATAATTACTTGTAAAATTTTCATGTCACATGGCTGAATGAAAAGGCAAGTTTTCGATCCGCCTGAAAGGCGAGCACTGTGTTGGTGAGAAGTTAGGTCCCGTGAATATAAACTTGTATTCATTATTTGTTCGTCGCAAATTATAGTTCACTTTCCTTATTGAAAGCTTAACGGGTGTCCTCAGTGTAGTGAAATTTTTAGATCCATGAATTCTCATGGATGTTATGAATTTTAATAGAATTTTGTAGAATCAAAAATTGTGGTACAAAAACAAAAAATTGCTTTGCAATTAGATGAAGGAAAATATGCTTTTGGACTGTAACTCAAGTTTATTACGTCAGAATTCAAGTTAAAATTTTGATTTCACAATTTTATTTTATTTTTTTTAAATGGGCATATGCATTCAACGAAAATAAACAAGGTTCATTCCTCGATTGAACAAAACAGGAAGATGAACCGAGGAATGCAAACGTCCCAAACATGATTACATGTAGTAAAAATTAGGAAATTCAGCTAACTTGTGGGCAATAATATTCTATTCTTCTCACGAGAGAGAACCACAATTATTACTAATCAAAAGATTTCTAATGTCACAGAAAATGCTAGCACACGGGCTGAATCTGTCATTTAAAATCATTCCTTGTATAACATTAAGTGCATCACTTTCCACTGCCTGGAGTGGGATCCGTCTTTCGAGAGCAAGTTTGATACCTTCAATGATGGCCATGGCTTCGGCAGTCATTGCGTCGGCATAGCTTCGGACTCAAAATGAGAAAGCTGTATACGCCACATCCGTGTTGTCCCTGAACCAACCCCCGAGACCAATGAATCCATCATCTCTACATACTGCAGCATCCGTTGCCAAAATCAGACCGTCTGGATTCGAAGATGACCCCTTCCAGACTGCTTTGCAAATCTGTTCCTTCTCTCTCCTGGCGGCGGGCGTCTTTTTCTTCGCCTCCTTGAATTCCCTCAGCTGCACTTCAACTCCCCAGCTCAAATATTCTGCTTGGAGTGCCTTCCCCCCATGCATGAGATCATTTCTTGATTTCCAAAGTGACCAAAGCCAGACGCAAATTTTTTCCAACACAGAAGATGGAAGCCTAGAGTGTTTGACCGCCAGAATCTCAGTGAATTCAATCTCCTGACCTGCTTGGAGAACGTCCTTCCAGTACTCCCACACCACCAACTGCTTCCAGAAGAGTTTCGACCATGGGCATTCAACAAAAACATGGGCTAAAGTTTCCTTTCCACCACATCTAGGGCAGTCCATATGTGCATGGATGTGTCTAAGTCTGAGGTTGTCCTCAGTCGGAATGGCTTTATTCAGAATTCCCCTAACCAGAAGTTTTGTTCTTGGTAAAATGTCTAGTTCACAAAGCTTCTCCCACCAAGAACCCGAGCCAAACCCGCTGCTTTCATCAAACTGCATATTCTCGATCATCATCAGGTTGTAGCCCCCTTTGATTGAGTAGCTCCCATCTTTCGAAAAATTCCAAATGAATCTGTCCAATTTGTTAGTACCTCTTTGGTGTGGGGGGGGGGCGCTAAAATCCGCGGGGAGTCAATGGGCCAAAAGGAGTTTTCAATGAGCTCCGTGTTCCATCCTCCACTCGCCGTCATTAGATCTGCCACCTTCTCAAGTCCTTGAACCCGAGGGGTAAGGATTTTCATTGCCATCCCATCTGAAAGCCATGCATCCTCGAAAATTCTCATATTTTTTCCGTCACCAGTCCTCCATCGACATCCTCTTTCAATGACCTCCCTCCCCCACATCAGACTCAACCAAATATGAGAGCATCCTTTTTTGGTTTCGCCTCAAGGATACTGCAGTTTGGGAAGTATTTATTCTTGAGTACCCCACTAACAAGTGAATCTGGAAATTGAAGAATTCTCCAAACCTGTATTGCTAACAAACATTTGTTGAACACGAGGAGATCACGAAATCCCATCCCTCCATTCTTCTTATTGAAGCACGTGGTTCTCTAATTAATCCAATGAAGTTTCTTTGCCTTTGAGTTGGCCCCCACTAAAATGTGGAAAAGATTCCCCTAATTTCATTGCACAAGTCAAGTGAAATCTTGAGAAAGATGACAGGGATGTGGAAGCCCTAAGGGATATGGGATCCCGAGTAACATGTTTATGATTATGGCTATTTATCGATATCCGGGTTGTGTATATATTAAGCGCTTTAGGGTAGAGGAGATAATCTATAATCGGGCCCTGAAAACATGAGTTTTGAAAAGAACATGCAGATGCATCGATTACATGTAATGTTGAATTATGTTTCAATGTGCAATAACACATGTGCACCATATCTTACTCACCGGGAAAGTGTATGCTTACCCCACGCCATCTAAACTTTCAGGTAATTGTTGATATAAGATGGATTGAAGGGGATCTTCAGATAGCTTGACAGAGAGTGCTGCGCTAGGTGATGACCTGTGAGTTGTCGACTTGCCACCGAATAAGAACTTTTGTGTTTGAACTGCCACTCTTTTATTGAACTCCTTATTTAATATTTTAAAAATTAATATTGTTTCTTCTTACATAAATGAATTTTATTTTAAATGAAAAAGTTTTGAAAATTCGGGGCTTGACAAGAGTGGTATCAGAGCATTATAATTTTGAAAAATGCTTGAAGAATTTCGGGGTTTGACAAGTGGTATTAGAGCATTATAATTTTGAAAAGAAAAAATGCTTGAGAATTTTCGGGACTTTACACTCACTCCCCTTTCTCTATTTTACACACTTATATTTCTCGCATCTAATTATATTTACTCGAAATGGGTACCGACTTGAGCTTCGGAGTGCAAACGGGAGCCACCTCAGCCCCGTTACACACTAACTGTTGTTCAAGTGCGCAAGAAGTTCACGTGTTCAAGAGGAATGAGTTGAGACGTATTGATTCAATGTCCTACCAAATTTTGTAGTCAACATTTTGACGCCGTCTGTGGGAAACCACACTTCTAATGATGCAAATAATGATATCTTACAGACAAAGACTTGACTAATTAGACAAAGCTACAGAGTACCCACGTTAGCTTCGATAAGAATATTTTTACTATATGAGGATCCTTGCAAGTTGTCCCGACAATCTGGGACATGATTCATGTATGCACAAACTAAAGAAAACATCTCAAGCAGTACGGTTGATGTAATAAATCATCTCGCAATGTAATTCCGGCTCTTTCTGTCCTTCCTAATTGAGAGACATTAATTCAATTTGATTACGCTTCTCACGGACCATCATCCAGTTCGGTTCGATCAATATCTTTGCCACTTAGACCGTTGTTTATTGAATTTTTCCCACTTCGGTCGGGTTTAACAATGTTGATGTTAGATTTCACTTCATAAGGGATTTAGTTGAAAAATACAATGAAGATTGAACAGATTTTTACTGCCTTAAATCTTGCAGATATGGGAACAAAAGTTCTGTCACTTAACATATTCAAAAACTGCATGAAATTGCTCAATATTGAATCAAATTAAATGTCCTTTTATTCAGTATTCCTTATAGTTTATGTTCTAACTTTGTTTTGTTATTACAGATAACAAAAAAAAATGATCCTTTCCAATTAAATCAAAGCATTGTAAAGTTAATGGTAGCAAAATTTAAATAGAAATTGAAAAATAATGAACATGTAATGGGACTCTTAAAATTCGGGGTTTCTCGATGGAATGAAGGTAAAATTAAAAATCTCACGCTCCGTTTGCAAACTCGTTTATAAACTTGATAATATATTTCCCTAAACTACTTTTTTAACCTCACATATTTTCCAAAATATTTCTCGATCACATATTTTATCTCGAAAACATCACATTCTCGAAAATCTTTTACCAAACACAAGCTTAATTTTCAAAAATATATTACATAAATACATATTTTGATTATATAATAGCTTGTAAGTATCCATATGTAACACAAATAACAATAGTAGTAAACACAAAATAAAGGATCATAGTTTATTATTGCATCTCAAATTTACAATATGTTGAGAAAAAATGAAGCATCAAGAAAAATTAAAACATTGATGCCAAGTTGAGGGTACCACTCCTGTTTCATGCAGCTAAACATGTCCAAGAAGCAATTCATAAGATGTTTTGGCAACACTGACATGGAAGAGAGCTGAGGAAACTAGGTTTGCAATTTGTAGCTTCAAGCGTATAATGCCAATGGCTCCTTCACCTTTTTGATTGAATCCCTGAATCATGATGTTACTTTTGGACAGATCTCCAAGCTTTATTCCAATTTTCTTCATAATTTTGATTGGCATAATGTTCACAACAAAACCACAATCAATCATTATCCGATGTATTTTGCACTCCCTGATATAACCACAGACATATAGAGGCCTGTTATGCAAACGAGATCCAAGCTGTAAGTCATCATCATTGAATGTGATGGTGGCCATACAGTCTTGGTAAGTTACAGAAGTAATTGGTTCCAATACTTTTCCTTGATGAGCTTCTGGATCAATCAATGTCGTGATCTAAGCCATCCTATCATCAAAAGGTAGATTAAGAGCCTCAAACAAACTTGTGTTTGAAGAGATATTATTGAGGCATGATATAACTTTCTTCGTCTTTGAATTCTCTCCTGCAACATTCTTTGATTTACTTTCTCCATCCAGACCGATGAATTTAGAAGTGAAACATTATTTGTCAAAGAAATTGTGAGGAAAATACTCTCCCAAAGTTATGGATCTAGGTGTTGAACTTGTCTTAGCTTTGGACTTCTTCTTGCTTTTTCTTGGCCTCCTTCTTAGCCTTGATTGTTCATCACGTGTGTCAGGGCTTGGTAGTTGTTGAGCTTTCCGGTGTCGTCTTTTTACAAGAGTCCATGGCATATCACTTTCTTTTGAAGGTGTTTCTTCAATAGGGGAAACTTCCATACTCAATGTCCCCAGTGTTGGTCCTGCAAGTGATATCGAAGATGGTATTTTACCTGTTTTGTTGGGCGTCTGATATTTCTCCTTCTTGCTTATGAAGGTGGACCAACCATCACCAATCTCATCTTCGGATTCTGAATTGGAATCCCAAACATCCAAGTCATCTGTCATGATTTCATAAAATGTTGGACGGTTGGGAGCATGTGGTTTATCCATTTCTGGATAGATGTATGTGATGGTGACTTCTTCGTCTACCTCGAACTCTACTGGAATAGCTCCTTCTGGAAGTTAAAGTCCAAACTCTGTTTCCCCAGGCGAGAACTTGTCCCTATCATATGCAATAGGGACAAACTGCTCTTTATTTGCAACAGGGATTGGATCGAATGACCCAAAGGAAATCATCGAACAAGCTGCTGTTGGATTTTCACCAGTTTCGAGTTTGATCTTATTTTCTTTGTCCAAGCGAACAATAAGATCTTTCAGCACGAAACATCTCTCCACTGGATGATTGATTATTCTGTGGAACCTGTAGTACTTGGGATGATCAACTTGACCCGCCTCTTCTGGCCTCTTCGGTGTTGGAAGTTCAATTACTAGTTGCTCAAGGAGTTGATCTAAAATTTCAGAAACTTCGGAGTCTGGGAATGGATACTCCTTTTCTTCAAGTTCTTTCAAACTTAGAAGACCCTTCTTTTGTGCTTGTGCCTTGTTAGACTTGAACTCCTGCTTTGGCTTCAGATTTAGATTTGAACTTGATTTTCGAAAAGTGATTTTTGCAGGAACGGTAGATACGGCCAGAGATTCTTTAAACTTACCTAGCTTACTGTCCTTTTTGACTTCCATCTTGGGATCCTTTTTGTCACGCGGGTCACTTGGCAAGTAACTTCCATGCCTTGTAATTTGAATCTCTAGATCATGAGCACGTGTGGCCAACTCTTCAAAATAATGAGGCATATTTGCTTGGAGATTATAAAGGAGTCCCCAATGCATGCCTTGCACACACATGTCAATAGAGGATGCTTCGCTGATACGTTCCTTGCAATTGAGAACAAGATTTCTCCAGCGTTCAATGTATTCAACAACTGGTTCCTCTTTATTTTGTTTTGTTCTGGAAAGTTCTGGAAGGATGACGGTCCATCTGGTGCTATAGAAGCATGTGAGGGACTCACGTTCGAGCTGATCCCAACTGTCAATTGACCCTGCCGTCAAGTCTATATACCATTCAAATGCAGCACCTTTGAGGGAGCGTACAAATTGCTTTACCATGGTATCATTGTATGTGTCGACATTGTTACAAGTTTTAATGAAATGAGCTACATGTTGTTTCGAGTTGCCCTTTCCATCAAAATATTGAAATTTCCGTGGTTGGTAGCCAAGAGGCATTCTCATCTCTTCGATTCGACGACTATAAGGTTTGGCATACACTAGTACAAAAACATAAAAAAAAATTAACAAATTAGCGTCGTTTTTCAAAGAAAACGACGCCAGTAAAAAAAGCGGTGGCAAAGTGGTAAATAAAAAGTATTTAAAGGCGTCGGTTGTTAGGAAACAACCGACGCCAATAGGGGCACACATTAAGGGCGTCGGTTCTTACCTAAGAACCGACGCGTATAGGCGTCGGTTCTTCTTAAGAACTGACGCCTTTTATTAATAGGCGTCGGTTCTTATAAAGAACCGACGCCTATACTTAAAATATATTTTCGCGCCTCCTTCATTTCCACTCATTTTTTTCCCCGATTTTCATCTCCATTCCAGCGCCTCCCACCATTTCACTCATTTTTTCCCTTGTTTTCATCTCCATTCCAGCCATCCCCTCATTTTAGCTCCCCGGTTTCATCTCCATTCAAAGCCCTAATTATATTTTTACACCTCTCATCACCCGCCTCGTCTAGAACTCAGCCGCACAGAACTCAGCCGCGCCCTCACGTCAGCGCTTGCAGCCGCACATACCGTCACCACCGCCACCAACGCCTGGGACACGCCGCTACGGGTCACCTGGGTTGGGTCACAACCACCGGCCGGTAAGACCCACTTTAAGAATGTTTGATTTCTTAACTAAGTAATTTTGTTTTCTTAAGCAAATTTTGCATATTTTTGCACAAATGTATCCAACACCAATGCACAATATTGACAATGTGTTACAGAATTTGAAAAGATTAGTATTAATGGACAAATAATCGAGAAACGACTAAAATATGTTCAGGTTCAGAAAAGATCTAGGGAGTTGGGGCTCGATCGAGTTGGTGTAATTCTTACTTGGTTGATTTGTCATGGTAAATACTGCATGAATAGGCTTCCTTTCTCATCACCAGGCATGCCGATGATGATCAGAAAAAATACTAAGAGCTTAATATGCATATACATTTATGTTAGTATTAGTTTTGCAAGGTTCAATTTCCGAGAAGTAGAACATACGTATTTATATATACTACACTAGAACAATATGACCAACTAAAAAATCATTCATGTGACTAAAGATCCAGCGGCCTAGAAGAGGTTAACATTAGTTATGGCGCAACGTAGGGAAAGGACTAGACATGATTGAAAAATTGAAGAGATGCTTCCAAAAGAATATTGACTCAGTGAATTTTGTATTCTTGTTTCATATTATTAGATAATTAACATTGTTGATATAATCCATTTTTGGTCTAAGTGGGATTTAGGGGTGAACTGGTTTAAAGAAACACTATGAAAAATAAATAAATAAAAAATACACCATCTCTCTATGATGGTATGATACAAAAAAAAAATTATTTTTATTAAAGCTATACGATGGAATCAAGTTTTCACACAATCAGTTGTCAAGTAATATTTTTCTCTTTTCTTTTTTGAGTTGCATGTGTATGAATTGGTCATATTATTAGAAATAAGCTTCTCTATTTATGTTAGAAATATAAGAGCAAAATTGATAAATTAATATTTTTATTGTTGTTGCGTATAACTCAATGCAATCAACCCTATTTATAGAGAAAATCCTAACTCTATAAGGTAAAAATGAAATCAAAATATATAGTTTCCTAATCTAGTCGCAATGAATCTTTTAGTAGATGTAAAGATTTCGATTTTCGGGTGTCTTTCCCTTCGTAACAATTATGTCGTGTTAATTTTTAGGTTCCTTCATGGGTTGTGTGAGCAATTTGGTATTCAGTCAATTGGATTTATGTGTCCATCACAGATTGTGTCGATCAGAGTTAAAACACATGTAGAAAGTGTTGTGAGTTACATGGCTGAAACAATGAATACACTGAGATCCAAGCAATTCATTTTAGCGCCGTACTATCAGGAGTAAGACCATTATTATTATTTATGTATTTCTTTATTTATTTAAAGAATACTTACACGTTTATAATACGTAGGAATCATTGGATGTTGCTTGCAATATGCTGTGAAGCCAATACCGTGTACTTCATAGATTCAGCACAATCATGTAGGCGT
The DNA here is from genome assembly GCA_963555705.1 of Ligustrum vulgare. Lineage (NCBI taxonomy): Eukaryota > Viridiplantae > Streptophyta > Magnoliopsida > Lamiales > Oleaceae > Ligustrum > Ligustrum vulgare. The sequence goes on along the minus strand of OY743188.1, from coordinate 41,662,000 downwards.
AACATAGGAATCAAGCCGTCATTGAATGTGTAAGTAATTATTGCATTGTTCAAACTTTTGTGTTTAGTGCATTCATATAGATAAGTTGGGTAACTTTCATGGAATAATCGTAGAGAGTTTGAGGTGAAATTGATGTGTTTGTGTTGTGATTATGATAGTAGTTAGGATAATTTTCAATAAATAGGTCTCTATACAGGTTGGATGCGTTCAAATTATAGGGGAGACTCTGGCAAAATTTACGTAAGAATTTTGAGTTTTATTATTATTTTTATAACTTATTCATATTTATTGAAACTATAGGGCATTTCGAGCTTTTTGGTCATTAGGAGGCAAGAGGGCAACATCCAATGTAATTTGGAAAAAGATCTCGGTATGAAAACTAGAATTTTATAAATTGCTACAAATTCTCATATTAGTTTAATATATATTCACTTTCATTCAATTATTAATAATAGTTTTAATTTTAAATATTCAAATTTCAGTGTCCTCAGCAACCTGGAGGAGATGAGTGTGGCTATTATGTTATGAGAAACATGTTTCAAATAGTCACAGCCTATTCTCAACTTACTTCTCTACACGAGGTATAATTTATTGAAGATAATGTTTAATTACGATTTATATGTAATTAACATAATAATTATTAATTCTTATTAAATATTTTTAGGCATTTCAAGAGTTTTACTCAACAGAGGAAATTGATGAGGTTCGAAATTTATGGGCCAAATACTTCGTCGAAGAGTGTATGTAAACTTAACCCATTTTATGTTTAACATGTACAAATTTTTTAACAATATTGTGAAAACATGATTAATTAATTCGAAATTCTGTTTATCTTATTAAGTTTTGTTCTGCATTCCTCGATTATATATATTTGTTGAAGATAAATTTTTGATGTGTACATGATTGTTATAGTTTATATAGGTATATAAGGGGAATATAAATAAATGGAAAAAAAATAGTAAAAGGCGTCGGTTGTTAAGTCACAACCGACGCCTTATCTCAACTAAAGGCGTCGATTTTTTAATCACAACCGACGCCTTTAGTTGAGATAAGGCGTCGGTTGTGACTTAACAACCGATGCCTTTAATAAACTTAAGGCGTCGGTTTACAACCGACGCCTTAAGTATGCACTATTAGCGTCGCTACGAAAGGTGTCTCCTGTACAACCGACGCCTTTTCTGCTTTACAACCGACGCCTTTGACTGTTAATGTACTAGTGATAAACCAATGAAGATTGCGGTGAGCCACCGTATTGAGCACGGATGGTGTCAGTGATCATATGTTGAAGTTGTTGGACGGATAAGGAGCCGACAGAGAGTTGAGTGGTGTCACGAAATACATTTTGCACAACAGTGCGGTCATGCATATCTTGCTTCTACTAGTACTCTTGGATTTCAGGATCTTTAACTTTTGAAAAGGTTTCATTTTCTGGATTGTCTTTTTTCAAAGGGCTTTGCAACTCCAGTCGAGATAACTACTTCTTCTATAAATAGATGACTTGTGTTTCCAAGTAAGAGGTTAGTAACTTATTATTTAAACATAATATACAAATATCACTCCCCTTTCTCTCTTTTACACGCTTATATTTCCCGCATCTAAATTATATTTACTCGAAATGGGTACTGACTTGAGCGTCGGAGTGCAAACGGGAGCCACCTCAGCCCCGTTACACACTAACTGTTGTTCAAGTGCGCAGGAAGTTCACGTGTTCAAGAGGAATGAGCTGAGACATATTGATTCGATGTTCTACCAAATTTTGTGGTCAACATTTTGACACCGTCTGTGGGAAACCACACTTTTAATGATGCAAATAATGATATCTTATAGACAAAGACTTAATTCGATTACGCTTCTCACAGACCATCATCCAGTTCGGTTCGGTCAATATCTTTGCCACTTAGACCGTTGTTTATTGATTTTTTCCCACTTCGGTCGGGTTTAACAATGTTGATGTTAGATTTCACTTCATAAGGGATTTAGTTGAAAAAGACAATGAAGATTGAACAAATTTTTACTGCCTTAAATCTTGCAGATATGGGAACAAAAGTTCTGTCACTTAACATATTCAAAAACTGCATGAAATAGCTCAATATTGAATCAAATTAAATGTCCTTTTATTCAGTATTCCTTATAGTTTATATTCTAACTTTGTTTTGTTATTACAGATAACAAAAAAAAAATGATCCTTTCCAATTAAATCAAAGCATTGTAAAGTTAATGGTAGAAAAATTTAAATAGAAATTGAAAAATAATGAACATGTAATGGGACTCTTAAAATTCGGGGTTTCTCGATGGAATGATGGTAAAATTAAAAATCTCACGCTCCGTTTGCAAACTCATTTATAAACTTGATAATATATTTCCCTAAACTACTTTTTTAACCTCACATATTTTCCAAAATAATTCTCGATCACATATTTTATCTCGAAAACATCACATTCTTTATTTATGAAGAAAAGAAAAATCTTTTACCAAACACAGGCTCAATTTTCAAAAATATATTACATAAATACATATTTTGATCATATAATAGCTTGTAAGTATCCATATGTAACACAAATAACAATAGTAGTAGACAAAAAATAAAGGACCATAGTTTATTATTGCATCTCAAATTTACAATATGTTGAGAAAAAATGAAGCATCAAGAAAAATTAACTTGCTTCATAGTAGTTAATTAGAATGTCCTATTCACAGAACCCTAACACTGCATATATATTCTTGGCTTATAATGAATAAGCAAGAAAACCATTGATTGATATTAACAAAAATGTAACTAATTACACGTCCCTTCGCCTTCGCGGCTAGACAAGGACGGGTTTTCGTCCCTACGAAAAATTGCCATGTTCTATCGATCATCTCCTTCTAAGTATGCCTTTCATCTTCCCTACAACATGCTCATTGATGAACCCTACTAAAACTTCGACGGACCGCTTCAAATCTTGCGGCATTTTGTCCCAAATCTTACGTACAAAACGTTTATTTGAAGTAGATTTGGCGGGGGTGGGGGTCGGCATCGGCTGCAAATAAAAACAAGCAGCCTGCTTGACGAGAGGATGTTTGATCGAAATGTCAATGCACATACACGTTAATTCTGTCTCTGAGCCTGAGGAAGCTAAGATTTCCTTTAGCGATGTATATTTTGGTGAAGAATCATGATAGCCGAATGAGGAATAGAGCGATGAAACTTCTTCTTCCTCTGGAAAATTTGACCTATGCTGCCATGGCTGAAGCTTCGATTTTGAATTCATTTTCTTAACGCAAGTAATAATGGTATAAGAAAAAGGGATATATAAATTGGGTTGGGGAGAAGTGTACACTTATATTAGAACTGAAACTCTTTTTGATATATATAACATAAGATATATATCATATATAGAGAATTCTGTTGAAACTGAATCTGGAAGAGATATCTTTTAACAGTATTTTAAGTAACAGAAAACGTCTACAAAGTGACATGTAGCCGTTAGTAAACCAAAAATGTAGGACTATTATCCATCCCCAATCTGATTATGTTTAAAATTTGAATTTTATATCAAGTCAAAGTCAATAATAATTTTAAATCATACGTTTTTATGGGATTTAAAATTTTTCAACTATAAATCTCATCAAGGGGCTTAGGAGTATCTTAAGCAACAGAAAAATGCTAGCAATTAGAAAACCAAAAATTTAGGATTCATTTATAAGTGTTAAATATCTTAAATTTCGGTGATAGAGATATATATTTTATCTTTAAGTAACACAAAACTACTATCGAATTAACAAGTAGTTATTAGAAATTATATGTTACTTAAAATTCTGCAAAAATCGAAAATGTAGGATTCAATTTCAGTTGTTAATAATATCTCAATTTGTTAATTTAAAGATATTTTTCGTAATATTGACAAATAGAAATTGAAAAAATAAAAAACAATAATTTTAGATGGACATTTTAAGATGACATTGTGATATGTCATTTTCTTATTGGGTGATTAAGATAAGATGTGGATTAAATAATAAAGTCATCACTAAATGAATTATTACTCAATGAAAAATTAACACATTACAATATCACTTTAAAATGTCTAAAATGAATGTTCCTCTAGAATTATTCAATAAAAAATTATAGGATCAATTTTAAGTGTCATAATGTGTTAAGCCACCTAAACTGGCAAATGAAAACCAAGGTTGGCTCGTGTCAACAACCTCCGTCTGGTAAACTTGTTTATAAATGTAGGATCTTTACCTTGATTTCCAAAATCAAGAACACCAAGAACGCCAAAATAATGAATTCGATACCGACCGATTGATCGGCCGGAAGTTGGACTTTAGAAAAATGGCAGAAGATCTTTCTTGCTTCGGTCGGTTTCTTCTCTCTCTTCGGTTCAATGCTTCAGCCCCTTCCTTTGGTCGGTGCTTGAGTTTTTCAGATTTCCTTCGACTTTTAATTTTGCCCAATCCCAAGCCCAAACCCCAAGCTCAAGTGAGGTTCCAACCCAAAACCAATTGGTAATGGGTGGAGTAGCTCACTTGGATTATATGGTGGTTTATTTCCTTCCTCACAACCAATGTGGGATTGTTTGCATCCCAACAATAAATTAATTTTTAACCACACGTATCATCTCAAATTGCTTTTTAAATATACATATTTTATTTCGAAAACATTACATTCTTTATACCTCACTTATCAAATTTGACTGTTTGAGCAAGAATGTGACGATTTTAGCCCTTTATTTTTCATGTATTTCAATGAATAGTAATTTTTAGGAGAATGTATGGTTAAAAAGTTACAAATCTTTTTTCGAATTATGTGTATTGTTAATGTGTTTAATTTTTTAAACGAGGCCAATCGGGAATTTTTTTTTTTGGAATGACCAATCGAAGATTTTCGTTTGGTAACACTGTTTGGTTTATAAATTTGTTTATTTATAATTTTGAGGTAAAAAGTAATTGTAGAAAATTGAAGAGAAAAAACGTATATGGTTAAAAAGTAAGGCTCAAATTCAATATAGCGGTGTGCAAGGTTCGAATCCTAAAATATTGAATTTGTATCTTGTCGTTAGCGGGAGTTACCCAAACTTTTGACTTACCATCAAGTTTTCCACCCTGAATTTGGAAGGCATAACCTGCGACTCACCTCCTCAACCAATGACTCAGAATAGACGGTTGGGACCCTCAAAATTTGGACTACACTTTTTTTTTTTTTAATAAAGGTCGTGACAAATAACTTGTCAAAAAGTTCTATCATAGGACTAGGGTCCGATAATGGTTTTTCTTAGCCTCACAGACGTGTGAAAGCTTTTGTCTAGCATTCAAAGTTCTAACTCTTTGTAAAGTTAAATTTTGGTTTATTAACATATTTATAAATCACACAAGTTTTTAAATCACTTTTTAACTTCATATATTTTTTCTCTCTAATTTTTAATCATTATTTTTTATTTCAAAATTATAAATTTCTTTAAATTTAAATGGCAAAATAAATGGAATATTTTGTGTCAAATCAAGGAATTGAAATTATTTGTTAATTTATTTATGTATTTTAAGTAAGATGAAGGGTTAAGAATTGAAGAAAAAAAATGTGAATTATTAAAAAGTGATATGAAAAATTGTGTAATTTAAATTTTTGTAATGATTACAAATTAATTTTGGCCGAAGCCCTGCCGAACGGAGATCATTTATAAAACAAAAACTAAGAATTGAAGAAAAAAAATGTGAATTATTAAAAAGTGATATGAGAAATTGTGTAATTTAAATTTTTGTAATGATTACAAATTAATTTTGGCCGAACCCCCCCCGAACGGAGATCATTTATAAAACAAAAACTATTACCAAACGTAGGCGGCGTTTGGTTGTGCTCAAAGTTGACTGGGCTCAAATGAATTTCCGCCGCCTGTCCAAAGGTCCCACAAATATTTCTGGATTCTTCTGTGGAATCTACCACTACAATTCCTCACAACCCATCGGCTTCAACTTCACATGCCAATAGTGCCACCACCATCACAACCGATTTTTCTACACCCCCAAATTGAGAACCAAAATCAAACACCACAAGACCCAGAGTTAACTGAAAAACTAAGAAAAATGGCTTTAGTTCCAAACCCACCAGAGAATGAAGGGCCATTGTTTGCAGAAGTTGACATGGGGGCCGATGCTTCTGCCCCCACCGTACGCGCCACCGTGGTTCAGGCCTCCACCGTGTTCTATGACACCCCAGCTACCCTTGGTAGTATTTTAGTTCAAATTTCAATCTTTTGTTAATTCTTTGTACACCCATGTTTGAATTCATGCTTAATTTTGTTTTGTTTGATTCGTGTTAGGGTTCTTGATTTATTTATTTTATTTATGTTACATTTCAGATTTATTCACAAGCTTTATAGCATATCTCAGTTATTATACTCATATAAGTAAATAAGTTTACTCTTCTGCCTGCACCGTACAGCCACCGCAGCCACCTTTGTTAGTATTTAGTTCAAATTTCTTTTTTTCATGTTTTCATTTTTTTTTTAGTACACGCAGGTTTGAATTTAGTCTCAATTTTGTAGTTCTCTTTATAAAGGCTTCTTGGTTGGATTTTGGTTTACATGTTGTTTCATTGTCCACTTCATGAAATTGCACAAAAATGATAGTGAGTTGGGACGTTGGGTTATTTTTAGTTACAATGAAATGTATGTTAGGGGAGAAATTTGAGTGGAAGAATGGGGTCAACTTACAAGATTTACTTTAAGAAGAAATTTGAACTTGCGATCGAAAAATTTTCATATAGAATTTAGTCTTACAGTAGGGGCAGGATTACACAAGGTTCGGTCGGTACTAGCATGTAGAGAAAGGGTTCTATGTTAAACTTTGTGCATTGTTCTCAAAAGTTTTACCTTTCTTTTTCCGTTTGAGGTTTGCAGGCTTTAATTTTTATTTGATCATGGCAGGTTTTTTGAAGAAGGATGTTAGTGATAATCGATATCTACTATTTTTTATGTCATTCAATTTTTAAGGATTAATTTATGTATTGTTTTATAAATTGCTGAAGCAGTATAAGAACTTAAAATAGTGTTTTGGGGACCTTTTAGTAGGGTTGTGAAGACTCATTTTGGTCAAACTTTAGGCCGCTGAAACTTGGGTTGGTATCTGGATAAGCACACTTGGATAGGTTATCAATTAAGCGAAGCACTAATGTGATATAGAAGAGCTAAATTCTTACAGCTTGGCTTATTAGCATCACGCCTAGGAGCCGAGCTTATATATATATGTCAGAGCTTGACTTGTGTCATACCTGATCCGAGCTAGAATGAGGTCCAAGTGGGACAAGCTGGAAGCACTCATTATCTCCTTGATCCAATTTATAATCCCACTGTTTTTATGCTTTCTCGATTACTACACAAGCTCTTATTTATCTACACAAATTTCTGTCATTATATTACTTATGATTTTTGTGATTATGCTTTCAGATAAAGCTGAAAGGCTGTTAGCGGAAGCAGCCTCCTATGGTTCCCAGCTTGTTGTGTTTCCTGAAGCGTTTATAGGTGGTTATCCACGCGGATCAAATTTTGGTGCTACGATTGGTAACCGCACAGCCAAGGGTAAGGAGGAGTTTCGGAGATATCATGCTGCAGCTATTGATGTTCCAGGTAAGATCCCTTTGTATGTATGAGAATCGCTCGACTGGATGGCGGTGACGCCGGTGCCCTTTTCTAAGTCCTTTTTTCGTTTGCTTAGGGCCCGAAGTTGATCGCTTGGCAGCTATGGCTGGAAAATATAAAGTTTATTTAGTGATGGGAGTTATTGAGAGAGATGGATACACACTCTACTGTACAGTTTTGTTTTTCGATTCTCAAGGTCGATATCTTGGAAAACATAGGAAAATCATGCCGACTGCATTGGAACGTATAATTTGGGGATTTGGAGATGGATCAACAATTCCTGTTTTCGAGACGCCAATTGGGAAAATAGGGGCCGCTATATGTTGGGAAAACAGAATGCCGCTTCTAAGGACAGCAATGTATGCTAAAGGTCAGATTATAATCACTTATTTTGTGCTCAGCTTCTTTAAAGTCGCGATGATTTACGTTTTCATGTATAGGCATTGAAATATATTGCGCGCCTACTGCTGACTCGAGAGACGTGTGGCAAGCATCAATGACCCACATTGCTCTTGAGGGTGGCTGTTTTGTCCTATCGGCAAATCAATTCTGCCGAAGGAAAGATTACCCACCTCCCCCCGAGTATGTCTTTTCCGGCACGGAAGAGGATCTTGCACCGGATTCTGTTGTTTGTCCCGGTGGCAGCGTCATCATGTCACCGTCAGGAACTATTCTGGCAGGCCCAAATTATGAAGGCGAAGCGCTAATCTCAGCTGATTTAGGTACTGTCTTTCGTCTATTCTGCACTTTAGACGTCTGTTTTTTCGTCCTAGTTTAAACGGTATCGTGCTGAACAGATCTTGGGGAAATAGCTCGTGCGAAGTTTGATTTTGACGTGGTTGGGCATTATTCTCGACCGGAAGTCCTCAGCCTCGTCGTAAAGGACCATCCAATGTGTCCAGTATCTTTCGCTTCAGCATCGGGAAAAGCAGAAACCCCTCGTATTTGACAAAGCTTTGTTAACGTTCACCTTGCTATCAATTCTGGATTATAAACTGACGCTTCCTGGATTCGTCGACTGCTGGTTTTTACATCCCTGAGTTGAAGATACTTGACATTTCATCAAAAATTCGCTGTATGTTCATGTTTATATATCTCTTGGATTTCAGTGTCCTGTACTTGACGTTGTAAGAGAGACACAACCAATAATTACTTGTAAAATTTTCATGTCACATGGCTGAATGAAAAGGCAAGTTTTCGATCCGCCTGAAAGGCGAGCACTGTGTTGGTGAGAAGTTAGGTCCCGTGAATATAAACTTGTATTCATTATTTGTTCGTCGCAAATTATAGTTCACTTTCCTTATTGAAAGCTTAACGGGTGTCCTCAGTGTAGTGAAATTTTTAGATCCATGAATTCTCATGGATGTTATGAATTTTAATAGAATTTTGTAGAATCAAAAATTGTGGTACAAAAACAAAAAATTGCTTTGCAATTAGATGAAGGAAAATATGCTTTTGGACTGTAACTCAAGTTTATTACGTCAGAATTCAAGTTAAAATTTTGATTTCACAATTTTATTTTATTTTTTTTAAATGGGCATATGCATTCAACGAAAATAAACAAGGTTCATTCCTCGATTGAACAAAACAGGAAGATGAACCGAGGAATGCAAACGTCCCAAACATGATTACATGTAGTAAAAATTAGGAAATTCAGCTAACTTGTGGGCAATAATATTCTATTCTTCTCACGAGAGAGAACCACAATTATTACTAATCAAAAGATTTCTAATGTCACAGAAAATGCTAGCACACGGGCTGAATCTGTCATTTAAAATCATTCCTTGTATAACATTAAGTGCATCACTTTCCACTGCCTGGAGTGGGATCCGTCTTTCGAGAGCAAGTTTGATACCTTCAATGATGGCCATGGCTTCGGCAGTCATTGCGTCGGCATAGCTTCGGACTCAAAATGAGAAAGCTGTATACGCCACATCCGTGTTGTCCCTGAACCAACCCCCGAGACCAATGAATCCATCATCTCTACATACTGCAGCATCCGTTGCCAAAATCAGACCGTCTGGATTCGAAGATGACCCCTTCCAGACTGCTTTGCAAATCTGTTCCTTCTCTCTCCTGGCGGCGGGCGTCTTTTTCTTCGCCTCCTTGAATTCCCTCAGCTGCACTTCAACTCCCCAGCTCAAATATTCTGCTTGGAGTGCCTTCCCCCCATGCATGAGATCATTTCTTGATTTCCAAAGTGACCAAAGCCAGACGCAAATTTTTTCCAACACAGAAGATGGAAGCCTAGAGTGTTTGACCGCCAGAATCTCAGTGAATTCAATCTCCTGACCTGCTTGGAGAACGTCCTTCCAGTACTCCCACACCACCAACTGCTTCCAGAAGAGTTTCGACCATGGGCATTCAACAAAAACATGGGCTAAAGTTTCCTTTCCACCACATCTAGGGCAGTCCATATGTGCATGGATGTGTCTAAGTCTGAGGTTGTCCTCAGTCGGAATGGCTTTATTCAGAATTCCCCTAACCAGAAGTTTTGTTCTTGGTAAAATGTCTAGTTCACAAAGCTTCTCCCACCAAGAACCCGAGCCAAACCCGCTGCTTTCATCAAACTGCATATTCTCGATCATCATCAGGTTGTAGCCCCCTTTGATTGAGTAGCTCCCATCTTTCGAAAAATTCCAAATGAATCTGTCCAATTTGTTAGTACCTCTTTGGTGTGGGGGGGGGGCGCTAAAATCCGCGGGGAGTCAATGGGCCAAAAGGAGTTTTCAATGAGCTCCGTGTTCCATCCTCCACTCGCCGTCATTAGATCTGCCACCTTCTCAAGTCCTTGAACCCGAGGGGTAAGGATTTTCATTGCCATCCCATCTGAAAGCCATGCATCCTCGAAAATTCTCATATTTTTTCCGTCACCAGTCCTCCATCGACATCCTCTTTCAATGACCTCCCTCCCCCACATCAGACTCAACCAAATATGAGAGCATCCTTTTTTGGTTTCGCCTCAAGGATACTGCAGTTTGGGAAGTATTTATTCTTGAGTACCCCACTAACAAGTGAATCTGGAAATTGAAGAATTCTCCAAACCTGTATTGCTAACAAACATTTGTTGAACACGAGGAGATCACGAAATCCCATCCCTCCATTCTTCTTATTGAAGCACGTGGTTCTCTAATTAATCCAATGAAGTTTCTTTGCCTTTGAGTTGGCCCCCACTAAAATGTGGAAAAGATTCCCCTAATTTCATTGCACAAGTCAAGTGAAATCTTGAAAACACTCATCACGTAGGTAGGAATGACTTGGAGGACCGCTTTGATCATGGTTTCTCTTCCTGCATTGGAGGAGAGATTATGTTGCCAGCCTTGCACATTTTTTCAAATTTTATCCTTAATGGCCCAAAAGGTTTTCTTTTTGTTTCTCCCAACTAAAGAGGGGAGGCCAAGATAGGTATCAAGATATGGTAGGCCAAGAATTCGTCCAATAGAATTCCGCTTATCCGAGGTCATGTTGAGGATCTTGAATTTTGACGAATTCTATAAAATTTCAAAGTGAAGACACGTAAAATGTTATGGAATTCTAAAATTCTTCAAATTTCATATTGGAAGAACTCCCTTAAATATTTCTTAGTTTACTAATATACTATTATTTAATAATTATTGTTATCAACAAATATAAAAATCATATTTATTACGTTATTTAACGTAAGGGATATATATTAGTAAAATATAAGAATTTTTTTTATATTTTTAACTACATTATCTTAATCCATGTGAAAAAAGAGACATGTCTATCTTTACGACACAGAGAGAGTATGTTTGTGAAGATGTAGCCCCTATTTGGCTCTCTTTAATATATTTTTCTCTCTTCTTTTGAACCACACATTTATTAATAAAATAAATAATGTTACATTAAAAAAAAAAAAAAAAAAAAATCTCTACTTTTCTGACCACATATTTTCCTAAAAATCATTATACATTTCAAATAAATTTTTTTAAAACAACATCAAACAAGTGTGTAATTGAGTTAATCAAATTAAAGTTAGCTCATTAAACAATTTTTTTTTTTTTAAAAACTTAGTGGTCACTTATCTATTCAAACACGTACCCGTCCATCACTCATTTAAAATCTGTTACTTTTAATTAAACTAAATCAATGTGTTTGATAATTGTTTATTTAGATCACATTTTTTCAAACCACTTTAAATTACATATATTTTTTAAAACCATTTTTTAACCTCACATTTTACCAAAAAAATATAACATTCTTCATTTATAAAGAATATTGAGCAGCGGAGGCGGTCATCTCAGTATCCTGTATACTTTGGTTTTGAGGATGACATGTTAATGCTGTGCTAGCTGACGTCAAGAGCAATGATGCTACAGGTCAACCCCTGTTATGCATCCCAACTCACCTCATTCTCTCTGTTGGATATCATAAGAAGGGTACTACATCAAAACTGTATTCACACATTCCGTAAATCCATAATTTATAAGCACTTAAAAGCAGAGCATCGAACAAGCATCATCCCGCTGGGTTTGGACAAATAATGTGAACCTCGACAACTTCTTAAAGACTAGTTTCAGTGAACAATTGCATGCCTTTCCAAGAAAACTTGGTACACAAATTACATAACCAAACACATCAACCCATTATATTATTATATTATAAGGGTTTAAAAGGGAGATCTTTCATGGCTTAACAAACAGATCGAAACCAGACTATATTACATATCAAGAGAAATTAAATTAGTGACAGCACCAAGAAAACTCTTCACAAAATGGTCTTTAAATATTTATAGTTCGTAGTTTATCGAAAAAAAACCTACATAATGGACAAATATCTCGAATTCCCTCCATACCCAAGTCAGTTTTTGACGCACCTTCTGAGAATTACCAAATGATTTTCCAAATTGATCATGAATGGTGTGCATTCAACATTGCTCGATGAAACATATCGATAAATTGTTCATCCTATTCACAGAAAGACAGAATCAGTACATAACATCATATCAGGGTACATGAACAGAGAGAAATGATAATGTAAGACAAAACACGAAGGTTTTGCATGCATAAATTGAAATGCAGGAAAGCAGTTCGCAAAGAGGTATTTATCATAAAGGTTAAACAACAACAAAAGAAGTTAATAAAAATGCGTCTTAAGCTAAAAAGCCAAAATAGCTCAATATTGTATTTTATGACCAGTAGCAATTCAAGAGGCAATCTAGGTATTGGTGGTAAGTTCGTACTTTTTTTTAATACCAATTCAACTATCTCCACTATGATGACAGAAACTGGCAAAAGAGCCTTTAGTTTTTCCAGTTGTAAATAAATCCAGAACTCTTCATCAATCCATAAGAGGATTCCTCTTATAATATTTTCAATCCCATCATCAAATTTAATCGTGGAGCCGAGAAGTTAAAATTTCTTCCTTTTTTAGGTCATTGGCAAGGAACCAACAGAATCATGATAGGGAAACACTAAACCACCTGAGAGCTATCAAGTATATATAATCATGGAAACACTAAACCACCTGAGAGCTATCAAGTATATATAATCATACTTCTTTAATGTAAGATGTTAAAATAAATGCACCGGATGAACACAGCTGAAAATGACATATGCTTAGACCATCCAATAGCATAATAGCAGCTGAAATGATGCCAAAAGTTCACTAATTTTAACTGACTAGACTCGAGTCCAAAAACTTCGCATAAAAACAGACAACTCTAGTGACAGCTGAAGAGCATACCTGAATGAGCATCTGAAGTGCCTCACGGACTTTTTCTCTGCTTATAACAGTTCCATAGTTCGGTGTAGAAACAGAAGAAGTTGGAGTGAGTGATGGTGGGGGATTCGGTGGTGGAAATGGCTGGAGTAGAGGAGCACCATAAGGTCGTTGCAGACCTCCTGGAGGATTAAGTGGAGTTGCAGTTGGTACAGACGAAGAGACCGGGGGGATAATTTGTGGTCCGGAGGAGAGATGTGAAGCAAAAAATGATGATGGCTTTACCAGATCAGTTGAATGCTTAGATGCATTGTTGGGTTCCGGTGTGTCAAGAATAGGCATTATAGGTGTAGATGTTGAGAGAAGGGATGGAGTCTGGACAGTTGCTGGAGTGGATGACAACACATTAGGCGGACGAGAAGGAGTGCCAACTGTTGCAGATGAGTGAAAAGACTGCCCAGAAATTAACGCATTTGGAGTATTCCCAATGTTCATAGCCGTCTGCAACTAAAATTAAATTAAATAATGAAAAGAATTCATCAATTTATAGCATGCCAGAAACTATTATTTCAGTTGCACCCATTCATTAAGCTAATCAGAGATTAGTACTTTTTATGTGCTAGAAGAGCACAGCAAACTTATCTAAAACCAAAAAGCTCATAAAGCACAAATCAATTCAAGTTACTACATAAACATAGATACAAAGTTGAGGAAAGCAAATGGGGAATGAAAAATGGGAGATAGAACTCTTTGTTTCGTTGGAAAGGAGGTTAAGTAAGGTGAAAATGTGTTTAGTTTCTAACCACAAAGTTATCTATTATGATATGAACGTGTGAATTGCAAATTCTTGTTGGTTGAGTTCAAGATAACGGCATCTCTTGTTATTTTAACAATTTTATGATTTGAGGTCCTGCATATCCAAGCATGACTTTTCAGACAACTTAATCTTTGTCTTGGTACAGCAATTAGCTCTGAAGCGAAGTACTAAAATGCATCTTGTAAGAAATAAGCCAAAATCCTGGAAAACAAAAGGGAAAAATGAAGAAGGTAAATATACACTGAAGAAGTTCACAAAGGAAGGATCATCATGAGCATCTGTCACATTAGTGGTAGTTAAAGATGATGGCTCTAGTGGACCATCAATTACAGCCATTGATGGAACTGCTTCTAGTTCTTCGAACTCACTGCATCAAAACAATAAAACGCTTTCTCAGCAGGAGTAGAGGAATAAACAAACAATGAAGTGCAAATGATTCTGTGTAATGATAATATGGGTCGCCTTAAGACATTTATAGTCTCTACAAAAGGAAATATAGAAGGGCAACAGGGAATCAGATCCTGAAATATAATAGATCATATTTATATCCTTGTCTGTCTCAACATATTTGAAACAGCACCATTAACCTGCTCGACCAGGGAAATACCCTAACCTTGTGAATGAGTTAGCTACAACATATGAGTTGGAAGTGTAGGGGTTAAGTTGTATCTTGAATAAATATTTTAAGTCAACTGGAAAAAAGGACCGACTACAAACCGCTTAAGCCTAAAGCTTACCTACTGGATCTAGGACGTAACAACGTTAATTGAGAGGTACAAGAAGCAGCATATAATCTGAGAAACAGACGCAAACTATTTAAAAGAGCATGAACACATTTGATCAGACCTATCTAGTCTCTGTTTTCTGTAGGTAAATCTTGAAGTAACGAAGAATGCCATCCCATGGGTTACTAAACTTACTAATTGAAAACACTCTGTTTAACTTAGCATAAATTCTATAGTTATATACATAAACGCACGAGTTAAATGATCTACTTCATATTTAGTCCAATCCAAGAGGGAAAGCAAGGTTCTCTTTTTCTCAACTTTCCTTGTATACAATTTTTTTTTCCCTAGAAAGACCTATTAATCATACCCTTGGAAGCAAGATATATGAACAAGAATTTAAACTCAAAGTTAATAGATAATGAACCATGGAAACACAATTGTTTGTTAATTAGAATGAATTTATAATAAAAATTCGCCATGTTAAATAATAATTTCAATAACAGTCAAAAACAGAATTTAATGCCATTGCACCACTACTCATTGAATCAAGGATAAATGTTACCTTTACGATCAAAAAATAAAAGAAAAGGATAAATGTTATCTTGAATGAGCTAGGTACTGGAAAATGAGAATAGTTAAAAGCCCCAGCAAGTCATTTGATTGATTCCATTGACATCCTTTTTTTTCCCAATAATCCTGAGATTACATTAATTCTCAACTGTACGCCTCTTTTATACAAAACTCACACAGAACTAATAAATTACAAGCTTGACTATATAATACCCCACATCGACACAATGAGAGAAACAGCCCGTGAATGCAATTTTTTACAGTGGATCATAGCCTTGTCGCGTACAAGTAAAAGTCTCAAAGTTTCAGAATATATAAGTGCAAATTGTCAAAGCTTATAATTGATTACAGGTATATGAGCCCATTCATGATAGCAAGTCAATTAATGCAACTTACTTACCACCTAGACTCGTGATGCTAATGATGAGTCCAAATAAATAGCATTAATCTTGATTTAAGAAGTGAGTCCCAAGGAATGTGGGGTTAAAAGTAGGTAAAAGTTATGAATAATACCAAAAGTATGGATAAAAAAAGAGTTTGACCAATTTCTAAGCAATTATTAATTCTGAAAAACATGCACTAAGTTATTTTTTAACTTGAACTTTATTGTATCGGCTTACATGAAATTGCCTGCATTTATGGATATCAACAAGAACCAGCATTACCTTTCCCTAGAAGATACTTTTATTTGTGTAGGCACCTTGGAATAAGCATTAAGTATCCTGTTTAGAAATTATTAGGGAAAAAAATAATAATAATCAGAACTAGAGTACTGAAATACATACTGACACAGAAAAAAAAAATTTAACAGAAAAGGTTAATAAAAAATAATAAAGTACAAAAAACTAAAAAGAGGGCGAGTTTAACAGTATTATCTTCAACCTCCAGCAAAATAGAATCATAAATCAATTAAGTCAAATAGAAAGAAAACTGAATTTCATTATGAAAACACGCTCAATTTCATTTCTTTAATCAGCCTTCAATGATCAAATTTATTTGCACAAACACATTTCAAGAAAATTTAGGAATTTCAAGGTTTTAAAACCAACTTCATTATTCTTCCAGTTAGTTGAAATTAAGCATTGAACACGTGTACATATGTTGTACAAAATAACCTTATTTATTAATACAAGCAACAAACAAAATGGAAATATGCAAAACAATTACACACATATAAGAAAACGGAGGAGGAATAAAACAAAACACCTACCGACTAAAGAGATTAGCGACTTCTTCACATTCACGTGCATTGTAGAACCATATTCCATTTACCTCTTGAGCAGCATTCCGATACAATAAATATGGAACCTGCAGTTCATACTCAAAATCTGCCAAGAGATTCTCCACCAAATTATCTGCTCAAATCAATGAAGTTGGCATCATATTACATACATTATAATCCATCCTTGTATCAATTTCATTTTCACACAGTCTCTTACTAATTGCAATCAATTTTCCATGTGATTCAACTAAATGTAACCAAATTAACCTGTATTCCGGCGATTCATTACTATAAACTGGAACCGGGGTTGAGTATTCCTGAAACACCAAAATTTATTAAATGCATAAAAACCCTAAAAACTCAGTCCAAAAGACGAAATCAAGCTTCACAAAAATTCCTAAGAAGAAAAAAAAAACCAACCTTTTCACCACAAAGAGAGAACCTTCCACATCCTTTCGACTCTGCAAAAAATAATTAAAAGCCCTCACAAATCATTGTGAATAAAAGTCAAATTCATTCAACGATGCGAGGCTGCATTTCTACTCCCATAAAAGCCACATATGTATGTAAATTCCTCGATTTAGTGTATAAATTACCCATTGGCTTGTATCAACGTTGAATTCGTAGAAAGTGACATGGGCAGCGGTGATTAGAATTTCTTCAACAAACGGATCGATTCGCTGCAGCACCGTCAAATTCAACACCTTCGTAGTCTTCTCATCCAGATTCGGCATCAATTTCCCATTTTGAGACATCTGTATATACCCCACCCTTTCTCTCTACGTAGGCGTATATATTAGTTTACAAATTTTTATAAAGCTAAAGGGAAACCAAAAGACTGAAAACAGCAGCTTCCTCAAATGGTATATAACATATAGATACAATATATAGATGGATGCACCCCACAGCTACTGGCCCGATCCGGCTGGATACACGGGTTTTGATGGATTCTATTGTACAATCAAATGACATGACAGGGACAGCTTCCCTTTAAGCCCATGTTGAGTAAATTAATCCAACCAACTTGATCAATGTTAGACTCCGTTTGATAGCGATGGTGAAATTTGAGTGGGAGGTAAATGAATTTCAGAGAATTAAATTTTTGAAAATTGAAAGTTTAATATATTTGATTGGTTTAATTTTTCAGGTAGAAAAAGTAGGAAATTTTTTAACTTTTGTTATTTAATTGATATTATATTTCATGAAAAATAAAGTAAAATTTATCTATTTTAATAAAAAAAAATTATTTTTTCACACATTTGTACTTGATAATAATGTTAATTTTTAGAAAAAAAATAAAATCAATTAATAACAACAAAAATGATCAAACGTAACGAAAATGTATAAGATTTTCATGGAAAATAAAACCTCCTCCCCCTTGAAAAAGGAATTCATTCAAAACAAGGAAAATACTGGATTTCGAGGCAAGTGAAAAAATGAATTTCATGAAAAACTTAGACAATCAAACAGCGCAAAGTTGGAAAATCACATGAAAAATATTTCCCATGAAAAAAGTAGCGTATCAAACGCACCCTTATTATTTTAACCACTCAATTTCAAAAGGAAAACAAATTTTGACCCAATTTTAACAAGATTTCAAATTAGTCATTCAACTTCAAAAGGTATCTCAATGTCATCAAACTTATATAATATAATACTCCATCCGTCCTAATTATATAGGCTGTCTTTCATTTTTCTCTTGTCACAATTATATAACCTTTTTTTTTATTGGAAAGTATTTATTTTATTTGTTTACAAATGTACCCCTATTTATTACTTCCAATAATAATAGTTTTGATATTAAATAATGATAAGTTGGAAATTTTCTTTACAAAATTACTTTTTCAATTATATTAAATATATTTTCTTAATCTATGTAAAAAATCAAACCAGCTTATATAATTGGGGCGGGAGAGTATCTACTTAATCATCCAACTTCAGATGATACAATATAAGACCATGTTCTCTTTACTGTTTTAAGGCAATTTTTTGTTTTTTTTTTTTTTTTTAGAAAACACTAAAAACGAGTTCTCTTTACTTTTTTTCAAAAACGCATTTTAGAAATCAAAAAAAAAAAATTGTACACAAAACGCAAAACACCCAAAACTTCATTTTGGGCGTATTGAATGTATTTCAACAAAAAATGTTCAAAATATAGAACACGAGTTTTGAGTTTTTTTTTTAAAAAAAATTATTTTATTTTTTTGGAAAATTATCCTGCCTTGGAATTAAACCTGAAATAATTTTTTTTTTGGGAATTATCTTAATTTGAAACTAAGTCTAAAATAAAGTTTTATTAAATTCAATATCAACATTACAAAAAAAAAAAAAAAATTAAGTGGGAATTCTTGTTTTTATATTTCAAAAATTGTCTTGATAAATAGACTCTGTGTTTGATTGTTTTGGCTTAAGATCACTTACATCCATTATGTTTACATGGATTCATGTTTAATTGTGACTTGAACATGATTGTGACAATAATAATTAGATAAGCTAATTTCTTATAATATTTTTGAAACTTGATCATTAATGACTTTTATCTATTTTTGTAATATTTTTCTAGTCATTATTAAATTAATCCAATAAAAATTAGATAATCTAATTTCCTATAACAGAAAGTAAAATCTACAAAAGATAATTCTTTTTTTTTTTAATTTAACCCACAAGCAAATTAATTACAAATAGTCAAAGTAATATTCTGCAAAATTTCAAACAGAACATGTTTTCCAGGTTTTCATTTTTAGAAACAGTTTTCAGAAATGACAAACAGAACGAATTTTCAGCATATTTAAAAAAAGAAATGAAAACAAAAAATAGAAAACGTTTTCAAAAATACAAATAGAAAATGAAATACAAACAGAACGTCACCTAACATTTTAAAGTAATACTCGACAAATTAATAGCATCTAATAAAAAATTATATAATGAATATAGGTCAAATAAAAGGCATTGAACAACCTAATGTTAAACTAATGAACGTTTATGGAATAAAAAAAACTTTAATCAATATATAGTTCGAGGTAGGTATTTAATTATTTCATAAATAGTATGCATTGATGAGGTATTAATTCAACGAAATTGTTTAAAAAAATACTCACTCTGTCCCGTGAAGATAGACTTGTATTTATTATTTGTCCATCTCAAATTATATGCAACTTTCCTTATTAAAAGTCTAAGTATTTTTAAGTTTCTAATAGGCCATTATTTAATATTCATTATTATTATTAAATATAAAATTATATTTATTACGTTATTTAATTTAATATAGGGACATTATACCTTTGTTTGGTAAAAATGTTTGGTTTATAAAATATTTTTTTATGATTTTAAGGTAAAAAGTAGTGGTTGCAAATTTAAAAGAGAAAATATGGGTGATTAAAAAATTGTTTGAAAAATTGTGTGGTTTATAAACCAAAATTTCTTGTTTACCGAACACACGGTAAAATGTAAGAAAAATTATATTGCCAACTACATTAATTGCATTTACTTAATCTACGTAAATTACCTTTGTTTGGTAATAATGTTTGATTTATAAACTGATTTATTTATGGGATAATTATATTGACACTACTTATTTTGTTAACAACACCACATTATATATACACCATTACTAAATCGTGAATTTTTTAATTACACCACATTTCTTTTACAAATATATCCCTCACTAAATAAAATACAAATAAAACATGGTACACCACACAATCACATCCATTGCATTGTTTGATTGTTAAATTTATCCAAGTTGCAATTGCTAGTTCTTTTTTCCTGAGATTCCTAAGTTTGTTTTGCCATCCCATAACAGTGTTCATGAATCATGCTTATGAGCACTTTGAACCATATTTTCTGATTAACCATTCCGACGGCAACCGAGATCCAGTCCACTTTGATCCGCATTGGTAGCAAAATTCGTATTTACCAACAGTTGGTTTCTCTTTTGGCGGAGGAAATGGTGGTGGAATTAGAGATTTCTCCTTCTTCACATCCTTCGGAGCATTATCAACATGTTTACTTTGGCGTCGGAAGAGGCGGTGGTGGACCATGAAAACACGGCTAGCCTCCACTTGCTTGGCTTCCTCCTCCACCATCAGATAATGGATTAATTGAATACAATTTAGTGTTTTTAATATTTTTGGTGTATATAAGAATAAAAATAAAACATAAGAAAAATAAATATAACAAGGTGATTATTTTAGTCAATTTAATTGTGGACAATTTAGTAAATATGAAAAGTATGATGTGATTAACAAAATTAGTTGTGTCAATATAATTACCCTTATTTATGACTTTAATATAAAAAGTAGTAGTCGAAAATTGGAGAGAGAAAATGTGCGTGGTTAAAAAGTTATTTGAGAAATTATGTGGTTCATAAATCGATTTATAAACCAAAATTTCTTATTTACCGAACACATGGTTAACAAAATATAAGAAAAATTATATTTCCAACTAGATTAATTATATTTACTTAATCTATGTGTAAATAGTAATTAGTAAAATGTCAGAATCTATGAATTTGTTTATTTAGTAAAGGTTATTAGGCTCAGTTCGGTAACATTGTAGCAATTATAAATTAATTTATTTATATTTTTGGGGTAAAATGTATGGTTAAAAAGTAGTATGAGAATTGTGTTGTTTATAAATTGATTTATAAATTATAATGATGCGCTAATGAACGGAGGCTAATCTATTCATTATTATATAATTAAAAACAACTGAGATTCTGGCCAATTGATTTTGACCAAAATCTCAATTAGTCTAAAATGTTGACTAGAATAAGAATCTAATAATTTTTTTTTTTCAAAATCGATTAAAATTAATTTATTTTTTCCCCATTATAATGATTCAGTTACAAACGGTTATGCGTGATTAGGTTAATGGGCGGTTATTCAATATTAGTTTTGCATTGTTGGCTAGGTTACATCACTATCTAATTAATTTTTTAGTAAAAATCAGTTAAAATTAATTTTTTTCCCCATAAGGTTTCAGTTCCAAACAGGTTTACATGACTTGATGATGCAGTACGATTATAAAACAGAATTAAATATATTTATAAATTGCCCGTTTTTTACATTTTCAATTCCATGCTTGCACTGACGTGGTCTTTAATTTCTACAATACTCATCAACACAGTTTCAAAAAACTTCGTTTTCCTCATTCACCTAGTAGAGCATTCAAAATACTTTAGTTTCTTCAAGCAAAAAAATGAAAACTTCTTTGTTCAAAGATCTAAACAAAAAACAAACAAACTAGATAGTTAAGATTCGTATTGCAAGGAAGTATATCGTCCCGATGAACAATGATGCCAAATCCCCAAGAAGCATGGAATTATTTCTCGTGGACTATGAGGTATAGCATATTTAATCCTCTTGCATTTATAATCTAAAACATTCATTTAGTAGCTATATTTCTTCCATTTTAAGGTAACGGAATACAAGTCACGATAATGCCACCCTACATCGCAAAGTTTGAAGCAAAATTACATGAAAACATGATTTACTATATGAGCAATTTCGCAGTTAAGGACAATTCAGGGAGATACTGTATTACAAATCAAGGATTTCGAATTTTTTTCATGTCTATAACTGATGTAATAGGCGTTGGTGACAATAACTTCCCTACTTCCATAATTACACTTTTTAATGGAATAGTTTTTTATTTTACATACTTTTGGTATATTGGCACTTACGATTTTTGTAGAGCAAGTACGATGAGTGTCACCCTTTGGGGTTCGTATGCTGATGAAATCAGCAACTATTTAGATAGTTCAGGTGACGAATTGGTCGTTGTTATTACTCAATTATGTTGGGCAAAGAAATATCTGGGGCAAATGGGACTCTGTAATATATAAAATGTTATAAAACCCGGACCGGTTCGGTCGGGAAACCCGCGACTCGGTGCAAAAATCGGGTCGCAAATTGTTAAAAAACCAAATTTAAAAAATCTGGTTAAAACTCGGTCGAATCGATCGATTTTGAAAAAACCAGCGACCTGGTTCCTGGTTTCCCGGATTCAACGGGTCAAGCTAAAGAGATAATTTTTTTTTATTATTTAAATATTAAACTCAACAATTGATAGGCTGAACGCAGCCCACTTTGAATTTCCTTCCAAATAGCCTATTTATAAGCCTACAGATTCTTTGTCTCAACATATGCTTCCGACGTGAGATTCAAACATTGACCCTTTTCTTTTCTTTTCTTTTTTTCCCTCCCCTCACTACTGTTTCGGTACTTCCAACTTCCACATTCTACTTTAAAAATTGTAAAGGTCACTAGTAAATAGTAAATAAATACTAATAGTCTAATATTATATTCCACATATAATATAAATACCAAATATTATATGCCTTTTTTTAATTTTAAAAAAAAAATCCCTCAATTATGAGATTTTAATTTTCTTTTTATTCTCTTATATTTATTCAATTCTTCAACTATTTTTATTTCATTATTAGTATAATATTTTAAGAATCTTTTTTATGGGTTAAAATAAATTTAATATTAAAGTTTTGAAATAAATTATACTAATACTTAATAAATATAATTAACAACAATTAATCTATGTTTCCTTTGAATTAATAATTCTAAAATTAAAAAATATTATTGCTATAATGTTTTAAATCTTGTGTAGATTTAATTTTTATATAAAAATCTAGTTTTATATAAAAGATTATTTATGTCATAAAATAATTAAAATAACATTAGAAAATCTAAAATTAATTATTACTCTCAATTCCTATTGTCTGGTACTTCAATTTTTTTATAATTTTATTTAATATATTGGGTCGACCCATTGACCCTTGACCCTTTCATTTTTCCGGGCTGATGTCCGGGTCGATTTTTAAAACATTGAATATATATCATGCAACAAAACTAACTGTTCATCGACACACACATTCAAGAAATAGATGACTACAAAATCAAGTAATGCGTTCAAAATTAATTTCTTAGTCCTTATTGATTATATGATTATGCTCACTTGATGTTTTTTATTTTCTAAGTCTCGGATCTAAGGACAATAATTCTTCGCTACCAAGAATCACACACATGTAGTCTTCATCCATTACTTTCCATTGATAGTAATAAAATGTTAATTGTATTTAATCAAAATTTGTGATCTCTTTGATACAATTACTTCGGGTAGAGGTTTGGGCACTAGATCATTTTTTTATATAGCTGTTATGAAAAATAAAAAATAAAAAATCTTAGTTCACTCACACCTGTTGTTAATTTAGAAATTATGACTAATGGACTACTTATTGTTTGGCATTACAACTACAAAAGATATTTTTCATATAAACATAATATTTTGTTACATCTCATGTGTAATTGAACATTAATTATTTGTCATACATCATATATATTTTACTATATAAATAATAGTATATAAGAACATAATAAATATGCTCTTAATTTTCTTTGTTTTCCTTCACCAATTATTTTAATTTAACAATGATGTTGAAGTCATGATTATAAATTTGCATAATTTAATTATCTCAAATTAAATAATATTCATTATATATTTTTTTTACTTTACTCGATACTGAATTTATTTATTTATTTCAACTCATTTTTTTCGAATTTTTTTAAAGACTAAAAAATAAGACATGCTATTGCTTTTGTTAATCATATTTAATAAGGATTTCTTCGGTTATCATATGTAGATATAATAATCCATATAAAATTAGTAATGTTGCACTTTTTATCAATTGAATATGTCCGTGCAATGCACGGGTGTGAAACTAGTTTATATAGTATTACTTCAACCATTTGGAATTTGGTTGTTAAGTAGAAATTACATTGTAAGTTGGGTGGTAATTGAGATACATATTGAAGTTTGGTTGTTAACTAGAAACCTTGTTAAAGTTGGATGATCGTTGAGATACATTGCAAAGTTAGATGACCAAGTAGTAACATTCATCTAGTTGGGTGGCCATTGGTTAATTTTACTCGTCTCTGTTTGGTAATAGTTTGTGTGGTAAACTTATAATTATCGTATTTTCTCAAATCACTTTTTAATCATGTACATTTTTCAAAATCACTTTTGAAATGCATATTTTACCTCAAAAAAAGTCGAATTTCCTGTTTATAAACAAAATTCAATCACCAAACATAGACAGACACATGTCAACATCTTATTTGATCAATTTTTTGAAACTCGATAATTTTTGTGCATTATATTTGTACTTTAAAAAAAAAAAAAATGAATCAACAAAATATTGATACATCGAATTATTATAGGAAATCTGTGTTCAAGCGTGCGAGAGCTCAGCTTTGCGATCTTCAAAAATTCTACCCATCTTTACCTGATAAGATTGAAGGGTGACACTTTCTTATCGAATGATTTCATTTTTTATGATTATGATGAAGGGACGCCAAAATATTTAGGTTCCGACTGTATTCCACCAATGGACGCCCTAATTCTACGACCGCCCTAATGGGAGGCTTAACGCAAGTAGAAAAAATAATTCATCATTAAATTACTACTTTTTTTCTGAATTTATTTTGGGACGTTGTAATATGAATTCCTAAATAGACAGATTAATCGAAAAAAATCATGACTATACTTAACAATAAAATACTTCAAAATGCCCACATAAGTCACAGATTATTTTTTTTGTCATCGGAAAATTTTAACATAGAAACTGGGAGCGGAACAAAAGGTAAAGTGTGTCACATAATAAGCATACCCAATAAAAACAGAAATACTATAAATTTTATCATTGCTCCAAGAACAAGAAAATGATTACTTGTGAATCCCTGGACGTATTTATTTGAATAAAAGTATGACTTCAACAAATTTGATTCTCCTTTTAAAGAGAAGTTCGCTAAAAAAATTAAAAAAAGCTTCAAACAAGAACTTAGTCGACGTGTTAGCAAAAGGAACATTACACTTCATATTAGACCTTTATAAACACATTTCCCAAAATTACTTTTCAATCACAAATTTTACCTCGAAAACATCACATTCTTAAAAGAAAAAAAAAATTTATTTACTAAACGGAAGCATGGAATGCATTGAAAGTGGCAATCATAGATAATCACAAGAATAGCAATACAGAAAGCAACATGCATCTGAAAATTCAGGCATAGATTTTATTGTAATATTCCTATGATAATAGGATGGCATGTCCAGAGTTTTACAAACTAAAATAGTAAAATAAGTAAATCAAACTTGAAACGTTCGTAGGGTTCGAGATTTCATCATTCGGTTGCCTTTCCTTTACGTCTGCTGCTACTGCTCGTTTCTACCAAGTAACAAACCATTGAATCCACGTCGTCCCCAAAAATGCTGTAAGCCTCGATCACCTGCAAATAGCTGAATCCCATGGACAACATACTCTGCATGCTGCTACTTAGAACTGTACCCGGCAAGCCACCCTCAAACTTTCCTTCCTTCCTCGTACCCGATGACCCTGATTCACATACTCACATACTGGTCAGTTGTCGATATCTACAATTTTGAAAGTGGGCCGGTCCTTAAAATCCAGCCACTGCACAGCATGCACGTATATTTGTAAAATAACTATGTGAGAGAATAAACACTCACTGGCAGCAGAAGAAGATGGTTCAGCACCCGAAGCGGACGAATGACCAAGCTGTTGCTTGAATGAGTCGTCAGCAAGATATTCTGCCCTTGAAGCTTCCATCACCATGCGCTCGATTTCCTTTTCAGTTAGCTCAAGATCCGAGTACAACCTCCCCTCAGCTAAAAGTGCCTGCAAATGGAAGAAACTCATCTCATTTGGTGCAACACAATGAATAAAGATCATTCTCCATCACCATAGAAAAGGAAAAATTACATTATCAATCTGTTGATCTTGTTGAGCTCTGATAGCTGCTTTGACCTGATCCTTATCGACATTTGTCTGTTATATTTACCACGTGAAAGAATTATCAGGTTGACCAAAGAATGATAATGAATGACTAAATAATTGTTAGGTGTCATACTCATTTTATGCATTATGTGAAGATATTTGAGTTAATAGATACACTCTTACCCCCTGCAGAGAGCTAAACCCAAGTCCAGCACCAATGGTAAGTCGACGTGGATCAACTAGAGAGTTGTAATGATTTCCATGATGGTAACTTAGCCGTATCGGAGGCGTGTCTGTATTATAGCTTCCATGAAATGTGTTTATGGGTTCTATATCAAAGAAACTGTGTCATACATGATAGGCTAACCAAAAGGTCGATTATCTTCTGAATTGAATGCTAATATCAAACATGATCTTATATAAGCAAGAACCTGTGCTGTAAGAATATATGTGGATTGGCCTGTTGTAAATTTCAGATAGAGCTTGGATCTCAACATTGTTACCGTAAACCTGAAACCCATAGGACAATGCATGTTGTTTATATTTGAAGACCAAAAGAGACTCTGTGCCAATAGCAATATCAGGCCCTGTATTCTATTTCTCTGTTTCTTCCCTCCCTGTCTGTCTTTGGGATGTCAGTGGACAGGTAAACTGACCCTTGCAAGGTAGACAGCTAAAATGTACACACGCATATTTTTTAGCTTTCAACATCAGAACTCTGCTCTCAAGTGTGTGTGTGATTAAGGGAGGGAGGGAGGGAGGGAGTTTTTAATCGCTGCGGTTTGAAAGCAGAAATTCTCCTTCATTTATCAAACATGGCATCTTTTCCGCCATCCCTCAAACCCCCCAAGAGATCACCACCACTATCATTATCACTCAAATAGCTACCCCAACCCCCAAACAATGGTACAGCACACAATAAATCAATTCATGGGAGAAATTCCCATATATGTATCTTCAGAAAGAAGGTATTCATAGCCTGAAAGAGCAAACGCAGAATTTGAGATCTTTTTCTCAAGATAAAGGTCTAGGCACCATAGTATATTTCCAACAAAGTCATGCTTTATACTTCAACATTCATTCTATTCCAGAATAACCAAATACAAGGAATTCAATTAATAGAATAAACACATCTCGTACCTTATCTCTTCTCTTCCTCTTACAATAGGTAGTGAAACCTTCAGTTATAAATTGAGAGAAGTGATCTCTTTCTTGCTCCTGCAAAAGTATTTAACTATAATCACCACTGGTAAAACATATACCAATGAAACCACCAAGAAAAAATTGCAAACAGTGATCCTTAATGGAGACAAAGTTAAAGACAAGAAAGGAAGTTGCACTGACACTCTGCAGGACATCTCCGACACATGTCGGAGCTACACCCTGTGTATCAAAATAAAAAGGGAAGAGGAGAAATGCCAGCAATTTTTAAAAAAAAAAAAAAAAGATAAATCCAACATAAGTTTGTTTTTATTTGAAATACTCATTTTGATGCAACAAATATAAAATATGTTGTTTGTATAGTGACTAAAATAAAAATAAACTAAAAAAATTGTATTGTATCCCCAACTTGTCGTGTCCTTTTTGAAAAATCATGTTACAATGGTTGTCTTTTAATTAACTCGGACGTGTGACTGTTTAATCATCGATTACTAGCATATAGTACACATAAATGGACAATGAAGTTAAAAGACCAGAGGGAAGCTTTCATAGAAGAGTTACATCTGGTCTTATTCTTAACTTAATAGTTAAGACGGATGCATGTTTATGCTCAATCATAAGACTACTTGATTCCATACCATATACATCTAAGCACTAGATTTTTATTCACTGCATTGCCAAAAAATATTATCCTTGTCCAGGAGCAAAAAGTGCTTCTAACAAATAAATGATTAAAATAAAAACAAAAAAGTTACATCCAGAAAAGGTTCAATCAGCCACCCAAGTAAGCATTTTTCTTATCTAAGGATGGGTAAAATACAACTCCGGAATCCGGACAAATCTGTAGGGTACCTATCTGCTTATACAGATATACATGTATGAATATCAGTGTGTATATGCATATTGCATACAGATGTTCAATCAAGTTGACGCAATAATTAATCAACTTGCTTCATTTGGAACTCTCAAATTGAGCACTGTGGAAGGAAATAATATATAAGGTGAATACATGGTTCCTTTTGCGCCAGCATACTTAATTTCTATCCATTAATGCCTTTTAGCATTCCAAAAGTAGCTTTCTCAAGTCTTGGGTGCGACTTATTGAATACATCCATCATGGGATTTCCCTCTCTCTCAATATACCAAAATGCCAAGTAAATTAAAGAAGTTGAGTGAATAAAATGTTAAAAAGTCCTTTAGCCACCCCCCCCAAAAAACAAATATAGCAACAATAAAATGCAGTACACTGAACAGTAAATATATGCTCGTATGAACAGTAATATTCTTTCACAAAACGGACAGCTTCTGAGCTGCTCCTAGTCTCATCTATTTCAGGTATTTTCAAAATTCACTATCCAGAGACACATAATAGTAGTCCAAAAAGAAGGGATTTGATTCATATTATCCAGTCAAAACAGCAGAATAGTATCAATTTTGAAAATTGCCAATTCTATGTATTTCTGTTAGAGATTAGAGAATGAAAAATCCAATAAATAAAACTATCAGAATATGAATGAAACAAATGACCCCAACAAATTAAATCTCACACTACTAGCCAATAAATAGATGGAATTCTAGAATACTTACCTAATTAAAAATAGTAGATTGAATGTAGTAGAGAAAACTGTCAAGTCCAGTTAGTGTAGGTTTCCAAACACTCATTAAGGGAAAAACAGGATAAGACAAACATTACAAGTTAAGAATAAGATGTATATCCCCCGGCCATCAATGTTCCCTTAGATTGCTCAATGCAATCCAATCGTGATTTTATTTCTATAACATTTTCAAAAGCAATCCATCAATGCTTCAAAAGACATCACCTAAAATGAGATCTCTTCAGAATCAGAAAACATATTGACATGTTCTGCCTACGCAGAAGAAAAATACAAGCGAACCACCTAAGCATAACTACGTAAAAATCACCATACCATGTAGTCAATGCACATCTGCCTAACCAAATCATACTGTTCAGAGTCGCCATATACTTGATCTGCAACAGCACGGAA
The DNA here is from genome assembly GCA_963555705.1 of Ligustrum vulgare. Classification (NCBI taxonomy): domain Eukaryota; kingdom Viridiplantae; phylum Streptophyta; class Magnoliopsida; order Lamiales; family Oleaceae; genus Ligustrum; species Ligustrum vulgare. Next base: position 41,632,393 of record OY743188.1, on the reverse strand, counting down.
GAGACAGTTCCCATCATCTAACATTTTCCTCACTTCCAAGCCTTTAATGCGTCTTAAATCGATCTCAAACTCGCGCTCTCTCCCCTGCAACAAATAGAACAGTTCTTTTATTTTGTATTAGACAAGCAGTCTCCAACCTTATTCCTACAATAAGGCCTTCGGATTTGGAGAAATAATGTAAAATGACATTTTCCATTGGAAATTGAGCACTATCCTTAAGTTTGAAAATGTGAACAATTGAACACTTGCTGTGGTTAACAGAAACATGCTTAATATAAATAAACATAGCTATTGATTAATTACCAAAAAGCTGTTTAACTGATTCATTATGACGGCAAATGAGATAACAATCAGTTATCTCAAATATCTGCTTAATGAAATCTTAAAGATAGGCATAATGGTATACGGAACTACATTTGAAAAAAGAACATGCACGTGATATTTAGTAGTTGAAAACAGATCAGACTCACAGCATCATCATAAGAGGAGCTATAGCAAGGGCCCTGCTCATCAGCACTGTTATAGCCTTCATTTTCACAATGAGACCGTGGAGAAGATGGCCTAGACCCTGTTGGTGATGACCTAATTGATACACCAGGCCATCCTGTAGGTCTCCTAGATGGTCCAATCCGTACAGCATTTGAACCACCCGATGAACCTCTCCAAGACTTATTGTTCATTGAAGAAGGTTTTGGAGGTGGCACAGGTGGGGGCGGTGGATAAGAACTGACATTAACCATCCGGAAGGAGCTTCCATCAGTTGCATCACTTTCCTCCTCCACGACTGATAACCCGCCAAACCCTTTTATCAAGTCTCCAGCACCCACAATATCATCACCATGAACCTTCTCACTGCCCACATCTTTTTCATCATTGTCGTTCTGATCATTGCTAATCCTTTCTGGTGTAAGATCCTCGCTTCTCGTTCCCTTGCTTTTGCTATCTAAAGCACCAGGATTCTCTAATGACTCATCCATGACATTCTGTTCTTGAACTTCCCCCAAATTATCATCTCTGATTGATGGAACAACCTGTGCATTACAAGTAACCTGTGGCAGTGGTGGAGTTACTGACAACGAAGGACTGGACGTCACTACAGAAGATGGTCTGTTTTGATTTGATGATGATGATGACCCAGTAGAACCACGTTGGACTAAAATTCGGGTCATTATTCCAGTCTCCTTCAAATTCGATACTGATGTGCAGTTACCTTTATTATATATATCTCGTCCAAGATTACAGATACAAAACTGTAGGTTTCAATTTATCACGTGTTCTGACCTTAGGAGCAGTCACACCAATTCCTTGGCTGAATGATTTGTTTTTCCAGCCCACTAAGCTCTGATCCTCGCAAATCAATTTCTGCATTCCCCTAACAATTCTCATGAGATCTTGACCTCCTAAACTTTTATACTTAAACAATAAAAATCCTCTTGTTAAAAAGTACTCAGATTTACCAGAATTAGAGCCCCTCGATTACAAATTTAACCTGCAACAGCACAAAATTTCAATTGAAAAAAAAAAAAAAATCAGCACAAAGATGAAAATTTTAGTGCATATTAACAACCTCTATAAAGCAAAAACACACACAACTGAAATTCAAGAAAGTTTGAAACACAAAAAACCAACAAGAAGAATTCAAGAATCAACTATGCAAAATGAAAAACTGAATTTCTATATAACACCCTGAGCTGAACAAGAAATGATCCTAAAAACATGGAAGAAACCTAGAATTATTAACTGAATAAAAGAGTAAATTATGATACTCTGAAACACCAAATAATTCTAGGAAACCGACTTCACACGTATCGATAGAAATCAAACCCCAGAGTAAGAAAATAATCCAAGATTGGAATTGAACGCATCTATCTATATTAATAACAAAAAGAGAGAGAGAGAGCGTTGAGAAATATTAATCATTGTTCAAGATTCGAGATTCATGGAAAATCAGAGACTTAATTAATTTGAAAAAAAAAAAACGTAACTAATATCCCATGGTTTAATCATGATCCTTACACCGATATCTATATACGGCAGGTTAATTGAATTGAAAAGGAAAACCCTAGAGTTGACCCAACAAACGAGTGAAGTAACTCACCAGCAAAAAATCTGAGTTGACGATAAAGCAAAACAGGGAGTGTTGGTCTGTCTAGGGTTTTTATGGAGCGGAGAGAACTTGGAGACGAAGAAATTGGGAGAGTGAATATATACTGTATGTATAGGTAGAGAGAGAAAGTAGAGAATGTGTGTGTGTAGGTGTAGCTTTGTTGAGGGAGAAAAATGGGAGGCCGAGTTTTAAAGGAGGAGAAATAAAGGCAAGGCAGGCCACGTGACTGAGTTTTTTCGTTTATCCTTTATAAATTATTTTTTGTTTATTGTTTTCTTAGGAGGAAAGGTACGTCAGGCATCATCCACATTAAGAACCCGTTTAATAATGTAAAAAGTTAAGATGTCATTCTGTTTGTATTTTATTTTTTATTTTTATTTTCGAAAATATTTTATATTTTTTGTTTTTATTTTTGTTTTCAAATATGCTGAAAACGCGTTTGATTTCTTATTTCTGAAAACTGTTTTTGAAAATGAAAAGGTGGAAAACACGTTTCGTTTGAAATTTTTCAGAATACTACTTAAACTATTTTTAATTAATTTGCTTGCAGAATACTATTGACTCAAACTTAAATTTTCTTTCACAATATACTGAAAACATAGTTACATACAACACACTAATGTGAGTATTAAGAGTATATATTAATACAGTTTGATCAGGTTCGACATTTGAAGAAACTCTAGTTCTATTAAAATCCAGAAAATGCAAGTTCTTTCAAAATCATTAGAGTTCATTTATCAAGACATTTTTTGAAATATAACAACAAGAATTTTCACTTAATTCTTTTTTGTAATATTGATATTGAATTCAGTAAAACTTTATTTAAACTTAATTCTAAGTTATGATAATTCTAAAAAAAAAAAAAAAAAAAATTCTTTATTTAGGCTTAGTTCCAAACAAGTATAATTCAAAAAACAAAAAAAACTTTATATTAAGTTTAAATTCTAAGTTAGGATAATTTTTAAAAAAAAAAATCTCAAAACGCGTTTGGGCGTTTTGTGTACAATTTTTTTTTTTTTTTTTTTCAAAATGCGTTTTAGAAAATGGTAAAGAGAACGCGTTTTTAGTGTTTTTGAAAATAAAAACAGAAAACGACCTCAAAACAGCAAAAAGAACAGGGCCTTAAGGTGGCGTTATGTTTGTATTTTATTTTGTATTTTCATTTTCGAAAATATTTTATATTTCTTGTTTTTATTTTTGTTTTTAAATTTGCTGAAAACGCGTTTGGTTTGTCATTTTTGAAAACTGTTTTTAAAAATGAAAAGCTGGAAAACACGTTCTATTTGAAATTTTGCAGAATAGAACTAAAACTATTTTTAATTAATTTGCTTGCAGAATACCACTGGTACAAACTCAAATTTTCTTTCGCAATACACTGAAAACATGGTTACCTGCAACACACTATTGTGATCACTAAGAGTCTATATTAACAACAAGAATTTCTACTTGATTTTTTGAAATATATTGATATTGAGTTCAATAAAACTTTATTTTAGGATAATTCTAATATATATATATATATATATATATATTTGGCTTAATTTCAAGCTAGGACAATTCTTCCAAAAAAAAATCAACTTTATTTTAAACTTAATTTCAAGCCAGGATAATTCTTAAAAAAATTAAAAAAAAAAAAAACTTTATTTAGACTTAGTTCCAAGCTAGGATAATTCTAAAAAAAAAAAAAAAAAAAAAGTCAACTTTATTTTAAGCTTAATTCCAAGCCAGGATAATTTTTTTAAAAAAAAATATTTATTTAGGTTTAGTTCCAAGTTAGGATAATTCTCAAAAAAAAAAAAAAATCAAATTTATTTTAAGTTTAATTCCAAACCAGGATAAAAAAATAATAATAATAATAATTCCCAAAATGCGTTTTCAGCGTTTTGAACATTTTTTTATTGAAATACACACAAAACGCTCAAAACGAGGTTTTGGGCGTTTTGTGTACAATTTTTTTTTTTTTTTCGAAAATGGTAAAGAGAACGCGTTTTTAATATTTTCGAAAATCAAAACAGAAAAGACATCAAAACAGCAAAGAGAACGGGGCCTAAGTTTCTTTGATTTTTTTTTATGGATATATGGTTTAAAATAATTTAAAAAGTCAAAAATGATGAGCTTGAATAAGAATATATGGTTGAGATTGATTTTGAAAAACTGAGGTAAAATTTTTATCATTACCAAACAGCCTCTAAATTAAATGTATTAAAAATAAAGCATCTATTTGTCAGTAGTGTTTAAAAACTTATTTTTAAAAACAATTTTTTAAACAACTCTTTAATTATCTATATTTTCTCTCTTTACTTTTCAATCACATATTTTACTTAAAAAATATAAAAATATATTTTTAAATACATCTTTTTTAACAAACAGAGTCTTAGGTGGCGTTCTGTTTGTATTTTATTTTGTATTTTCATTTTAGAAAATGTTTTATATTTCTGTTTTTATTTTTATTTTCAAATTCGCTGAAAACGCGTTTGGTTTTTCATTTCTGAAAACTGTTTTTGAAAATGAAAACTTGGAAAACACGTTCTGTTTGAAATTTTACAGAATACTACTTTAACTGTTTTTAATTAATTTGCTTGCAGAATACTATTGGCTCAAACTCAAATTTTCTTTCACAATATATTGAAAACATGGTTACATGCAACAAACTAATGTGAGCACTAAGAGTCTATATTAACAAAGCTTGGCATTTTTCAGATTTGAAGAAGTTCTACTTCTATTAAAATTCAGAAAATGCAAATTCTTTTAAAATCACAAGAGTTTATTTATCAAGGCGCTTTTTGAAATATAACAATAAGAATTCTAACTTAATTTTTTTTGTAATGTTGATATTGAATTCAATAAAACTTTATTTTAGGCTTAGTTCCAAGTTAGGATAATTCTTAAAAAAAAAAAATTATTTAGGCATATTTCCATTAAAACCCAAAAAATACAAGTTCTTTCAAAACCACCAAAATCCATTTATCATGACTTTTTTTTTGAAATATAACAACAAAAATTTCACTTAATTTTTTTTTTAATGTTGATATTGAATTCAATAAAATTTTATTTTAGACTTAATTCCAAGTTAGGATAATTCTCTAAAAAAAAAAAAACTTTATTTAGACTTAGTTCCAAAATAGAATAATTCTCCCAAAAAAAACAACAACTTTTTTATTTTAAGCTTATTTTCAAGCTACGATAATTCTTTAAAAAAAATCCAAAAACGTTTTTCCGCGTTTTGAACATTTTTTGCTGAAATACATTTAAAATGCCTAAAACGTGGTTTTGGACGTTTTTTATGTACAATTTTTTTTTTCCAAAATACGTTTTCAAAAATGGTAAAGAGAACACATTTTTAGTGTTTTCGAAAATAAAAACTAAAATGACCTCAAAACAGTAAAGAGAACAGGGCTACAAATGTTTGAATTGATATCTACAGTGAATATGTTAAAACACAAGTTAAAATATTTTTTTTAATCATATATTAACTTTCTTGTTAAATTTAACAAGCATTTTAACTACTGATATTACAACTTTTTGTTAAAAATGTCCAATAGTAACCGCTCAACCCCAAACCCACCCACCCATCCCTCATTTATTTATTTATTTTTTCTTTTTCTTCTTTCTTCTTGAAATTTTTAACTTCCAAAAAAATGTTGATTTCATATTATATATTTTAATGAAATCTTCAAGATGAGTTCAAAAATAAGAACTTATAATATTTTTGGGCTTAACTAAAAATTAACACATTCTTTATTGGAATAAAAGATGTGTTAATTTTAACATGCATACGCGTCATTTAACATATTTTTTGATCTGTGACTAGCTAAATTTAACACTATTCTTTAAAGTAATCATTACAATTTATAAATCAAATTATAAATCATACAATTTTTGAAACAATTCTTAATCACGCACAATTTCTCTTTCCAATTTTTAACCAAATATTTTACATAAAAAACATAAATAAGTCGATTTGAAAATGGTACGGTATTACCAAACAGTAGGCCCCAGGTGAGAATTTTAAACCTTAAAATTCCTATTTGTTTTTTAATTGTTTTGTAGTAACTACAATTAAGTTATACTCAAGTTGGTTCCCAAGAGTAAATCGTATTAAGAGCCCATTTGGCACAGTTACTGTGAATAAAATTTTTTGCATTAGAACTTTTTTTATTAGTACCATTAACAAAAAGCAGTTGATTGTATGATTGTCACTTCATAAAGTACTGTTAACTTTAAATTAATAGCTTAGCAGTACAACTATAAAAGTACTTTCGTATATACTAAAACTTAAACTATATATCATAATTAACTAAAAATTAAATAATTATTTCATCTTGAAATCTATATTGAAAAAATATATTTAATTAATTCATAAAATATAATATTTCACTATTTTCAATATATTCCATATTTTTATTAATTAATTAAGAAAAATGTGTTTTCAATTTATTTTCAAAAGATTTCATATTTTATTAATTAGTGAATTATAATATTTCAAATTTTCAATAGATTTTCTATAAGAGTTATAGGAAAAGACTTATCAATAAATTTCATATTTTATTAATTAATAAATATAATTTCATATTAATCAATAAAATATAATATTTAAATACCAGTTAGGAAAAATAATATATTTTCAAAATTTTTCAAATATTATTAGTTAATAAAATATAATATTTTAATACGAATTATAATATATTTAAATATGATATTATATATTTCAGTTTTTAGTAAACGTGCTTTTTTGAGAATTTACAAATTTGAGGTTCTCTAAAACAGGTTTAAAAAGCTGTTTATGGTTTGAATTTGTTATATTGACGAGCTGAAAATTGATTTTGGAGTAGTTGGTGATATGAGAGTTTGATTGAGTTGTGGTTAATGTTTTGAATTGTTGTGGTAGAGTTTTGAATGTTTTGATTTTGTTGTGGTATTTTGATGTTCCTCTACAGGTTGGTTAGGTCCGATTAATGGGGAAGATTCTGTCAAAATTCTTCTAGAATTTTAAAATTAAAAATGATTCATTTAATATTATTTGATGATCACATCGACGTGTTATAATGTTTAAGTTAAATAATTAATTTTTATTTTTATTTATTTATGTAGGATCAACGTCCAGCACCTTGCACTGATGATTTTTTTGAGTGCCTAGTGGGGGTTATCAGTGCTGATATCAGCGCCCTTCGGGACGAGCTCTGAGGTGATATCGACACCTTCGGGATGAGGTTCAAGGTGATATGGGCGCCCTTCAGGATGAGGTCCGAGGTGAGACCAACGTCCTCCGGGAAGAGCTCTGAGATGAGATTAGCGCCCTTCGGGTTGAGCTTCAGCCTTCGAGGTGTTACGCCCACCCGTGATAGTGGGAATGACTATAGCAATAACAGTGGGCATGGAAGATCAGATTGGCTATTGGAGCACGATGAGCTGGATGATCTTATAGCTCAGATGCAGGAGCAGGGTGCCAGCATGGGTTCCTATAGGGTGCTGGCATGGGTCACGGCGGGGTGGCAGATAGGGCGCCGGAGGATGTAACTACGGGAGTGCCAGTGGGGGTTTCAGAGGATGTGCATCAGGTGTCGGAGGATGGAGGATGTGACTAGGGGGTGCCGGTGGGGTTGGACGATTAGGCATCGTATGTGTCGATAGAGATGTTGTCAAGGGTGGCAGAGGAGGTACCTTGAGTGTCGAAGGATTTGACTATGGGGGGTGCAGGAGGATGAGTCGACGGAGATGCCGACGAAGATTGTAGAGAAGAAGGGTTCGAAACGTACTGCTTGGGTGAAGGAGTAGGTTGGTTTCCATGGCGGGGTAAGATAACATATGCATGATTGAGATTCCTCGCGTCTATCATGAAACCAAACCTACAACTTCTCCCTAATGTTCTCAATCATTGCCAGAATTGGTAACTCTCGATCCTTCTTAAACAGTGCATTCAGAGACTCCACCTTATTTGACGTCATCATATTGTATCGACGTCCTAGAAATTGACACCATGCCCAATGTTGAATTCCCAGCTTATCTATTAAGTAATACGAGGCTTTCTTACTCTTGTTATCTATTTCGATCATGAACTTATTATAATTTTCAAAAGTTTAAGTCCCTGCCGCTCTATTACACAAGGTAACAATCTCATTACCTCGATACTTGGTCTTCAAATTGCATTGTATATGGTACATGTAATAGCCATGGTGTGCCTCGAGAAAAACTTCAACGATACCATTTATGATAGAATTCTCCCTATTAATTATAAAAGCAAGGTCATCGACATCTCCAATTACTTCCCTTAGTTTTGAGAAAAATCAATTCATCGCTAAATCATTTTCACTAGCCACTATGCAGAACGCAAGAGGGTATATTCTAATTTTGGCATCTTGATATGTAGCAATAATCAACTTGCCTTCATATCTAGTTTTCAGTGTTGTACCATCTATTAGAATTAGAGGTCACATCGAACTTTTAAATTTTTAAATGCATTGTTCAAGAGCCATGAAAAAATACTTGAAGCGATGGTCGTCGTCAGCCTCAATAAAAAATGTCAAACCATGATTAGTTCTCGACATGTTATCACAATACCTAACCAATTTAGCATACCTTTCCTCGGATGAACCATTAAATCCTCTAACGCACAATCTCTAGCCTTTCACGCCTTTTGGTAGCTCATAGTCACCCCAAAATCTCCATGCACATTATTAATGATGTCTCTATGTCTGTAAATAATCCTTGAGTCATCAAACTTATGCAATATTTTTCGGGCGGTAAACCATTATCCGGCTTGTCTATGATCATTTCAACGAATACTCACTTGATAAGTATGTTCTCGTCCATACTTGCGAACTACAAAAAAATTGATTTGTGTCCATCCTCTTTGCTCGCAGGCGCCAACTACAATTGTCGTCTACATCGACAATTATGTAGGTACTCCTGTCTGGCTTCATCACTTTAAACTCGAAATTGTACTTAAGTACAATATTGTGCACAAATTCTTAGAGATCTTGCTTGGTATTAAATAATTTCTAGACTTCCACATCTTCATCATTTGGAACCACACGTGAACAATTAATAGACCGTGAACTCAACCTAGCCTGTGAGTTCCCAAAATGCTCATGTCCACATATGGATAAAGCAATTAGATCATCGTTTGTAAATTGAATTCTCTCTTGATTGTCTTCGATTACTTCGTCACCTCTATGCGTGACAAAAGGATCATGGTGTATAGCAATTGTATCAGGAATGACATCGTCATCCTCACGAGCTATGTCTAATGTGTCCCAAATATCATTTACATTCCGATCCCCACCATCGAATTCTTCGTTCTCATTATTAGGGATATCCTTTCATACTAAAGTTACGTAAAGATGAATGATTTCCTTTTTGTTCGCCTCAATTAACCACATAATTTGCACATCAGAAGCAACAAACACGGGCGGCAATGTAATTGGAGAATTCAAGTTAAATAGAAATCCAAATTTCATATCATATTCAGATAGATTAACTTTGAATTGTTCTTGTAGTTTGCAGTACAAGTTAGTAAATGATGTACCTGGTATTATAAAAATTTCAGAAATGTTTTGATTACTTGTATATTTTCACTAACATTGCAGATTTTTGTCAACTTCGAATTCACTAAAATAAAAAATTGGGACGAAAGCCATTTTACAATAATTAAAAATAATAAATATTCAAAATAAAAAGTCAGGAAGAATGACATTAAATTTAATAAAAAAGCAATAGTCCGTCTGGTCGGACTAACGTTGGTTTGATGGACGAATTGGACGTCCAGTCGGGCCAATTAACGATCACGATCCTGCGAGACCTCCCTGGTCGTGACGTTTCTTGCCTTTTGTTCGATTCTATCTACTGAACTGATAAAATTTTTCAAACTTCGCCATATTAATTTTTCATTGTTTACTCCAAATAATTATAAATCTGTTGAAAAATTAAAAATTATAAACTAAAAAATTAATGACGGATGACTTTTTCGATATTTTTTGGTTCCTAAATTTATAGATCTGATGAATAAGTTTAATACAATGAGAACAAAATTAAACACAATATTATAATATTGCTTGAACGACTAATTTTCACTCTTAATGTGCCATTCTCCTCATGAGTGATTTCAACTGCCCCGAATGGATAGACCTTGGTTACCGAGTAGGGACCCGACCACCTTGATCTCAGCTTGCCCGGAAACAATTTCAGGCGAGAATTGTATAGGAGAACCTGTTGACCAACCTCAAAATCCTTTCTTTGAATATGCTTGTCGTGCCACTTTTTGGTACGTTCCTTATACAATTTTGAACTCTCATATGCTTCCAACCTGAATTCATCCATCTCATTTAATTACAGCAATATTTTCTCCCCCGCTGCTTGTAAATCAAAATTCAACTTCTTCATAGCCCAAAAATCCTTGTGCTCAAGCTCAACGGGTAAGTGACATGCCTTCCCAAATACGAGGCGATATGGGGACATTCCAATGGGTGTTTTAAAAGCTGTCCTGTAAGCCCATAATGCATCGTCAAGCTTCTTGGACCAGTCCTTCCTTTTTGAATTCACTGTGACCTCAAGGATCCTCTTAAGTTCCCTGTTGGAGACTTCCACCTATCCGCTCGTTTGGGGGTGGTATGGAGTGGCAACCCTATGTTTTACTCCATATTTGACCAGCAGTTGTTCGAACGGTTTGTTACAAAAATGTTTACCTCCATCACTGATTATAGCTCGTGGAGTGCCATACCTTGCAAAAATGACTTTCTTCAGAAAATCCATCACCACGCGGCCATCGTTAGTAGGTAATGCAACAGCTTCAACCCATTTAGAGACATAATCCATTGCTACAAGAATATACTGATTTGAGTAGGAAGGGATGAATGGACCCATGAAATCTATTCCCCAAACGTCAAAAATTTCCACTTCTAGAACACTGTTTAGAGGCATTTCATTTCTCCTGGATATGTTTTCGGTCCTTTGACACCTATCACAATTTTTCACCAGTACGTAGGCATCCTTGAATATGGTAGGCCAATAGAATCCTGACTGTAGAACTTTTACAGCCGTTTTAGAAGCTCCAAAGTGACCACCATACGCGAAAGAATGACATTGCTCCAATATTTACACCATTTCATCTTCTGGCACACACTTCCTAATAATCTGATCCGGGCACCTTTTATAAAGAATAGGATCTTCCCACAAATAATATTTCAAGTCAGAAAAGAATTTCTTCTTTTGATGACTCGAGTATCCAGGTGGAATGATGGTTTTTGCCAGATAGTTCACGATGTCTGCATACCACGGAGCCTCCTCTACACCAAACAATTGCTCATCTGGAAATACTTCACTAATGTCTGCCAAAATTGGCTCCTTTTCTTGTTCAAGGCGAGACATATGATCTGCTACTACATTCTCGCATCCCTTTTTATCCTTGATTTCCAAATCAAATTCTTGCAACAGCAATATCCATCTGATCAACTTGGGTTTTGCATCCTTTTTACTCAACAGATATTTCAGTGCAGAGTGGTCTGTGTAAACTGTCACCTTTGACCCCACCAGATAAGAGCGAAATTTATCAAATGCAAAGACAACAGCATGTAGCTCCTTCTCAGTAGTGGCGTAATTAAGCTGTGCATCATTGAGAGTCTGACTAGCATAGTAAATCACGTGAAACACTTTTCCTCTTCGTTGCCCCAGAACTGCTCATACTGCATAGTCACTTGCATCGCACATCAATTCAAATGGTAATTCCCAATCAGGTGCGATGATCACCGGCGCAGATATCAACCTCTCCTTCAAAGTATTGAAAGCTACCAAACATTCTTCAGAGAAAGTAAATGGCACCTCTTTCATCAATAAGTTACACAAAGGTTTTGTGATTTTCGAAAAGTCTTTAATGAAATGCCTGTAGAATCCTGGATGGACAAGAAAACTTCGAACACCTTTTACTGATGTTGGAGGTGGTAGCTTCTCAATTACTTGAATTTTTGCTTTGTCTACCTCAATGCCCTTTTCGGAAATCCTGTGCCCTAGAACTATTCCTTCTTTCACCATAAAGTGACACTTCTCCTAGTTTAGCACCATATTCGTTTCTTCACATCTTTGTAGAACTAGTTTCAAATGTTCCAAACACTCGTCAAATGAAGATCCATAAACTGAAAAGTCATCCATGAACACTTCAATGAATTTTTCTACCATATCAGAGAAGATAGCCATCATGCATCGCTAAAACGTGGCTGGAGCATTACATAAACCAAATGGCATCTGGCGATAGGAAAAAGTACCATAGGGGCAAGTAAATGTTGTCTTCTCCTGATCTTCGGGCGCGATGGCAATCTGATTATACCCTGAATATCCATCCAGAAAACAGTAATGTGAATGGCCTGCTAACCTTTCCAACATCTGATCAATAAACGAAAGGGGAAAGTGATCCTTCCTTGTTGCATTGTTGAGTTTGCAATAGTCTATGCAAACTCTCCATCCAGTAACTGTTCTTGTGGGGATTAGTTCGTTCTTTTCATTTTGCACTACTGTGATTCCCCCTTTCTTTGGTACAACTTGAACTGGGCTGACCCAACCACTATCTGATATGGGATAAATGATTCCTGCATCCAACAGTTTCATCACTTCTTCTCTAACCACCTCTTTCATATTTGGGTTCAGCCTCCTTTGCCCATCCACCGTTGGTTTAAATTTGTCTTCCATCAGTATTTTGTGCATGCAAATTTCCGGACTAATGCCTCTTATGTCAGCAATGGTCCACCCAATAGCCCTTTTGTGATCCCGTAGAACTCCAAGTAGTTTCTCTTCTTCGACTTCTGTAATAGAGCTCGCCAATATGACAAGTAAAGTAGACGACTCCCCCAAGTATGCATAACGAAGGTGAGGTGGTAACTGCTTGACTTCTAACTTTGGAGGCTGCTGAATAGATGGAAGTGGCTTTGTAGAACTTATCCCCAATTCCTCAAAATGTGTTTTGCGTCTATATGGAGGGTTAGCCAAAAATTTCTTGCACGCTTCAAGTTATTCTTTTGACAGCGAATTTATGGAGCTTGAATTCATGATGATTGCTTCAAAGGGGTCAGATGGATTTTCCCAGCTAAATACTTCCCTTACTGCTTCTTGTACTGCTCCATCTATAACATCGACTTGATAGCATGAACTTGATGGGGTAGGATACTTCATTGCTTTATAGACATCGAATGTTATTTCCTCATTGTCGAACTGCAATTTGAGCTGTCCTTTTCCCACATCAATGATCGCACCCCCAGTCCGCAAGAATGGTCTCCCCAGTATCAATGGCACATTCTTGTCTTCTTCCATATCCAACACAACAAAATCGGCTGGAAAAATAAATTTCTCCACTTTTACCAGAATGTCTTCAATTATTCCCCTTGGATATGTGATTGATCGATCTGCCAGCTGTAAAGTCACAGTTGTTGGTTTTGGTTCCCCCAAACCTAGTTTCCTGCAAATAGAAAATGGCATCAAGTTAATACTTGCTCCTAAATCACATAAAGCATTATCAAAATGACAATTTCCAATTTTAAAAGGTATAGTAAAACTCCCTGAATCGTTTAATTTCGACGGAAGTTTATTTTGCAGTCTAGCACTGCAGCCCTCTAAAAGCATCACTGTCTCATTTTCCTCCAGCTTTCTTTTGTGTGTTAGGATGTCCTTCATGAATTTTGCATAACTAGGCATTTGCGCAAGTGCATCTGCGAAGGGGATGTTGATATGGATCTTTTTGAAGATGCTTTGAAATTTCTCGAACTGTTTGTCCATCTTCTGATTTCTTAACCTCTGTGGAAAAGGAATTGGAGTCTCGTAAGGCTTAATTGGTGATTTCACCTTACTTGACCCATCCTTTGTTTCAGACGTATTTTCCGATGCTCAATTATGCTCTATTTCTTGTTCTACCCCCTTATCCTGGTTAGTAGCTGATTGTTTAACACAGATCTCTGGTAGTTGGGCCCCACTTCTAGTAGTAATGGCTTTCACATGCTCTCTAGGATTTATTTCTGTGTTACTAGGTAGAGTACGCTGCTGTCTCCCTGAAATAGCTATCGCCATCTGCCCCACCTGTGTTTCCAGGTTCTTTATGGCTGCATGTTGATTTTGAAGTGTAGTCTCTGTCCTTCTCATAAACTGATCATTTTTTCCCATATACTGCTATATTTTCTTGATAAATTTCCCAAGTAGATCCTCAATTGAAGATTTCTTCTCCTCTTGCTGGTACATAGGTTGTTGTGGTCTTCCGGTATTTTGATTGTCCCTCCATCCAAAGTTAGGATGATTTCGCCACCCTGGATTGTATGTATTTGAATATGGATTATTTTGTGGACGACCACCTCCTTGAACAAAATCAACTTGCTCTGGTATCTGAGCTAAGATAGGACAATCTGAAGTGTTATGGTCTGCACCACATTCTTCGCAAAGTGTTCTGGCATTCTTCATTGGATTTCCGGCCATTGCTATGCTTTCCACCTTATTTACCAAAGAGTCTATTTTTGAAGATAAGGTTGTATAATTATCCACCTCATATACTCCCACAGGTCTCTTTTGGAGTACTCGGTCAGAGACCCACATTGCATTTGTGTTAGCAATTCTTTCAAACAGCTCCAATGCTTCATCAATAGTCTTAGTAGAAAGTGACCCATTAGATGATGAGTCTACTAGACTTTTGAATTGAGGAAGCAAACCTACGTAGAAATACTGTACTTGCACTCCCCTCGAAATTCCATGATGAGGACACTTCCTGAGCATGTTTTTAAATATGTTCCATGCCTCATCAAATGACTCTGCATCCTGTTGTTGAAATAATGATATGTCGTGCTTGAGCTTTGCAATTTTTACTGGTGGGAAGAACTTTGTACATAACTTCTGAGCCAGATCATTCCACGTTGTTATGCTAGCTGTAGGTCAAGAATCTAACCATTCCAAAGCTCTATCTCTCAGAGTATGTGGAAAAAGACGAAGTCTAATGGCATCATCTGATATCCCTTGAAACTTGAAGTGTTGGCAAAGCTCTAAAAACCTCGATACATGGGTGTGCGGATTCTCGTCGGTTCTTCCATAAAATTGATGTCCATTTTGAAATAAATGGATAACATTTGTTTTTAACTGGAAGTTTGGCTGACCAAATGGAGGGTAGACAATACTTGACTGATTTTGAATTATTTGCGGAGTCATAAAGTCCCCAACTAGCATGTTCCCTTCATCTTACACTTGCAATTCTTGATTTCCCAAGTTGTTTGCCATATCTTGCTGTTTTTGTTGTTTTTCTGCTAATTTTGCCTCTCTTAGCTTGCGATGAAAAGTGCGTTCGATTTCCGGGTCAACTTCTAGAAGATCTCCGTGTCTCGAATTTCGCATACACAAGTCTGCGAGAAACAAATGAAAGAAAATGTATGAACTGAAATAAAGAAGGAAAATTTAAATAAATCTAAAAGTTCGAATTGGTGAAAATAACCTAGAAATAAATCTAGACTACAATCCCCGGCAACGGCGCCAAAAACTTGATCGACTAATTTTCACTCTTACCGTAAGTGTACGGTATCGAACAAGTAATACAATGGATTTGAGTCCGAATGTCGTTCCCACAAGGATTGATTAGATCTATTTTCTTAAATTATTAACCTTAACCGAAACAAATGAATTTGAAGTGGTTTATAAGGGATTCTAAATGATTATACTAAAATACTAAAGAAATCTAAAATTATTGATCAACGAAATAAGTAAATGGAAATTTCAAGATTTGTTTAACAAGTGTATGTAAATGAAGTGCTAGGATTTAGAATCCATCTTAGTATTGATATTTCACACTTTGATTCAAATAATTCAAGATAAGGTATATTATTGACGATCAATGTTTCTATAATGCCTAAAACTCTCTTTCGAACAAAAATTAAGCATTTTCCTAATTACGATCCACCTATATTTCTATGATGAATGCTAATATTTAGGAAAGCAATAAACAAGCAAAACATGAAAAGATCACATAGAGCATAGTTGTATATTTCTATCCCTATCGAACCCTATGGCCATTGATTCAAGTCTAGTGAAATTCCACTCTTTCGATCATAAAAAATCACCACATGCATCATATAATTCATGCATCAAAATTATAGATGAAACTAAATACGAATCAATAACTAAAAATACCAATTGTCATAAGATTAAGTAAACCGAAGCATGAAATAATTATCTAAGACTTCATCATAATCCCAGCACAATGAAAAATTAGCCTAAATACATGGTTAATAGCAAATCACAAATATGAAAGAACTTCATCACCTATAATATGAAAATCTCAAGAAATTTAGGATGAATCTTCACAAAGCTGCTCTCCAAAACTTTGATGTGCTTTTTGGTGTCTTAGGTCCAGAGAGAATGTCCAAATTTCGTGTGTTCTGTTCTATATATATGCCCCCCTCTGATCTAGGCGAAAAGGGGTGAATTAAATCAGAATTCGCGTGAAAAGCCCACCGGTGGCCCAGTCGGGACTACCGTGCGACCGCACGGTTCAAAAGTGTGCGATCGTAACCTCGAAAAGCCAACCTTTAGTCGCCTGTTTTTCACTTCGTGCGGCCGCATGCCTTATTTAACCGTGCGGCCGAACGGTTAAATTTTTGGCTGCACTTTTTATCTTTTAAATTCTGCAACTTGGTCCTCATCTTTTATTTCTCCTCAAGTCCCCATCTTCTGATTGAAACAATTTAATCCTTATACTTTTGAAAATCTTCGATTTCATCTTTTCTTACACGATTCTCCTTCTTTATCCATGTTCTGCATCCAGCACTCTTGCTTTGCTCAATTTTGGTTCAATTTCCTCCCCTTTTGCTTATTATTTCCTCTTATTGCTCCATTCTCTTGATATCGAAATAAAACTGAAATATGTACAAACGATAGATAAATTAGTAGCAGTTATTCTCAAATGACTATATAAAATCCTAATTTAAGCACATAAATAAGTGCATAAAATGCACTTATCATTGCTAAATCAACTTACCGATAAGAAATAAAGGATGAAATTTTTTAGTTGAGCTTTGAAATTTTTTTACCGATGTTTTTGAGTACAGCCAGATGAAAAAATGAAAAAATAATTTATCTGCATATTGGAGAAAACAGATAACAAAGTAGAAATAAAATTGAAACTCGTTTGATTTTGTTTTAATATGACAAGGAATGTATTATGGTTTACGTTTTATTATTTTATTAATTTAATATATGAAATAAGGGTAGTTGCATCCAAGTCTTTTTAAACAAAAAGAGCTATTATGGTAAACTTTTAAAAAGTTAGGGTATTTAGACTTGGTCTATCCTTGACTTGAGCATTTTGTAAATTCTCCTGCTTAAAGTTACTTATTTTCATCGGTTTCAAACTTTCAGTTAGGGGTGGGCGTCGGGTGGTTCGGTTCGAGTATCTCAAGAACTGGAATCGAACCATACTTTTTCGATTCTTGTAAAATGGAACCATTCGGTTCCATTTAATCGTAAGAACCAAACCATTCGATTTTGGTTCGATTTCGGTTCTAATTCGGTTCTACAATAATAATTATTTTTCATGAGCCTTATCGAGGAGTATCAGGCCTTGAGAAGTGAGCTAATAACCTGAAATAAACTTCTATCGAATATACCAAGATCAAGGATTTCGAAAATCTTTTCACCCCAAAGAAAGTATAGGATTCTCCATGAAAGAGAAGATATTCATAAACAAAAATAGGAAACAAATGGCCAAGAAGGTTTTTCGAGTATGACAATATAGTAAACTTGTAGGATGAATCATGAGTTTTAAATGCATTATTAAAATTATTTTATATTTTTACTTAAATATTTAATTAACTTCATCGTGATCATTTACAACTTCGCTTATTAATAAGTTAGTCTCATTCGATTTTCATTTACTAAGAATTTCAGTCCAAGTGTGAAGTTAAATGTTACAATGAGGTAGAGACGTAATAAATTTCATAAAAAGAAATTAATCATTTTCACTTTACCCAAAAAAAGTACAAATTCTTTTGATTTTTAGTCTTAGGACAACCAAATATGACCATAAAAAAAATAAGGATCAAAAACCTGTTCTAACTTCGATTTTTCGATTCTAAAGGCGGAACCGAACCGAAAACCAATCGGTTCTCGATTCCATAACCGATTTCCTATTTTATTTTTTTAAAACCATATGGTTCCGATTTTTTCGGTTCGATTCCGGTTTGATCATATCGATTCCGATTTTTTTGCCAACTCTTACTTTCAGCTTTCAACTAACATTGCTTTTATTCTTCTAAATAAATAATAATAATTTTATATGAACACTCATTTTGAACACTTTAAAGTGACATTGTAATGTGTCAATTTCTCATTAGGTAATGAGTGTGCATTAAATAATGAAGTTATCATCCAATAAAAAAGTGACACGTCACATGTCACTTTAAAATGTCCCTCTAAAATTACTCAAATAATAAATCCCAACAAATTTTTGTAGAGAGAAAATAAAGCCAATGTTTGTCACTCTTTTTTCTAACTTCTTTTTCTTCATACTAATTTTCAGTCATACATTTACACAATAAAATATTCTACAGATAAATTCAAACCTTTTCCCCACTTTTTTAATAACACATCCTTCAAAAAAAAAAAATCACTATTCAAAACATCATTTTCTCATTATAACGTACATCAAACAATGGCAAAAACTTTTAAACACAAGAAAACATAATTTTAAAATCTTAATATTTGCATTTATAAGCAATGTCTTGAAAATTAGGTTGAAAATCAAACCTGAAAAGGTCGACCAAATAGTATTTTAGTCGAATTTAAATTTTCTAATTTTTTGGATCAATTTTTTTGGTCAACTCATCAAGTTTTATTTCAACAACGCTATTTATAAAATATAATTTACACGTGACATCCTGAAATACTTGTGCAATAACGATTAACGAATTCTTATCCATTTGCATCGATTTCATTCTCAATTGTTTATATTGAGTCAAGTCTCTTTTTATCCACATATTTTGTGCAACCCATAGATACTATCAACTTATCTATATCAACCATTTCTATCCATATCTATTTATAATTTAAATTATTTATTAACACATTTCCAAAACAAGCTAAGAGCAATGAACACTATTCATAACTGTGTTCATGAACAAGTAAAACTTTACCACTATTCATTCCTATCAGCATGTTCTCAAAATTACATACCAGTGTAAAAATTATCCCTGAATTCAAACAATAAAGAAAGAGACTGCCACAATTTCCCAGTAATTACAATATACAGAACATAGAAGAAACGGCAACTATAATACAGTCGAATCATATAAAACGAACATTCCGTGAAGGGACCAAGGATTCATCTGCATAACTTAAGATACATTTCCAAGTTGTACCTTGACAGATTATTTTGATCTACAAGAAGGTAGAGTGATGCCCCCACAAGCAGCTGCGATTATAATGTACAGTAGTACGACAATCAAACCCGTCAACAGGACTCTGTCAAGGATTATAACATTCGATAAGTAGAAAGAAAATTAAGGCTATAAAGTAAAGACATTCAAGCAATTGAAAGGAGACGTTCTGTAATGGGGATGATTCGTACAGTTCTGGACACTATGGAGGAAGAAAAAGAAGCTAAAAGCTCTGTCCAATACTGCGTGCTCTTACTGGACTAGTGAACTCATCGTTATGCTCTTAAGTGACATCTTCACGAGAAATAAAAGGGAATTTTTTCATTCTTTAACTGAAAGCATCTAAGATACAAGCTGATGGTAAGAGAAAAGGTACAAAAAGAACTTTACGATGTATCTAAGAGAGATTTAATTTTGTGCTAAAATAATATTATTGCAGTTAATGCATTAGAATGATATGCATTTCCCACAGAGAGAAACTTATATTTCAGATTTAAAGCGAACTTGCAATTTAAGCTCATGGTCAAAGACCCAGTTATGATAGACATGCAACCTAAATGCTGATATGTCTAAATGCTAATAAGTCGAATGTTCATAAGTCATAACTCCAATTACTTCCTAAAGTGCAGTGAATAGATGCAATAAAAAAAGCCCAGACCTATGACATTGCGCGTTTATTATATATGGAAAGTTTGTTTGAGGCCCATTTTTAGGATAATAGATTTTGTAATAGTGATTTTTTGGAAAATGTGTAATTAAAAACTACAGAAAAAAATTCTGGTTTTACCTGCAAAATTATTTTATTAAGAGAATGTTGAATGCATGGTTGAAATAAGTTTGGAGAAAAATGAGTTTTTAGAGAATGGAGATCAAATAGCACTGATATAAGCAGGGATACGAGTTACTACATTCAACAATCCCATCCACGAATATGAATATCTGATAATTTTCATCCATCACAATCATTTTCCACATCAACCCAAACCTCAGTTGTTTAATCAGTCAAATAATAGCTCCAATAAATCTTGATGGGGCGACCTACACCAATCAAGTGGACGATCCTACTACATTTCCCAGCTAAATATTGACTAAATCCTCTAAAGTTTGTACATATCCAGTAGTCGTGAAAAACACTTTAACCTCTGTTCGGATCAAGTAGTTTTTTTTTTTTTTTTTAAGTTTATAATCGCTCCAATTTCCAATACAACTTTTTAACCACACATCTTTTCTCTCTCCAATTTTTAATCTTGCATCTACCTCGAGATTGCCAAAAAAACTGGTTTTTAAACTATAAACTTGATCCGAACAGAGGCTTAATATTCTCATCTCAATCATATAGATTGTCTCAAACTTTCTGTTCATTAAACAATGCTCTATTAGTATTTAGCATTAAGGAATCTGAAATCTGGTGCAAGAAACTAGTACGATTGAATAAAAAAGAATATGAAGTGTAAACCCTCACTGCCGGGACAATTAAGTTCGCAAAGTAAATCTTCCAAAACACAAGATTACAGAGACATGTTCATAGATACACACACTTTCATAGTGAATAGTGCAATAGCTCTGGCATTTGCTTATTTTGCTTTCACGAACTTTATAGTCTTTATAGACCATTATGTATAAGGTTCAACTCAAATAGAAGGTTATTATTTATTAAAATACTTACAAAAGCTTGGCATTTTTCATCCACAGAGCTCGATGAAGGCGCTTTGACTGTTTCTTGAAGTGAAATGCACTATCTTGCATGGTTGCTGTTTTGTCAACAAGAAGCTCTATCCTGTCACCTCTTTCTAGTATCTTGTCAATGTTATCCACCATTATTGTACGTACCTTTAGACCATGTTCCATGTGTTAGCTTCATAGTAGTAGGATAAGAACAAGCAGGCTCATAAAATCAACAAAATCATACAAAAGGATAGAGCAGCTAAGGCTCCTTGAATTCTAATATTACTCCAAAGATCAGATGATGCAAATCACGTAGCAATTGTAACCACACGTAACCCACAAAAGATTGACACGACCCAAGAAAGTCAA
Organism: Ligustrum vulgare; assembly: GCA_963555705.1. Taxonomy (NCBI): domain Eukaryota; kingdom Viridiplantae; phylum Streptophyta; class Magnoliopsida; order Lamiales; family Oleaceae; genus Ligustrum; species Ligustrum vulgare. The sequence continues at coordinate 41,610,877 of OY743188.1, read as the reverse complement.
TATGCCCCTGTTTGGTAGGAATTAAAATCTAGATTTTAATCTAAGTCAAAGTCAACAATCAATCTAAACCACAGATTTCGTGGGACCTATAACTTTTCAACCACACATCTTATCAACTTTTATCAAAATCTACTAAAAATCTAATTTTAATCTCCACCAAACAGGGGCTATATCAAAGTTTAGAGATTGATTCAAAATTATTGAACCAAACAACCAACACAATCAATATGATATGTTGACCTCTTGATCACAAGAAATGTAAATCTCACCCCAATTGTTTGAACACCACAAAAAATAAACTTGCAAAGTTCAAATTTTATTCAATAAAGAATAAGTTTATGAAAGCAAATAGTTTCACAATAATCTCTCAGAATAGTCTCAAAAATAATAATACAAAAAATAAGCCTATATGTAAGCAAGGAAATAAAATCCTATTCTAATTAGGAAACTAAATAAATAACCTAATCTAATTGAAAGAGCAATATATTTCCTAATCTCATTAGGAATATAATAAGATAAAACCCATTAAGGGTGGAAATTAAAAAAGCTACCAAAAATTAGACTTCTTATTGAACTAAAATTGGAATTAATTAAAAATTCGCAATATTCTGCCTCGGTAGTTGTAGAACCACAGTTACGGCCGTAACCCTTGTTACACAGGGAATCAATTACGGCCGTCAGTGACTCAGTTACGACTGTAACCGAGTCTCGATTTCGGCTCCTTGAATGACATTGATCCACTTGGTTTCTCTGCTCGACTCCAACATGAGACTTGCTTCTTTAGTTGTCAGAATGTGTTTTCATCCATTGTTACTTGAAGACTTGTATTCGAGCTCTGGATTACATCATTCCCTTATTCTTTAGGATGATTCGTCCCGAATTATAGCTTGGTTCATGATGTTTTAGTGCACCGCCTGGATGAAAAGGAATTTTTTTGCCTCCATTACATAGGATCAACCAATAGTGGACCAATCCATACGTGGTGTGGCTCAAGCCTCCAAGTATATTCAACCTGCAAAAAAGATTTAGCAAAATAGGGTGGAGAATGTTAGTTTCACTAAGTACAAGGTAGGGATCCTTGTACTCATGACATATCATCTCCACCTCCTTTTGAACCACAAAGTTCTTCTCTTCACCTCTTTCAATCTCTTGCTCAATCACCACTTCTAAATTTTTATGTTCAACCACCTCTTCTAATTTCACATTTTCGTGCTCTTGATCCCCTCCTTCAACAATTTTACCTTCATGTTCATGCACCTCCTCAACTATTCACATTTTGGTCTTCCACTTCAATGTTCAAATTTTGAACTTTTACATCTTTATTCAACTCACCCTTCTTCTCAACATTCTTATCCCGATGCTCTACTTGCAACTCAATCACTGCCTTTCTTTCACTAACTATATTTTTACCTTTCCGTGCAATCATATCCTCTTCTAGAAGCTTTAATTGATAATTCAATCTAGATAACAGATCAATATTTTTCTTCACCTCTTTTGATCTTCAAGTGCTTATTCTGGTGTTAAACCAGCTAGGGTAATTGACTTCCCATCCTTAAGAAGCCTGTACCAGTTCCTACCTTTATCATAAATTGCTTTCCTCTCATGCTTCCATGATCTACCCAACAACATATGACAAGACTCTAGAGACATCACATCACATAATACTTCATCACTATATCTCCCAAGGGTGAAACTCGCTTGGACTTGCTTGGTCACTTTGAACTCTCCTCACTCCTTCAGCCATGTCATCCTATAAGGCATATGATATAGTAGTAAAGGCAACCTCAATTTCTCAACCTTGTTGATACTAGCCAAATTAGAGATATACTCCCTATTAATAGCCAAACTACATAGCTTATCACCCACATAACATCTAGTCTTGAAGATAGAACCTGGATCACCATCCATCCCATTATATGGATTTCAAAAATTCAAGAAAACTCAAGAATAATATGATTTTGTCATTGATTAGAAATAGCAGAACGAAAAGAAATTTCAAGAATGATCAAGAATTTAAGGTGCCGTCCTGTTTGTATTTTATTTTGTATTTTCATTTTCGAAAATGTTGTGTTTCCTGTTTTTATTTTTGTTTTCAAATTTGTTGAAAACGCGTTTGATCTGTCATTTCTGAAAACTGTTTTTGAAAATGAAAAACTAGAAAATACGTTCTGTTTAAAATATTGCAGAATACTACTTAAACTATTTTTAATTAATTTTCTTGTAGAATACTACCACCAGAGTCCATTTATCAAGGCATTTTTTGAAATATAACAACAAGAATTTTCACTTAATTTTTTTTTTTTTTTTGTAATGTTGATATTGAATTCAATAAAACTTTATTTAAGTTTAGTTCCAAATTAGGATAATTCTCCAAAAAAAAAAAATTATTTATTTAGGCTTAGTTCCAAGTTAGGATAATTCAAAAAAAAAAAAAAAAAAAATAAAGTTTAGTTCCAAGTTAGGATAATTCTTTATTTTTTAAATCCCAAAAAGCGTTTTCCGCGTTTTGAACATTTTTGTTGAAATACACACAAAACGCCCAAAACGAGGTTTCAGGCGTTTTGTGTACAATTATTGAACCAAGCAACCAACACTATCAATGTGATATATTGACCTCTTGATCACAAGAACTGTAAATCTCACTCAATTGTTTGAATACCACAAGAAATAAACTTGCAAAGTTCAAATTTTATTCAATGAAGAATAAGTTTATGAAAGCAAATAGCCTTACAATAATCTCTCAAAGTTGTCTCAAAATAATACAAAGAACAAGCCTATATGTAGGCAAGGAAATAAAATCCTATTCTAATTAGGAAACTAAATAAATAACCTAATCTAATTGAAAGAGCAATATATTTCCAAATCTCATTAGGAATATAACAAGATAAAACCCAATAGGGGTGGAAATTAAAAAGTTACCAAAAACTAGACTTCTAATTGAACTAAAATTGGAATTAATTAAAAATTAGGAATATTCTGCATCGGTAGTTGCAGAACCACAGTTACAGCCATGGTACCCTTGTTACGACCGTAACCCTTTTTACGCAGGGAGTCAATTACGACCGTAAGTGACTCAGTTATGGCTGTAACCGAGTCTCGGTTTCGGCTCCTTGAATGACATTGATCCACTTGATTTATCGGCTTGACTCCAACATGAGATTTGCTTCTTTAGTTGCCAAGAATGCGTTTTCATCCATTGTTACTTGAAGACTTGTATTCGGGCTCTGTATCACATCACAGGAGCCAATTAAAAAATATATATATTCTAACATTTTACAATAATTTTATATAATATGATTTTTATAAAAGTTATCACAAAATGATATACAAAAATAATAAAAACAATGCATATTAGAAACTGTTATACAAGAAAATGATTCCTGCTTACAACATATATGCAATCATTTGCAGCAAAGGAGGAGCTTAGGATTCTTGTTGAGCCAAATGAGAATGAGAGAGAAAGAGAGAGATCTGATGCATCTTGAATTGTTTCACCTACACAATGTATAAGATATTAAGATTGTTTGACTTCATCTCGATTTTAATCTTGTTGTTCATACCTCTAGCTTATACTTCTCCTACTACTTGATTTCTAGACCTACCCATTTTAAAACACGAGAAAGTTGCTTCCACTGTCACTGGTTCAGGAGAAGACCAGAGGACTCTGGCTTATATTTTTATTGTCAAGAATTTTTTAAATGGGCAGCTAGGTATTTCACCACGTAAATTTATGCTTTAACTGTACAAAAGAAGAGGAGGATATTATACTTAAAACGTGTCAAACTAAGACAAAGTGATTATTTGATATATTAAATTGAGGACAAGGTTAGCATCAGAAAAGTGTCCACCTCTCTAACACAAGGCAAAACCTCAGAGAAAATACTCCGGCTACAGATGCTCGACTTAGAGGTGGCAAATGGGTTGAGCCGCTCGTCGGCTCGGCTCGTAAAAATACGAATCACGAGCGACTAGGCTCGTTATTTTAACGAGCCAATCACTGGCTCGTGGAGACGTGCCATGAGCCTCGTAATTCTTTTAACCCAAAATACCATTTTTTAAGGGGGGGGAAAAAAATTACCACGAGGGGCTCGTGGAGACGAGCCACCCAAAATACTTTTTTTTTTTTTTGTTGAAGAAAAAGTAAAATAAAAAAAAATTATAATTTTTTTTTTTAATGGCTCACGGCCAAGCTCGGCTCATACGAGCTGCGAGCCTATCATTCACGTTAAAGAGCCAGCTCGGCTCGGCCCGGCCCGACCCATTGTCAACTCTAGCTCAACTCCAGCTACAGATGCTCAATAATCACAGATGGCAATACAAAACAAAAGGCAAAATTGCAAGAACTTAAAAGCCCACACAAATGCAGTAAAAACCAAGAAACATACAGTATAATTTATCAATATAAACAATATTACAATATAGATTTGATCTTCCCAATTAACCATATAATTAAGATCTTTTATAAAAAATTGATGACGTAACCAGCTTCATACACATAGCAACAAAATATAAACGACTAAAGGAAAAACAACATTTCAAGCCATAATAAAGCGAATTCTCTTTTTTGCTCTTTTGGGAGTTGGCTAAAGGTGACAAAGTAATCTTACCTCACTAACTTCTCCTCTGACACGGTTGAGTGTGTCTGCACTAGGATTACTGGAGAAAAACTCCATTTGTTGATGCAAGACCCTTGAGAATTCATCATTCATAGCATAAGCAGGAGCATAAGGAGCCACTCTTCCATAGTTTTTCATGAATCGCATCTGAATATCCTCCAAATATGAGAATGGGATTCTCCCTGGAGAGAAGTGTCAAAATACGAGTTTTATATATAGAAGAGAAAAGAGGAAAAATATTATGCACAAACATAAAAAAATTACTTCTAAAATTTGAAGGAGAAAATCCAATAAGATGTAAATCCCCACAAAATGCAATTCTAGATGCATATAGATAGTCCAAATATCTCAAAGAATCCATATGGTGAATTGACATATGAATAGGTCTCGGGATAAACAGATTGGAGAAAGTGATAAGATCCTATAAGCACATAAAACAATAAAAAATTGAGCACCTCATTGTCTAAAAAGAAATCCCATTGCGAGAAGAGAAGTATGGTTTACCACTGGTAAGTAATGCAGTCATAACTTGCACCTATTATTGAGGAAAAGAAGTTAACAACGGAATGAGCATATACTATCCAAAAGTCCAATAAGTTCCCTCGAGTCCTCGTCCCCAGAATTTTGTCTGAACACCCCAAATGTTGGATTCCATTTATTTATCTCTTGAACAATTGAACAGAGAATCCTGTGAAGTTCAAAACTATGCCTCATACGGGAACTACCAAAACTGGGATAATTGAGTTTATAACAGTCTTCTACAAACCAATTGATGCTAAATAAATTTTGCTGTCAATAAACCTGAGAGCAGTTCACCAAAAAGTTGTGCAAAAGCCACATTCTTTGTAAGAACAACAAAGGAAAAGTACCAAGGGAACTTATGGCCAAAATGGTTGGTGAGGAAAAATAATTAAGATGGGTTACAGTATAAAGATATATGCTAAGAGAAATGTGTTACTGTCAAATTGGGCTAAAAACCAGTCTGTGTTTCAAGTGAACTAATCTACGCCTCTAGGTTTTCCTAATCGCTATCCTTTTCCATAGAACACTTGTATCTCAAAACATTCTCACAATGATGCCATCTACTTTATCTGTATTGAAGTTAATAATTGTGTGGCTTTATTGGATCTTTCTATTTGTAAGTCATGGATACAAAGCTAATAGAGTTCAAAAAATTGAAATATCAATCAACCCTCAAGAAAATACAGTTCCACCATTGCAATCCCGTTTTCTACCTTGATATTTTAAACGCTGATCAACTATAAAAAGCTATAATAATAGCAGGACATTATTTGTACTCACAAGAAAACCTAAAAATGATAAAAAAACAATGAGACCAAACCTTAATAAACTAAACCGTAAACTGTAAGCCACATCCAACAAACACTCCCAGAAACATAGTAAATTGTAACATAACTTGTTAAACAGTTTACTAACAAAGTATTTGCAGATTGTAAGTAAACAGAAAATATACAGTAAGCTGTATATAGTAATATACAGTAAGCAGTAAACAAAATGTTCTTGAGCAGTAAACAAAATGAACGCTGGAGCCGGGGCCTGTGTTCAACACAGTGTCCTTAAAGCAATATTCGCCCTCTCACCGGAATAACTCGAGCGCTTGCTTCCCAGGATACAGCGGCTGGAACTGCAGCTGTGCAGGCGAACGAAAAATGTGCTTGAACAGAATCACCAAGACTGGAAGAAGGAATGCAGGAAGCTGGACAGACAAATGCAGAGAGATTTTCGTGGTTGTTGTGTGTCTGGACTGAAGAAATTGTTGCTGTATATATAGGCAGGGAGGAGCCTTTGCATTTAGTACTGCATTTGAATTCTGTATTTACTCCAGACGTTTTGGAGTTACAACTGCATTTGAATTCTGCACTTACTCCTGCATTTGAATTCCAGGCGTTTTTGGAGTTACAAGTTAAATGGAAATCAGTTTGGAGTTATGTTTTAAATGAAAAATTCAAAACAGAATTCCAAAACGTGGCTTGTACTTTGTGGCCAATTTTTGACTCGTTCGGTCCGACATTCGTGTACGCAGGTCGCGCCCGCACACAAGTTCAAGGCTCGAAGGCCAAGTCGGTCCAAGATTTGCACCCCCCCCTGCGGGCGCGTAGGCCATGGAGGAGTCTCTATGCAACAAATGGTTACACCTTACAAATTGTTAACCATATATAAATTGGTCCACAAACTCATTTCTATCCTATGTGGGATAACTATTTAAGCATTCCCAACATTTCCACATTTTTCCACTTTCCAATGTGGGATGGAACTATTATTTATAGCCTCCACTTATTCCCACTTTTCCATTTCTAACCAATGTGGGATTGTAATCCCTTTTAAGACTCCTCTTCAAATCCCAATTTTCAATCAATGTGGGATCAATTTCACATTTACTCAAGTGAAAATCAATTGCCAGATATATTTTCCAACAATCCCCCACATGAATGTAAATTGATAGAGACACGGAATATTTGGTGATAAAGTTCCACAGTTGAAACCTGCATAGGATAGGTAGGGGTTTCCTTTGAACCTTCCCTTGTGAAAATACATTTACTTTACTAGCTGATCAGTAGACGCGATGTCTTTGAACTGTTCTTCCTTCTGTGTAAACGATGATGTACTTCACACAGGATTCTTCCTAACACATTTTAGTTCTCATGGGTATGTTCGTTTGTGGCCATGAACATATGCCTGGTTCAGTGAGAGTTGTTAAGAATTAGCCTCATAATTCCCTTCGAAGCGGCCCCACTTCTCTCTCACATAGGTGATTTCTTAATCAAGAGTAACCCGCATTACTCCGCTCGGATTTCCGACGCATAAGAATCATTAAAAGCTTATTGCTTATCCTCTCCTTACGGGCATCACTGTTATTACAGGAATGGACAGGAGATAACCCCCACAGTGATCCTATTAAGTATTTGTAATTAGGTTTTCTCATTGAACCTAGATCTTGGGATCTCCAGTCAGCTAGGTTGAGTTTCCATTACAATAACTTATTCTTTTAGAGGCTTAAGTCCCATTCCTCTCGATGACTTTGCAACTAACTCTCTATTTAACCCTTTGGTTAGCGGATCCGCAATGTTATCTTTTGACTTTACATAGTCAATCGAGATAACTCCAGTTGAGAGTAACTGTCTTATGGTATTATGTCTACGACGTATGTGTCTAGACTTACCATTGTACATGTTGCTTTGTGCCCTTCCAATCGCAGATTGACTATCACAATGTATGCAAATTGCTGGCACAGGTTTTGACCATCTTGGAATATCCTCTAAGAAATTGCGTAGCCATTCAGCCTCTTCACCACATTTATCTAGAGCTATAAACTCAGATTCCATGGTAGATCTCGCAATAACTGTTTGTTTAGAGGATTTCCATGATATAGCTGCACCTCCTAGTGTGAACACGAATCCACTAGTAGACTTTGAGTCTTTTATATCAGATATCCAATTAGCATCACTATATCCTTCAATGACTGCCGGATATCTGGTATAGTGCAATCCATAATTACGAGTATATCTCAAGTATCTTAGTACTCTTACTATTCCTTTCCAATGGTCAGACCCTGGATTACTAGTATATCTACTCAGCTTGCTAACTGCGTAAGCTATATCTGGTCTTGTACAACTCATTAGGTACATAAGACTTCCGATTATTCTAGAGTACTCTACTTGAAAAATACCATCGCCTCTATTTTTCGATAGATGTTGACTTGTATCTATTGGTGTTCTTGCTACGCCAGTATCATCATTATTGAATTTTTCCAAAATCTTGTCCACATAATGTGACTGACTTAGAACAAGTCCATCTGATGTTCTTGAAATTTTAACTCCAAGAATCACATCAGCTAAACCCATATCCTTCATGTCGAATCTTGAATTCAACATGCTTTTAGTAGATTTAATCATCTTATCGTTGCTGCCAACGATGAGCATGTCGTCAACATAAAGGCATAAAATGACATAACCATTTTTTGTGTCTTTGATGTAAACGCATTTGTCACATTCATTGATTTTAAATCCACTTTCCATCATTGCTTTGTCAAATTTTTCATGCCATTGTTTTGGTGCTTGTTTCAAGCCGTATAATGACTTTACCAATTTACACACCTTGTTTTCTTGTCCTGGTGCAGAAAACCCCTCAGGTTGTTCCATGTAGATTTCTTCTTCTAAATCTCCATTTAGAAAAGCAGTTTTGACATCCATTTGATGTACTTCGAGATTGTATAAAGATGCAATCGCTAATATTAATCGAATGGAAGTTATTCTCGTTACCGGAGAATAAGTGTCAAAGTAGTCAAGGCCTTCTCGTTGCCGATATCCTTTAATTACAAGTCTTGCCTTGTACTTATCAATAGTTCCATCTGCTTTCATTTTCCTTTTGAAAATCCATTTGTAGCCTAGTGGTTTGCTTCCCGGGGGAAGATCAACCAGTTCCCATGTATGGTTTTGCAGAATGGAATCTATTTCACTTTTAATTGCCTCTTTCCATTGAGGTCCTTCTGAAGAGTTTACAGCTTCTTTGAAGCTTTGAGGTTCAGTTTCTAGCATATAGGTCAGAAAATCAGGACCGTAAGATTTTTCTGTCCTTTCACGTTTGCTACGTCTTGGTTCAACCTCTTGATCCTGACTATTTTCAATCATGGTCTCATGCGTTCGTTTAGAGGAACTTGGTTCTTCTTTGGACTTGTATGGAAATACGTGTTCAAAGAACGATGCATTTCTCGATTCCATTATCGTGTTTTTGTGTATATCAGAAATTTTAGAATCAAACACAAGAAACCGATAAGCACTACTATTATGTGCATATCCAATAAATATGCAATCAATAGTTTTTGGTCCTATTTTCACCTTCTTTGGTGTAGGTACAGCCACTTTGGCAAGACACCCCCACACTCGTAAATATTTGTAGGAAGGCTTTCTTCCTTTCAATAACTCGTAGGGACTCTTATCTTCTTTCTTTCGGGGCACCTTATTTAAAAGGTAATTAGCTGATAACACAGCTTCTCCCCACATGTTTTGAGGTAACCCAGAACTCAACAACATTGCATTCATCATTTCTTTCAATGTTCTATTTTTTCGTTCAGCAACACCATTTTGTTGAGGTGAATAAGGTGCTGTTGTTTCATGTTTAATTCCATGTTGTGCACAGAATTCAGCAAACGGTGATTCATATTCACCACCTCTATCACTTCTCAACACTTTGATCTTCTTGTTGAGTTGATTTTCAATTTCATTTTTATAGAGAACAAATTTCTCTATCGCTTCATCTTTACTTTTAAGCAAATACACAAAACAATATTTTGTGCTATCGTCAATAAAAGTAATAAAATATTTGTTGCCTCCCCTTGTTTGTACAGATTTTAAATCACATACATCGGTGTGAATTAAATCAAGCGGTTTAGTTTTTCTTTCAACGGATTGAAATGATGACCTTGTCAATTTTGCCTCAACACAAGTTTCACACTTATGTTTATTATCAATTTGGAATGTAGGTATGCAATTCAAGTTAATTAGTCTACGCAAAGTGTCGTAATTAACATGTCCTAGTCTACCATGCCACAAATTGGAAGACTCAAGCAAGTAAACGGAAGAGTTATTCATTTTATTAATTTTTGGCTTAATAGCCATTACATTAAGCTTAAAAAGCCCATCACTAACATAACCCTTTCCTACAAACATTCCAGATTTAGACAAAATAACCTTGTCTGATTCAAACACCATGCGGAAGCCATGTTTGTTCAACAGCGAGCCGGATACCAAATTCTTGCGAATCTCCGGCACATAGAGCACGTTGTTTAGAGTCAGCTCTTTCCCAGACGTCATCTTTAGAACCACCTTTCCATGGCCCTTGATTTCAGAAGTCGCTGAATTTCCCATGTACAGCTTCTCCCCATCCGCTGCTTCAAAACCACTAAACAACTCCTTGTCGGAGCAAACATGTCGGGTGGCACCGGTATCTATCCACCATTCTCTCGGATTTGAACCCACCAGGTTCACTTCAGAAATGACAGCTGTAAGGTTGATGTCAGATGGATCTTCAACCATGTTTGCTTCTTTCTTCTTCTTCGGCAAACGGCACTCCGTTGACTTGTGACCAATTTTGTCACAATTGAAGCATTTTCCTTGAAACTTCTTTTTAGAAATTCCGCCCTTGGGCCCCAACTTGAGCCCTTTGCTACTAGATGGCCCAGACTTGGTTTTGTTAGGTTTGGAGCTTTGCCCATGCTCCACAACATTTGCTTTAGCCACAACCGGATTGATCCCTCTTTCAGAACTTTTGTTGTCTTCTTCTATTCGAAGTCTAACAATTAGTTCCTCAACATTCATTTCCTTTCGCTTATGCTTTAGGTAGTTTTTAAAATCCTTCCATGCAGGTGGTAGTTTTTCAATTATACAAGCCACTTGGAAGGACTCGCTCACAACCATTCCCTCGGAATGAATTTCATGCAATATCACTTGAAGTTCTTGTACTTGACTGATTACAGGTTTGGAGTCCACCATTTTTTATTCCAAAAAGCGACCAACAAGAAACTTCTTGGCCCCGGCATCCTCGGTTTTATACTTTTTGTCTAAAGATTCCCATAATTCCTTAGCCGTTTTTATTGTGCAGTATACGTTATATAGTGAATCAGCCAAACTATTCATCACATAATTCCGGCACAGGAAATCCGAGTGCTTCCAAGCATCAACTGCACTAACTGCTTGAATGTCTCCTTCACCCTCTTGGAGCACTGGAGCATTTTCAGTCAAGAACCTCGCAAGATTCAAAGTGGTCAGGTAGAATAACATCTTTTGCTGCCACCTTTTGAAATTCAGCCCATTGAATTTCTCCGGTTTTTCCCCATGGTTAACTGGAACAGTCACAGTTGTAGCTGCAGTTTGAGCCACGGTTTGTGTCAAAGCATGACTTGGCAATTTAGCCACAGGTTGAGTCACAACAGGACTTGGCATAGCCACAGTCGAACTTGGCGTAACCACAACAGAACTTGGCATAGCCACAGTCGAACTTGGCGTAGCCACAGCCTGAGCCACCGTCTGATTTTCAGCAGTAGCCACATCCATGTTGATAGGTGTATTTTCCATTTCTGAAACACAATCAGAATATTAGTATCAAATGATATAAATCAATTAGCCTTAAGAAATCTGCTTTTGAAAACGTTTCTGTAAACTGTTTAACAAAAAAGAATATTGCTTTAAGTTTGTAACATAACTTGTTAAACAGTTTACTAACAAAGTATTTGCAGATTGTAAGTAAACAGAAAATATACAGTAAGCTGTATATAGTAATATACAGTAAGCAGTAAACAAAATGTTCTTGAGCAGTAAACAAAATGAACGCTGGAGCCGGGGCCTGTGTTCAACACAGTGTCCTTAAAGCAATATTCGCCCTCTCACCGGAATAACTCGAGCGCTTGCTTCCCAGGATACAGCGGCTGGAACTGCAGCTGTGCAGGCGAACGAAAAATGTGCTTGAACAGAATCACCAAGACTGGAAGAAGGAATGCAGGAAGCTGGACAGACAAATGCAGAGAGATTTTCGTGGTTGTTGTGTGTCTGGACTGAAGAAATTGTTGCTGTATATATAGGCAGGGAGGAGCCTTTGCATTTAGTACTGCATTTGAATTCTGTATTTACTCCAGACGTTTTGGAGTTACAACTGCATTTGAATTCTGCACTTACTCCTGCATTTGAATTCCAGGCGTTTTTGGAGTTACAAGTTAAATGGAAATCAGTTTGGAGTTATGTTTTAAATGAAAAATTCAAAACAGAATTCCAAAACGTGGCTTGTACTTTGTGGCCAATTTTTGACTCGTTCGGTCCGACATTCGTGTACGCAGGTCGCGCCCGCACACAAGTTCAAGGCTCGAAGGCCAAGTCGGTCCAAGATTTGCACCCCCCCCTGCGGGCGCGTAGGCCATGGAGGAGTCTCTATGCAACAAATGGTTACACCTTACAAATTGTTAACCATATATAAATTGGTCCACAAACTCATTTCTATCCTATGTGGGATAACTATTTAAGCATTCCCAACATTTCCACATTTTTCCACTTTCCAATGTGGGATGGAACTATTATTTATAGCCTCCACTTATTCCCACTTTTCCATTTCTAACCAATGTGGGATTGTAATCCCTTTTAAGACTCCTCTTCAAATCCCAATTTTCAATCAATGTGGGATCAATTTCACATTTACTCAAGTGAAAATCAATTGCCAGATATATTTTCCAACATAAATTTCATTAGCAAAAAAATGTAATTATAATTTCTAGATTTTTCTTCTTCTATGCTTACTTCCGAAGGTATCATTTGCCATACAGAGGAAGGTGAGTCCATCCGATCGAAGGATGTGGAATATGTACCGATCCTGGGAGAAACAGAGCCTCGAGTCCACCTGCTCCGTCTCCGACAGCTTCTCCAGTATCCTCCGCGCCACCGCCGGAGCGTTCCCCGTAACGGCGCAGAACTCTGCCAACACCGTAGTCCCTCGTGCCACCACCCCATACAGTATCGCCATCAAAATATTGTGTGTATATATATAATTAAAGTGGAAATTCAAGTGGCATAAATTACAAATACACTCGATTGACTTAATATTGATAGCTGGATCTTCTTCCCCGAGGGGATGGGGGGTGGGGTGGGCGAAAATTGAATGAAGACAGAAGAGTTTGATAGCGTGACAGCAGGTTACTTGAAAGTTGAAACGTTTGTATTACCCAGTGTTTTCAAACTCGCCCTGACCCGATCGGGTCGATCCAAACCCCCTATCCGGACAAAAATTCGGCCGATTCGGTCAACGCAAACACGAGTTTGACCCAGATTTTATATTTTATATTTTTTAATAATAGTCTAATTAAATGTTTCGTGAACAAAATGTTACCAAAGAGAGGCATTATACAAACATGAGCTAGGAACTTTAAAATGAATTAAAAGGGGAATTTGGTGTCAATGATTAGAGATGGTAAAAAAATCGATTCGCTCCACTAATTTGTCGATCCGATCCAAAAAAATCTCGATCCGAGGATTGGAACGGGGCGGGAAAGATCGACATCGATCCGCTTCGATCTGTCCCGTATAAATTAAAAAAATAAAATTTAATAAAAAATTATTTTTTAAAATTTTTTCTTAAAAATTTAGTTTAAATTATATTTTAAAAAAATAAAAAAATTCATGGACGGATCGACCTGCGGATCAGGGTGCCGATTCACCCCAAAAATTGGCAGATCCGAATCGGCCAAAAAGTTCGGGACTGGACGGATTGGCCAGATCTGCCCCCGTTGCCAACACTACTAGTGATCTTTAGAGCCCGTTTGATCTATGGAAAAGTTTTGGTTTTTGTGATTTTTTTTTTTTTTTTTTTTTAATGGATGTATGATTTAGATTGGTTTGAAAAGTAAACAATTGTGGACTTAACTAGTGATGGATGATGTGATTGAGTTTGAAATTTTTTTGTAAAAATTCTTGATAAAGCAAACAAGCTCTTAATCTATGGTGTTGCTGCATGAATGGATCCTAACCTTCAAATCTTGGTGCAAACATTATTGAACTTCCACTTAATAGCCTTTTGATTTGATGGTTAAGACTTACTATATGTTCTGCAACATTTTATTTGGTTTATATATGTTTTTTCGGTAAATTGTGTGATTAAAAAATGTATCTCAAGGTTAAGATAAATCTCAATCCAGTTGACACTTTCTCATTGGAAATTGAGGAGATGACTTGTGCAAATACACATGGACACCTTCCCAATCTCCAATGAATATGTGTCAATTGAGTTAAAATTAATTTTAATCTTGAGATAAATAGCATTACTCTTATCATAAACTTGATTTTACTTAGAATACTAACTTCATGCTCTCGGCTAACTGGACCCCTTGCAATAGGGGCTCGTTAATTACTTTTTTGAGAGGCCTATTGCAAAGAGACAGCTCTTTGAGGGCACCTATTTGTAGCGATCCAGAATTTTTACTCAATAAATAATTATTTTAATATTTAGAAAATTGTGTCGCTACTATTTCACCTATTATTTTGAAGTTAATGCCGCGACGGATTCGTCTAGCCAAGTCAAGAAATATCGAATTTGTTCAATTTTAAATTAAAATCCGAATTTCTAAAATTATGTTATTTTAATTATTTATTCAAAGTATTATTTTCAAAATCATTTTGAATTCCAAAATTATTAAAATATCTCAATTTTCCTTATTTAAATTATTTCAAGTCCAAAATACGTAATTCAATTTTTATCTCAAAATTTATTTATTTTCAAATTTATTTTCAGTCCAAAATATATCAGTTTTAAATACATTTTCAAATCAAAGTTAGTCAAATATTTAGTTAATTATCCTAAACTAATCCACCAAAATTATTCCACACGTACTCTCCTTCCACCAAGGCAACAACCATATTATTTTTCTTCTTTTTACTAAAGCAAATATTCTCCACTAAAACCACCATCATTTTGCTAAATACTTTACATTTTTCTCTTCCACCCATTCATTATCATTATGTCTTGAGACATAATGATTCACACACCATTTGCATTCCAACTCATCTCCACTACCATTTGCATTCCAACTCATTTATGAATCAACCATCCATTACCAATTTCTCCCAGTTCAATCCATTCCAGCTCTAAGTCCACTGCGGCATCTAAATCACGCAGACACCAATCACCACCCATTTCCAAACAGTTATTCATTTCAGTCACCATCAACACCAAATAAGCCGTTAATCAGTGTATACAATCTGCAAATTTCAATAACAATCATCTGTATCACCACTGTCAACCAACAATCCTCAATCCAGCTACCACAATTATCAGTTGCAGCCATCACCAAATTCATCATCCCCAAACCATCACTGATTTCCAACTCACCTCCACCATTTCCTCTATAATTCATTATCAATACCACCACTGCCGAATCACCAAACATTGAAATCAACCACAGTATTCATCATTTCATCATCGATCAAATCCTTCCACCAAATCAAATCATCACCGCTACTGCCTAAACACTAAGTCCGCGCAATCCCATCGCCTCCACTGCCCAGCCCCAAATCAACTCCAATTCAAACTCAAATTAAAACGAAAACCAAGAAATAGAAGAAGCCCAGTTACTTACCTCAATCGCCGCTCCCTTCGCAGGAATTTCAGACCCAAATCGCAACCCTAAATCTGAACCCAAGCCTCGTTTTATCTCTGATTTCACATTCAATCCGCTCAAAAAAAACCTTAACCACTCTCTGACCGCTTCTTGCCGATACCGGCGACGACATTGCGCCGGTAACCCGCCGGCTATAGCACAATTTTCCTAAAATATCCACCGTCGCTGCCTTCTCTGTTTCTCTCGTCTCTCTCTCTTTACCTCTGATGGATATGAATGAGAGAGTAAAAATCTGATTTAATATTTTAAAATTTTCAGAATTTGCAAATTAGCCCCAAGTTTGAAAAGTTATTCAATTCAGTCCCTATGGTTTTAAAACAATTCACTTCAGTCGTTTAAGTTTTAAATGATTTTAATCAGCCATTTCATTTTAAAAATCTGATCAATTCAGTCCCTGCTGATTTACTTTATTTGATTTTAAGCCCAAGTTTTAAAAGTATTCATTTTAGTCCCTCAACTTTCAAAATATCTATTTTTGTCCTGAACTTTTCAAAAGTATTCATTTTAGCCCCTCAACTTTCAAAACATCAATTTTAGTCCTCAAATTATAATTTATCATTTTGAACTATATATTCGATATACTAAAGTGACTTATTGGCTAAGACGAAGCGTACGGAGAATTTAAAGAAATTGAAGTCATTCCCGCTCAACTTTGCACTCGTCGGATTTGAGGTAGACTCGCACTTATTAATTGATTTAAATTATGATTTCATATGAATGTCATGTGACTTGTGAAAGTCAATTTTTAAGAAAAGCAAGTATGTTTTTTATGAAAGGTAAATATACCTTATGTTTTTATGAAAAGTAAGTATGTTTTTATGAAAAGAAAATATACTTTATGTTTTTACGAAAAGTAAGTATACCCTATGCTTCACGAAAATGTTTTTTTTGGATCATTGCTATGAAATCAATCTACCAAGATTGTTATGGGTCCCATATGATAAGTTATGATATGTTAAGGGGACCGGAGTTTTAGTAGCGCTACACATAAGAATTCTTGCCACGAAGTTCGGTAACATTCTTGTGTCTCCTATGTTTATGAGGATTTGCCACGAAGTTCGGTAAAATTCCTATGTTTCCATATGTTTATGAGGATTTGCCACCTAAGTTCGGTAAAATTCCTGTCGCATATGTTTATGAGGATTTCGATCCTATCTTATGTTATGATGCAATTGATCCCTATGAATTTCAAAAATTATGCTTGGTATACTTACTGCATAAGAATTCTTGCCACCGAAGTTCGGTAAAATTCTTATGTTTATGAGGATTTCAATCCTATCCTATGTTATGATGAAAACTTACTGTGATTTTACTGCATAAGAATTCTTATCACCTAAGTTCGGTAAAATTCTTGTGTCTCCCTATGTTTATGAGGATTTCGATCCTATCCTACGTTATGCTTTCAAAAGAAAATTATGCTTGGCATAATTAAAATGTGTTTTATAAGTATATGGTTTTCAAAGAGATGTTTTCAAAGAGCTATTTTCAAAGAGCCTATGATTTGCAAAATATGTCCCGTGCTGTAATGCACAATATGAGTTTTATCAAGAGCAGTTTTATAAAGAAGCTCTATCAATGCCCGTTTTATAAAGAGCCGGGATTTATGTGTTTAATCATCTTATAAATTAAATTAATTTGCGATGAGTCTACTGAGTATTTCCCCCATGAAATACTCACCCTACTTTTTAACAGTTTTGCAGATTTCGGAGACGGTGGCGAGCGATGAATGATGGTGGCAATAATCGTTAAACGGTTGAAAGTTTGACGTTAATGATTTCCGTATTTTTCCAAACAATCGAATAATTTAGAGAAGTTCATTTATTTGAGAAATTATGACATTGTCAATTTCTTTACAAAATTAATGGTTCGATTTACTATTTCAAATGGTTTCATAAATGTTTCAATTTTATCGGCCATTACAGTTTATTTAATGTTGCCAAAAATGAATTTCAATTATTTCTTCCGCAAAAATATTATTCGAAAAATTTAGACAGAAAATGACGTAGTGAATCGGGTATACGGAACTCGGAGCGCTACACTATTGCAAGAAAACAATTCCTCATTGATGAGGAGTAAAGAGTCTCATTACTTCGTACTAGAAATATTTTCTTGAAGAATCAAATCTTTTCTTGGAGAAAGCTTTAATGGAATCTGATACTGATATTGAAGGAGCTGGCAGATTCACATTCTTAGGAAGAGAATGGTACTAAACTATTTATTAAATATAATAAACATGATTTTAGGTGGAATTGACATTTATTAAACAACATTTAAAGCCATACATTCCAACAAAGAGGTGTGTATAGGAGATAACTGATTGTATCGTAGAAATCAACGTAATATAGACGCCATGAACGACTTCTTAGATGTCATCAGACACGTGATATAATTTATATCAAGCTAATATGGAGGAAGAATCGTGTCATAAAACAAAATGCAACAGAATTGCTTCATAATAAGTTTTGCTTCGTGAAATTGAGTCAATCTTGCACTTGGTCAGATTCCTTCTTCTTCGACCCATAATACCATCCAAAAGCAGCAAAAGCAGTTGCAATACCTGCTACAACAGCATAGTTTCTATAGCTGTCAGTCGACACTTTGGGTGTTGAAGAGGACTGGCCACTTGGTTTGGCATCAGGTATTGAACCCGAGCCTCCTGAGTCTGTTGCAGAGGTTGTTTCTGGTTTTGGGCCCTGGGAACGATCACAACTGTAAATCTTATGTTGAAGCTTATAATCCAGAAAAATTTAAAGTTCACACATTGATAAAGTATCTAACCATTTGCTTCCAATTGAACAAATAAAGTTTTAGAAAGTTCCCCACTTCCCATCATCACAAAAGCAATGTGCTTGGCTATGAAAAAGTACACTTATAATAAGTAATTTAGTTCCAAACTAGATAGTTTTTTTATTGCTAACTGCCTTTAGTGTACCTCCGAAGCCATGCTGCGCGCCTGCGCCAATGACACAATGAACTATCTATGTGACTAAGAGCTGTTACAACCTAGGCTAACTTATTTTGGCACTAAGATAGAGACTTATTTTCAAACTAATTTTTCTAACTCAATGTCAAATACCCAAATATGGTTGAACATAAAAGTTACTTTTACTTTTTTCTTTAAGCTTAGCCAAACATTTATTTGTACTTTCATCATGAAAGGCATACTCAGTTTGGTTCTTAACTAAGTGACTCAGACTAAATTTTGAACCCTTAGGCTTTCAGGAGCTTCCACCAAAACTTTTAAAACAAAATGATTGTCTACATCAAATCTAATCTGTGCAGTTTGTTTACGCAAAACCTCGGGATTAAGCAGCATACATAATTTATACAAGTATATAGCATAGGTATACCTCACGAGCGAGTTTCTCCAGCTTCTCTTGCTCCTTTTTCTACAAAGAATGCAAAAGTTTCAGCAGTCGAAAAATCTAAATAGTTTTGAAACAAGAGTTATAGACTTCATGTTCCTGAATGCAAAAGTAAGAGTATGCACTTTGGGCAAAAATACAAAATTGAACAGCCACTGAGATCGATAGAATAAGAACCCCACTCAACAGGTAAATCATATATAATCTAAAAGAGAAACAAGAGTGAAGCTAGTAAACACAGAAATAATAAGTTATTTTTGTTGGGCCAAAAAGCACAGAGCTCTACTTTAGATGAGAGAATTTTTGACAACTTGAAATAGATTCCAAGATTTGAAGCTCGAGTAAGGTTACAAAAGTAGTAAACTGGAATGCCAAATTAAGAGAGACAAGCATTACTGTAAAAATTAGTATTAATTCAATTTAGCCCCTATTTGCTTTGGATAAAAAAATAGAATTTTAGTAGATTTTGATAAAATGTTGATAAATTTGTGGGTCCCATGAAATGTATAGTTGAAAATGAGTTTGGAAAGAAATGGGTTCCAAACGGGGGCTTACTAATAAAGATGGAAGACCTCACTTAGACATAATTGGGGGGAGAAGATAACTTGGAAGAATTTTTATTTAATACTAAGCAACTAAGTTAAACTATTCTTTATCATGGCATGCTGGCAGTGTGAACTGATTTAAATGTCTTATAAACCCTAGTTCAAGGTCAGAACTATTTATGGACATCATGCCCCTGTTTGATCCGCATTAAAATCTCTTTCCTCCGTTTGGTAACACTGTTTGGTTTATAAACTGGTTTATTTATGATTTTAAGGTAAAAAGTAGTGGTTGAACATTGGAGAGAGAAAAGTGTGTGATTAAAAAGTGATTTGAAAAATTGTGTGATTTATAAAATGGTTTATAAACCAAAAAAACGTACAGTTACCAAACACAGGCGGGTTTTTGCATTTTTGTACAGTCATTTTATATTAAATTACTGTCTGATGGTACAGTATCTGAACCAGGCATGATTGCTGTGCAGAAGTCGTTGAAACATTCTTTAACCAAATTACCCACCGTTCAAAGACGCGTCAGCAAACACTCAAAATTGTAACCAAGCATTTGAGGGCAATTTGGAAAGTTAAGAAAATCAATAGACACTTTGTCAGGCCGGCTGTAATCTTTGAGACTTTTTTCAATGCAGGGACCCACAGCCGCCAAATTTTGATTTGACAATAAACTCACTAAAATGTGAATCAAGCAGACGCTGCGTATAAATGCTACACTAATTTTCTAATAATTTTTCATATTTTCCAGCAATTTTACCTTATTTATGCAAATTTCAAAATGTTATTTATGCTCTGTTCTTTCACACTAAAACATTTATAAATTGTTCCACCTATGTTTAAGGTAAAATCTGTGGTTAAAAAGTGGAGAGAGAAAATGTGTGTGGTTAAAAAGTGGTTTGAAAAATTGTGTTGTTTATAAGCTGGTTTAAAAATTGTAATGATTCCGTTAAAGAACAAAGACTAAACTTCAAAATACATTTTATGCTTTACGAAAATAGTTGAATTCGAAAACTTGCGGTTATGGAGCATTTGCTTGCCCTACTGATTAAATGCCTCACCTGTGCCTTCACCCTTAAAAACAGCTTGAGATGAATTAATAAGAGAAAGTAGTAATAAGCTCTCTTGCAGATAATTGCTCATCATTTCATTTAATCTTTTAGAGAATAAAAGAAGCCATAGTATTGGCCTCATCAAGTAAATTGACGACAATTCCTGATTATCGCTCATACGCTCAGAATGCATCATATGACTTAAGCATGAAGATAATTGGAGGAAAGACTTGGTAGGATGTTAAATAGTAAAACAGAAAGGCAAATTTATTTTTCGGGAAGACCTGACCTATAAACTTTGTAGCACGGACACTTCAATTAGGATAGCGTGTCCGTGTCCGATATGTGTCGAACTCGTGTCGGATACGACACACCTCTGACACTCTACTATGATCATTATTCTTTCTTTACAAGAGAAATCATATATTTTTTAACTTAAAATTGGTATAAAGTTACAAATAGGTACTCAAAGTTAAAAGATTTCAACAAACAAAGTTAATAACAAGTATAAAACTAAATTTATACTATATAAATGAAGAATTTTAAATATTTTAATTAACGTGTCGGCAACGTTTTGTGTCAATATTTTTTTGAAAAATCATGTGCCTACGTGTCGACACGTATCGTGTCAAATACACGTGTCCGTGTCAGTGCATCATAGCCTCTAAGTATACTATATGTTCATAAAGATATACAAACAATTTGGTTCGATGTGATTATGCATTCCTTGAAAATGTGCCTGCCTAAAACAAATTCAGTTCAATTCTAGCAAATCTAACCTGATAAAATGTGTCTGCCTAATACTAGACAAATATTTGCTTAAGCAATATAATAATTAATGAAAATATCTGTATTAATCAAAATACACATTCTTCCAATCCCAATGTAGCATCATAAGAAAATTTATATGACTGACTGATGAATTCAATTTTGATATCTATCTACCCATAGATTTACAAAAATTTGAAAACAGTCACAAATGACCTGTTAATTCATACTTTGGGCACACAGTGAGAATTTTCTTTTTCAGGTGGGAGGGGAGATCATCATGAATAAGATGATTGCAAATGCAACCCAACGTGCAGCAACAGCTGCAGCTCTGTTGAATCAAAATAACTAGTATTGTGCCAAAATTCAGTTTTACCTTGATGTAGACATTTTCTGCAGCTTTTTCCTCTTCGCTCAGTACTCGGCCACTGCTTGAGAGCCTGCGAGACGCATATCTCATAGCAGTCCTAGTTGCCATTGAAAGGCCAGAATTTCCTGTAAACGCGATAAATTCTGTCACTAAGTATTCAACATTTCAATGTGATATATTTCTTTATACGCGCGTCAAATATAAAAGCATCCTAACTAACTTGCCAATTAGCTGAAGGCCACGTGTTTTATAAAAGGCCGAATAAATAGCTCATCACATAGTTTGATCTGCACGGCATACTAAATTACACTCTCAAAATAACGGAGAGAAGATAAAATTGACGAATTTTTTATTGAAAGTGTGTCCGTGTACTTTACATGTCAGTGTGTAATTTTTATTTATTTATTTATTTATTTTGGGGACTATAATGCGATCATATCTCTTCCTTCAATGCATCTTCCCCAATAACGCAGATGAAAATGAACAATATATGATGTGAATATATTATATATGGATATTTCAAAATAAGTAAAAATTGGGTCATTCTTCGTTTTTGCAAGCTATGGAGCATGTTTGTGTAAGCTTATATCCGTTGATCATACTTATGAATGTATTTCCATCCCAAACATGTCTGTGGTGCTTACAGGTATCTCTTTCGTCTTACAGGTAAAAATAAAAAAATAAAAATTATTCTGGCAGTAGAGGGATGTCAATGAATAATGAACCAAATTCTATGTATACACATACATATAAATAATACAATAATACTATATTTTCTAATTTCCAAAACAAATAGAATAATTTTAATCTTTTTTATATATAATATTTCCATAGTAAGCTGCGAATATTGCATCAGCGGTTAAAAAAAAAAAAACTCTGTTATCAATTAACATTCAATGGCCAAAGTAAAAACCAGGAAAACTTGAATCCAGAGAGCAATTTAAAAAAAAAAAAAAAAAATACTAACGCACAGATGGGCGTCAAAGGAACAATCGCAAGTACTTTATTGCCCTATATGCTCTATAATTATCAGATTATGAAACAGAAGAAAAGAATTAAAATAAAATTTCTACCAAGCTCAGTAATTCGTGGATATGAAAAGCACACAAATATTAACAATATATTAATATAATCAAACAGATATATGCATATCACCTATCGGCAAAGGGTCGGGTATAGAGAGAATCCGGCGTAAAATTATATGGGTTTTTGAGGATTTGAAACTGGCATATGTGTAGGAGAGAGAATAGGGGGAAAAATGAACAATTAATTTTAGAAAGTGGATTTTATTCGGGTGAACCGATAAAAGAAAGATCTAACTTGTGGGGTGATCCGGTTTGTGGAGTAGGAGTAGACATAGACTTTTGATCACAAGTTTAATTGTTTCTATCAAAAAAAATTTCCGATCGAGCTTATCACATTGGATTTGCACTTGTCCATGCAATTTTTTGAATAACATAATTTGAAGACTATTGCATCACTTCGAGAGTTTACTCAATGCACACTCAATGAATAGCGACTGCGAATTCTCTCGTAAATCAAAAAAGAAAAAAATCTATTACGTATAGGAAAAAATGATACTTACCCAACTTTACTACTAAATATTAAAAAATAATTCTATCCACTTAGGCCATCTTCAACCAACATACACTAATTTTTACACTAAATTCTCACTTTTACACTAAATTTGAATTACATTTACACCATTTTAGCTTCTCTACTCCAACTCAGCAATACTAAATCTTACACCAAATGTACACTATTCATCATTTTCATTATTTTCTATTTTTTAAATAAAAATACAATTTCATTAAATTTAAATATTTCGATAATTAAATACAAAAAGCGTAATTATATTTTAATAATTAATATTTTATAAAATTAATTAACTTAATAATTAATTATTTTGAACACTTAGAAATTAATTTTGTCGTAAACAAATTGAAATTTAACTTTTTATTAATTGAAAATTTGAATAACAAACTTGAAAATTTAAAACACGAAATATGAAATATATAGCAATGACACAACTCGAAATAACATATAAAATTTAGTCTTGAGAGTTGCTATATCCCTCTCACGAGTACTCAATCAACGCATTTCTTAGCACAATGTGTGCTTTCTTGTCCTTAATCTTTCAATGTCGAGCAAGAAACTCTCGAAAACGTTCATTCTCGTCTACAGCGACCTCAACTGTTGGACTCGGCGCTTCCACATATGCATCAATTAGTGCACTGAGGTCTCGTTCGTCCTCCACTATCATGTTATGCATGATAATGCATGCTATCATTATGTCATGCAACACATTTTTTTCCAAGATCGAGTCGGTCTGCTGACAATTTGAAACCTTGATTGAAGCACCCCAAATGCGCGTTCAACGTCTTTAATACAACTTTCTTGCCTCATTACAAAATAATTTTTCTTCGGAGTTTGAGGATCATGGATCGTCTGTACAAGTGTTGAACACTTTGGGCATATTTTATCAGCTAAATAGTATCCCATTGTGTACTGTTTTATCATTTGCCAAGTCGAAAAATAGATGAGACGACTCCAACACCTTAATATCGTTGTTTAACCCTGGCAGTCTAAAGTGAGCATGTCATATCCAAATATCATAATCGGCCACAACCTCGAGAATTATAGGGGATCCGCTTCGACCTGTATATTGTACAGCCCATGCAGTGGGACAATTCTTCCATTTCCAATGCATATAATCAAGGCTGCCTAACATACTTGGAAAGCCACGTTGCTGCCCAATGTACAATAATTTCGCAATGTCTTCGGCATTTGGTGCTCGCAGGTATCGTGGTGAAAATACCTTCACAACAGCTCGACAGAATCGTTGTAAACTCTCTGTTTCCGTTGACTCATCTATTTTCACGTACTCGTCAGTGGCGTCTTCTTCAATACCATATGCCAACATCCTCATTACAGCCGTGATTTTCTGGTTAGGGGAAAGACCTAGCCTTTTGAGACGGTTGCATTTTTGCACGAAATACTCGTCATGACTTTGCATCGCCTGAAGTATACACATGAATAGATTTCACGACATGCGATAGCGTCGAAGAAACTTTTTTTTCATCGAACTGTGGATTTGCAAAGAATTTATCGTTTCACAAGCGTTGATCTGCCGCTTCGCGATAGCATTCGATCACAACACGGTCGACGATTGAACCTCTACGAGGTGCATGATCCATTCGGTTCTCTAGTAGACGAGCCCAACAACGGATGTTGTTTTGTCAAATGTGAAGTACAATCTCCTCGTGCTCATCAATCTTGTTGATATGTTCAACGTACTCTTCGTCACTGCCATGGCCGGGCATGGTAGATGATAACGCGTCTAAATTGAAATTCATTTTTCTTAAATGTTTGATTTAAGATTGTAGTCTAGATAAGTTACATTGGCCTATTTATAGTGTGTTTTTTTGATAATTAGTTTACGAAAATATATGGTTCTTCAAACACTGCAGAGAATAGTATGCTTTATTTTAACTTTGCAGAGAATATGTTTCTTTCTTCAAGATTTATAAAGAATAGTATGCTTTCTTCAAGCTTTGCAAAGAATATTTTGCTTTATTTTAACTTTGCAGAGATGCATTTGCTTTCTTCAAGATTTGTAGAGAATAATTTGGTTTACTTTAACTTTGCAGAGATTCATTTGCTTTCTTCAAAATTTGCAGACAGTAACTTTAACTTTGCAGAGATTTATTTGATTTCTTCAACATTTGCAGAGAATGCTTTTCTTTACTTTAACTTTACAGAAATTCATTTGCTTTATTCAAACTTTGCAGACAATAATAATGTTTTGACAATTGGTAGCATGTAGAGATTCAAGAGTTTGATTTTCCGTGTCAGGTTTTTTTGGCTATAAATGGTGGCAACCCATTTAGAACTCGTAGATCATGATTTGGAGAATCATAAGTTGTTTTTGCAAGTAAACATGAGTTCAAGCAAAAGATCAGCTAACTATACAGTTGATGAAGACATATATTTTACTCATGTTTACTTGGATATATCCCAGGATCCAATTATTGGTATTCAACAAAAAGGGTCGAAGCTATGGCAAAGAGTTTCCAAGGCTTGCAACAACACCAAATCACCCAGATGAATCCTCGTCCAGAACGGTCGATCTCAACATGTATGGATAAAATTACAGAGGCCGTCTCAAAATTGCAAGGTTGCTTGCGTCAAGTTGAAAATTCGCATCTGAGTAGTGCATCGGAGCAAGACATTGTAAGCATTCGTATTTAATATACATCGTTATTTTTTTGTCACACTGTACTATAAACAATCTTGTAACATGTCGTGCAGATGGACAAAGCCAAAATATTGTATGCACAAGACCCTACTAACAAGGGTGTTTTCAAATTTGATCATTCGTGGCCCATGCTGAGGACATTGAAAAATTCTCCCCGATGCCGAATGTGCCACGCCATAAATTTCAAACCTCCCAAAATGCATTTGGATCTTTTGAACCAGACTATCCACTTGCTGGCTCTCCCACGTCTCATAGAATTTCATCATTTTCTCTGAACATGAAGGACGTTGTTGTTGGGGGTACCTCGTCAGAATGGCCAATGGGTGTTAAAAAGGCCAAAAAAAAAAAAATTTGAAGACAAGACCAAAAAAGAATTGGATGAGATCAACGTTGAAAATAAAGAACTCATGGAGTTGGTAATGAAGGGAGTTGCTGACAGGAAAAACTTTTATCAGTTGCAGATGTATAAGGAGGATAACAAAATTTTACCAACAAGCTTGGATTCCATATCAAATCCGATGACACGTGAGCTTATAAGGGGTGAATAACAACGCATCATTCGTAAAAGGACTCAACAACAACTGAATGAAAGCCAATCTGACTCAAGCTCGTTCAGTCCACTATTCGATGGCCTCGGTGGCTCCGGAGCAAATTTGCCTGATTATTGAAAAAGACGCTTGTATGTCGTTACGTACATGTTCTATTGTTTCTTTGTTTGGTGTGGTTTAATTAAAATTAGGTGTCTTCCAGTTACTTCAAATTTTTCAGCGTCTTTGTAATTCAAGTGTTTGTCGTGTCAGTTAATAAAAAATTTAGTGTGTTACATTTTATTGTAAAAATTTTCTATTTGCTACTCATTTATTAAAAAAAATAATCAATAACTATTATTTATGACTAAAAAATATTAAAATTTATGATCACTTTAAAATCTACATAATTTTTTTCTAAACAAACTTAACAAAATGTAGGGACCAAAATAGACAAAAGGTCAAAAAAAAGGTACAAAGACACACAAATATAACTCAAGAATGTGATTGTTATTACATTTCGTCTGGAGACCATGTATACCTACGATTGATCGTTACTCAGGGAGGAGATCCCGTTATGACAGCTGATTATGGATTTTTGGATCTTATATATCCAGGAAAAGATCTGAAAGAAATTGAAAATTTTGATTATTTACTAAAAGGAGAAATTTCAAAGTTTTCCCAAGGAAGACCCATTTATTTAAAATTTTATTTGATCAGTCCTGAAATTGATGGAAGGATATATTATCCTGCTGAGCATATTATTACGATTGGATATGTTGCTCGCAATTTTCAAATTGAATTTGGAAAAAATACCAAGCCAGTACCAAACATTACAAGATTATGGTTTAGATCCCGAAGGGTGTTGGGAATTAAAGTGCTTTACAACATTGCTAAAAACCTGTATGAGAAAAAATTCAAATGCATATGCCAGTATAATGGATGGACCTTACTCACTAATGGAGGAAAAGAAAAGTCAACAATCTTGCAAGAATACATCAACAAATTTGACACTCATCAAATCCATGGAAGCTTTGCCACCTTGCAAGAAGCGTGCGCAGCGAGGAATTGCTCCCCATGCCAACAAAATTGATGGACAGATGGAAGCCACTTGATAAATCTGTTTTACTTACCAACAGAATTGATGGACAAGTGGAAGTTGTGTAATAAATCTACTTTAATGCAACAAGGCTAAACAATGTAGGGGCCATGTAAAAGACTAAAAAATAGAGGGATAGGTGTCCCTATAATAAAAGGATCATGTGATGTAATAAATAATAAAGAGACATGTGTGTCCTTAAGTGTCATTGTAATATTAATAAAAATTTGTATGATTGTTAGAACAATGATGTAAGCAGTGATGAAATTGCGTTCAATGTAATATTATAAATAGAGGCCTCCGGACTAGTGGAAAGACAGAACTCACTTGAACACTCAATTTGTGAGAAAACCAAGAAATTTTGTCTTGAAAAAATTCTCATACCAATCATCTTTCAATCTTCATATTATCAATAAAATCTCAATCTACTTATCAAATCATGTTGAGTTTCTAAATTCTTGTCTTCTAAATCTTATTTCCAAAAAGAAGATATATTATTAAGAAAACTCCCTACACTCTGTCCTAAAATATTTTCCATCTAAAAAGTTATACAATTAAGGCATCCAGGTTTAGCTAATAACCTATGAAGGCAGGAAGCCGTTGAAGGGTGTGGAGCAGAAACCTATAGGTCTGAAGGTCACTAACAATAGAAGAAAAATACAAAGGTACTGAGAACATGAAAATATGTTAGTATTCTTAATGTATCTATCTTTATGGAATTATGAGGAATAAGAGCTTTTAACATGACAGAATTCATAATTATTAAGTTCAATTATCAAAACAGTCCTTATAATGATGAATACCATAGCATAATTGAACATTTATTCATGCATAAACAGTTTACTAGACCCAATAATGAAATAAAAAAGTTATATCATGTCTATATGCCATGTTTGTTAGCTATTTTTCCTAAATTAAAGGAATTATTAGGAATAGAAATTACAAAATCAATTATTTACTTTTGGCTTGATAGTGATAATACTGAAATAAATAATGAATTATATTTAGGATATGTGTTCAGTAGTGATAATGATTATGATCCTGTAATATATTATGATAGTGATGGAAGAGATGAGTCTTTCTTTATCAGTTTTTGAAAATCTTAATATCATGAATGAAAGTAATTATATCATGAAAAAACCCAGAACTAAGAGATGTCCATATAAAGTTAAAAATAATATCAAAAGTAAAAAAGGTATTGAATATGAGAATGAAATTGATAAAATAAGATACCAAGAGTAACTCTACGCATCACAAGAGATATTAAAAAGTTTTAAAGAAAATTTGATAGAAAATTTTGCTAGAGGTACTGTAAGATTTATAATGATACAAGATATTCAAGATATAATTGATAAATTAGAAAAGAGAAAGAAAAATATTTCAAAATATAATATACCATTTGAACCAAGCATAGATATTATGGCTGATATAGATATTATCAAATCCCAAACACTGATAGAGTTTGAAAAATTACTTGAAACTTTATAAATTATTTATCTTTGTGTTTATAATGCATGGATATACTATTGAAGGATTAGACAATTTGTTAGATAGGATAATGGAAAAAATAGATAATGTTGACCACAAAATCAGGTTGGACCTTGGACTAAAACGTCTCAGCTCCTCCCTCTTGAACACGTGAATCTCCTACACACTGTAACAAACAATCAGTTTGCAAAGGGGGTCGAGGTGGCTCCCGTTTGCACTCCGAAGCCAAAGTCAGTGCTCATTTGAAGCAAATATAAATTGAGTGCGGGAAATATAAGTGTGTAAAAGAGAGAAAAGGGACTGAGAGTAAAATATTCAGTTAAGAGTATGAAAATGCTAACCCTTTTTAGGTGGAATGAGTGTTTATTTATAGGGAAAGTAATAATTTTGGACGGCGACACGTGGTGGACTTTACACGTGTATTTACCGTAACTGTTGGAGAGGAAGATCTTACTTTTTGACAGTAATCATTACTACGTTTGGTAGGGGATGGGCGCCTGTCACTTTTTGATAAAGGCGGTGTCACATCTCTGACTCCATCCATTGTCCCATCACTCATCTGAGGCGTCACCATAGAGTACCTCGGCTAAACATAAAACATATTGGTTAGACATAAATCAGTTCGGCTAAAGAAGTTCATGTGTTGTCCCACCTCGGCAGTTGGCCCAGGGAGATATCCTAAGCTTTAGTCATGGGCCAAGGTTTATTGGGCCTCTATTGGGCCCTCGCTGGTGGTTCATTGTACTCCATTTTGGGCACGGTCTCAACACTAGTCCCTCAAATCTGATATGGTCATTTATAGGCGGATCAAATTTGTCATAGGTTCGAAGCACCAATCTTGTTCTTATAACGTTCTGCAATTAGACAACCATAGGATTGCAGTTTTGTCCTAATTTCATTATCTGTTATACCCAGCATTTTATAATTGCTCTGCCATCCATCAGCTGGGAATCATTGTATAGCGCTGTTCCTTAGGGAAGGCTCGGATTCAAGGTAAAGTCGACCTCCCACTCCTGCTTTCCCTCCCAGACCAAAGTTGGGATTATACTAGCATATCTCTTAGGTAGCGCATTTAATATAAGGAGGCTGCTGATATTGGTTCCCAATAAATATAAAGGGGACGGGGGTGACATCTTGCCGCGCGTGGCAATACTTTGGTAACTGAATGGTTTCTTTCCTTCCTCCGACAGCTGGCGCTTTGATTAGCCATCCCCCCAAGAGATGCTGGTTACCCGCATCAATCATGCGGCTCAAAAACCAAGGGTTTTGGATTATTGGGTTCTCTATAAAGCCCCCTTCTTCCCATCATTTCTCCTTTACCGTTTTCTAAGAATTTTTGTAGTAACTCTTTCGCAAGAAGTTGTAGCACCTTTTCCTTTCTTGCAAGTATTTCATCATCTTTTCGAGGGTTTTCCACCCAGTAAACCATCTCTACCATTCAACATCTTCCATTGGCCTGTTTTTCACTTCGAGCGCACAACCTCGAATGTTCGTTTTTTCTTTTGAAGGTAAATTTCTTTTCCTTTGCATGTGCAAAACTTTTTCATTTCTAATCTTCAAGTGTGGGTTTGAAAATTTTTGTTTTGCATTTTGTTTTCCTCTTGGTGAGTCTGGCCTATTTTTAAGAAAAAATGGAAAGAGTTGAGGGAACGGGTTCACAGGAAATGTTGGCAATGACGATTCCTATCAGAGGTTTCTGCCCATTTTCTTTATCGGTTTTTAGTTCCCTCTTCTTTAAGGAGCAGATTAAGAGGAGGAATAGGAAATGCAGTGGTATAATTTATTTGGATGATTCTAATAGCGAAGAAGAGAAGAACCAGACCTACATAGCTCATCTGTCATCCGACGAAGAGGCCTCTTTGCGGGAGCTTCGAAGCAAGTGAGATAGAGACTTGGAGAGAGGAGAGGCAGTGGGCTCTTCTTCTGGTCATCAGGACCTCGACTTAAGTATTAGGGCCCCATTTAGGGCACATAGGGAAGAGTTAGGGCTATCTGAGGAGGAAATAGCCCAGGTTGAAGGTTGGGTAGACCTGGTGAATAAAGTGTCAGGGTATCATGTGGACCTTGATCCGAACCCAGAATCTTGGGAAAGCAATGAGATTGCCATGGAAATCCGAGGCGTTGATTTGGCAGGAGCATCTGCGAAATTTAGGATACCAGAAGGGGTTCGATTGGTGCACCATACGCCTTCTTGCAGACCTTGTAGCCCTCCCCCAGGTCAAGTGGCCGTATGCTATGATGCTTTATCCTGCGGGATGAGGCTGCCCCCGCACCCCTTTTTCAGGGCACTTCTTAGGAGTTACAACTTATGCCCCTACCAGTTGACCCCTAACTTCTGGACCCAAGCTGTGGGTACTTGGATGGTGTGGAAAGAGGTCAACCCTGACAACCCCATCTCATTGCACATCATCCACACGTTATATACGCTGAAGAAGTCCGTTAGAAGGGATAAGGATGTGAGGTCGGATTTCAAGGACTGGTACTACTTGTCCCTCAGAGGCTCATATCCTCCTATCATCACTGGTCATCTCACTTCAATAAAGAACTGGAGGAACCAGTGGTTCTGGGTTGCGGGAGAGTGGCAGAGCTCACCTTTGGACCCCAGTCCGGAAATCACCGTTCCCCGAACTCTTTCCTCGCCTAGTTAGTATTGTATTTGCTTTCGCGTCCTTAAGTGTCGTGTGTCATTCACTTTTCATTTTTTTCCATCTCTCTTTATCTGTTTTCACACGTTATTGGCTTATGGCAGGGGACACTTTTGCATGCCTTCTCTCCGACGCAGATTTAGCGGCAGTGCGGCATGTGTTCGCTTACCGGGGCATTTTTTCAGGAGGTCATCCAACAGAACAAGCTTTTTGTCAAGCACAGCCTTATGCGAGCTATGAGTGAGTTTGTTTTCTTACTGCCTTCCTAGCTTATGCCTCAATCACTCATAGCCTTATTCTTCTCTCTTTCTTGCTAGGTTTCGAGGACTTCCCGAAGATTTCCTTGAAGGGCCTTGTGACCAAGAAGATCCCTCCTGCCCTTCGCTACGGCAGCGAGATTGAGAGGAGGCAGAAAGCAGTGCTTACTAATCTGCAAGTAGGGGTGGCAAAGGAGGTATCCAAAGCGTCCACTGCCCAACTTGAAGGTCCTCTTCCCGCATTGCTTCCACCACCCAGTCTGTTGTCGGTAGGCCCCCAACAGCCTAACTTGGAAAAAGAGGTTGAACCCAGGAGGGTCACAGCAACGAGGAAGGGAAAGAGGTCAGATAGGGGTGGCTCTAAGAGGGAAAAGGAGTCTAAGAATGTCTCGGTGCCATCTCCCCTATCCGAGGATATCTCCGAGCCTACATCCGAGGAGGAACCCGCCCCTTTGAAGAGGCTCAGGAGGGGGAAGGATACCACCTCTGCCACCAGAGACCCAAGACTTGGAGGACGAGCCTTCCGTGTCTATCCCAGGCCTGGCTTATGAAGTGACACCTGCGGGGGCAGAAGAGCTCAAACAGATTAAAGTCAGTGTCCTCCCCAAGGACGTCACCTTCAATCCCACTTTGTTTGACTCCCCCAACTCTCATCCTGCCAGGGCTGCCTTGGTCAACGAGCAATTTTGGACAGAGGCCTGGTCTGCCTTCTGTTCCAGTGCCACTCCATCCCGGAAGCTACTTGCTGCCAAAGCTATGAATGCTAGAGCACTGGCCCTTATTGATGTGGTGGAATCTTCAGTGGAGGAGGCGCAACGGGACAAGAAAGATGCTGAGAATGCACTCCATCATGCGAACAACATGCTGAAGGAGATTAATGATCTTAAAACTCAGCTGTCCATAGCCCGCAAATCTTCCTCAGAAGAGAGGGTTCACGCGAAGCGCCTCCAGGAAGATAATGAGAAACTGAAGCATGACCTCCGGGCCTCTGAGTCAGATGTGACGACTTTGTACAAGAAGCTTGACGACTCCAACCATGCGCAGTCCATCACAGCTAAAGCCTTAGCAGAAGCAAACTCCACGAAGGCCAAGCTGGAAGCTGAGGTGGCAGAAGTCGCCTCTAAGCTACAAGGGGAGGTAGAGGCTAGGAAGAAGGCTGAGGAGGATTATGCCTCCCTAGAGAAACATATTGACTCCAGAATCACTGAGGCCTTGGATCGTACTATTGCAGCCAGGGTGAAGGAGGTTTTGGGAGCCGAAGTGTCGAAGGCAGTTCAGAATTTCAAGGATACTTTTGAAGAGACCCCTGAGTATGAAGCTATGCAGAGGGTTTTTGGGAACATTGGGGCTAGGATGACCCTGGGAGATGTAAAAGAGGCTTTCCCAGATTTGGACATTTCCCAGATCGAGGCCTTATATCCAGAGCCACAAGATTTAGGGGAAGATCCTCCTACTGATGTTCCCTATGACTCCTGCCAGATCGTATCAGGCGGAGACTCTGCTAAAGACCCCCCCCCCCCCAATGAATGTGGTAATAGAGTGTGGTTGTGGCTAGTTAGCTTTTAGTTTATTTCTCGAATTTTAAATTGTAAATGTAATGACACTTTGAATTATAAATACTTTGAATTGTAAACGTAATGATTTATTTAGCTCAATGTTTTGATCATTTTGTGAAGTTCGACAGTTGTGTACACCAGTTTTGGTTTGTAAAACGTCATTTGTTTACGTGTGAATGCTTCTAAACGCAAGCGCCTTCTAAACGCATTGTATCAAGATAGTCCCTCAGATCTAAGTAGCTTAAGGCATTCATGTTTACTGGTTAGATCTGATTTTGACAAACATTTAAATATATTTGAATTATACTTCGTAACACCAGTGATTCTTCCTCCTTACGATTATTAGTTTGGACAAGCTCCTACTGACGATGTTAATACGTTCAACCAATACGCAGTGATCGTAGTACGGGCTTATAAGAGTCCCTTGTTTTAACAAAGTTCAAGTATAATGGAGTTGTACTCTCCTATAAACAAAATAATTTAGGCATTTTTAATATCCGCCATGTTTACCGAATAGCACTTGATGCAATCCTCAACGTAACTCACTTCAAATTTTCATTAAATTATGTGGAGACGTTGTAATCATCGAAGAGGAATTCGATTTTATTGAAAATAGCGACGAAGGTAATCCGTGTTCCAAGGATTACACAAAGGTACCCCAGATAGGTCTTCAATCATGTACGTACCGGGTACCACCTCGGCGGTGACTTTGTAAGGGTCTTCCCAATTAGGACCTAAAGTACCTACTCCTTGTTCTTGAGTAGAAGGAAGGACCTTTTTAAGGACTAAATTCACAATGTTAAAGTGTCGACCATTTACCATTTTTTTGTAGTAGCGGGCCATTTTTTCTTGGTACTTGGCCATTACTATTTGAGAGTCACTCCGTTTTTCCAGGAGGAAATCCAAGTCTGTCCTTTGTGCTTCTTCGTTTCCCGCCTCGTCATAATGGATTTGACGAAGATAAGGCATCCCAATTTTAACTGGACATACCTCCTCGGATCCATACGCCAGGGAGAAAGGCGTTTCACCAGTGGCGGAGTGCGAGGTGGTCTGAAGTGCCCATAATACTTGTGGGAGTTCATCTACCCATGCTCCTTTTTTGGATTCCAACATCCTCTTTAGGGTGTTTTTTATGGTCTTGTTCACGGCATCTACCTGCCCATTGGCTTGTGGATGATGCGGGGACGAAAATAATTTCTTAATTCCCAAATCATCGCACAATTCATCTGTGCTTCTGTTTTTGAATTTTTTTGCATTATCACTAACCAACGAGTGCGATATTCCAAATCTTCATATAATATTCTTCCAGATGAACTTGGTGCTGTTGACCTCGGTAATCTTCATCAAGGGTTCCGCCTTGACCCACTTGGTGAAGTAGTCAATTGCCACTATTGCAAAACAATTGTTACCAGCACCTCTGGGCATAGGACCAATAATGTCAATCCCCCACTTCGCGAAAGGCCAAGGGCTAGTTACCACAGTCAAGTTGTGATGCGGCTAATGCGGTATGGTTGCATGCCTCTGACATTTATGGTACTTGCGGACAAAGTCATGGGAATCCTTTTGCATAGTTGGCCAAAAATATCCCTGTTTGAAGGCTTTCCGAGCCAACGATAGCGCCCCAGCGTGGTTTCCGCATATGCCCTCATGGATTTCTTTCATTACATACTGTCCTTCCTCCGGTCCAACACATCATAACAAAGGAGAGGTGCAACTCCTTTTATAAAACAGATCATCCAAGAGTACAAAATTTGCGGCATATCTTTGCAATTTCCGAGCTGCTTCAGGCTCGTCTGGTATTGTTTGATGCTTCAAGTATGGAAGTATAGGACTCATCCAGGATCCTTCTTCTTCTATTACCAAAATTTTCGTTCCTGCCTCAATGGAAGAGGTCGAAAAATGTTCAATTGGAACCATAGTGTGGAGCTCGAAATCATTACTACTTGCTAGTTTAGATAAATCATCTGCATAGGAATTCTCAATTCTGGGAATATGATGTAACTCTATTTTTCCGAAATACACGGCTAAATCTTTCACTTTCTTTAAGTAGGCAATCATGGCCGGCTCTTTGACTTAATCTTTAGAGCTTTCGCAAGCTTTAGTCCAGCTAAGAGTGCCTCGTACTCTGCAACATTGTTTGAGGCTTTAAAGCCGAAGCGGATCGCACTGTGCAGTTTGTATCCTTCTGGACTCATTAGTAGTATTCCCGCCCCGGATCTTCCTTTAGCCGAGGACCCGTCAACGAATGCGTGAACTCAACTATGAAATCTGCTAATGCTTGACCCTTTATAACTGTCCGAGGTTCATAATGCAGGTCGTACTGGCTGATTTCTATCGCCCACTTCATTAGCCTCCCAGATACGTCTGATTTCTGCAATACCTGTCTCATAGGAAGTTTGTGAAAACATGTATGGAGTGCGACTAAAAGTAGGGGCGGAGTTTGCGAGCTGCCTAATCAACGCGAGAGCAAGTTTTCCATATCGGGGTAATGTGTTTCTGCATCCAGTATGGCTTTGCTTATATAATACACTGGGAACTGATTCCCATCCTCCTCTCTGACCAATACTAAGCTAAAAACTTCTTTTGATACAGCTAAATACAGAGAGAGTGGTTCCCCAGCCTTTGATTTTGATAATAGTGGGGCCTACCCCAGGAATGATTTCAGGTCGGAAAAGGCTTGCTCACAGTCCAGGGTCTATTGAAATCGCTTCCCTCCCTTCAAGACTTTAAAAAATGGAAAGCATTTATCTGTGGACTTAGAAACAAACCGATTTAAGGCGCAATTCTTCCCGTTAAGCTTTGCACTTCTTTTGGGCTCCGCGGAGAGCGCATGTCTAGTAAAGCTTTGATCTTATCCGGATTGGCTTCAATTCCTCTTTGGTTCACCATGAATCCAAGAAATTTTTCGGAAGCTACTTCAAAGGCGCATTTCGCGGGACTGAGCTTCATTCGATATCTTCTCAGAATGTCAAAGGCCTCTGATAGATGGTGGACATGTTCTGTGGCGACCATACTTTTGACTAGCATGTCATCGACATATACTTCCATGGTGTTTCCCAGCTGTTTTGAAAACATACGATTTACCAACCTTTGGTAGGTGGCTCTGGCATTTTTTAAACCAAACGACATGGCTTTATAACAACAGAGTCCCCTATCCGTGATAAATGAGGTGTGCTCCTCGTCCGATTCATGCATGGGAATCTGATTGTATCCGGAGTATGCATCCATAAAGCTCAGCATCTCATGTCCCGCTGTAGAGTCGACTAATTGATCAATCCGAGGCGGGGGGAAACTGTATTTAGGGCATGCCTGGTTTAAATTTTAGAAATCAATACATACTCTCAATTTCCCATTCTGCTTTGGGACCAAAACAGGGTTTGATACCCACTTCGGATACCGAGATTCTCTGATAAAGCCATTTTTCAATAGCTTCGTCGCCTCTTCTTTCAAGGCCTCATATTTATCAGAACTTATCGGTCTTCTTTTTTGCCTGTGCCCAGGACTTCTTGGATCAACCTGGAGTCTGTGACAGGCAACTCTAGGATAAATTCCAATCATGTAATCATGTTTCCATGCAAATACGTCGAGGTTCTTAAGTAAGAAGCTTTTTAGCTAATTTTTATATTCAACTGGCGAATCCAATCCAATCTGCAACTCCTTGATTGGATCAAGTTGATCAACACCGAAGCACTCCAGCTTTTCAGCTGGGGTAGAGCAATTATCCTCGGCCATTCTTGGGTCTAGGTCTGCTAGATCCTCTTCCGGCGTGATTGTAACGTCTTCACTTTCTGAGGGCCCTTCACCCAGTCTTTCAGGGTTTGGAGCAGCCTCGGCCATTTCCACGTCACTAATCACGTTCAAGCTCCGATCTTGAAATTTTCGAATTGCGTTTGTGTAACAGGCCCGTGATTCAGTTTGGCTCCCCTTGACAGTTGTTACACCATGCTCCGTGGGGAATTTCATGCAAATGTATTTGGTATGCGTTGCAGCCCCCAAGTGAATAAGACCCGGCCTCCCAATTGAGCCATGATAAGAGGAGATTTTTCCTACAATCAAGAATTTCATGGGAATTCTGGAGAAAGTTGGTGCTTGCCCTACCTCGGTCATAAGGATTATGGATCCTCTAGGAGTTATGACGTCCCCAGTGAATCCATATATTGGATCTGGGATGAGTGGGGTGCTAATCCCCATTTTATCAAAAGTTACTCCATAAATCACGTTTATCGAGACACCATCATCCACCATCATTCGTGACAATCCATTCTGAGCTACCACTACCCGTATAACCAACGCATCATTATGAGGGAAATGCACCCCAATAGCGTCATCCTGGGTAAATGTAATAGATTTCGTCCGAGGCATCCCAACAGAATGCGAATGGATGTGATAATTCACGTTGGCGGGCTGCTTGACCTCTCTGATATACCACTTCTAGGAGTTATTTGTGCTTCCACCTGGATGGGGGCCTCCCAATATCGTGTCAATTTTGCGAATCGGCGGATCATTTGTAGGCATAGGTGGTTCCCTCGTATCTTTAGCATGTACCGGGGAGTTATCCTGACCCTTGCCCCTGTCTCTTTGACGACCGTCAATCCTTTCCTTCGTTGGGTTCTTCCACGGAGCTCGCCTATCAGTTCGGTTAAACTTTTGGTTACCTGGCTTTTGCGTCTTTCCTTTGTCAGGAGAGAAGTCACCTCACCTTCTTCCGTGTGCCTTTTGGTCCGCTAACATGTGGATTTCCCTACAATCTTCCGTCGCATGGCCATAATACCTATGATACGCACAGTAAGCCCCAATCATAGGTTGCTTTCCACTTCGGATACCTTCCATGAGTTGTGGGGGGATTCGAGGCGGGAGCATTGGAGTGCAAGTTAGGAATAGCCTCTGTAATCTCCACTGCATAACTAGACCCGGTTCCGAGAAAGGGGTGTGGTGCTCCACTTTGGTTACTGCTGAACCTATCCTTATTCCTTTCCTATGGTTCGCTTCATTGGGGTACCCAAGATTGTATCTCCCTTGAGGGTA
Source organism: Ligustrum vulgare (assembly GCA_963555705.1). Lineage (NCBI taxonomy): Eukaryota > Viridiplantae > Streptophyta > Magnoliopsida > Lamiales > Oleaceae > Ligustrum > Ligustrum vulgare. The sequence goes on along the minus strand of OY743188.1, from coordinate 41,572,130 downwards.
GTTGTCTCTGGCCCTAGCCATCTCTTCTGAGACGATCTCTTCCTTCATAAGATCTACTAGGGCATTGTAATCCCTCGTCTTTCTGCTTCGGACATCCCTCCAAAACATGCTCGTCATGTCTAGGCCCCCCTTCAATGCAGAAAACATCTCTGCCTCAGTGATGTTCTCACAAATGTGCATCTCTTCAGTAAACTGAGCTAGGTAGCTTTTCAAAGATTCCTCCCTTCCTTGCCTTAAGTCTTGAAGACGCTGGAGTGGGAGCTGGCCGGGTCTGGAGGAAATAAAGCCATTTTTGAAGGTTGTCTTCAAATCTCTCCAACTGTGGATGCTACCAGGAGGGAGTTTTTTATACTATCGTATTGCACTTCCCTCAAGGGTCAAAGCAAAGGCTTTACACTTCAATGCCGGAGTGGCTCCGGCTATTTCCATGCTAGCGCGATAGTATAACAGGTGATCATCGGGGTCACCTCGGCCATAATACTTTGTTATTTCTGGCATTTCAAAGTCATGGGGCATTGGGTACTTTCGGATGCCCTCCGTAAAGGGGCTTATTTCCTCTTTATGATCCAGCTCGTATGACGGTAATTCACTATTTTCGCCATGGTCAGAGTGCATCAGGTCATGGTATTGGTCGTAGGGCCGTTGAGCGTAATCCTGCCCTCGTGGTGGCAAAACTCGGCCGTAGTTTGACCTTTCAAAGGTCGGAAGGCCATCATGAGATTTGGTCCGAGCTGCTTCTGCCCTTCTTTCCCGCCTATTCCTAGGCTCATGTGCGGAGGCCAATTTTTTTGCCCCTGTATCATATCGGTCTCTATGCATTGGGCTCCATGACAGGGCTTCTTCAGCTCGACGATCTCGCCTATTTCTAGGCTTAATTGCATTACGCCGACCTTGATCAGATCGGACCCCTCGCTTGCCCCTGAATAACCCTCCTATTCGACTAAAACACTGCCAGATTTTGAGGGCGAAGCCTCCCTGTGGTTACTTGGGGGTTGGCCTTGTTCTCTTGGTACTTCATGCACCGGACCTTCTTCGTAGAGAGGTACATACCCTACCTCATCATATGCTTGCGGGTCTTGATAGTAGTAAGAGGCAATAGCCGCATCAGATGGTGAGTAATGTGACTGCGAGTATTATGGGGGCATCATGGGTTCATTTATATCATACCCTCTAGCCATATAGGCATTCATCGCAGCAGTTTGTTCTATCTGTTGTTTCTGCATTTCCAACATTTAAGCCGCCATGCGAGTCATATCTCGCAGCATGCGGCGATTTCGGTGCCGACGTGGAGGGTTAGGTTGGGCCACCCCCTCATTTGTGTTCTCACGAGGCCTCTGAGGAGCATCTTCCTCGCTGTGTTGGTCATTTCTACTCCTACGAGGGTTAACATCATCGTCACTTTCATTCATGTTCAGAACGGTTTCTTGGTTTTATCTTTTCTTTCAAAGATAGGTGAACTTTTATCTCAAAACTCTAAATCTTTTTCAAGGTTATTAAACTTATATTCCAAAGTTTTACGCCTTTTTCAAGGTTAATAAACTTATATTTCAAAGTTTTACGCATTTTTCAAGGTTAATAAACTTATGTTTCAAAGTTCTACGCCTTTTTCAAGGTTAATAAACATATGTTTCAAAGTTCTTGTAGTTCTCCACTCTTTTGCAAGAGGTTACTCGCCTTTTTTCAAGGTTTCTTCTTTTTTCTGTGCGACTTTTTACCATGCGTTTTCGTGGTTTGCAGTATGGTTTCCCACAGACGGCGCCAAAATGTTGACCACAAAATCCGGCTGGACCTTGGACCAACACATCTCAGCTCCACCCTCTTGAACACGTGGATCTCCTGCGCACTGTGACAAACAATCAGTTTGCAAAGGGGCCGAGGTGGCTCCCGTTTGCACTCCAATGCCAAAGTCAGTGCTCATTTGAAACAAATAGAAATTGAGTGTGGGAAATATAAGTGTATAAAAGAGAGAAAAGGGAGTGAGAGTAAAATATTCAGTTAAGAGTATGAAAATGCTAACCCTTTTTAGGTGGAATGAGTGTTCTATTTATAGGGGAAGTTATAATTTTGGATGGCGATACGTGGTGGACTTTACACGTGTATTTACCCTAGCTGTTGGAGAGGAAGATCTTACTTTTTGACAGTAATCATTACTACGTTTGGTAGGGGATGGGCGCCTGTCACTTTTTGATAAAGGCGGCATCACATCTCTGACTCCATTCATTGTCCCATCACTCATCTGAGGCGTCACCATAGAGTACCTCGGCTAAACATAAAACACATCGACTAGACATAAATTTGTTCGGCTAAAGAAGTTCATGTGCTGTTCCACCTCGGCAGTTGGCCCAGGGAGATATCCTAAGCTTTAGTCATGGGCAAAGGTCCATTGGGCCCTCGCTGGTGGTTCACTGTACTCCATTTTGGGCACGGTCTCAACAGATAACATTATATCTCAATTAATAGATATGGATGAATCATTTGAACAATAGCATATACTTTTAGAAAATCATGATCAATACATTATAGATTATTCTGATATATTACAACTTAAAATAGATTTAGAAAATAAAATAGTAATAAATACAATCCAAACCTAAATGCCAGGATATACAATGGAAGGACTAGATAATCTTTTAGAAAAATTGAAAGATAAAATGGAAGATATTAAACATCAAATGAAAAATGAAAACATATCATCTGAAGAATATAATAAATTTTTAGAAAAATATGAACAATATATTATAGATTATTGTATTTTATTAGATCAAAGAATGGACTTATACCAGAAAATTTTGTATAATAATTTACCAACCCAATAATCTATGAATACTTCACAAACATCAACATCTAATAACTGTGATCATAAACTATATTTAGATAATAAAGAAATTTTATTTTTATTAACTATCGTTGAAAAATCTAAAAATATACACTATGTTGGACAATCTAAACTAAAAAGAGATATACGAAAATATTGACTATGCTATCCTAAATAGAATAGAATTTAATTCTGTCAAAACAGCAAAAAATATAAGTACAATTCATAAAATTATAGAAGAATACGAAGATATAGAAGATGAAGTTTCAAAATGAATAACGTTAGGATATATAACTAAAAAAGATCATCCTAAATCTTTTGAAAAATTATTACAATATAGAATATTTTTAGAAGAACTTAAAAGATTAAAAAAATATAAATATAACCGGAAGCACTGAATTAAATCAACCTGACTAAGTTCGGGGATATATCTTGCAAATTAAACAATCCTTTTCATTAAGGGTAATTTTGACATTTTAACAGAAATATCTATTTTACTAAAGTTATTATCTACCAAACCTATCCATACTACATCTAAAAGGCCCTTGAGGTGAGAAACTTTTTTGACTATTATACCCTTACTTAAATCTTGAAATTCCCAATATGTCCTTAGTTGTGAATAATTATTAATTATTAATTCAAACCAAAAGGCTCTTCATATTGAAAGTGGATGGCGCATCCCAGACCCCAACCATCCATATTATGACTATTCCCCTTCTATTGCATTCACATTGACACTTGAATATTGGAAACCTTTTAATTAACCCACTAATTAACCGTTGATCACCATCCACTTCCATAAATTTTTCCTCTCTCTGTACTCCTTTCGACTTCTTCCCCCATTAGTATCCTATTCAGTTAAAGATAGAGAGACCGAATAGACATCTTGGTTGATCCCACTTTTCCCTGTGCTAATACTAAATACTTTTTGTTTTTCAATTTTTTGCCTTATGTTGATATTCTTATTGCCCAAAACATGTAAATAATGTAGGGTTTATTCATGTTGATGAAAGAAAATGTGTGGCGAGGTTTCTTGGGAGGTTTTCTTTCCAACAATTGAGGGAGAATCCTTTGTTTGGGCCATCGTCTTCCTCATGAAGATGATTTTACTTCTACCATTTCCTTTATTGTGAGAATGAATTTCAGTTTTTCCTGTGTAAAATTTGAGCCTTATTCTTTAGTATGTGCAAATTATATTTGGGGGATTTGTAGCTTTTCGTGGATTTTGTTCGATGCATTGGGCAATTTAATTCCCCCCCCCCTTCATTTACAATTCATGTTTCAGCGCATGCGATTTTTGCTTAGTTATTATGCATGAAATGAACGAAAGTGTATGCTTATGTGTCTTAAAGTTATTATTCTTCTATTATATTTGTTGGTTATTAATTTGAACATCTCCATAGAGATTTGCTGAATTTCTTGAAGAAATGGTCTCCCTTATGGATGATGTGAGGAAAGAGGTATGGATATCATAAATTCATTTTATTGATCAAGATTTTCTTGAATTCTCATATTTTAACTATATGATACCATCAATTAGAAAACTTTGACTTGGCCTTCATTTTAATTATATATCATGAGTTCATTTTATTGATCAAGATTTTATTGAAGATTTGCTAAAAGGTCTTTCTTTCAAGTTTTGTCATCATTATTTTTTTTATAAAACAGTTTTATCATCTTTTTTGACAGTTGAGTTTGTTTTCCTTTTGTAATTTGTTGATTGCTTTCATTCTTGATACGATTTACATTGTCACTATAATCCAACTACTTCTACATGAACTAAACGTGGCATGGATTATGCATAAGTTATGGAACTTTTTTAATCTTTATTGAAACTCAAAATAATGTATATTTAGCGCTTGATCCGATAGTGTTAAAATGTATTCATTTAATTGTCTAATTTGAGAAAAGACAAAGGGAAGATTTAATTGGGATTACATTATTTGATTTCTTTGGTTTCGGATACTCTAAGAATGATAAAAAAAAATTGTGTTAATGTTAAAAAACATTCTAATATAAGCTGTTATCAAGAGTATGATGATATCACAAACATATGTCTTCTTATTTACTGATCTATTAGAGCATCTCCAATACACTTCATGGATTGGGGCTGACGTAACAATGAAATATGTAAATGTTTATTTCATGTATGTATGTATATTAAATTATTTTCAGCATTTTGCAATGTATGAGAACTATTTAAGATTTGAATCTAAGTTAGATTTCGAGTCGTAACTGTTAAATTGGATATTGGGACTGTTTCTACATGTAAGTATATATGCATATATATAAATTACAGTTTTTTAAATAATGAAGATTAATTTCAGATTTTTGAAATATAAGAACGTGATTGTTTTCAGTATATTTTACGGCAAATTGACAAACTTAATTGAAACTTTTTAGATTAAATGTCTGGGTTACATTGTAAGTCACATAAAAGTTTTAATGTCATAAGCATGCATCACATAGTTTTCAATATATTTTACGGCAAATTGATAAACTTAATTGAAACTTTTTAGATTAAACGTTTGGGTTACATTGTAAGTCACATAGAAGTTTTAATGTCATATGCATGCATCACATAATTGGAATTTACTTGTTGAGCTTTAGCTTACCTCTTTAATTACCCAATGTTCAAGGTGATGAAGGTTGACGATTTGAGGTGAGCGCTTGGGGCAGACTCAGACAATACTCAGACAATACCGTAGTTCGTTCTCATTTAAAATTGAATCAAAGAATTTTCTAAGTTTTCATTGATTTTTTTATTAGCTTATTCTTTAAATTGTTTTGTTTGGATTTAGTTTAAATAAGATATAGTATTTCTATTGGTGATTATTTTATTTCATGTTTCATAAGTTGAAAAACTATTGACTTTTAACTTGTCATTGTTGAGAAGTTAGTTTAAGGATTGACGTTGAAGCAGTTTTGGTGATGTTGGATGTCATTGAGTTATGACTAATGATTTAATTTTTTTTCGTAGTGGTATGATATCCCTCCACAGGTTGGTTAAATCCAATTTATAGGGAATATCCTACAATAAAGGTAACATTATATGTAATTTACTGATACTTTCTCTCGTAATACAATTAAAAGTTATTCATTTTATTGTTCGTAAATGCAAGGACGAAGACCCCTAATATTAATACATCACCAAATTCATTATACTTTATACCACAAGTTAATCAATCATCAAACGTCAATCACCAAAAAAATTTAACCAAATTGAAGTTACTGTAAGTATTGTCATACTTTAAACTCACCTTGAAACTTGTTTGATTACAATGAATTTGAATAAATTATCTATACTGTTAGAATAATTAGCATAATTAGTTTATTATAATTATGGTAGCTTTCCTAATTATAGCTTTCCTAGTTTAGATCGTATTATGTTTATATATAGTTTTGAGTATTATGATTAATTCAATATATTTTCTTGACAATTGATTTTAAGGTTGCCTCACATCTCTCTTTCTTTCTTCTTCTTCTTTTCTTTCTTTCTTCTTGATTAATTGGTTGAACATATATAAGAATATATATATATATATATATATATATATATATATATATATATATATATATATATATGTGTCATTGAGTTTTCTACATGGTATCAGAGCCATTTAAATCAGATTGTTGTTGAAAAACGAAATAATCGCGTAGTATTTTCTTCCTCGCCTCAAAACCCTAAATCGCCACTATTTTCACGATTTTCGAGGCACCTACAGTAGGTATTTCGGCGAACCAAGACCATATTCTGACTCAGAAGACGCCGGCGCATCCATCGGAGCGGCGCGTGTGGTGTCACGCGCCGGTTTGAGGAGGCGCGTGAGACATTTGGACGGAAACTGCGAAGGCGCGTGGGGGAGCGTGGCGGTGTTTCTGGAGACGTGTCTGCCGGAAAAGTGATCGACTTCTCATTTTCTACCTTTCCGTGGTGTTGGTTTGAATTTATCCGCTTGTTTTATAAATTGCTCCGCTTCACTTTGTTGGTTAGTATCGTTTTCTTTCGCTTATCATGGCATCTGATGATTCTCTTCAAGCTATTAATGTGCGTTTGGATGGTAAAAATTATGCTTACTGGAGTCATGTTATGAACACTTTCTTAAGGGTAAAAAGATTTGGGGTTATGTAAGTGGAACAATTGACAAACCGGGAACCAATGATGCAAATTATGCAACTGTGTCAGATACCTGGGATTCAAACAATTCAAAAATTCTTACGTGGATAAATAATTCCGTTGAACATAGTATTGGTACACAGTTGGCTAAGTATGAAACAGCAAAGGAAGTTTGGGACCATTTACAGAAGTTGTACACTAAATCTAATTTTGTAAAACGATATCAGTTAGAGATTGACATTCGGGCATTGCAACAAAAGAATATGAGCATTCTAGATTTTTATACTGCTATGACATTAATTTGGGATGAGTTAGCTCTTACTGAACCCGCGGGATTGAAAGCATGTGAGGATTATACTACCTATAGAGAGGAGCAACGACTAGTTCAGTTTTTGATGGCACTTCGCAGTGATTTTGAGGGGCTCAGAGGTTCTATTTTGCATCGTACTCCCCTTCCATCTGTTGATTCAGTTGTTAGTGAACTTGTTGCTGAGGAGACACGGTTGAAATCTCTTGCTGAAGATGTATTTCTTTCACATTCTGGGACTTCTGTTTTAGCTGTACCATCTACACAGAATCGAACCAAAGGACATGTACGGGTCCCAAATGATGTTTGTAGTTTTTGTAGACAAAAGGGACATTGGAAGGCTCAATGTCCTAAATTGTTGAAGTCACAGCAGCAGAGTTATTACTCATCACCGCAGCAGTCTTATAGATCCAATGCTCACACAGTAACGGTTGTTCCATCTATTGGCTCCTCTATACTTGGACCACCACCCTCATCTGATTCCAGGTTGACTGATCTTAGTGAGCAGTTTCAGAAGTTTTTAGCCTCGCAGCCACATGCCATGTCTGCCTCTACTCATGTAGGTTTGTCCTCTCAGAATTCCTCAGGTAAACCTTCCTCATGGATTTTTGACTCGGGTGCTTCCAAGCATATATCTTCTAACTCATCACTTTTTGACTCTTTATATCCTTCTACATCGTCTACATCTGTTATGACTGCTGATGGCTCCCCGTTGTCTTTAGCAGGCGTTGGTTCTGTTCATACTTCTAATCTATCTCTTTCAGATGTTTATTGTGTTCCCGGACTTACTTTAAATCTTATCTCCGTTGGTCAATTATGTGATTCTGGACATTCTGTTCACTTTACTTCTACTTCTTGTTATGTACAGGATCCGCAGTCTCAGAAGCTGATTGGGATAGGCCATAGGCAGAGAGGAGGACTTTATGTTCTGGATAGTCTGAAACCAGCGCATGTTGCAGCCTCTAGTATTGACTTATCATCGTTTCATTTGAATTCTTCTTCTTCTAATTTTTATTTATGGCATTCTCACCTTGGACATGTGTCTGCTAGTCGTTTAAATTTTTTAGCTTCTAAAGGTTGTTTAGGAGACTTGAAACCTCATGACATTTCTGATTGTAGTGGTTGCAAACTTGCTAAATTCTCTGCTTTATCTTTTCCTCGTAGTGTTTCTTCTTCTGTTGCATCATTTGATCTTGTGCACTCAGATGTGTGGGGCCCTGCTCCTATTTCTACTAAAGTAGGGTCCCGGTATTATGTTTCCTTTATTGATGATTGTAGTCGTTACTATTGGGTATATCTTATGAAGCGACGTTCTGAATTTCTTTCTATTTATCGTTCATTCAGAGCACTCATTAAAACTCAACATTCTGCTATCATTAAATGTTTTCGATGTGATTTGGGTGGGGAATATGTTTCTACTGATTTTCGTGAGTTGCTTGCTCTTGATGGTACAATCCATCAAACTTCTTGTACTGATACTCCTCAACAGAATGGTGTTGCTGAATGTAAGCATAGACACATTATTGAAACTGCTCGTTCCCTTCTTCTATCTGCCCAGGTACCTAGTGAATTTTGGGGAGAGGCCGTTCTCACCACTGTCTATTTGATTAATAGGATACCATCTTCTCACACATCTGGTTTGTCACCATTTCAATCTTTGTTTAGTTGTTCTCCTGATTATTCTCTCTTAAAAGTCTTTGGGTGCACTTGTTTTGTTCTTCGTCCCACAGCAGAACGTAGTAAATTAACTCCACGTTCAGCTATTTGTGTCTTCTTAGGATATGGGGAGGGACAAAAAGGTTATCGGTGTTTTGATAATGTTAGTCACAAGTTATATGTCTCTCGTAATGTTGTGTTTCTTGAACACATTCCGTTCTTTTCTATTACTGATAATACTTCTCACGTGACTACATTAGATCTCATTTGTATTGATCCATTCACCGAAGACATTGATAGACCACCTACACCCACTCCTACTATCTCTTCTCCATCTTCGTCACATGCTACAGGTACACATGCGCCATCTCAGAATGTCCTTCCTTCTCCTATGGCTCCCCAGGCACCATCTGAGGCTGAGAATCCGTTGTCTCCTCCTCCTCGATATCCTCAACGTATACGTAAGTCTACTCACTCACCTGATTTTGATTATTCTTGTTACTCTGAATCCTTTTGTTGTTTCTTGTCTTCCATTCATAAGCTTTCTGAACCTTCCTCCTATAAAGAAGCAGCTTTAGATCCCCTTTGGCAACAGGCTATGACTGATGAACTCTCTGCTCTACATAAGACAGACACTTGGGAATTAGTTTCCTTACCACTGGGTAAACATGCTATTGGATCTCGTTGGGTCTATAAAATTAAGACTAAATTTGATGGTTCAGTTGAGCGTTATAAGGCTCGATTGGTTGCTAAAGGATTTTCTCAACAGTATGGCTTGGATTATGAGGAGACATTTGCCCCTGTGGCAAAAATGACTACTGTACGTACACTTATCGTAGTTGCTTCTGTTCGTCAGTGGAGTCTCTCTCAAATGGATGTTAAAAATGCCTTCTTGAATGGAAATCTTCAAGATGATGTTTATATGGTTCCTCCACCTGGTGTTCCTCATTCTCCTGGATTTGTTTGCAAACTCAAGAAAGCTTTATATGGTCTCAAACAAGCACCTCGTGCTTGGTTTGAGAGGTTCTCTACAGTTGTTCTCTCTTTTGGTTTTACATCTAGCCATCATGATTCCGCCTTGTTCTACAGGTCTACTCCCGCTGGTCGTATCCTCCTTCTGTTGTATGTTGATGACATGATCATTACTGGTGATGATGTTGTGGGGATAACTGATCTAAAATCTGAATTGACTCGTCTTTTTGAAATGAAGGATTTGGGTCCCTTATCCTACTTTCTAGGGATTGAGGTTGCTTCTTCTCCTAGAGGTTATATGCTCTCTCAGTTTAAATATGCCTTAGATGTCATTGAGCATGCTCGTCTTACTGATACTAAAACAGCTGCTACTCCTATTGAGACTAATGTTCGTTACTCACCTTCTAATGGTGAACCATTAACAGATCCTGGTTTATATCGCACTATTGTTGGTTCTCTTATTTATCTTACCATCACTAGGCCTGACATTGCTTATGCTGTGCATGTTGTTAGTCAGTTTGTTTCAGCACCTACCATGGTTCACTGGGCAGCAGTTGTTCGGATCTTGCGCTATCTCCGTGGCTCTTGTTTTCAGAGTCTTTTATTCCCATCGACCTCCTCTTTAGAGCTTTGTGCTTACTCCGATGCAGATTGGGCTGGGAACCCATCTGATCGTAAGTCCACTACTGGTTTTTGTGTATTTTTGGGTGATTCTCTTATCTCTTGGAAAAGTAAGAAGCAATCAGTAGTTTCTCGCTCATCTACTGAAGCAGAATATCGTGCCATGGCCTCCACTACTACTGAGATTGTGTGGTTACGTTGGCTACTTGCAGATATGGGTGTTCACCTTTCCTCTCCCACCCCCTTGTATTGTGACAATAAGAGTGCCATACAAATCTCACACAATTCTGTGTTTCATGAGCGCATGAAGCACATTGAGATTGACTGTCATCTTGTTCGTCATCATCTATAGCATGGGACTATTGCCTTACCTTTTGTTTCCTCCTTGTTGCAGCTAGCAGACTTCTTCACAAAGTCTCATCCGACTCACCGCTTTCGATTCTTACTTGACAAACTCTCGCTGCTTCTTACTATAGCATCATGAGTTTGCGGGGAGATGTTAGAATAATTAGCATAATTAGTTTATTATAATTATGGTAGCTTTCCTAATTATAGCTTTCCTAGTTTAGATTGTATTATGTTTATATATAGTTTTGAGTATTATGATTAATTCAATATATTTTCTTGACAATTGATTTTAGGGTTGCCTCACATCTCTCTTTCTTTCTTCTTCTTCTTTTCTTTCTTTCTTCTTGATTAATTGGTTGAACATATATAAGAATATATATATATATATATATGTGTGTGTGTGTGTGTGTGTGTGTGTGTGTGTCATTGAGTTTTCTACATATACTTATCATTATAATAGGAAATAATATAACATAACGTGTTATTCCATTTTCATACCAAAACTTGATATAACGTATAACCATTAAGAACTAATTATCACGACTTTTGAAGATATTATAAATTTTAAAAAAAAACTGGTCCATCACGTGCAACGCACGTGTATACCACTAGTTTAACTAAGAACCCCTTAATTTTAAGACTAGGGGATTGAAGAGGTTCCTCAATGGTTGATTGCTCAAGCCAAACTCCCCAACTTGATGTTGGTCCCAAGTTCAAATCCCCATGTCCCTCCCCTCCCTACTTTCCCTTGTAATATATAAGACTGATGCACGTAACATCTTATTATTTTCATTTGTGACCTTATTTTAAGTATTTGTGGCTTTGTTTTCCAGTAATTGTAGATTTATGTTCCTTTTTTTGTGATTTTGTTTCTACAGAAGTTTTTTTTATCCAAGATGCTGGGCACCATACAAAACACATTCTGCCACATGGTAGAATGTGCAATAAAATAAAATAAATCAATCACGTGGTAGACTATGATTGGTGTTTGGAACCCAAACATGGGACTAGAAAATTTCTACTTCTTTCAAGCTATGAATTTATTTTAACTTTTCAGTAGTCTTGAATTTAAGGAAGTTGTGATGGACTAAATATTTAAAGTTTTTAAACATATGTGGGAGACTTATTATTTCTATTTATGACCTTGGTAATTGCAGTTGCTCTACAAGAGATTCAACAACCACGACATTTTTTTTAATTAACATTATTGTTTCTTCAACAGTCTACGAATGCTAGAAATAGTGGACTCGAGTTGAATATGTTCTCTGAATGGATTCTGGGTATAGGCAACCGGACGTACGAAGGTGATAATGATGGTCATGTAAGAATAGAGGTGCCAAAATGACCTACTGGTAGATTTATCTGATAAATCCAATCCATAGTCAAAAGTACATATCCGATGTTCTCTGGAAACTATGATGACATGTCATGTATGCAGGGAAGAGTTATACTTGCACCAATAATTGACCTTGTGCAAACCGTAAATGATTACATGATTTCGATCAATCAAGTTGAGGGAATAACATACTTGAGTCAGATACTTTGTGCATGACAGAGAACAGTACTGATTTATTTGAAGATATTCATTCTACAGAATTCTTAAATGGTATAAAGTGTTCAGGTGTACCTGTACATGAGTTGATGCTAAAGGTCGGTGTTTCGGTGATGCTCTTGAGAAACATTGACCATGCTACAAGTTTGTGTAATGGAATAATACTAATCATAGAGTCGGAGGAAGAAGTTTTATGTTGAAAAACCTCTTGGATATGTGAAGCAAGGCGTGAGAATCAGGTACATAGGTTGAAAAAAGCAATATATGGACTAAAACAAACACCAAGAACTTGGTGAAAGTATCGATACTTATTTTATCATGGCGTTTTATTGAATGCCCATATGAGCACACTATTTACCTAAATGTGGTGTTGATAAGATGATTTTAGCTGTGTGCTTACTTGTTGACGATCTCATTTATACTAGTAATGATAGATTCATGTTTTTTGATTTTAAGAAATCAATGATGAAGGAATTTGATACGACAGATTTGAGGTCAATGCATTAATTTTCTTGGCATTGTGGTAGTGCAATCGTCTATTGGAATATTCATTTCTCAAAAGAAATATGCTCTAGAAGTTTTGGACATGATGATGGATTGTAATTCAATCACCACCCCAAGTAAAGTTGGTTTGAAACTTTGAAAGAGTGGAGCAGGAAAAATGGTAGACACTATGCACAAACAGATCATTAGGAGTCTTTTGTACCATACATCTACAAGACCTGACATTATGCACGCAGTCAATTTAATCAGTAGATACATGGAGAATCCAACTTAATTTCATCCATTGGCTGCAAAGAGAATTTTTCGCTATTTGAAAGATACTATAGATTTTTGGAATCTATACAAAAGGGGTGAAAAGTCACGTTCTATCGATTTTTCAGACAGTGATTATGCTGGAGATTTGATGATAGAAAGAGCACTTCTGGAGGAGTGCTTGTGTTAAATTCTGGAGCTATTATATGGTCATCTAAGAAGCAACAGACGGTGACTGTGTCAGCTACGGAGGTTGAGTTTGTTGAAGCAGCATCAAGTTCACGTCAAGCTATTCGGCTGAGGAGGTTACTCTAAAAAAATCTAGTCCTACATGAGAGAAGCAAACATATTGATTTGAGGTATCACTTCTTGCGTGAGTCATGTAAGGATGGTGTAATTGCGGATGTTTTGCGAAAGTGATGAACATAATACATATTGCAGATATCTTGACTAAACTTCTCAAGTCAGTTGTTTTTATAAAGCTTCAGAGTACACTTGGAGTTTATTCTTCAAAGAAAGCAAAGGTTGCTTAAGGAAAGGCATTGCAAATTGATTCATAAACCGATTCCTGCAGATATCTTCTTAAGTGAGGGTGATAACATATCTTTGTGAAATTGGTTATTTGACAAAGTGTTCAATAATATTTATTCATTTTATGTTGAGTCTTCGAGTCTGTTTCATTGTCCCGTTTTTAGGGAACTGATTATTGGTCTACTTTGAACTCGGCCATGACCGTCATCTGCTGCTAGGTCCTGGAATGGAACCAGGCTTATACACCGTGGTGACTCCTTAATGAATGGTATGGTTAACTTTTTTTTTTAGTTCTTGTTGGCTGCAATGGAATCTGACCTTGTAAATTATAACATTTCTTTTTAGTCCAATTTCTTCTTCCCTACTCCGATATCTTCGAATCTCTTATTAACCTCTTTACATCGTATCCAGGAATTTTTGTCCAACCAACTTATAAGCAAAGCCAAACATAACTGATTTTTTTGCATTCTTACATTATACAATCTTTGTTGGATATTGGTTAATAAATCGAGAATTTAAAATCGATTAAAGTGACTTCGTGTCGACTTCGACCAAATACTCAAAAGCTCGGCTCAATCCGTTTAGGCAAAATTGTTTGCCACTTCGCCGCTTCGGGGCGCACAAACGGGGATCGACCTGCCCGGTCAGGTCGCGGGGGTCGAGGGGGCAACGCCCCCGAAAGAGAATTTTGATTTCTCTGCATGTATTGAAGGGTATATTTGACATTTCGAAAACCAATATCGGATGAATGAGAAATTACGAAAAAGGACGAAAATCAGGTCAAAATGTTTAACCGTGCGACCGCACGGTTGGTAATCCATGCGACCACACGTCAATTTTATTTTCGGCCAAATGACACATTTTCATAAAGGTGCATTGTTTGAAAAGGGTGCATGGTTTGGGCCTCAACCACTTCGTCGACACCCTTTCATGGTCTATATATAGGACCCTTTGGATGTTCTATTCCTCACTTTTTGATATGCAAAACATCTCAACATCCTCACTTCTCTCCAAAATCAAATCATTTCATTTGTTTTAATATTCTTTCATTGCATCATTTGGAGTACATAAGACAAATTTGGTTCGTTGTACTTGTGTTTTGGAGTACTACAAACACAAGTGAAGCCGTTATATCTTGAGAGTCGATTTCCGTTATCCGTAGGTACCGTTGCGAGGCAAATTCGACTTAAGAACAAAGAGTCCAACTCTTGCCTCGGCTTTGTCCTTCTTCTTCTTCTTCTTATTTGTGTTTTTCCTTACCGTTACTCTGTCCAAATTTCGGCTTGGATTTACAAACTTTCAATATTTGACGTCACTATTCACAAATCCACCCAACAATCTTTTTATGCACTTCTATGCTCTTAGATTTTCCAAAACGATGACTTGTTTCGTGGTTTTACCCATTCCGCCAAAATATCAGATCGGGCTTCTAGCAAGTGTATAACTACAAATGTAAAGCATAAAACAAAGTGCTTGTTCTTTAAATCATTTATAAACCAATTTATAAATAACACAATTGTTTAAATCACTTTTTAACCACATGTATTTTTCAAAACTGCTTTTCAACCATTACCTCGAAAACAAGAAGATTCCATTTATAAATCAAAATTTGGCCGCTAACCAGAGCATAATTTTCAATAGATCTCAGCACAAAAACACCATAGTAGGATGAGGAATTACAACATTGACCAGGCAGCCACAAGATAGTTACAAGTACATCCAAGTCGACTCTATGGAGGTAAACCGACATGGGTATTGGGTAAGACTATTCATAAAAAAGACTATAAGCCATCATATTTTCTCAGTATATGCTTACAACTTCATCCCCTAACTAGGCATAGGAGGAACTACAATGGAAATTTTGCCATCCTTGCCGGTGATGCAGTCGACCTATTCTTCACTGCTATCATCTTCATCTTCTTTGCTTCCACTTCCATTTGTTGCTGGTGGCTCTTTCATTTTACCTTTTTTGCTAGTCTCCTTTGCCTTCAATGACTCCGACTTCCTCTTAGCATTCTTATGCCTAAATTCTATAATCAAATAACAATAATAAAGAATCGTATGGTAGAGATTAAAATCGGATTTTCAGTAGATTTTGATAAAAGCTGATAGAATGTGTAAGTGAAAAATTGTTGAACCTATGAAATGTGTGGTTAAAATTAATTGTTAATTTTGATTTAGATTTTAATCATATTTTTCAGAGTTACCAAACACGGGCTAAATGTTAAATAGCAGATAAATAAAAACCGAGAGGAAAAAAATAATAAAGAAATAAAAAATGCACTCATTCTTGCAAGTTTACAATCAAGATCTGAATATTTGAACTCAGGTTAAATTTATGTTGAAGTAGCCTTCCAGATTAAAAAGGAATAATTTTGGGAGGGGAAAAAAAACAGACTATGAGAGAGGGGGGGGGGGGGGGGGGGGAAGGTCTATCGACAGACACAACAATCTATTGTCAACTATAGAATACACTATATAGATAATAAATGGTAACAATAATTCAGCTCAGGTTTAGTCTCGATCACCATGATACCAACAATAACAACTAAAATCTTTTTCTCAAGAAATTTAAAGGTCAGCTAAATGTATCATTTTCCACCAACTCTGTTAATGCTATATCTACAGGAAGACTCCATACGAGAAATAAACCATCAACCACAACAATCTTAAATTAGGGCTGCTACATAGAAAGCCAATGTTTGGTTCATTACTGTATTTACATTAAACCCATGTTTGGCTCCCATTTTTTAAAGCTCATTTTTTCCCGAACTTACATTCTAGATCTGAATATTTGAACTCTGGTTAAACTTATGAAGAAGGATCCTTCCAGATATAAAAGGAAGAATTTTGGAAATAAAACATCTATCAACGGATTCAAGAATCTATTGCCAACTATATATAATAAACGTAACAATAGCTCAAGTTTAGTCTCGATCACCGTAAAATCAACAATCACAACAACCAAGCCTTTTTCTTTACAAATTTAAGGTCGGCTAAATGTATCATTTTCCACCACTTTGTTAATGCTATATCTTCAGGAAGACTCCATACCACAAATAAACCATCAATAACAACAATCTAATCCTTCTTCTAATAAATCAGGGTTGCTATATGAAGCTTTAAAGAAGATTTATCACCAGAAAACCACGACAATAAAAACAACGAAATTGAGACTTTTCCCCAATAAATTTAGGGTCAGCTACATGTATCTTTTCGTCACTTTGTTCGGTTCATTACTACATTTACATTAAGCCCATGTTTGGCTCTTATTTTTTCCAAACTTACTTTCAACCACGTGTTTAATGACACCCACAACGTTTATCATTTTTTTTTTCATCAAAATGAAAATTTACTAAAAAACTGATTTTTTAGCTAAACCAAACAAAAGCTATGACGCCATCACAAGAAAACAACATATATGAACTCACACTTTAGATTTTTAAACTACAGCTGGAGCTGTTACTTAAAAGCCTATGTTATATTTACTAATACTTTTCTTTTTTACTAACAGTAGATCCAGTCATTTTTATGGATGTATTCACTGGCAGCAAGCGACAGTTGTCCATCTCCAGTATGTATAGGGAATCAGAAAAGGAAGCTTTAACCCAAACTACTCAAGGTTCCTCCGAACTGTCTCACTTGGTCAGTGATTTACCTTAATTGTATGTTTTTATTCAGTCAAAAAGAGAGTTCAATTGGAGGTGAAGTGTATGGTGAGGCTACTCCGGAGCACAAAGTCAGATGTAATCTGCAGCAATTGACAAAATAGCACAGCGCTGCAATCTAGATGGCTCCAATAACCAAAAGCATCACTAACTTAGGTTCTAAACCGAGAAGCATGGCAACGATCATGTCATTAGAAACATCATATAAAAAATAAAAGATGGTATAATAAAATATTCACCTTCAAGAGAAGTTCTCAGAGGGGCGACAAATTCTGCAAACTCTATCTCTTCCAGTGCCTTGAATACATCTTCTGCATTGATTATTTGTCTCTTTGACTCCTTACAAACGTCGTTGGCTCTGAAATAATTCACGAATAAACACCATTAGTCGAACTGCTATATTTAAATATTGTTAAACCAGTTCAAGAAAATAAATGAATACATTTGTTAAAATATCTTCTCCCGTGTAAAGGAAATAATTTGACATCGATAAACCAAATGCAGGAATGTGTAAAAGATCTTATATGGTTCATGTTTGGCTAAGCCTTTAAAAAGGTAAAGTTACTTCGCTTTTTTCCAAGAGCAATGTTATTCTACTAAGGCTGCGTTTGATTCGCCATGGAAAATATGATTTTCCACGTGATTTTCCAACTTTGTACTGTTTGGTTGCCTAAGTTTTCCATGGAATTCATTTTTCCACTTGCCTTGAAATCCGGTATTTTCCTCGTTTTAGATGAATTCGTTTTCCAAGGGGGGAGAAGGTTTTATTTCCACGGAAAATCTTATACCATTTTTGTTACGTTTGATCATTTTTGTTGTTGTTAATTGATTTATTTTTTTCCCAAAAATTAACATTATTATTACTAAGTACAAACTTGTTAAAAAATGAAAAAAATAAATAAAAAATATTATAATAGCTAAATTTTACTTTATTTTCCATGAAAAATAATGTCAATCAAACAACAAAAGTTGAAAAATTCTCCACTTTTTCTACCTAGAAAATTAAACCAATCAAACACATTTTCTTTCCACCCAAATTCCACCATCGCTATCAAACGCAGCCTAAGTAACTTTCACCAACAGAAAGGTTATTTATGTTAAAACATATTTTTTTTTACTCATATAAGTAAATTTGCTCAAAATGTATGACTTTTCAGGAATCACAATAATACCCATGAACCCGAAATTCGTTGGGTACCCAATGCAAATGGGTAGAGATTACTCGACTAAATGGATTTATGGGTAGAGTATAAGGCTGCGTTTAATTCGCCATATTTTCCATGGAAAATATGATTTTCCACGTGATTTTCCAACTTTGCGCTGTTTGGTTACCTAAGTTTTCCATGGAATTCATTTTTCCACTTGCCTCGAAATCCGGTATTTTCCTTGTTTTGGATGAATTCGTTTTCCAAGGGGGGAGGAGGTTTTATTTTTCATGGAAAATCTTATACCATTTTTGTTACGTTTGATCATTTTTTTGTTGTTAATTGATTTATTTTTTTTCCCAAAAATTAACATTATTATTACTAAGTACAAACTTGTTAAAAAATGAAAAAAAATAAAAATAAAATAAAATTATAATAGCTAAATTTTACTTTATTTTCCATGGAAAATAATGTCAATCAAACAACAAAAGTTGGTAAATTCTCCACTTTTTCTACCTAGAAAATTAAACAAATCAAACACATTAAACTTTCAATTCCCAAGAATTTAATTCCCTAGAATTCAATTCCCTGAAATTCATTTTCTTTCCATCCAAATTCCACCATCGCTATCAAACGCAGGCTAAGTGTAAATTTAAAGAACCCGACATGGGTATGGGTATTGTAGAAAAACTCATACCCGACCCATATATCCATTAATTTTCTTAAAAAAAAATTATTGTATTTAACATGCTAAAATTTTTTTAATCGTCTATGATCAATTTGGAGTCAGCTTATTTTTGGACAATGGATGTTGCTATACTTTTACATCATTTTGATATTTTTATGTTGAGCAGGAATTGGCAATTAGTATATTACATGTGAAGTTCATGGGTCGGGTTTAGGGATGACAATGTGATAGGTTATGGATGATATAAATCTTTAGTGGATATGATAGAGTTAATTGTTTCGCTGGCCATTGAACTATATATACAGTCACGATTTGGGCACTCAACTTTAATATGTTTTCAAGTGGTCACTGAACTTTAAATTGTCTCACCCCATTGGCCACCGAACTTTACACGTTGTCACAGTTTAGCCACCCAACTTCTGTATGCTTTCAAGTGCCCACCGAACTTTACATGATGTTACAGTTTAACCACCCAACTTCAATATGCTTCCAAGTGGTCACTGAAGTTTCAAATTCTAGTTTTGGAGAGGCATGTTTAAGTTTAATTTCGAGGTACCAAACGAGGTCGAAACATCAAGTTCTTGGTACCATTTCGAAGTACTCACAGCATACTTTTGCGTACAATTTACCACACAATAAATAGTTAACTGAGGAGAAAGTTATGGCTTGACAAAGTAAGCCACTTTAACAAAAGTTTCAAAAAAGTATTTTTAAGTTGCTTATTTTGACAAGTCATAACTTTCTCCTCAGTTAACTATTTATTGTGTGGTAAATTGTATGCAAAAGTATGCTGTGAGTACTTCGAAATAATACCAAGAACTTGATGTTTCGACCTCGTTTGGTACCTCGAAATTAAACTTAAACATGTCTCTCCGAAACTAGAATTTGAAACTTCAGTGGCCACTTGGAAGCATATTGAAGTTGGATGGCTAAACTGTGACAATATGTAAAGTTCGGTGGGCACTTGAAAGCATACAGAAGTTGGGTGGCTAAACCTTGACGGCATGTAAAGTTCGGTGAGCATTTGAAAGCATATTGAAGTTGGGTGGCTAAACCGTGGCAACATATAATGTTCGGTGGCTATTGAAACAATTAACTCGATATGATATGGTTCCCAAACCCGACTCTTACCCTATCTATTGCCTTCCCTAATCTTTTCACACTGCACGTTCAAATGATTCTTTTTGGCTTTCTCGGCATTGCATATGAACAATGCTGCTTCCATTTAATTTAATTTAATTTTGAAATGTGAGTATATTTATATATACTTATAAGCAAACCAGTGAGCTTAGCCAAACATGCCACACAAGGAAAATTAATTTGCAGAGAAAAATAAAAATTTCACAGGAAAAACCCGAAAACTAATTGATTTCAAGCCCTTCTAATTAATTCCACTAATTTATTAAATAAAAAGGGAATAATTACCCATCAAAAATCAAAAAAATATGTAAATGAAATGCTTATAAGCGTGCTTACGTGGCGGAGAGGAAATGGGTGAAAATTCGTGCGCTTTCACAGAAGCCCTGAAGAGACTCCCTGAGAACGGTGACTTCGGAATCCTTAGCGAGCTGTGAGAGCTTGTCCTTCACTACGCGGCGCACAATAGTCTTTGGCAGTTCATCGGCTTCTGATACCACTTTCTCCGTCACTACGTTCTCCTTTTCTTTCTCCGACATCTCTCAACGGCGCTCGACGCTAAATTGTACTGAGTGCGTCAAGTTGGGGAAAAGGGAAAGTGGGCTCCAGTTTTGGGCTTATAATTGTTGGGTTACTCCCTTCTTAGTCTCCGATTGCACGGGAAAAAGAAATGGAATGTAAAAATATACAAACAGATACAATACCAAATTTCAAATGTAAATAAATAAGTTTAAAATTTTAAGAATCAGGCTATAAATAATGAATTATTCTACTTATACTAACTCTGATTGACAAACTGGATTACTCACCCCTCACATGGAGGGGAACCCACAGATGTACGGACCCTCTATGTGAGGGGGGAGTAACACAGTTTGTCAACCAGTCTGTACATGTAGCAAAGTCCATAAATAATACTCCCTCCATCCGTAAAGATAGGCATGTTGTATTTCTTATTTTTCTGTCCCAAATTAAATGTCACTTTCCTTATTAAAAAGTCAACACATTTTTTAAATTTTCTAATATGCCCTTATTTAATATTCATTGTTATTAATAAATATAAAATAATTATTTTTATAATGTTATTTAATGTATGGATATATTTGTAAAATGTAAGAAAAATTTATATTTTCAACTACATTAATTGACATTTTCTTAATTTATGTGAAAATTATAGCAAATTTATCTTCACGGGATAAATGGAGTATAATTATTCTATCCCACCCAAATCTTTTGCACATCATCACCTTACGATACCACCACCACTTGCTTCATCACCATCGTCACCACCATCGTCGCCTCGCATGTTCTGTGCATCACCACAATAATCCACCATCTCCGATGTATTGTCACCACTACGCACAACCACCAACATTACAACTTTCATCATCTGCAACGCACCTCCACGGTAAGTCAGCCTTAATCCTAACATTGCAATGGCAACAAGAATTTAGGCTAGAAGGAAGAAACAAAAACACAAAAACTTTTAAAATGGTAATATTTATTAATAACACTCTGTACAAGGCTTTGATGTTTGAGATCACTCTCTTGGAGTTTACAAAATGAGTCTAGCTGCCTGGTTATATGCAAGACCTCAATTAATGGTCGACTATGACTAATTACATCCAACGACTTAGATTGATTACCTAGATAATTCTAAGAAAATATCTACAAAAAGTAACCAACTTATTTATCACAAGTCATGTTCTAGAAATCTATGGAGACAGATGAGGCTAGATGTGTCTTGAACTCTTCGTCTCTATCTAGGACATTCTGCCCATTTCCCATGTACTGAAAATAAAGTTGTTGCCCTCGATGAAAATTATCTACATCTTGCGAGGCATGACACTCTCCCCCTCCTGATTAGGCGATGTCCTCGTCCCCTTGTATTGCTTTAGCTTGTTTTCAAATTTCCACAAGTCTTATTGCGTTTACCACGTTGCTTCGGACTTGGGAAATCCCTTTCACTTGATCAAAAATTATTTACTAGGAAGCACTATACGTCTTCGAACTAAATGCTCTGCTAAGACTTCTTCTACCTCTTTGTTGAAAGACATGATCACAATCAGAGCTACCTGTTGTAACTCTTCTCGGCTTGTATCTTCCATGTCTTGATGATATGGTTACAACGTACTCACATGAAAGGTTGGGTGAATTTTTAGAGTGTCAGGAAAGTCAAGGCGATTTGAAACATTGTCTACCTTAGGGAATGACCCTTCATATCTTCGTATCAAGCCTTTGTGTACACTTTGATATGCCTTAAATCTCACCTTCACAAGGATTTGGTCTCCAACCTCATATTTCTTGGGCCTTCTCTTCTTATCTGTCAACTTCTTCATCCTCCTCTGTGCTTTATCTAAGCAAGAATGTGCTAAGTCAGCATGTTCCTCCCAAGACTTAGCAATTTTGAATGCTCCAAGACTTTTTCCTCCTTCAATGGAAGTAGACAAGGTATGGGGCATTAGTGGTTGTTGCCCGATTATCAACTTAAATGGACTTTCCCCCGTGGCCTCTGTTCTTGCAAATTGTAAGAAAATTGAACAATAACTAGAAACTTGGCCAACTCTCTTTGATTTGTACTTACAAAGTTCCCAAGATAACACTCCAACAAAACCTTCACCCTTTCCGCTTGTCCATTTGTTTGTGAGTGAAAATTGGTTGAGAATTGTAAGTGCCTATTTGGTGTAGAAGAAATTGGAAATTTTTTTTTAATGTGTTGTTAAAAAATTGTTGAAAAGTGTGTAAAGTGGTGGGGTATAGAAATGTGTGGTTGAAAATGAATTTGAGGAAAAATTTAGTAAATTTCTTCTACGCCCTAAATTTGAACTTAAGAGTTTAAACAACTCCATCCATTACCTTCATGTGACACGGGGGTCACGATCACTTATGATATTTCTTGGTAACCCCCAATAATTCGCTACATTCTTGAAAAATAACATTGCCGCTTCTTTCGTCTTACAATATTTGGGAGCCAAAATAAAAGTGTCATACTTGGAAAATCTATCAAATGGCATATATTGATCACCTAGAGAATTATCTACAAAAGGTAACCAACATATATTTATCACATGTTGTAAAACCGCTTTTCATTTCATGGGCAATTCTGAAATCCTACGTGATATTTATGTTAATGTTATAAATTTTAAATTGATAATTTTTAATGTCTATGATTTGAATTATTTTTTTTGCAGTGGAAGGATTTCGACGCCGTCTCGATCAATGTGCCAATTAGAAAACTTATAAATTGGTTACGTGAAATTTTATGTGATTAATTGTTTTATTACCTAAGCATGCTATAATTTTTAATTGATTAGTTGTAAGTGACCTAAATTGTGTTAAATTAAAGTTGGGGGAAAGTTTAGTGGCAATTGGAGAATAAATTAGAACTTATGACTTAACTATGCACGTGGAGAGAAGCGAGGGACTAAATTGTAAATTCCTAAAATTAAAAAAAACCTAACCTCATCTCTCAGCCCTCACTCTCGTTCTCTCTCCCTCTGTTTCACGCACCCGCATCCCTCTCTCTGTCTCTGTCTCTCAGCTCTCTCGTCGCTTTCTCGCCTCACACACTCAACCGCCGCTGCTCAGCCCTTCCGCCGGTGATGTCTCCTGCGCCACCACCCCGGATTATTGGGCACATTGACGTGACGGGCATCTGAATCTCTTCCACTTGCAAATCCAGATAACGGTAAATGCTAAGGACGTCAAGTAAGTAAACTCCCCCTATTTTTATTAAAGTTGAAAGTTAATGTGAAATTTCTGTGCTCAAGTGACAACTTTGTATATTGCTCGTTTTCGATGCTTTCGTTACTTCTTATAAAAATATATTGTTCAAATTGGAAACTGCCCAAACATTCATATATTTTATGTTAATTGCATCGTCAAGCATGCATTTGTCATTGAGTACTGGGGAAGTCAAAAGATTTTAAAAGAAAAGTGTGGAAAGTTAGATTGTTCTCAAAGAGTATGTATCCCAAGTTTTAAGAACAAATGAATGTACTTCTATGCCATGAAAGATGTGAGTAAGAAATGGGGCGCGGTGGACCGACGTACCCAAATTAAACCGCTGTTGCGGTGGTGAATATTAAACCGCTTCGCGGTGACGCTTGGCAGTGGCAAATATTAAACCGCTTTGCGGTGACGATTGCTTAACCGCTCGGCGGTGGCAAATATTAAACCGCTTTGCGGTGACGATTGCTTAACCGCTCGGCGGTGGCAAATATTAAACCGCTTTGCAGTGACGATTGCAAAACCGCTTTGCGGTGACGATTGCTAAACCGCTTGGCGGTGGCAAATATTAAACCGCTTTGCGGTGACGATTGCTAAACCGGTTGACGGTGGCAAATATTAAACCGCTTTGCGGTGA
Source organism: Ligustrum vulgare (assembly GCA_963555705.1). NCBI lineage: Eukaryota > Viridiplantae > Streptophyta > Magnoliopsida > Lamiales > Oleaceae > Ligustrum > Ligustrum vulgare. The sequence continues at coordinate 41,547,454 of OY743188.1, read as the reverse complement.
CGATTGCTAAACCGCTTGGCGGTGGCAAATATTAAACCGCTTTGCGGTGACGATTGCTAAACCGGTTGACGGTGGATAAAATATTAAACCGCTATGCGGTGGAAAAATGATAATCTGGTCCTAAATAAGGGATATTGCCCACTGCATTGTAATTGGCTAGAAGATACACTAATTGAGTTCACGATAGAAATGAAGTGAAAGTCTTGAAACGAAAGTCTTGTAATGAAATGAAGGTCTTGAAATGAAGTGAAAGTCTTGAAATGAAAGTCTTGAAATGAAGTGAGTTTTGAAATGAAATGAAAGTTTTGAAATGAAATGAAAGTCTTGAAATGAAGTGAAAGTTTTGAAATGAAATGAAAGATTTGAAATGAAAGTCTTGAAATGAAGTTAAAGTTTTTAGAAATGTTTAAGTGAAAGTTTGGAAGGTATGAATGTCTTGAAAAATAAAGTAAATGAGGGGAATTACTTTGAATGGTTTAAGGAATTTCATGTCATGAGCATGCATCACGTGCATAAAGTTTACTTACTGAGCTTTAGCTCACCCCAATCCCTCCCCATATTTCAGGTGATGAAAGTTAGATAATCAGAGGAGAGCACTCGGCAGCTGACTCAGGCTATAATTGCTTCAACACTTTTAAAAATAAAGTTAAAGTAGAATTTATTTCAATTTCTCATTATTATTCTTTAATTCATGTATTATTAAGGTTAAATTACCTCTTATTTCATTTGCTAAAGTTTATTTACTTGAAATTATATTGTTGAGGAGTTTGAGACTTATTGTAATGGATTGGATGATGTTTTGGATTGAATGAGTTGCGATGTGTATTTTAAAAATGGTTTTGATGTCCCTCTACAGGTTGCCTATGTCCAATTTACAGAGGAGACTCTGTCGAAATTTTTGTAAAATTTTTATAATAGTAAATGAAAAGTTTAAATATTTTAAACGATTATTTCCGCATTTAATGTGAATGGAAGTTAACACGCCTATGTTTTAGATCTTAAACTTGGGGTGTTACACATGTCGTGTTCTAAAATTCTTTAGAGACAATTGATGCTAGATAGGGATGTCAACAAGTCAACTCGAAGATCAAAGCTCAAGCTTGGGTCGTGTAGCGACATAAATTTTCCAGTTAATTATAAAATAAATATTTAATTTCTCAAAAAAAAAAAAAAAAAGTGTCGCTATAACTTCACCTATTTTTAAACTAAAGCCTGTTCGTCTAGCCATATTAATTATTTCGAATCAATAAAATATAATTTGAGTCCAATTCGATTGTCCAAGTCCAAATTTATTTAAGCTCCAAAATTATTATTTATTTTAAATACGAATTATTTTAAGTCAAAAATTTCAAAAATTTAATATTATCCAATTTATTTTTCATCCAAGTTTTATCTTTTAAATAATTATTTTAAGTAGCGTATTTTATTCGCACTCGTATTCTTGTATCTCAAGCCTTCACAATTCTACTCTAAATAAAATGTTTCCATATCCAACATTACCCAATTCTATTCCAACTACAATACTTCCCATACAATACAAATCTATATATATACCCCCTTCCCATTCACAGCCCATAATCAAAATTTCAGCAACTTAATGGTAAGTTTTTCAGCTCAACCGATTGCCTCGCTTACCACTTGACAAACCCCCATTCAACATCCCAAAACCACCACTGATTTTGCTACGCCATCATCCAAGAGTCGAGCCTCATGCCTTGACTCCACGACCAAACCACCACTTCCCCAAGAATCGAGTTTCGAATCCATGACCACACACCAAGTCGAACCCAACAAATTTCCCCACCACAACCAGCAGCCACCTCTATTGCCGACCGAACCTGCTCAACAACAAAACCGCTCGCCTATCTTATGCCTTCAATCCAAGCAAACAGAACCACAGGGACTGCCAATACCAAAACCCAACGAACCTTCAACCCTTATTCAATTCCACAATCGTAAACCACCACATCGCCACCCAGACCACCGGAACCGTCACTACCACAAGAAAACTGCCACTGCCCAATTCTAATTCTACATCAATCAACACCTCAAGTTCCCCCAATCAAAATCCAAAATAAAACACAACTTACCTTGAAGTTTCGACCGGAGTTGCACCGAATATCGCAGCTCCAATCCAATCCTAGGCCTCTGGTCTTGAACCAAATCCACCCAAAATCCCCCTTTGTACACCCACACTCCTAGCCGCCACTCGACGGCGACACTCCGTCGACAGAACGCCGGCAGTGGTCTCGAAACGGAGAGGGCGAAGCCCCTCGCTGATTATCCCTCTCTTCTCCTCTCAGTGTCGAAGTGTGTGTGTGTGTGTGTGTGTGTGTGAGAGAGAGAGAGAGAGAGAGAGAGAGAGAGAATTTTGTTTGATTTTAAGAGTTTTGATTATTAAAATTAACCTTCAGTCCCCACGTTTTAAAAGCATTTATTTTAGTCCCTATTATCTTTAAAAATGTTTTAAAGTTCATCCCTTAGTTTTCAAAGTATTTTATTTCAACCCTTAGATTTTAAAAGAATCTAAAGTTCAGCCTCTTTGTTTTTAAAACTCGTGATTTCAGTCCAAAATAATTATTTTAGATTTTCAATTTAATCCCCAAGACTTCTAAAAATCATATGACTCAGCCCAATAGCTTTCAAAATCATTTATTTCGGTCTCAACTCTTTTAAAATCCCAACTATGTTTGATTTTCAATTTAAACCATAAACTTTTATTCTTCTTTTAAAAACCGTTCGTTTTAAAACATTTGAATTTCAAAATATTGGTTTAAGATTTATTTTATATATTGGCTAGGCGAGGCGTTTGGATATTTAGAAGATTGATGTTTTTCTCACTCAACAAATTCAAGAAATAAGGTAGACTCCTACTTACAAACTTTATTTTCTAAATGCGCACAAATAATTATTTGTATTATAGATCTTGCATGTATGATTGTGTTCATGACAATCACTTGTCTTCGGACATGAGACTTCTTGCCTCCAGGCATGATAATTACTTGTCTTCGGACATGAGACTACTTGCCTCCGGGCATGACAATTACTTGCTTGTTTAAGCATGATGTTATAAGAATTTACTTACTTAAGTGCATGAGACTACTTGAATATCATGAATATGTACTTTATTTGTAATACCAATTATTATTATACGCCGAGTTTACTGAGTATTTATATGAAATACTCACCATTTCTTTAAACTTATAAATTTTCAGATTTCGAAGTTGGCGATGGAGCGCGCGATGGTGGCTATTGAAGAATTAGAAATTTTGTTTTGAGATAATTGATTTAAATGCATTTAATTTTGAGATTTCGAAATTCTTATTATTGTAGAAGTTATTTAAAAAAAACGTTTGAATTATTTATCATTGAATTTTAAATGAAATTGATTTTTTAGTAATTTTCCGGAAAATCATTATTCTCGAAAACCAATTTGAAAGGATGACATGGCATTTCGTGTACTTAGAACTCGAGGCTTTACAGGTCGAGCTTTTTTTGCCCGAGCCGAGTCGAGACGAGCTAAAGCTCGTCCCCAAAAATAAGGCTCGACTCGAGCTTTAGGCTCTAGCTTTTTCGAGCTGAGATAGGTCAAGCTGAACCGAGTCGTGAGCTTTTAAATTTTATTTTGCTTTTATAATAAAATCCATAAAGTTTTTTGTTGAAAAGGTATATATACAACGAGTCGAACTTGTGATCTAATTAAAATGCTCGAGCTTTTTGGGTGGGCTTTTTTTGGATCGAGCCGAGCCAAAATTCGTCCCTAAAAAAAAGTTCAGCTCTAGCTTTGACTAGAAGTCTCGAGCCGCGAACCAAGCTAAGCTCGAGCTTTTTCGAGCCGAGTGGCTCTAGCCTACGAGCCATTCTGTCATCCCTAATGCTAGATGTGTCTAGAACCTCCGTTACTGTCTAGGACATCCTTCTCATTTTCCATATACTGAAAATGAAGTTGTTGCCCTCGACGAAAATTGTCTACATCTTGCGAGGCATGACAAACAGTAGTTGAAGAAGAGATTTGGTATGTGTTGAGAATTAAACAAATATTCACTCTTTACTTAAACCGTATGAACTTTTAATATTTAAGAAATAATCGAGCAAATAAGAAAATAAAAATAACAACGCAAAAATTTATGAATCGTCAATCTTTTCACTATATAATAAATTGTTACAATTATATAAAATTTCTCTCACTCACAAATTCAATACCAATCTCGCAAATTATTGAAGAAAATACTAACAATGAATTTCTATCTAACATAAGTTTCTATCCTTCGATTTACCACCTAAAAAGTTGCAAGTAACTACAAAGATAAATCTCGCAATTTTCTCTCTATTTTTGGTCACTCAATACACGTCACAAAGATTCTTCAAGGTAATGTATGCACTTTTATAATACATTGCTCCAGTACCGTTCTCCAACGCATGAAGCGCAAGAGAAGGTTTATGAGCCAAAGCTCACAAGCAATGTTGTCAGTCGCTTGAAAAAGCGGCTGACAACATTGTTTTTATTTTTATATTTTTTTTACGTATTTATATTTTGTTTATTTATTTTGTCATGTTTGATACTTATTAAAAATAAAATACATTTTTCTCTTATCTTTTCAAACACACATTTATTAATAAATTAATATTAAAAATAAACTCATAAAAAAGTCCTTACATTTGAATTATACATTCTCCAAAAATTTACTATTGCAAACTATATTTATGAATAGTAAATAAAATTTACGATTTTATTATAAGCCTCCATTCGCACGGCTCCATTTAAACTAACAATTTAATTACACAATTTCTCAAACCAATTTTTAATTACACATATTTTCTCTCTCGAATTTTTAACCCCACATTTTACCTAAAAGTCCTAAATAATTCAATTTAAACTACAAATAGTAGCCGTCGAATAGTGCCTAAATATCAAACGAAATTTAACATGTGTACCTATATTAGAATTTATTATGACAAAATAAAAGAAAAAAATAATACTTACAAAAATATCAAATATATAAGATCTCTGTTTGGTATTCATTATTTAAAATCTCATTTTTTCAAAACTTATTTTTAACAACACATTTAAACAATAAAATGTGTGGTTAAAAAGTGAGTAATATATTTGAGTTAATGTGTAGATTATTTTATTGGTTGAATGTGTTGTTAAAAATAATTTTTTTTTTTTAAAAAAAAAAAAAATTGGTTTTGAATAGTGAATACCTAATGGAGGTCTTATATTTTGGTCTTTTGTAGTATTATTTTAGTCTTTTATTTTGTCGTAATAAATTCTAATATACCTACACGCATTAAATTTCATTTGATATTTAGGCACTGTTCTGCGGCTATTATTTGTATTTTAAATTGATTTATTTGAGGTTTCTAAGTAAAATGTGTGGTCAAAAATTCAAGATAAAAAATGTGTGTAGTTAAAAAGTGATTTGAGAAATTGTGTAATTTAAATTGTTGGTTTAAATGGAGCCGTCGAATGGAGGCTTATAATAAAATCATAAAATTTTATTTGTTATTCATAAATGTAGTTTGTAATAGTAAATTTTTGAAGAAACTTTTGATTTTCGTTATATACCCTTACCCCTTAATTAATAACATTAAATATTAAAATTATAAAATTATAATATAATTTCATAATATTCATTTGGTATTAAGTTAATTTATTATCTAAAAATTTATTATATTAAAATCTAACAATTATAATTTTTTAATATAATTTCATACTATCATATTTTTTTATTTATTTAGTATTGAGAAAAGAAAAAAATTACTTCATTATTTAAAAAATATTATTACTACTATAATATCTTAATATAGTACTTAAAATATATTACCCATTTGGGATGAGTGAAAAACTTGTGATTTCTTATTTTTACCCTTATATATTTAGCTATATACCCAATATACCATTACCTTCTTATTTAATAAAATTAAACATTAATTTATTATCTAATAATTACAATGTTATAATATAAATTCATATTAGTACACCTTTTCATTTATTTACTTAAATTCATTTATTATCTAACAATTAACAATTTTATAATATCATCATCATCATAATCATTATATATACTCTTTTTTTCATTTATTTAACTTTAAGATTAAGAAAAGAATAAAAATTACTTCATCATTTAATAAATATTATCATGACAATATGACTATATTATACACTTATTTATCTGTCAAAATTAGGATATTATTTTACTTTTCTTGAATAAATTATACTTAATTGTTGTTATTTATTATTATTTCAGGTTTTATCCCGAAATCAAGAAAAATAAGAAATTGTAGCAAAATTCACATTTAGATGCTAATTGGAGCTAAATTAGACAATCGAGATGTTAATGACATCAACGGGAAAGATGCAATGTGCCAAAGTAAATAAATCAGAAGTAGAAGGATTGAAGAGCAAATTAAACATGAGGGAACAACTTGTAAATATCCACTGATTGACTTGGATTACAAGACAATACTTTGATTATGTTTAGGATTCAATTGGATGCAAGTAGAAGTAAAAAAAGAATGAAATATGATAAGAATATTACCATAAAATTGATTCAAACCGCACAAGATTCTGGACAGATTTCTAGTCGGACTTTGAGACCTGATTTTATAAGGTAGTAAACGTTTGAATTGGAAAAATCCTACTTCAGGAAGAATTGTAGTCCTTTAAGTTATCTTTCTAACGCAATTTGAATAACCTCAATCAGATAAGGGAATAGAAAGATATGGTCGAAATACTGAACGTTGTACAGATACAAGAAAAGACTCTCGCGGATTTGATGAATTTATTTCCTTCTTCAACTAGGTCTCTTCACCAACTATATAAGAAACATGTCTTGCACGAAAATTGGACATTTGCCTCACCTAAGAACATCATAATTTTGGAATTTCAAAGTCAAATTTTTGGGAGATTGGAGAAGCGGACTGGAACCAAAAGAAAGGGGCATGACTGGACTAATTTTGGTGGTGCACGATTGGGGTGATGCTTGGACTTCAACTATTCAAACTCTGAGTTTTACTTTCATTATTTGTTGCTATTTTTAGTCCCAAGAACATGAGTAGCTAAATTTAATAGGGTAATTATATTGACACCATTAATTTTATTAACCACACCATATTATATATACACATTTACTAAAACTTGAATTTTATAATTACATCATATTATTTTTACAAATATAACCTTCAATAAATAAAATGAATATAAATCAAGGTACACCATAATCATCAGATCATGGAGATTTCTTTCTTCCATCTTCACCTTCACACACTATCTCCAACCTATCTCATTACAGAGAATAAATAACTTTGATTTGATAATGGTCTATTAGAGAGAAAAAGAAATGGCAAGATTAAAGATTAATACAAGTAGATTTTCTGTTATATCATGGTTCAGTCCTTGAATCAAAATCAATGTATGACAATGCTATGCCTAATTGAGTCCCGATCCCTCAATCACCATCTAAATTATCACCGGTATGGAAAGGCTACTCCATCATCTTTAAGGCCACTGTAAGACAAATTTTAGAGTCAATGCAAAATTCAGATCACTCCAATTTCTCCTTTTCTCTATAATGTCTGTTTGAGATTTAGATTTTTAAGCTAGGGTGGTGATGGCTTCAATATTAAATAAGTTCTTGAAATACATAACTGGCTTGTAGTAATTATTTCTACTGGCATGCGTGGAACAGTGGGATGATTTTGGAACAGTGGGATGATTTAGATTTTTTTTTTATTTCTCTTTGCCTTTGTTAAGAAAAATGAGAAAGATTATTCTACTTTGAGGTAGAACTCAATTTGATTCGTGAATTGGAATAGATAATGGAGTAATTGAAATACCTTGCCGAACAAGAATTGAAGGCCGGAAAATATGTAATACATATAAAATTTAGGATTTAATATTTATGGTGTACATAAGAATAAAAAAATAAGAAAAACTAATATGATTGGTGGTTATTATAGTCAATTTAATTGTGCCCAATTTAGTAAACATAAAAAATGTGATATGGTTAACAAAATTAGTGATGTCAATATAATTACCCAATTTAATATTGGGATTGATGATGAAAATTTAATATTTCTAGTTTTAATTTCAATTTTCAAGTTGAGGATTTTATTGTTTTCATATATTGATTTTACTATGTTTTTAATACTTTAATTAACTGGCCACTAATTTATATTTTAATGGTTGTTTTCATAATCCGATAGGTGAGTTAACAATTAGATCGTGTAGTAAAATTCGACAATTTCAACAAAAAAATAGAGATATGAATTTGTGGTTGCTTGTGATCATTTATGAATTCCTAAGTAATTTAATGCATTTAGCTAAGGAGAACTCTGACCCCCTGTAGAGCTACATGATTAGCTTAGTTAAATAGGCCTAATTTGAACCCGAGAGAGGTAAATTAAATACATGTGTGAATTTGATCAAATACAATTTTAAAAAACAACTTGAAATACGAAATTATGCTAGAATATTATTTCGAAATCATTAGTCCCAATAGTTCTTTATTGTTAAGAAAACTCATCTTTCAATTTCTCGCTTTTATAATTTAATTTAGTTGTTTTTAGTTTAATTTTCTATTTCTTAGTTATTGGAATTGTTTGTTTCATTAATCTCTCAATTTATTATCTTGGAATCATTTGCAATTTATTCTATTAGTTAGTTTTAGCTTTAGTTTAGGAATTATTTAGAATCAAAGTAAATCAATAGCAAAAACATAGTCATCGTGGGATCGACAATCAGGACCCAAAAGTCAACTTTACTACTTGTTAACGATATCGTGCACTTGCGATAATCAAATCAAAAGCAGCCTTGGAGGAATTATAATGTATTTTTTTTTTTTTTTAGGAAAAATGTGTTGTTGAAAAGTGAAGAATGAAAATATGTGTGATTAAAAATTGATTTAAAAAATTGTGTACATTATAAATTGAATTATAATTTGCAATGATTACGTAAAAGAATATACCTTATAATATATAAATATAACACTTTAAAATATTACATACAAAAAACGAATCGTCTACTAAAATTCTATAGTTTATACTATATATATTATGAATGTAATAACCGTATGGACTTCAATCCATAAGGTTACAATTTCATTAATTCAAGATATTTATTTTCATAGTTTACATGAGAAAAATATTTTAATATTTTTAATTCACATTTACCTCTTTTATCTTTTTATTTTTTGGGTGCTCTTCTCAATAATTTTTCAAGTTTTGTACTAATTTATTATTATAGTTTTTGTTTTAGTTTTTTAAGAAAATCATGCCATAATTTTATTTCGTCATTTAATAAATATTATTATGACTGCAAAATATTAATATAAAAATCAAATATTACATTCAGAATTTCTAAAATTGGATCGTTCTATTCAAATTCCATAGTTTAGAATGTGTATATTTTGAATGTAATAATTACGTGGCATTGAATAAAAAATGTTACAATTTCATTAATTCGTGACTTATTTTCGTAGGTCACGTGAAAAAAATATTTTACAAATTTTAATTAACAATTACATTATATTATATTATATTAATGTGTTTATGACATTTTACACGTACTATTTCATTGTTTCTCATATTCAATAATCACACGACAATTAGAATGAATGTCTGAAACTCTTACAAATACCATCATTATTAATTAATTAATAACATTAATAACACAATTCATTACGTTAATTTTTTGTCAAATAATATGCAATGTTATATAATTTCATATTTTTGCATGTAACTTCTTCCGATTTTATGATACAACATGAAATTATTTCAACAAAAAATGAATACGTTGACTATCTCAACGACAAACTAATTGAATTTTTCTTTAAGAAAGTGAAGATTTTGATGGTACAAATCAATTTTATCAAGATGAGATCATAACTATACCGTATAAGTTAATATTGAAAAGAAATTGTTTTCTTATGCTCTTAAAGAATATGGATTACGATTTTTTCAATAAAACAAAAGTGATTTATCGTGATTTAAAGAGACATGTTATCCATGCCAAAATAATCATTGAACAACATGATGAAAAACTAATTTTCCTTTCACATATTCCATTTACCCCTACAAATGATAAGTTATATTCATTCAAATAATATATGAACAATTTTCAGTAAGTCCATGCTTTGCAATTACCATTAACAAAGCTCAAAGATAAATATTACCTATTATTGGAATATAACTACCTAAATATGTATTATAACATGGGAAACTGTATGTAGCACTTTATCATGGATTTTCAATACAAACAATAAGAATATTGATGAAAGCAGAAAATAAAAATAAGAGAAGCGGTTAAACATTGACAAAAATATTGTATAAAAAAAGTATTATTGTAATAAAGACTTTATATTTTAGTTTATTTAACATTTTAACATTATATACATAATTTCATAAAAATAAAATTTAGTCATATGTATTCTTTTTAACAATTTTAATTCTCTATTTAACAATATCAATCGAATCAACTACTTTAAGAAATAGTATTAATATTTCAAAAACGTTATGCATATCATTTATCATACACATAAACGTGCAACGCACATGCTTACTACTAGTAAGTATCAAACATGGAAATGTAATAAATAAAAAAAATATAAATAAGTATATATATAAAAGCTGACAACATTGTTTGTGAGGAAAGGCAAAGCTCACAAACCTTCTTCTGCACAGGAGAACAGTACTATACACAGCTCATGGTGCAACTAAGTATGTTCCATAATTGCCCCCAGGGCAAATCTCCAAGTGGCAAAGGGGGGGGGTGGCAAGTGCTCAGCGCGGCAGTGTGCAGAGTTCGATCCCCGTAAGGTGAAATTGGCTTTGTTGCAAGCGGGAGTTATTGAGGGATGCTCATGCTTACACAATCCCCTCCACCCTGGTCCCTGCGAGGCATAACCTGAATTTACAATTTCGAACCAATGACCTTGGGTGTAGTCGGTTCGGACCATCAGGGTGTGAGATACACCTTTTTTTTAAGTATGTTCCATAATTAATTCCATGCACAAGGGCACAGCCGCTCCACCATTCACGACACACACGACATATGCAATGTTTATAATTAATAAAGCCCTAATGGGCTTTTAAGTCTTAACCATTAAATAGCCGAATTAGTGATTTCTACTAGGCTGAAATGATGTAATATTTGTCGCTAACAGCTATAAAGTGAGGGGTTCGAATCCTTGAAAATGGTGTGGATTTGACGTCCTTATGGTGAAAACTTGTTGGCAAGCTTCAAATCCTGACTAACTGAGACACATTTCGCTATTTACCTTATCAACAAGTCTTTAGGGGCAGAGTTAGGAATTTCACTTAGTGGGGGCGAGAATTTTGGGGGGGGGGGGGGAGAGGCCCCCGATTTTTTTTCACAAAGAGGATTGAAATTGACAATTTTGAGTACTAAAATAGATAAGTTAAATTTATATATCAATCCTAAGAAATAATATATTAGATTATTATTTTTATGTCTTTTGTATTTGTATTGATTATGTATAAATAATATAATTTGTCACACTCGAGATTTGTTTTGAATCAAGAGGATTGAAATTGACATTTTTGAGTATTAAAATAGACAAGTTAAATTTATAGACTAATTCTAACAAATAGCATCTTAGATTATTATCTTTATGTCTTTTGTATTTTTATTGATTATATATAAATAGTATAATTTTGTAAATACTTATCAAAATCAATATTACGAATAGCAATTTCGCACATATAATTATTACTTCTACTTCCATAATAAAAAAGAAAGAAAGAAAAACATGTTATGAACTAAAAATAAATGAATGAATAGTTATTACTTCTATTAATTCACCCTCGTTTGAAAAATTGAACCATTAGAAATTCTTGTGGATTACATCAAGCCTTCATTTTTTACCATTGTTTTCAAACCCGACTCGGCCTGACCGGGTCGACCCGAAAACCAACGACCCGGGCCAGAAATCGGGTCGGGTAACCCCAGAAACCCAGTCGGGTCAAACCCGGTCAACGACCCGGGTTGACCCGGGAAACCTGGCCGACCCGATCGACCCGGAGCCGGGTTTGACCCGGGTTTCATATTTTTTTAATTTTTTTTTATTTAATATTATTTAATGCCCGGGTCGATTCCGAGTTGACCCTTGACTCAGACTCTTGACCGGGTCGATGGCCGGTCAGGTTCTGAAAACATTGTTTTTTACTACTCATTTGATAATACTATTAAGTGTACATTTGATCAGCAACATTCAGTCAATAATTGCGATTGTACTTTTTTTTTGTTGGAATATGAATTGCGACCGTACTTTTAACACTACAATTTACAAACATAAAATTTTCATAACCAATACAAAATTCTCTAAGGGGAAACACTTAAAAACACATTAGTAAACAATATATATTAAAAAAATCACTTCAGACCCGCTGCCCCCACGATAAATCCGCCCCTGACTGAGAGTAAACAAAGTTATGGTTTAACCTTTTTTTACCCTTTTTTTTTTAAAAAAAAGTTCAATTTTAATTGTAATTAATTTAGTCAAATACCCAACGGTATGAACAGGGGGAACCCTGATGGTGTAACAGGAGTAGAATCGGGTGTGATTGATGCTGTTGGCATGGTCGGTGGTTTGGATGTCAATATGAATCGTTGGGTATTAATGAGATGTGGTGTAACTAATGTCGTTGTGGATTCCATTGGAAAAGAATCCGGGCTTGCCTCAGGGCAAAAATTTGTTAAGAAGAGTTAAGAGAATAATTTGAGGAGTAATTTTCTAATGTCAATTGTTGACACCATAACAAGTGCTAAAGGTTGGCACTTGATCATTTTCAATAATTTGAGACGACATTTTGTGGATTTTCGAGTTTTTGTGCCTGTTTGGTCCTTATCTTTTTTTTTCAAAAACTTTCTTCAAATTCATTTTCAATCACATATTTTATGGAACTCGTCACTTTTCACATGTTTTAATCACTTTTCAACAACACATTCTTTAACAACAACAACATTAATAATAGAGACCGAACGGGCACTTTATCTCAAAAAGGGATACTTATTTGATACTGATGATTACTGCTACTGTCAACTATAAAACATTAAAGTTACGTTTGATAGCAAAGATGAAATTTAGGTGGAAAGAAAATAAATTATAGGGAACTGAATTCTAGGGAATTGAATTCTTAAAAAGTCGAAGTTTAATGTGTTTGATTGATTTAATTTTTTAAGTAAAAAAAGTGGAAATTTTTTAAAATTTTGTTGTTTGATTGACATTATTTTTCATGACAAATAAAGTAAAATTTAGCTATATTAATAATAAAAAAAATATTCTCACACATTTGTACGTGATAATAATAATGTTGATTTTTGAAAAAAAAATTAATTAATAACAACAAGAATGATCAAACGTGATGAAAATGATTAAAAATTTTGTTGACAAAATAAAACCTCTTACCCATGGAGGAAAACAAATTGACGGAAATCATGGAATTGAAGAGCGTGGAGTTAAATGCTAGAAAATGAATTTACTTGAAAAAGTGAGCAATCAAATACAAGAACATGAAAAAGTGGAGGAAAAATTTCAATTCCATGAAAAATTTTGTAGCCGTTCTCTTTGTGTTTCGATTTTAAATTTTGAGTTTTGAATTTTGGATTTTGGATGTTTGTTTTGGGATTGCTGAAAACATGTTCTCTTTGTAATTTTGGAAAACTGTTTTCAAAAATAGAAAACTGAAAAATGCGTTTACTTTGTAATTTTTTGATATATTTATTTTGTAATATTTTATATGTAAAAAATGATTGATTTGTTGAATATCATTAATTTTAATGTTAATAAATCAGTTTGTTCTCTATATCAATAAATTCATCATTAATATTGTTTCAACTAAACAAAAATTTAACCACATACCAACAAAATCTTAACATGAATCTATATATAATGACAAAATAACATAAGAACTTCAAGTGAAGGAAGTGTCTCACATTTACAAATAAAATAAAATAAATAAATAAAAATAATAATAAATAAATTACATTTTTTTTTGACATGGATCTATATAATGACAAAATAACATAAGAACTTCAGGTGAAGGAAGTGTCTCACTTTTACAAAAAAAATAAAAAAATAAAAAAATAAAAAAATAAAAATCTTAAAATGGATTTATATATAATGACAAAATAATATAAGAATTTCAAGTGAATGAAGTGTCTCACTTTTACAAAAAAAAAAAAAAATCTTAATATGATCTATATATAATGACAAAATAATATAAAAACTTCAAGTGAAGGAATTATCTCTCAATTTTACAAAATAATAATAATAATAACAATAATAATTTACAAAAAATAAAAAAATAAAAAAATCTTAACATGGATCTATATATAATGACAAAATAATATAAGAACTTTAAGTGAAAGAAGTGTCTAACATTTTTTTTAAAAATAATAATAATAAATAAAAAATTACAAAAAATAAATAAATATTAACATGGATTTATATATAATGGCAAAATAATATAAGAATTTCAAGTGAAGGAAGTGTCTCACATTTACAAAAAAAAAAAATCAAAACGCGCGTTTTGGTCGTTTTGAAATTTTTGACACAAAATATTCAAAACGTAATAAACTCGTTTTGAGTTTCCTTTGTAATTTTTTTGGTGTTTTGGAAAACTCGTTTCTGAAAATTGGCAAAGTGAACGCGTTTTCGATATTTCCAAAAATTGAAAACTCAAAACGAGCTCAAAACAATAAAGAGAACGGGACCTTTGTGTTTCAAACACAACCTATGTCTCAAGCCTCAAGGCGTAATTTATGCACACTCTAGATGTAGATGTGTTTTCAGTATTTTTATAGGATTACTAGTTTTTGTTTGTCTTTTGTCTGATAGTTAGTCTTTAATGAGCAATTTCAATTTCATATGCATAGTGCTTGGTTGCATTTTCTGAAAATAATTTTATCATTTATAATCGATTAGACCAATTTCACCCACATATTTTCATGGAACCATACTACTCATAAGTTATCAATCACTTATTTCTATCTATTTATATATTTTATTTTATTTTTGTAGACATCCCCAAACATATTTGACATACACATACAAGTATATTCAAATAAACTGACATCCCAATAATAAATTCAATAAAGATTGAATAAAAAGCCAAAATAAGTGATTTCAGTCCTCATAAAAAGAAAATGGATTTTTGAACCCCTTTCTCGCTCACGTCGAGATATTGCACAAGAAAAGGATTCAACAAAAAACAGAAACAAATCTACTATCTATTTTTGATGAAATCGGCAAGAAATTTAATGAATAAATAGCATTATAGCAATCCTAAACTATAGTTATTCATGATAACAATAGTATTACGTATCAAATATGCCAATAATCTCTCACCTAAGCGATGATAATCTATCAATGTCTGGTGATACAACCCTTATTATTTTCGACTTTCTCCCAACAAATTACCTTTTCCATCAAAACATTCGATGTCCAAGGATAAAATATCGGGGTGAAGATAACATATGTATATGAAATTCGCTCCCGGGTTCTAACAGATTCACAGCTCCTCGACTCCCTGCAAATCGACGTACAAATTGTTCAAAGTTCAGCATAGTCATCAGGAGAGCATGAACAACTTAGCTCACTAGCAATAGAGATAGGAAATAGAAATGAAAAAGGTGACTTCAAAAATAAGTTACTTAGAAAGTAAACAACATGCTTACGATTTAATGCTTGTAATCTAGAATCTTTTATTAACCATTAAATTTAAAGCAACGTCCTACCAAAAAGGTAAAGCTTAGTGCATTATTTGCCATAATGTTTCCTCAATTCATACCAAACATCTTGTCTGTGGTTCAAATAATTAATAATAGACGAAAATCACATTAAAAAAAACTCATCATGGCATCGTTTAATTGGTGGTTTCGACGTCATTGGACCCATAAACAGGTTCGGCAGATTTGGTAGTATATAGACGATAGATCATGAATTTATTGCATTAAATATATATTTTCGTCGAGCTTATCTTATTTAAGTCGCACTGATGTAAGAACGTTGAAAAGGAAAAAGGAAATCCGGGTCCATGATGTTGAAAGCCACAAACCATGTGGCTTGAGCATCACACCAATGTTACAGATCCAGAGCGAGGAATAAAACTTTCCACTCTGCTTGGTAACTTGTTTATAAACATATTTATAAATAATACATATTTTCAAATCACTTTTTAACGACACACATTTTTTGTTTATAAACAAAAAACTTTTACCGAACAAAGAAAAAGAAAATTCTCAAGAAATCGAAAATAATTTCTCAATTTTTTTTAAAAAAAAAAATCATGTTACTCCTCACTCCTTAAATCAGGGAGATATCTTAAGGTTAGGCAAGAACAAACAGAGGAAGGGTAACAATTTGATTCTTGTAAATCCAAAAGTAGCTTTGATGACTATGAAATTGATGTGAAGTTGACACCAGAAAATACAGCATGCTACTTGCTGGACATAATAGTGACGCAAAGAATCTTTTTGGAAAGAAAACAAAAAAGTATATGACAAAATAAGTACTTATCAACTTAGGCGGTTAATTAAAAAAAGTCCAAGATTGCTAAAATCTGATAGAATTCGGTATGGACTTTTGTCCAGGAGAAGATAATAGGAATCGTTTCGTGATGAGATTCACATGCATTATTGCAAGTGGACAGAAAGGAAACTCATTTTCACAGTTAGACAAACTGTTTATAAACAAATTTATAAAAATACATTTTCCCAAATCAATTTTTATCCACGCACATATTCCTAAACATTTTTCAACTACATATTTTACCTCAAAAACATAACATTCTTTGTTTATAAACAAAAAGCTTTTACCAAATGGAGGCTTATCTAACTAGCGACGGACGCCAAACAGTCGACCTCCAGAATCGAATATCAATCAAGCATGCAATGTATTGCATGAGATATGCACAATAACAGTGCACCCTTTTTGACTAATTGCAAAAAGAAGACGTGTATGTGCAACAACTCAGTTTTACACTTGCCTGATTTTCTTATGGCGTGTCCACAAAAGAAGCTAAAATATTATAAGTTGTCAAGTTTTGTTCATACTCTGTTTGATCTACATTATTTTGCAAAAAATAATAAAAAAAAAGTTTTGAATGGTGATTAAGAGGATATTGTGTGTTCGAAAATGGGAAAAAAATTTTAGGTTTATTTGTAAATTATTTTATTGTTAAAACGTGTTGTTAAATTGAATACTGTAGAAAAATGAGTTATTTTTAATGAAGATCAAACAGATGTTCAATATTGCAAGGGGCATCATAAAAACTTTCCACCCGCCATGCGGCGGGTGGGGCCTGGTGGTGGGACCCCCCAAATAGGGGGACGCTTGCCCACAATTTCTGCAGTACTGTATTGCATGCCAAATATGTTTTTAATGTATTAAAACATGAATTATAAATGAAAGTCAAAAGTTGATGGCTGAACCAATAATTAAAAAATATTCAATGGAGCTCAAGAATTATGTTTTAGAGCTTGTTTATCAAATACTGAATGGAATTAGAGACAACAAATTTCAATTTTGAAAAATAGATTCTTTCAAACTTTTAAGTGGTCCAAACTTTTGAAGTTTCCCAGCTGGTGTTTGAAGAATCACGATCATCCAATGGATAAAAATTATATCAAAAATCAGAACCATGTAAATGTCATCGTATGGAGGATACTTCTTCATATGCAAAAATCACAGAGGAGATAAATAAAAATGAAAATGATTTTGATTTTGATCTTCTTCTTACCTCTAATATCCGCCCCCAACGAACAGGGACAAAAGTGGCCGCTTATTTTCGCGATCCGTCCCTTCTATAAAGCACATATTAAAAAAAATACGGGAAGGAGAAGAATTTGAAAAAAAGAAATGACCTGAAAAGAAAGAGAAAAGATATCATTAGACTGATTCGAAAGGTTCCTCAACTGATTAATGTTTAGTACATGGTATTGGGTAGGAGTCAACGGTCTAATTTGAGTGGTGTGTAAGGTAGTGTGTAAATAAATGTGTAAGCGTAACATCCTCCTTTTTCTTTTTTATAACTGTCTATAACCAAACAAGCAATATATATTTTAGGCTAGACTGGAAGAATAATGC
Organism: Ligustrum vulgare; assembly: GCA_963555705.1. NCBI lineage: Eukaryota > Viridiplantae > Streptophyta > Magnoliopsida > Lamiales > Oleaceae > Ligustrum > Ligustrum vulgare. Next base: position 41,529,344 of record OY743188.1, on the reverse strand, counting down.
TAAAGGAGCCGAACATATGGATCGAAAGTTGTACCGAATTGATGTGAGCCATTGATTTCTATGTTGATGTGATGAGTAAATAAATAGATTGCTGACATGTATGTGGATGTAAAACTTTATAGCAAACTTTATGTTTCTATAGCATGGTTGAAACTGGAAAAGGAAAATGATGCAGAAAAAACACTAGATTTGTTCATGTAAGTTTAGATATTTCCTTACATTTTTCCTTGAAGCTGAATAATCCATTTGTGGAAGTGGAAGATAAACTTGTGATGGTGAGGCAGATGCAGAGGCAGAGGCAGAGGCAGAGGCAGATGCTGATGCTGATGTTGATGCTGATCCAATATCATAAACTAGAGTACCATTAGGATAATACAACCCGTAATTCCTCTCGGACGACGGACCAAACTTTAAATTCTCATTAAAAAGTGCAAAAACGTAGATGTCGACCGGGACTGATGGCTTCGCCGGAGTACCTTGATTTTGCTGTATTCGGTTCAGCAAGTTAGTGTTATATAATCTAGCATTATCCGCAGAAGCACCTTCCTCGTTCGGATCACCCTTAGACGGCCAGCCGGTCTCGGAAACTTTAACTTGTATATCCGTATGTCCCATTGCTTTGATTGCCGTGTAAACAGCATCAACTTGTGCATATAACATGTTATCATATTTCAAATTTGTACTCGGATCTTTCATCCCGGGATTAGGCTCGAAAAGTACATACTCTAGCGAGACTTGACCGGGGTTATCTTTGTATGCAAAAAAGGGATATGCATTAATAAGGAATGGCGATCCCGTCTGTGAATGGAAACTTAGTATGCTTTGGATATACTCGGAAAGATCTTGTCGGAATGCGCCCGCAGAAGGAGGGAACGAGTTACCTAAGATTCCGATTGAGTGAGCCGTCGTCACATATACCTCCTTGCTTAGCCCAAGATTTGCAAGTGAAGTGTACATTGTCCGCATAGCTGGTAGCAAATAAGACATTAACTGATTATCATTGCCCGTGAGAATCTCGTTTCCGACAGTGATACAAGTGATCTTGGTTTGAGAAATATAAGGTTGTACATGCTGTTGAATCCATGCCTGTGCTTGAACAGGATCTGTCATCTTCTCCATATACTCGTTCCCTAGTCCAATTATAAATTCAACATTCGTATTCGCGAATGCTGCTAACACATTCGGATCGGCATCATAAAGTTTCACTCTGCTCAAGTTGAGAGATTTAAGGAGAGATACCACATGGGATGGCGGAGGGAGATTATTCGCAGTTTGACCATAATTAATTCCGATTCCGTGGCTGATGGTACTAACGAGCGAATCTGAAACAGAGTAGATTGTCAGGCAAAAAATATTTGCACAAATGAACTAAATTCCTCACTGAAAAAATTATGGCTAGATCGAAAGAAAACATCAGTAAACTAAATAGAAATGATCTGTTGCTGATACTGTTGCCTGATACTGACAGATGTTGGGTGCAACATGTACATGTTGGGGTAACATGTACCTGTATCTGACAACACAGTGTGCCCGATTCGGACAACGAATCATTTCTAGTAAACTAGATTGTAAAAATAACTTATTTCTATCCGACTCGAATAATTCCCACAAACAACTCTGAATTCATCAATAATCTAAATAGAATAACAGATACATCCAACAAATTCCTCTGCTTTTAAGATCAATAATCTGCAGTCACTACATTTTATGATGCAGCTGAATCAACTACTTATATATAAAATTCAACTAAAAATTATACTTTTTCATTCATCAAATAGCACAAATTCAATAATATCTGAATCCTGAACAAAAATTCTATAAGCTATTTGAGCAATCAATTCAGATAAAAAGCTAAAAAATCTGAATATTTAGTAACTATATTCTCTGTTAGCTAATTCAGCAAACATAAACAGCAGTGACAAAGAATTCAAGCTGAAAAACAGAACAACAAAATAAAAGAATAGCTCATTACATGCATATGTATAAAGATAAAGATATAAAACAAGACTCTTCTTGAAATTAAAAGTTGAAAAACCCGACAAGAACCTGAAAAAGTGAGGAGCAGAAGAAGAACCCGGAAAGCAGTGGCCATTGCTTTATTAAAACTCGGCCACGGCGGTGCAATATAGTTGTAATTCACTCAATATATAGAGTTTTTGTAACTTTACGACGTCATATATATATATATATATTCCCCGGTTTGGTTTTCTTTAAAATTTCCACATTTTTTGGTACTTAATTTCATCCCTCCTTAAAAATTAAATACACATGACTTTTCAATCTAATCTTAATTATTCATTCTCCTAAAAATTACTATTAGTAAGCTTTTCCAATCAAATTTTAGTTATTCATTCTCTTAAAAATTACTATTTATTAAAAAAATAAAAAACTTTTTTTAAACAATATCAAACACAAGTATAAAAAAAAAAAAAAATTGTCAATTGCTGTAGATTTTTTATATAGTTCTCCAGTTGTTAATATCCACGTAATGATTTCCTATTTCTGCATCAATTCCTTTCAACTTTTTGGTGGCCCAGACTCCCAATCGATGAATAAATGAGCCCTAAAAAGAGCGATTGAGGGAGAGGAGAGTCTGCCTACCCAAAAATTTTCAACCCAAAATTTGAGATTATTTATAATAAAAAAGTGTGTTCCCTAACGTATTATTTATAAATAATATAATGTCTCAAACCACTTTTTAACCATCCAAATTTTCTTTATCCATTTTTCAATCACGCATCTTACTTTTTAAACAGTAAAAAAACTGTTTATAAACTGCTACAATGTTACTTAAATAGCGACGTGTAACATTTTATTGATCCATTTTTTTTAATGTATAAAATGACTTTGATCAATCAAAATTATTGACTTTCAAAAAAACTAATTAATGAGATGTTGTCACGTGACGATTTATAATTTTACCAAACAATGACTTAGTCTCGTTTGAGCCATTTTTCGTTAAAATTGGTTAAAATTTTGGGTTTGTGTTCAAAATTATTTTATTGCGAAAAAGTGTAAAATTGCATATAAGCTTTTCGTTATCTTACAAATTCAACCCATTTTGGGTATAGGGATGACAATGGGACGGAGAATCCCCGACAATGACGAGACGGGAACAGGGGCTAGGGTTGGGACAGGGACGGGAACATAAAAATATCCCCGACCGGGGATTTGGATTGCCCGCACCGAAACCATCCCCGATTAATAAATTCAATTTAAAAAAAAAAATCAAACAAATTAAAAGTGTCATAAATTACCCGACACCCTAATATATAATTTCAAAATCAAACCCTACATTTTAACTCTATACTACTCTTCATCTCTCACTCTCAAGTCTCATCTCATTCTCTCAAAACATACTTCTTAACATAATTAAACGTGTACCACTCTATAAAAGTTATTATGAGTTTTTTTTTTTTATTATTGTTAATCATTCTTTGAAAGCTATTAAATGAGAATTTTGTAAAATAATCATACTTTAAGAAAAAAGTTTGTATAATAAGACATTATATAACTATTATAAAAAGACATTAATGGACAAATATATATATACATATAATAAATGGGGATTATGGGCATCCCCGCCCCTATCCAACCCATCCCCGTTTAGACAGGACAGAGCGGGGATGAGGATGGTAAATCTCCAATAGGGCAGGGGACGGGGATTGGCATCCTTGCCTGGTTGTCATTCCTATTCGGCAGGGATTGAGCCAGGATTTTGAGTAAGTGGGAGCCAAAAATTTCAAATGCCCTCTTTTTTTTTTGAACCAAAATGATTGAAACGATGATTTTGAATAACAAATTTTATATAAGGATAGTCATAAATAATGATACATTAAAAAATTGGCTCTTAAAATTTAACACCAAAATTAGTAAATAATGATTTTGTACACTTATGTTTCTCTTGTCAAATTTAAAGATTTAGAGAAATTGCTCACAACTAATAGAGATCGACCCAACGTGCAATTATTAAGTAAATGACCTAGGCAATAAATATAATCTCTCTCTCACACACACACACACCCCCACCCCCCTAAAGAGAGAAAAAAAGGTTGTCTTTTTCATCACCTAAAGAGAGAGAGAGAGAAAAAATGTCTTCTTCTATTCTTCATTGACAGAAACAGAGGCTTACAATATATATAAAATTCGTAGTTATATTCAAATTCATATGAGAATATTAATCCTATTGAAATTCTGATCTTGAAGCAATCCTTAAAAAAAAAAAAAAAATCAAAAAATTTCAGTGGGGGCATGGACCCTCAATGGTCCTAAGGGAACTCCGTCCCTGCTATTCGGGTCATGTTGCGGTTTATTCATATAGTGGTCGAGAAATTGAGTTCAAATGAGAGGATACCAAATAGGAATGTCAAAAATGAATTCGAATCTATCTAAATGAGTTCTAAATAATGGAGCTCGGATTGGAGATTAATTTATATTTGATAAAATTTATAAATGATTGGAATTCATTTTTTACCATAAATTTCAATAAATCAACATGTACCATTTTAGCCTTTGTGTAGCAGCTGTCGTTTAAATCAAGATTTAAATTACACAATTTTTTAAATTATTTTTTAACTATACGCATTTTTCTCTTCAATTTTTAATCACACATTTTACCTAAAATATCCAAATAAATTAATTTAAACTGCAAACAATAGCCGATGAACAGTGTCTTACTTGTCTATCATTTATTTATTTATATAATTAACTGATTGTAACAAAGAACAAAGCGCAAAAGTGGTTGAAACTTGAATGGAAGTTGATCGAAATTGCTTGCAAATCAAAAAAAGTTCAATGACTGCAAATAATAAGGTTAAGAAATTCAATTAACACGAATGAAATTTACCCCAAAAAAAATATATATATATTTAGTATTAATTTTCATAGCCGTCAAAAGTTACCTTCTTTCAATTCTACACCTTGTATATCACTTCACATTTTCAATTTTTTGACCACACATATTTTATTTCTTCACTTTTTAACCACATATTTTACCTAAAAAATATAAATAAATCAATTTATAAATGTCACAGTATAGCCAAACAAAGCCTATATCATACAAAAATGCTATGATCACATAGGGGAGAGAATTCTTTTTATTCTTTCACCCCTTATTCTCAATGTGACTCGAATCCACGTCGAAACCTAGTAAGACTTTACTTGTAGTTGTACCACATGAATCATGCCTAAATTTATGAGAGACGTATTTTGAATCGATAATATTGAACTAGATCAAAAATAGAAACATATACGTAACAATTTATCATTTAACAAGTTCAATCCTGTATAATTTGACGTGGCAAACGTGTTGGTAAAGACGTAATTGTAAAGTCTACATTAACTTTATGGTAGGCCAAGATGATGAGCTTTATTCTCATTCCTACGCATCCGGGAGACCCAAAAGAGCCTAAAAACAACACACTAACACATTATCTGCCTTTTTTCTATTGAGTGGCACATAATGCATATGGATGCTTTCTATTCATTTCTTTTTAAAAGGGAAGCTTCTGGGCTACCGCAAAAAAGCCAACTATAAAACAATTGAGATTTTTTTTTTTTTTTTTTGGTGTAAATTTATTTTTGCTTCTCTTATATTTTAGGTTAGTTCAGAGTAACTTTTAGACACATATTGGCATGAATTGAGTTGGGCTTACGTCCCAACATAGAGCTAGACATGAATTAGATTATTCGATTTTCATATATTTTCACGATTTTTTTCCTTTCTCAAAATTTAAAAGAAGTAATTCTATGGATATATTTTTAATTGACATTTTCAATTAAATGATATTGTGACATGACATAATTACATTAAGTGGTGTAAATAACTACCACACCTTACGTTTTGATCATCCAATATATGTACGTCACGTGACAATGTCACTGAAAATTATCAATTAAAAGTATTTCACTAGACATACTCAATTAAAACACAAGTGTGCATGTAAATCCTACCGAACACAAATTCATTAAACATTAGATATTTACTCTATGCTGCTATAGTCGAGTTAGTTAATAGTTAATATAAATAGAGATTATTTATTGAGAACAATACACAACTAAGGTGGTTGGAAGATACAATTTCAAACTTAAGAAAAATGGTTTAAAACTTTTAAAATTAGGTCTTAATTAATTAAATATATTTTATTGATTAAATATGTTAAAGTCACAACAACATATAACTTATGGTTAATAGAGATTATTTATAGAGAACAATACACAACTAAGGTGGTTGGAAGATACAATTTCAAACTTAAGAAAAATGGTTTAAAACTTTTAAAATTAGGTATTAATTAATTTTAATTAATTAAATATATTTTATTGATTAAATATGTTAAAGTCACAATAACATATAATTTATTGTCAAGGTCACAAATTAAATTTTATAGGTCACAATTATCAATTTTATTGATCACGACTGATTTATCGGTCACAAATCACAAATCTTTTGAGTCACAACTTATTTCAAGATCACAATTTATATAATTAATAAGTCACAACTAATTTTCAATCACAATTAATCAAATTATTAGATTACATTTACAAATTTGATCATAATCTCAATTTTTTATGTCACGTCACATAATTTTTACTATTCACAAATTACGAATTTATTTATCATAATCAATCTTAATCACGTCCCACTACCACCACAACCTTTGTCAACATAATGCACAACAACCACCACCGTGGCCACGACTATAGCACAACCAAAACCACGACCGCGATCTACAACCACCACCAATATATCGCGCGATGAGTTTCTGACAGCAAGCATATATAACGAAGCAGCGACATCACTGCTTTCCTCGAAATCGCCATTACTAGCGGGAAGCAAGCAACTACAGTGTAACGACACGGGTCCCACTTAACGGACTGTCCCGGCGGTTAAATGACGGCGTACTGTCCCCACTGTACCAACGCGAGTCTTTTCAACATGCTTTGTCCTCACTCGCACGCTCCCCGAGAAAACTTCCCAGGAGGTCACCCATCCCAGAATTGCTCCAAGCCAAGCACGCTTAACCATGGAGTTTCTAACGATGGGTTTCCGGAAAAGAAGGTGCAACTTGTTGGTATAAGTAGTACCTATCAATTCTCTTAAGCTTTCTAAGTTGGGGGTATTACAATCACCCCTGTTAGACTCGCGACGTCTTCGTCGCGCTTAACCTATCTGAGGATCTGTTGCTAGGGGTTCGAATTCTAGAGGTGGCTCCCGCCCATGGCGTAGCACTTAGTTCCTGATTTCAGGGTAGCAATCGGCTGTGATACCATTTGTAACGACATGGGTCCCATTTAACGGGCTGTCCCGACCGTTAAATGACAACGTACTGTCCCCACTGTACCAACACGAGTCTTTTCAACATGCTGTCCTCACTCGCACGATCTCCGAGAAAACTTCCCAAGAGGTCACCCATCCCAGAATTGCTCCAAGCCAAGCACGCTTAACTATGGAGTTTCTAACGATGGACTTCCGGAAAAGAATGTATGCATTGTTGGTATGAGTAGTACCTATCAATTCTCTTAAGCTTTCTTAGTTGGGGTATTACATACAGTCTTGATGACAATATTTGAAACAATGACGACGATCCGACCAGATGGAGTGTGGTCGTAAGAGAGGGGCAGGTGCTGTTAGATTCCTTAGACATCTCCTTGTTGTCGGTTGTATGCATGAGCGTGGTTCTATATGGTGCTGGTTCCTAGTTAACCGAACCAAGAATCGATGGTTCTTTTGAAAAAGGATTAATTGGTTCTTTTTGTAAGAGAATAACCAAATCGTTCGGTTCCTTTGGTTCTAATTCTGGTTCAGGTTTCAATTTCCTAAACTGAAACTTTCAAATTTAAGCGATGAAGCAATGGTGGATTCCGGGGGATAAGAGTCGTAAGACGGTAAGGTCATCGACCTTGATCAAGATGCGAATACAATGGTTATTTTTGTTCTTAACATCAAAATATTGAATATTCACTTCTTTCAGATAGTAACGTATCTGCTCATTTGCGTGTATGTTCTCCGTGTAAAAATTCTTCAATTTCTACTCATAATTCTCCACCTTTTTAAGGAACAATCACACAAATCCAACAAATCATTGACAACAATATAACTAATTGTGATATGGAGATTGAACATTTCTTGTTTGTTGATTCTTGAAGAACTGACGGTTGAAGGTTTGAACCTGAACGATAGAAACACTGAAAGAAAATTGATTTTAGATATCTAGTTTTTTGTTTATTACTTGTTTTGCTTATAGTTATTGTAATGTTGAATGAGCCAATAGTTGTTTGGTAATTGATAATTACTAATGAACCAGATAACATGCATTAATATTAAGAATTGATGATTTTTTTTAATTTATATTTTTTTTTAAAATAAAAAATATCTTGTTTTGCTCTATCAGTTCTGGTTCTAGATTCTAGTTCTGAACCTAGAATCGGGACTGGAACCAAATTGTTCTAGATTTTTAGATACAGAACCATTTAACATTTCGAAAGAACCGAACCAAACCGGGATCGAACCGAAATCGAACCAAGCCGAGCCGAACCAAATCATTGGTTCTGATTCTTTTGTCCAAGCCTAATCAGTCAGGTGTATGATTGTATTAGGGTTTGAGGAGACGGGGTAAGGTATTTTTATTTAATTATTGTTAACTATTGAAGTTGCACCTTATCACTATATATATATTAAAAGATTTGATTTCAAAATACCATTCATAAGTCAATTAAGCCAATTGAGCCATTTAAGTTGTATAAGTCATTTGAGCCATTTGAACCCTTCCTTTTCTTTCTTTTTTTCTTTTCCCCCAATTGGTTTTTTCAATTTTTTCATATTTATTTATTTTCTTTTGCATTCTAATTTTACATGTAAATGTATCTGATATATTTGACTTTGATTTAAAATATAAGTTTCTTATTATATGACTTTCGATTCAATTTCTCATTTTTCAAAATATTGAATCGACTTTTATATTACGTTATTAAATACACCATTAAAATTATGCACATACCTTACACGTGTGTCTCACTAGTGTTTGTATAAGAGCTTGATTTTTCGAATTCAAAACTTGAAAACCTGGTTAACTGTAATTTCCTCTTATTTATTCCTGTTTTATTGTGAAATAGATCAAGTTGGGCAATGATCTCAATCACACTTGATGATCATGCACTATCCTACGATTATATTAAAACAAAATTTCAATTGTTTTTTATTTATGGGAAATATCCATAAATAGATTCAATAACTATAAAATTTTGTTAAATAAACTTTGAAACTATAACCTTTTAAAAATAGACCTCAACAATTTATTCTTCCAAAAATACCCTCATTTTCAAACAAAGCCATCTAAATATAAAACAACTTCAATTTAGTCCCCAAATAATTTTTTGAAAACAAAATAATAAAATTAGTTTTTACCTAATTAAATTTATGCCTGTTTACGACCCCCACATACTTGAGGAAAAAAGGAAAGATTTAATTAGGAGCCTACATAGAGAATATACAGAATTAATTCATATTGAAGGAAAATCAAGTACTAGAGTTATAGAATTATACGAAGAACTTAAAAGATTTGTTAAACAACATATTTAATATATGAGATTAATAGAAATAAACGAAACAAAACAAGAATAAATATTTTTTTACAAGAATCATAAGACGATTATAATTCCGCATATATTTTCCTAAGAAAATAGAGAGTGTGTTCTGCATACCCTGGTAAAATTGGTATCAGAGCCTTGTTACGAACAAAAAAATCATAATGAATTTATCAGAAGAAAATATAATTGAAGAATTTCTAAAAAATGTAGAAAAACATAAAAAACCAAGTTATCCTTATTTACCAAAAAATAATTTGAACGAAGGATTTGAAGAAATGAATAAAAAATTGGAAAATTTAGAATATAATTTACAAATAGGAAATGTTATATTAGATAAAAATTTAAAAGGAAAAGATAAAATCATAATTAATCCTCCTCGAGATTACAAAAGAAAAATTAAAGATAAAAATAAAGGAAAGGAAAAAATACATGAAATAAAACAATTTATGATAACAAATGTAGAAGAATTAGAAAGAAAATTCTTAGAATCTATAGGAGAAGAATATGATGAATATAAAAATCAATTAGAAGAATTAGCAAAACAAGTAGAAAATACTAAAATGAATACAAACCCGCGTGCAAGTAACGTAAAAGAAGAATTCAGTAGTGATGAAGATACAAGTAATCCATATGGAATTTACATACCTAGAAAAGAAGGATTTCAAAGATATAGGAAAACCAAGAATAGATATAGTGAAAATATTAGGAAAACAATCCATAAAAGAAGTTAATCAAACAAAATCATATAATGAACCAATCCGCACAATAGGAATATCGTTAAATTTAGACTATGTAGATACAAACAAAGCTATTGAAACATGGACAAAAAATACTGATTTAGCAATACAATTTAATAAATGGGATACATATATAGCCTTTGAATTTATAGAACATACATTTAGATGTATAGTATCAGAATGGGGGAGAAAACTACCTGTAAATATAAAAAGAAGAATAAAATATGGAGAAAACAAAACTGATGCATTAGATAATAGAAATAATCTAAATGATCAAAGTATAAAAGATATATTAAATAGGTTGGAAAGAGCCCCATAACAAAGTTTTTAGGAGATAGATACAATTGATGAAGAAACTAAAAAACAAGATGAATATAATGAATGAATGATTGCAATGAAAAATTTAAGAATATGTGATATGTGTGAATTAGAAAAATATACATGTAAATTTCAAGAATTATACTATACAATCAGCCAAGGAGATTATACAGATAATAAACCAATCTTAAGATCTTACTTCACAAAATTCTCATTCCCATGGGGAACTAAGTTATTAAAAGAATATAATAAAATATTACCTGAAGGGGATGAAGAAGAAATATATAGATAGCCTTGGAAGTAGAATTGAATTTACAAAAAGAATGATAAGTATTTGGTGCAGAGAAACACTAGAAAATAAAAAAGCATATAAGATAAGAAAGAACTCTTTATGTTGTTACAAAGATATAGGTCAAACAAAATAATTTAGATACCATAAGAAGAAATATAAGTCATATAAAAAACATAAAAGAAGATTCAAAAACTTTAAAAAGTTTAAGAAAAGAAACTTCCAGCCATATAAAAAATATTTCAAGAAAAGAAATTGATCTGAAAAGCCCAATAAGAAATATATTAAAAAATGTAGATACTTCATTTGCAATGAAGAAGGACACATATCCCCTCAATGTCCTAAGAAAAAAGATAAACAGAATATAAAAACTCTCAAAGTTTATGAATAATTTATAGATGATAGTGATATAGAACTAATTGAGTATTTTGATGATTTAGACAGTGAATATAGTAGTATTTATGAGTTAAAAACATCATCATCAGATGAAAAATCTGAAGAATATATATATATATATATATATATATATATATATATATATATATATATATATATATTAATGAAATTCAATAAGTATAAGGATTAGATATTGAAACAATTGAAGAAGAAGAAGACTCAGTAGAAGGAATTTGTCAAGAAATATCATTTGATAGCAAAAGATATAAGGAGTTAACTAAAAGAATCTTAGGCTTACAAGAAAAAGATGTATTTCATCAAGAATTCTTAGGAATACTACCTAAGTTAAACAAAACAACTATAAGTATGAATTATAAAGAAATTCCAATTAACATAGAAGATGTAGTGGAAAAAACCAGAATCCCAATAATTACTAAAGAATGGGTAAAACAAAAATTATCCAATATCCCAGAAAATATTAGGAAAAAGTTAAAATGTATTGAAATTGGAGGAATCCAAGTTATGATTAAAGGATTCTTTAGAGAAGGTATGAATATACCTATTGAAATTTATTGCATGGATAACAGAATCTTACAAGATCCCATAGATGCTCTATTAGGAATTGTTGTAGGAAATGTAGTTTATCAGAAAATAATATTTACAGTAAAATCAAATTATGCAATCTCAATAATAGATGAGAATACAGACCAAAGTTTCAATCTCTATTATAGAATTGGAAACTTGAAAATGTTACATAAAAGTAAGGCTATTAGTATAAGCATAAAATCAATATTTGCTTTTAGTACTAGCCATCATAGTAATTTAAGGAAAGTAACAGATAACATAATAATATACAAAGATTTTGATAAATTGACACAGTATATTCCGCCAAGAAAATATAAGGAACATGAAGTTACAATACCAGAACAAATAATGCTTGATTTTAACAAACAAGCTAAAAAAATTAATTCTGAAGGAAGAATAATAAAAAAAGGTAGTGTGAGACTACAAGGAGAAAATATTATTGCAAGATTCCCACCTAGAGGAAATGTTAACATAGAACGACTTAAAAACCAAAGTATTGATGAACCAGCAAGCTCACAATATTATATCAGGACTAGATATATCAACCAAGAAGGGATCAAAAATGATCTTCTTGTCCATAGAGATATAGGAGCAGATAAAAATCATGTAGATGCTAAACTTGTTAGCCATCTACAAGATTATGAGTTACCACAAAAATATGTCTTTAAAGACTACTTAGGACATAACCTTGAAAAAAAAAAGATATCTGAGTTTCCCTCTCATAATTATAGGGGAAAATCAAGATGAACATAAAACAGAAATAATCTTATATAAAGATGATAATTATGGACTTGTCCAAACACCTATATTACTAGGAATGAGCTTTCTTGGAAAAGTAAGCCCTTACAAGATATGTCAAAGATATATAAAAATAACATTTGAAGGAAACCCCGTTATTATACAAAGGATAGATGAAAATATGAGATCATTGTTACCATGGAAAGGATAATAAATACCAATCCCACGAGTCCATATATTGAAGTTATACTCAATTTAAAAAATTATTGTAAAATAAAATTTCATGCTTATTTAGATACATGAAGTACTATAAGCCTTTGCTTACCAAATGTACTACCATCTGAATATTGGAAATATGACTCAAAGAAAGTTGTAACTGCAAGAGGGAACAAGATAATATATAGAAAATATGCTACACAAATACATTTTCTAATATCTCTTAGAGAAGTGTTCATTGATAATATATATATATGTCAACTACAATTGGATGTGATATTTTGTTAGGACAAAATTTTCTATTAAAATATGCACATTTTACTCAATTTATTGATAAATATATGTTCACAACACCTTGTGCACACAAGATATTTACACTTAGAATCACAAGACTCGTAAGCATAACTTACAAAGAAATTAATCATCAGAGCTCCTCAACCCAGCGTGGTGGATGTTGGAGTACAGAAAAATTTAAACCAATTAATGAGCTAAAAATGACAGTAGAAGATAAGTTAGAAAAACTTAGAAAACAAATTTCGGAAACTTATTATGAAAACTCATTAGAAAAATGGGATACAGATAAAATTAAAGCCATGATAGAGCTTATAAAACCAGATACCGTAGTAAGAGTTAAACTAATGAAATACAGTGTTGAAGACCAAGAGGAATTTAAAGTCCAAATAAAAGAATTATTAGAAACCAAACTAATTAGGCCTAGTACAAGTCCACATAGTAGTCCAGCATTTATGGTTAGAAAAAATAGTGAAATAAAAAGAGGAAAAACCAAAATGATGATTAACTATAAAAGGCTAAATGAAATTACAAAATTTGATAGATATTACTTGCCAAATAAGGACATCCTTATTAAACAAGTACAAAAGAAAAAGATATTTTCAAAATTCGATTGTAAACCAGGATTTTGACAAATTATGCTCATAGAAAATAGCGAACCTTTAACTGCATTTAGCACTCCTAATCCTCTAGGCCAGTTTGAATGGAATGTAATGTCATTTGGATTGAAAAATGCACCACAAATATTTAAAAGAAGAATGAACGAGGTAATAAAACTTATTACTCATTTTTGTATTGTCTACATTGATGATTTACTTATTCATTCAAAAGATATGAACGAACATATTGAACATCTTAAAAAGTTTTGTTATATTATGAAAAAACATGGTATTACACTTTCTCAAAAGAAAGCTGAAATATCAAAAACAGAGATAGAATTTCTTAGGCTATTTATAAAAGAAGGAGAATTGCAACTGCAATCTCATATTGGTAAAAAACTTCAAAATTTTCCTGAAGAAATCAAAGATAAAAAACATTTACAAAGTTTCCTCTGTATACTAAATTATGCTGAAGGATTTATTGAAAATTGTGCCAAATTAAAAAATTACTTTCTTCCAAAATTAAGGAAAAATGTAATGTGGTCTTGGGATGAACAAGATCGCAATAACACCAGGAAGGTAAAAGATGAATTAAAAAATCTACCAAAACTTATTATTCCACAGGAAGAAGATTTCTTTATCCTTGAAACTGACGCTTCAGATAATTATTGGGGAGCAGTACTTAAGGTAAAAAAGAATCATAAAGAATATAAATGTGAAAAGAATTGTTCTTGTCCGGAAATACTTGCAGAATATACATCAGGAACATTCAAAGAAGTTGAAACGAGGTATGAATCAAATAGGAAATAGCTCATTGTTGTGAAACGAGGAGTACAAATATATGAAGATTACTTGTTACCAAAAAAGTTCTTGATTAGAACTAATAATACAAGAGTTAAAGCATTTCGAAAAAATAATGTTGATCCATCTATTGCCAATAGATACTGTTCGCTACAAACACACCGCAAGTGCACGAGTCGCATACAAGTGATAGTGGACTAATTGAGTCCGGTTTATCGATCCCACAAGGATTGTCTATTTCAACTACACTCTAGTCTAATTAATTTTAACAAGAAACACACACAATAAGAGTTTGTTTTGGGAAAGTTTTAGTACTAGAATTAAAGTTGCAATTATAAATAAATAACTAGAAAAATGGTGATGAATAGATGATAAAGGAGTGTTGGGATTCTTGATTCCACTTGACCATTACCTAATTAAATTATCAACAAGCAAAAAGAAATGCAATTCATTAATCATGTTAGACCCGATTTTCCAAGCTTAGCCAATTACCTCTCTCGAGTGAAATCAACCCTAACTAGTGGCATTAACCTACTATATCTCTATGTCGATTAAAAACACACCAATTGCATTAAACCTATGTGAAAATAACTCAATGGGTCATCTAGGGTTTTAGGTATATCTCTATCCTAAACAAGAACCTAGAGCAAATATTGTACCGATCTAGAATACACAACAATTTCTCAATAATTGCACATTCCATGAAACCTAAGCATAAATGTGGCCACAATAAATGCTAGTCAATAAATACAACAATAAATGCACAAGATAATAAAAAGCTTAAATTCTTAATACAAGCATTAAACTCAACTAAGTTAGGTCAAGCTTCATCAACACCCCAATACAAAATAGTTTAGCCCATAGTGAAATAACAATAAAATTCAAGAATTAAATACATCATTTCAACAATAGAGTAAAGTAAATAGAGAAATATGAGGATTAAGCAATAAATACTTCCCTCCACCAATGATTCTTGCTTCAAAATATCACTATTCTTCCACAATAATGTTGGTATTTCTCCCCTTAATCAATATTCATCAACTATACTATACAAAATTAAGAGAAATTACAAGATAAAAGAGTAAAATAAAAGAGAAAGAGAGAGAGCTAGGGTTTTCTAGGGTTTAGAAGAGAAAAGAATGATTCAAATATGGCCAAAACTACCTCAAAACCCCCCAAATTCGTAGGATCCGCGTGTTTCAGCATCTGGGCCGAATCGGGTCGCACCGGGTCCCAGATTTTCGCTTCATTTTATGACCACGCGATCGCGTGGTTGACTTGATCGCGATCGCGTGGTTGGCATTATAAGTCTCGGGTTGGATTTTTGCTTGACTTCGCGAACGCTACTTGAGAATTACCACGCGATCGCGTGGTTGCAGTTTGGCTTTAATTTTGACTCTTTGATGGATTTAACTCTTTTCTCCTCAATTTCTTCAAGTATTCATCCATTTAGCTTCTTTCTTGTGTTTTCTCCATGAAGTTGATTGGTAAACCTATTTAACCACAAAACATGCACAATTAAGTAGGTATTTGTCCAAATTACTCAAAAAGTATTACTAAAAATATATGAAATATGCATGTAAAATGCACTCAACAGATACATTATCATAATCCATATATGGTTTTCATATTTCAAGTTTGATATTGAATATATTAAAGGACAATCTAATTTTCTTCCTGATTATCTTAGCAGAGAAGGAGCTGAAGGAATTAAAGACAAAAGTCCAGATACTTGAACTTAAAGTCTCTTGTTTGGAAATGTAAATTCAAAATATACAAGAAAGCATTCTAGGCAGTACCAAGATAGCCCATTAGGCAAAAAATATTTGTACAAAGTCTAGTAACCTTTCACCGGGTCTTATGAATACTAGCGCTCTTCCCGAGAATAAAGGGAAAGACAAAATAATATTAGGAACCCCTTCACAGAGAAAAATTAATCCTACTATTTGTACTGAAAATATGAAAACGGATACAAAGCCTTCATTCAAGAAGGATAATCAAGATACCAAGAAGATTATGAAAACCTCTGCACAGAGGAATGAAATTGATTCCAAAACCCGTATTGAGCAAATAAATCCAAAAGATGTGGCAAAAGTTTGCCACGAACAAAAATTACCAAATAAAGATAATTATGAGGAAGTTCTCTTCTTAATTGTTATTTTCAATATACTGTGAGATTGGTATCTCGAAGTAGGGAAATGGATGAAAACCCTACACTATGGAAAATACAACATGATAAATTTCTCTTCAGGAGTGCCAGCTAATTAGGTTCAAAATTGCTTTGAACTAGGGAATATACTCTGCATATATCCAAGCAAAGATTTAAGGGAAATCTCACAACTTCCCATAGATGTTAAAAAGGCAGTTCGAAAATTTACTGAAGTTATCAAAAGTACAAACATATATATCTGATTCTTTTCAGCAACAATGGAATGTGATAAATATGAAGGAACAGTGATCCCTTCATTTCATTGTATCAAGATAGGGATCACAAACCAACACTTCTTACCAACTAGCCAAAAAGTTGTTAAGAATGGATATGAAGGCATTGTTAACATGATTTCTTACAGAAGAGCTAAAGGATATAAAAAAATATTTGATGATTTTTAAGTCAAGTTATTTCTGAAAAATAAAAAATTTGGTTATATCCTTCAAATAATCATGTAATCTACTCCAATGCAAGATTACCATCTAAAGAAATAGATATTTGTGAATTGGACCACATACTTGAGAAAAATATTATCAATGAAGTAAGTGGAAGTGAAACTATGCGCAAAGAGCTATGCAAGATAATGTGGGATCATCCAGAGCATAGGTGTGAACATTGTCTTGTTGAAGATATGAGCCATGCATCACTCGATAGTACAGAATTCCCTGCAGAGTTCTTTGACCCAAGGATGGAAAAATAAAGCTGCCAAATAGTGACCATTTATCACTACTTTAATAAAGTCTCTTTATTAAAGAAAAGTTGTGGTGTTTTGTCTCAATCTGAAAGATAAATTGTCAAGAAGTCAGCTAGCAAGAAAGATAAATGCACCGAAAAAAGTGGTTGATGATTACTCAACAAGAAATTTATTGCAGAAGAGATAAGATCCCTGTCTGGTCACCAAAAAGGAGATGAGGAAAACAATCCAAGACCTCTATAAAAGGGGGGAAGAGATTAAGTGAAAAGGCATCCCGAAATATCTGAGTCAAGCACTTGTACTCTTTGATTTAAAAACTTGTTTACACCACTTGTATTCAAGAAAAATATTGGTAAAATAGTTTGAAGATATCAAAGCTTGTAATAAGGTAATCACTTATGGAGTTCTAAACTTCATAAGGTGAGTACCAAAGATGTCTGTATGTAGTTTGCAGTATGTACAATATCATTCTATGAATGAAATGATGTTTAAGTTTTTATCTAAGTTTCTTAAAAAGGTTTTCGTTAAGTTTCTCACGACCCCCGTTAGTATTGATATTTTCCAAAATGAGTTTTCTTCTTTGAAGAATATGTTGCTCAGCAAAAATTCCGTCAGCTTTTTGATGTGTTGTGGCGTTTTGGTATAATATTTGAACTTTGTTTCAGTTTTAAAACTTTTTTTTAAAACATGTAGTTTTGGAAAAGTTCTAAGTAAGGTCTTTTTGAAAGGAGTCGAGATGGGGTGAAAATAGAGACTCTGAATACTGTGAGATAGCGTCCGTGGAAACATGGGTAGTTCTCTAGAGTGAGAAGTGCAACCTTGATTGAAAAACTTTTTGCGGAAGCAATTGTAGACCCAATTTATTAAAAAAGAAAAAGGAACATCTAATATTCATTTGATTCAAAGAATTGATTGAGTACATGCAAGGCAGTAGGACGACACTGGAGGGAAAACTTGCTTGTTTCTATTTGATTACTGTAAGCTTACTTGCTGTCATTTACATAATTTGATTACATGCTTGTTATTTTTAATTATGAACAATGATGATAGAGAAGATACTGAGAGACTTAGAATAGTTAAAGATAATACCTTTGATTTAAGATTCAGGGAAATAGGAAAACTTCTCAGAGAATTAAAACAAGAAAATAATCAAGAAAAGTGGAAAAAAATAATAAATACCATTAGATATCATCAGTACGAACAACAACAACATCTAATTTGATTACAAGAAATTACTGAAATTAGATTCCTAGGTTTAGTTTTACGAACCATAGACCAAGAAAAAAGAATAGTTAGACATAATCTTGACCAACCTGATTGTTTGAATTTATGAACACTTCACAAGCATTCACTTCTAGTAATTGTGATAAATTGTATTTGGATAATAAAGATATTTCGTTTTTATTAACTATTACTGAAAAATATCAAAGCATATATTCTGTTGCTCAGTCGAAATTAGAAGAAATATATAAAGATATTGATTACGCTTGCATAAATAATATAAGATTTAACTCTATTGAAACTGCAAAAAATATAAATATAGTTTATAATATATCACTTGAATATAAGGATATAAAAGAAGAAGTTTCGGAAGGAATAATATTAAGATATATAACTAAGCAAGATCATCCAAAAGCCTTTGAAAAATTATCAAAATATAAAGAGTATTTAGAGCAATTGAAAGAATTACGAAAAGTCCAAATAATTAGTCCTGAGTTAAATCAACCAGAATAAAGAAATGATATACCTTGCAATTTATTCATTAAGGGTAATTTTGAATTTTCAATAGAAGAGTCTATATTACTAAAGTTATTGCTTGTCAAGCCTACTTAACTAAAAACCCCCTTATTTATTGATAAAAGCAAATACAATTCCCGCACATAAAGAGAATAGGGATAGACAAATATTATAGCACATCCCAATTGATAAAGGTTAAAAATTCATAAATATTTGAGAATAGAGGTAGACAAAAGTATTTGATCCAAATCCGACCCGATGAATACCAACTCCAAATGGAGAGAAAATTTCCCGATCTACACGTTGACGGGGACGTACACAAAAAAGAATATTTAATTTCCCGATTTGTGGATCAAGAGACGGATATGAATCAGGTGACCAATCAATCCCGTCCCAATTGCAATCCCCTTGAAATTTGATAGATAACAGGATGGATACAAATCCTAAATTGCATTCTTGTTGAACAGATTAAAATCATCTAGATCCACCTGTTGCCATCACTAATTGAAAATCAGTGTCGATCTCAACTATGCTATCAGAAAGCTCTGGGAAATTTGGAAAACGAGACGGGTAATAAGCACAAATGGTCCCCAACCTTTAGGTTTCTTGTGAAAATGGTCCATAACGTTTAAATTTTGACATTTATACCCTCAGAATCAACAAACGTTGCGAAAATGGTCTCTACTGTTAGAATCCGTTAGTTTTTTCCGTTAAAACGTGTAAATAGCACAAATGGTCCCTAACCTTTGAGTTTTTTATGATAATAGTCCCTAACATATTAAGGTCACATTTGACATTTTTAGTTTGTAACCTTCAAACGTTTGGCGTATTTAGTCCATAACATATTAAACTCCTATACGTTTGGCATATTTAGTCTCTAACATATTAAGCCCCTATTTGAGACCAATTATTTCAAATAATATGGTTTGTAATCGTAATTTTTTGAAGAATTTGTTGTTTAAAAAGATTGAATTTATTTGTAAATTATTTTATTAATAGAATGTGCAGTTAAAAACGAATTTTGAAAAAAAAAAATTATTCTGAATTTCTAAAATGCACATTATTTTAGGAATTGAATAAAAAATATGTTTTTATCAATTCTATTTTCGATTTTGAGAACTGATCAATATCGATTTTCGAAATTTCATTTTTTTTTCAAAACTCATTTTCTTCCACACGTTCTATTAATATATATATATTTTTTAATTTATGCATAAATTTAAAAAAAATAAAAAAAATCTTACGTTTTAACCAAAATTCTTCAAATTTACTTTTCAAATCGATCGATTCTCAAAATTGAAATAGAAATAGAACAGATAAAAATATATTTGTTATTCAATTCCTAAAATGATGTTCAATATATTTGTTTGTTTATATTCCATGAATTTATTATTTTTTATCAATAGGTTGAAATGATAATGCGGTAAATTGTAATTTTTTAAATAATTTGTGGTTAAAAAGTAAAAGAAAAAAATTGAATTTATTTGTATATTATTTTATTGATAGAATGTGTGTTTGAAAACGAATTTTTAAAAATAAAATCTATTTCATTGATTCATTATTTTTTTTCCAATAGGTTGAAGCAGTGAATTTTTGTTAAATATTTTATTGTGCATTTTAGAAATTCAGAATAAATTTTATTTTTTAAAACTCATTTTTAATCACACATTCTATCAATAAAATAATTTACAAATAAATTCAATTTTTTTACCAACAAATTCTTCAAAAAATTATGATTACAATTCATATTATTTGAAATAATTGGTCTCAAATAGGGGTTTAATATGTTAGGGACTAAATATGTCAAACGTATAGGGACTTAATATGTTATGGACTAAATACACCAAACGTTTGGATGTTACAAACTAAAAATGTTAAACGCGACCTTAATATATTATGTACTATTATCGTAAAGAGCTCAAATATTAGGGATTATTTGTGCTATTTACACGTTTTTAACGGAATAAACTAACGAAATCTAACGGTAAATCTAACGGTAGAGACGATTTTCGCAATGTTTGGTGATTCTGAGAGTATAAATGCCAAAATTTAAAGATTGAGGACCATTTTTCAAAAAATCTAAAAATTGAAGACCATTTGTGCTTATTACCCAAAGGAGATCTATATTGAAAGCTAAGGAGAGAATAGGAGATGTAAGGTTTTAACATTTCAAAAACCGACCAAACTGTTTGAATATAGTTCGACTTAAGTTTCAATAGTTAAAAATCAGTTGAAAAAATAAATGAATATTAAATTATACTCAAATTTGTTAAGAATTATCAAAACTCAACAAATAGGTTGAAAGTAACAGAATCGTAAGCATGGATTTCAGTGAAATATTTTTTTTTCCCACATCGAAGGTTGACAAATATCAGTAGTAAGCTTACAAGAGTAAGGAAAACAATGTGCATGACAAAAAAAAGGATGAAATATATTTGAAACTCTCAGGGATCGTTCTCTTTGTGTTTCGATGTTGAATTTTGAGTTTTTAATCTTGTTTTGAATTTTGAATTTTGATTGTTTGTTTTGAGATTGCTGAAAACATGTTCTCTTCGTAATTTTGAAAAACTGTTTTCAAAAATGAAAAACTGAAAAATATGTTTACTTTGTAATTTTTTGATATATTTATTTTGTGATATTTTATATGTGAATAATGGTTAATTTGTTGAATTACATTAATTTTAATGTTAATAAATTAATTAGTTCACTATATCAATAAATTCATCATTAATATTGTTTCAGTTAAACAAAAATTTAACCTCATACCCACAAAATCTTAACATGGATTTATATTTAATGGCAAAATAACATAACAATTTCAAGTGAAGGAAATGTCTCACATTTACACACAAAAAAAAAAAAAAAAAAACTTTATATGGATCTATATAATAGGAGAATAACATAAAAACTTCAAATGAAGAAAGTGTCTAACTTTTACAAAAAATAATAATAATAATAATAATAATAAATAAATAAAAATTACAAAAATTACAAAAAAAATTCTTAAAATGAATTTATATATAATAGCAAAATAACATAAAAATTTCAAGTGAATGAAGTGTTCCACTTTTACAAAAAAAAAAAAAAAAATTAAAAAAAAATCTTAACATGGATCTATATATAATGACAAAATAACATAAAAATTTCAAGTGAAAGAAGTGTCTCACTTTTACAAAAAAAAATAATAATAATTTACAAAAAAAAAAAAAAAAAAAAAAAATCTGCCTTTGTTAAAAGTTTTTTTTTTAAAAACAGTTTTTTTTTTATGTTTTCTAGGTAAAATGTGTGGTTGAAAAAATAGAGAGAGAAAATGTGTGATTAAAAAGTAATTTGAAAAATTGTGTAGGAAAAAACACGTTTAAAAATATGTTTGCCAAACGTTACCTTAATATGGATCTATATATAATGAGAAAATAACACAAGAATTTCAAGTGAATGAAGTGTCTCACGTTTAAAATAATAATAATAATAAAAAATAATAAAAAAAAAATTTTAACATAAATCTATATATAGTGGCAAAATAATATAAGAACTTCAAGTGAAAGAAGTGTATTACATTTACCAAAAAAAAAAAAAAAAAATCTAAAACGTGCGTTGTGGTCGTTTTTGGTTTTTTAATACAAAATATCCAAAACGCAATAAACTCATTTTGAGTTTCCTTTTATATTTTTTTTGATATTTTGAAAAACGCGTTTCTGAAAATGGGCAAAGTGAACGCGTTTTCGATATTTTCAAAAATCGAAAACTCAAAATGGACTGAAAACAGCAAAGAGAACGGGACCTCATTTTCCAGAAAAGTTTACAGACTATTCGACGGCCCAAGAAGGTTTGTTTTTTGAATTTTTGGTATTTTCTAGGTAGATCAATAATTGAAAATTAAAGTGAGAAAATATGTGTGATTAAAAAATAGTTTGAAAAATTGTATTGTTTATAAATTTGTTTATAAATTGTAATCATTGCGTAAAAAAAGGAGTGTTAATTGTTTAAGCTCTAATAATTCTTCCCTAAACAGCTGCGAAGAGACGTACATCTTAAAAGATGCGCTGTGGCTTCCCCATTGTACTCTTCAAGTACAAGCATCTGACCTGATTAACCAACAAAAACAACATAGCCACCATGAAATCTAGATTCTAGGCAAATAGACAGCTATAGTTTGAACTCTTGAAACAAAAAGGGGTAAATTCACACATGGTCCAATAAATTCGTTTTTAGTTTGAACAATGATCTGTTCCAAGCCCCCGTTTGGCCCCGCTTCTTGGAGAATTTTTTAGTAGGGGTGGGCATTAACCCATCTAATTTGTCAAAATCGCCCAACTCAATCCAACCTGATCGATTTAGGTTGGATTTTGATGAAAATTGGATTTGGTTGGATTTCAAAAAAAAAAAAAAAAAACTTTGTTCGGGTCGGGTCGGGTTGTGTGTTGGGTAAAAAACCGAACTCAACCCGACCCGACCCAATCAAAATTTTAAAAATATAAGACCCTTTAAATTTCAAGAATCTTAAGCCCGTTTTTAATTTGGATGAAACTCAAATACGATTTGAACATATTTTAGTTTTATTAGCAAGTATTCAATTTATTATATTTGAGCTTATTGTATTGTACATAATTTATTTGAGTTAATAGTTGATTTATGGGCATAATTTTTTAATTTTCTAATATTTTTAATTAATTGGACTAAAGCCCAAACCACCCAACTTAACCTAACCCGACCGAAACTTGATTGAGTTGGATTGGGTTGTGTTTGAACTCATTTTGAGTTGGGTTGGGTTCGGGTTGGACAAAAAACCGACCCAACCCAACCCACGTCCACCCTTATTTTTTAGTTTTGAATAGTATTTTTGAAATAATGTATGATTAAAAAATATTTGAAAAATAAAAAATGATAGACTGTACTAAAATGGATGATTGAGATTGATTATTGAATAAATTTGATTTTTGAAAAATGATGGCCACCAAGGATAAATGGGGGCAAGCACTGAGCAAATTAATTGGTAGTAAAGGAAACAAAGTGGAGATACTCACATTCTGCCAATTTTTCTTCAGCAGCGAAACTAGAAAGTTGACGCTCATTTGCACATTTTGAAAGATCTGCTTCTCCTCCATACCCAAATTTCCAACAGCAACGCCCATGCATAGAACCTTCTTCAATTGAAATTTCACCGTGGCCTTCGTCTCGTTGACCTTGTATTCAAGAGATTCCTGGTGAGACACAAGGGTTGGGAACTTTCCTGCATTAAAATGTCATCAAAAGTTAGATGAAAACGAGCATTAACATGACAAATAAACTTGTAAATGATTCAATTTAGAATATCTCAATTATCTTCATAGCCACTGAAAAATGTTATTCATTAATTTAGTTATTTATTCACAAGGGGCTTAACTACTTAATAATCATGTCATGCGTTACCTAGTCTGAAATCCTAGCCGGTAAGGGTGGACGTGGATTGGGTTGGGTCGGTTTTTTGTCCAACCCGAACCCAACCCACTATGGTCGGGTTGATAAAAAATCAACCCAACCCAACCCAATCAAACTTCGATCGGGTTGTGTTGGGTTGAGTGGTTTGGGCTTTGGTCCAATTAAATAAAATTCTTAGAAAATTAAAAAATTATGCCCATAAATCAACTATTAACTCAAATAAATTATATACAATACAATAAGCTCAAATATAATAAATTGAATACTTGCTAATAAAGTTAAAATATGTTCAAATTATATTTGAGTTTCATCCTAATTAAAAATGGATTTAAGATTCTTGAAATTTAAATGATCTTATATTTTCAAAATTTTGATTGGGTTGGGTTTGTCATCCAACCCACAACTCAACCCAACTCAAACAATTTTTTTTTTTTTTATAACCCAACCCAACCCAATTTTCAATAAAACCCAACCCAACCCGATAGGGTTGGATTTTGGCGGATTGGGTTTGGCGGGTTGATGCCCACCCCTACTAGCCTGCTCTGGTACCATGTGTTAATTATGACTTCTAAAACAGAAACAAACCAACCCTATGCCAATCGTGGTAATATTTAATTTGACGCAACTTGTGTATCCAGAAATTTTTCCCTTCCATACAACTTCACTACTACTATCAGCCGTAATTGATAAAGCATTTACAGATTAGTTAGATTTGTACGACTGCCAATGTCTCAGAAAGCATCATTGCTAGATCTTGTTTTCGGCATACTCCTACAGAAGATAAGACAAAATATTATCAGATGTTAACTCATCAAACACACTTGCCTGCCTTGTTAAGACCAGGGAATCTGCTTGATAACAGCTTCTGAGGCTAAGAAAGCATGGTATTTCTTTGCGAGTTTCTTAACCAACTTCTTGTTTTTATTTAATTTCTTGAGAGCCTCCACATCCATGGACTCTAATCCTATTTTTTCTGCCTGCAGATACAATTAATATAAAAAAATGAAATGAAACATGGATACAAGTTTTGAAGACTAACAAGATTATCATCACAACAACTGAAATGACAGAGATACAAGTCTTGATATCAAATCAAATGAAGCAACATAAGGTTAAAAATACATTTAAAATGTATAATATAATCTTAGCGGGGTAATTATGCGGACTTAACAGGCCTAAGCATATCAAAACCAAACATGACTTTAATTTTTTTTTTTTTTTTTACCAAAAATAAAGAAATTCCAGCTCAGAAGTAAAGATTAAGTAGGCTCTAATAAGTTTTACCTACCAAACCAGTGAAATATTTTCATGCAGATTCCCCGAACCATTTTTTAACCACACAAATTCTTCAAAACCACCTATTTTACCTCGAAAATATTTATAAACAAAATTCTTTTACCAAACAGAGTAAGAGCACAATTTAAAACTTCAGATAGCAATGAAAGCAACAATTACAAGGTTCACAACTACATAAATGTAGTCAATTCAGGACATACAAGGGAATTTTCCGAACAAATTAAACTTTCCTCAAACATTATGTCAAATGGCTTCACAGTATCCTATCATATGTTCTCATCAAACTGTATAATCACCAGAATGGTAATTCTTATACACCACAAAAGAAGATTCAGCTTTTTATTATAAAATCTGAACAAGAAAGCTGAAGAATGGATCGCAGCATTTGTAAATTACGAGATAATTCTTTACAACTAATGGAGAACACAAGTATACCTCCTCAACATGCTGAGCATCACCAAGCATGCAAATCTTCATCTTGGGGCGAGGAATGTGCGGCAACTTCACCGAGCCACTGAATCGCTTATCCTTCTGGGGATCATAATTTTTCAGCCCAATTTGAAGCTCAATGGTCTCAGTGAAATTACGTTTTTTCTCCTCAGAATCGGTAACGATTACAGTGATCGCCTCTCTTAGAGCCTCGCTCTGAAGCTTACTGCAAATTAGTTACAATCAAACAATATCAGCTTGCGCATGTAACAATAATCACCATTTAAGAAGAAATTCTAAAAACTTATAGACAAAAAATAGATGGCCGCTTCATTTAAATGACCAGTCAACAAAAACATTTATTTAAGAAGACCCACAATAATAATTTTTAGTTCAATAACCTCATTCTAAAAAAAATATAGAAAATGATATATAGAACTACAAATATACCCATGACATTTGCCAAACAAAACCTAGTTTGATTTCATTGTCGTCTTCTTCCTCTCCTCAACGAAAATCTTCCTCCAAAATGGGTCTTCTTCCTCTCCCCAACGAAAATCTTCCTCTAAAATGGGTACCTGCTCTCCTTTCTTCTTCTTCAAAATAAGTCACTGATCTCTGTTATTCCTTCTCCAAACCACAAATACATTGTCACTCCATTGAGTGTTAATATATTTGAAGGTTGAAAATCCATTTTGTAACATTGATATTGGGCATTTGGAGAAGAAGGGAAGGTAAGGATGAATTTGAACAATTCTGAACCATTTTCTTCAAGTAATATCTGAATCAATGCCTGTTGGGTGTAATTTTGCCTTTATGCTGTTAATCTGCGCGCGTAACGAGTTCAAAGTCGTTTTGGGCATATTGATGTCGTTATCATGAATCTGTCATTGTCATCCATATTGATTCACCCAACATTGTTTCGGTTTATTAGAACTTGAAGTACATTGAATTTCTCAAAGGGAATATGGACTTGAATGCAATCGCTCGAAATGTGTCTCAATGTGAAGGAAGAGATTGTCTGCAGAGTTATTGGCATGAAACTTTGAGCCTTAGTGTACATTGATAAATCAGGATTTTGTTTGTCTAATCATGAATCTTTTGAGTAGTTGTTTATCTGGAGTGAGGATACTTGATTTGTATTAGAAATTATGCTTGTGTAGTTGGAGGTTGAATTTTTTGTTAGTTGTGCACACAATAAACATTGTATTTTAGATGTGAAAGTGTTTAGGATTTATCAATTTTTGTTGGAATGAGAATGATTGGTTTTTAGCAGGTTGTTGTTCATTTGATTTTAAACTATAACGAGGTTGAAATCGTTACTTTGCACACATACCGATTTTAACATCGTTCTCATCTAAAAAAGATAGTAACGAGATATAAATCGTTACTTCGTAAACATAACGTGTTCAACATCGTTTCTTTTGAAAAGACCTTATTGCTTTATATCTGTCCATAACGAGGTTGAACTCGTTACTGTGTACACTTAACGACTTAAATGTCGTTATAGTTACTGCTTCAAAGTCGTTCGTAACGATATTAATGTCGTTACAATTGAAAATACCTTACTGCTTTACTGTTGTTCATAACGACATTGAAATTTTTACTTCATAAAAATAACGACATAAATGTCGTTACATATATTTACGGATATGCCCTCGTCGTCCAACATTCCCACCAGTCAATAAAGTCGTACTAACTTTTCAAAAACTATGTTTAAGTCGTTGTAACAACTTCAAATCCGTTATAATTTGGAAGATCATTTCATTGTAATTGTAACAACATTGAGCTCGTTTGTGTGGAATATAGCCTAAAACGATGTGGAGGTCGTTACTGTTTCAGTAGAACGAGTTCGAGATCGTTATGTTTCAGGCTCAGAAAGTCACATAACGATAATTATGTCGTTTGTTTACAAATTTGACGACATTAAGCTCGTTCAAGTGTACTATAATACCAAAACGATGTCAATGTCGTTTTTTCAATAACAAAACGCTATTGGAATTGTTATGTTCATAGCCAAATAAATATCATAACGAGTTAAATGTCGTTCTTTCGTAAGTTTGGAGAACTCTATATCGTTTCAGTGTAAATTATTACTATAACGTCGTCTGTATCGTTTCTTCAATCGCAACACGACATGTATATCGTTATTGCTAAATCGTCGAGCCGATCGTTCTTTGCCGTCCGAAGTGCCTCTAATAGACGTAATCTAACAAAAATAGGTCATAAAATGTGATTCAAACACTTTGTAAATCGACATGATTAGAAAGATATGATCAATATGAGATGAAGTTCCTTTAGTTATCTATTACCTTGGAACTTCTACACTTGAGAGAAATGATCCTATCTTTCTAATCATGTCGATTTACAAAGTGTTTGAATCACTTTCTACAACCCATTTTTGTTAGATTACGCCTGTTGGAAGCATTTCGGATGGTAAAGAACAATCGAATCATCGTTTTCATCCATAACGATACACAAGTCGTGTTCCACATGAAGAAACGATATCTAAGCCGTTATATTTATAATTTACATTGGAACGAGATGCAGTTCGTTAATTTAACACTAGAACAATATGAAAGACGTTATGATGGTTTGTCGATTTTTGACAAAACGATTTTAATATCGTTGCATGTGCAAAGAAACGATGTCAATATCATTTTACTTAAAATTTAAACTAGAACGATCTTAATGTCGTTCAATTTGTACAGAAACGACATAGTTGTCGTTATGTTATTTTCTGAGGCTGAATCAGAACGATATGTAACTCGTTATATGTCAAATGAAACGACATATTTATCGTTATAGTTTTATTTTCAACTCCAACGATCTCAAAATCGTTATTATTACATTGGAACGATTTATCAAATGATCACGATTTTGAAATCGTTACAATGACTTAAACATCGTTACGACAAAATTTGTGCGAGTTTGTTAACTGTTTGGATTTATGAACGACGAGGGCATTATTTTAAATATGTTGTAACGACATAAACCTCGTTTTGTGTACAAAGTAACGACTTCTACCTCGTTATAAATAGATCTGAAGCAGTAACTATAACGACATGAAAATCGTTATGTGTACACAGTAACGACTTCAAGCTCGTTACTACTTTTTTTTTACTATAATGATTTTAAATTCGTTATGTGAACAAAGTAACGACTTAGACCTCGAAATGGTTCTCCTGTCGTTATGAGTTCTATTACAAGGTACTTATAGCGACAAAACTCATATATAGCAATAAATAACACATTTTCTCGATGTCGTTAAATTTTAGTCAACATTTCAACTAAAACAATCTCGATGTCGTTAAGTTTTTATAGAAACTACATGAATGTCGTTATATTATTTTCAGAGACTGAATTCATACAATATTTAACTCGTTATATACCAAATGAAACCACATCTATATCCTTTTAGTTTATTTTCAACTCCACCAATCTCAAAATCGTTATTATTAAATTGGAACAATTTACCAAATGATCACCATTTTGAAGTCATTACAACGACTTAAATATCGCTATGACGAAATTTGTGCGAGTTTGTTGACAGTTCAATTTTATGGACAACGAGGGCAT
This sequence comes from Ligustrum vulgare, assembly GCA_963555705.1. Taxonomy (NCBI): domain Eukaryota; kingdom Viridiplantae; phylum Streptophyta; class Magnoliopsida; order Lamiales; family Oleaceae; genus Ligustrum; species Ligustrum vulgare. The sequence goes on along the minus strand of OY743188.1, from coordinate 41,499,427 downwards.
TATTGTAAATATTTCTTAACGACATAAACCTTGTTATGTGTATAAAGTAATGACTTCTACCTCGTTATGAATATATTCGAAGCAGTAACCATAACGACATTGAACTCGTTACGTGTGCAAAGTAACGATTTAGACCTCGAAAGAGTTCTCTTGTCGTTATGAGTTCCGTTACAAGGTACCTATAGTGACAAAAACTATCTATAGCAATAAATAATACATTTTCTCAAATCAGTTTTAACCACACAAATTTATCAACCTTGTTACTATGTTTTTTTGTACTGGAACAACATGAAATTCGTTACGTGTACAAAGTAACGATTTAGACCTCTTTATGAACAGACCTAAAGTATTATTGTCTTCTCAACTGCAACGACATTGAACTCGTTATGTGTACACAATAACGAATTCAACCTACTTACCAAGTTCTTCTATTTGAACAACATTAAACTCGTGGTTTCGAAAGTATTATATAGCGTAACGGTTCTCTAGTTAAAAGAAAACAAATTTATTTGCCTTTCTTTGTCATGTGAACAGAATGAATCATCTTGATAAACATTTGGAGTCACCCTAATTTGTTATAATTAACAAATAATATATGCGCATTAAATATTCAATTTATGTTAAACAAAATAAATTTTCATTTAATAAGTCTATAAAATAATTATTTGATATTATAAAATAAAATAAAACGTCTAACTTCAATTTTTTTTTTCCAAAATACTTTTAGAAAATATTACATGTTTATTAAATATAACTTATTACAAAAAAATGTTGGTTCTAATATTTTTTTATTAAATATTAAAGGTTCAATTCATTACTATTTTAAATTAAAATATTTTTAAAAAGTCTTATATGTTTATTAGATATAACTTCTTCTCCAAAGTGTTTTTAGTTCAGTGTTTTAGTTGACTTTATAATATTTTTAATACATATTTATTTGTTAGATATAATTTATTACAAAAAATGTTATTGGTTCAAGTGGTTTGATCCTTAAACTTTTTAACTAAAAGTACCGAGTTCAATTCCTTGAACTTTAGATTTATATAGGAAAGAAATTTTTTAGAATACAATATATATGTGGTAGAGATATTTGTTACACAAAATGTTGTTGGTTCAAGTGGTTTCGTTCTTATACTTTTTAACAATAGGTGCAGGGTTCAATTCCTCTCAAACTCAATTTTCGGGGAAAAAAAGAAAATTTTAAGTTAACATACTATGGGTAAAAATGTCTTTTAATATTTTAATATGTTTTTCTATTTACATTATTTTTTTACTTTTGGTCAAAGGCCAAACAAACAAATGTTTTATCAGTGAGGTATATCTCAACTAATTCCCCAAAATGGATCTGTCTTCTCACCTCATTGTTCAAAATCTCTATTTCTTCTCAGTCCACTTCTGTTCAATAACAAAATAAACAAATTAAAATGATAAAACCAACATTTCGAAATCACTTTAAGAAAAAAAAGGTTGAACCCAACCTTAGGGCCCTACCTGCCCTATCCTGAACCTTGGTAAAGGAGGATGTAAATCACATGTTATGTTTTCTAGGGTGCAAGGTGAGAGAGTTTAAGGTGAGGGCTTACCTTTTAACTCGACAATGATCAGATTCAAACTCTTGACCAAAGCTGATCTTTAAATTACCCTCATTTTTACCGTTGAGAGATGTGCCATGAGCTCGAAATCACTTTAAGAAATATACAGAGAATGGAGATAGAAGGAAACCTGATGAATTAGGGTTTTGTCAGACAGAATTGACGGCATCACTATGTTCAGAAAAAAAAAAGGATAAACCCTAGCGGAGCGCGGGAGAAGGTCCCAAAGTTGGACTGGGCTACACTGCACCGTTTCTGGGCTTATTTTGGAGTGATTTTTTCTTTGGGCATTTACAAAAAGGGCAAATTAGACCGAATCGTCTTTTAAATTTGAAATTTTTTAAATCAGATATTTGAAAAATATTTATATAAACTCAGGTATCTCTCTATCATTTATTCATCTTCGTGCTAGTCATGTCCTTCACTTTGGATTTTGAAGTTTGTAATATAGTGCTCTCCTCTTCCCCTTATCTCTCTATAACTCCCTCAACACTTGAATCACTGGCGTCGGTGTAACAGCAGCGAGCCACGATCATAGAGGCGACAACAGCGTTTTTCTCTCGCTGCGCCTCCGTTGGCCACGAGCGACACCGTTGCATCAGGTGTAGTAACATCTTGGCCTGTTCATCTCGGTGTGGTTGTGGTTTTTATTTTGTTGTGATAGTAATTTTTGTGTTTTTGTCTAACGTGGTGGTGGTGAAGGCCCAGTTACTCCTTTCGAACACAGGCATCCGTCGTTGTTGCTACAATGACAGTCCATAATTTCTTGAGGACAAACAAGGAGCTAGATGAAGGCTTCCAACACGCTGAGGAAACTAAGGATGAAGAAGTTGAGATTGATCTCCCTGAGGAAACTAAGGCTTCCAAAGACGAATTGCTACCGAGGTGAATCCAGTAGGAGATGAGGACATATCGTGGGAACAATTACGAGACTACATGGCCCAAAATTTGTCCTCGTAAATTAATTTTGGTTGCACGATACCCAATTCTACGTGGATGCTACAAATAAATGAAAAATGTTGTGAAGCTTCATCTATTTGTACGAATTAGCATTTTTTTTTTTTCCTTTTGTTGAGGCATTTGGATTGGATCGTGTTTGTAATGTTTATTGGCATGTTAGAGTTAAGAAATTTTAGTTTGCGTCCAAGTCGCAAAATTCCCGAAAAATAACAACGCCATTTTCACGTGTGAATGCCAGCATAGAAATTCTTATTCCATAATTAGAATGCATAAATTCCAGCAACCAATTCAAATCACATGCAAGTCAAACTATTGAAGCACTTCAACAGGGCCCACCATGCTATATAAATCAGAACCTAATCTAGGCACCTCAAACTTAGAAAAGGAAACCGGCTCTACAGACAAGAAAATGTTGTGATGCTAGAGCTAGATGAAGCATTATTAAATTAATAAAACCACTATTCAAAACGGGAGGGAACAAATTTTTTTTTGCATAAACCGGGTCTCAAAGAGAGGGTAATTTCCAAAACCAACTCTCCAATAAACCAAAATGTGGGATTATTGGCTTAGAACCAAACAAACAAGTCATTAGAAATGTTATCTTGTTTAACATAAACTTGTGTGGCATTTCGAGAATTACTTAAAGTAATCGGGGGCAAAAATAAAAAAAATGGCTTACGACCATTAAAACCATTTGGGAAATAATTTTTAATAGTTGCATAAATTTGTTAAAAGGTTTTTACAAGTTAATTTTTGGACTTGGGTATTTTTTTTATAAAAGGTGCGACAAGTTTTTAAAGTGGTGGTATATATTTCTCTAGAAAAGGGTTTTTTCTAGTTTTCTCTCTAAAAATATAACTTGTGATCTTTCTTAGAAGGAGTTAAGAAAAAGTTTATCTTCTTGATTGAATTGAGAGTGCGTGCGTTTTTGGTTTTCCAATGGTATGGTCGTGAGCCTACATTTCGGTCGGTAATCGAATTCATTGATTTTGGCATTCTTGGAGAATTATTTTGGTGATCTTGATTTTGTAAATCAAGGTAAAGATCCTACAGTGGTATCAGAGCGACTAGGAAAGATTTTCCAAGAAGTGAAAGAAACCGTGGTCGTGTAAAATCTGTGAAGCCGTGATTGTGGAAACCAAGAAGAGTCCGAAGGAAAGGAAAATTTGTGGTGAAGCCAGTGAAAAAGGTTGAAGCCGTGTAACAAGAACCAAAGAAGCAAGACTCGGTGAAAAACGATTGAAGGCAGAAAACGCAAGTCAAAAAAAAAAAATATGTGGAAGCACCGAACTGAAGAAGAAGAAAAACCGGCCAAGAAGCTAGAAAATCAAAACTAGAAGCGAAAATCGTGAGGGAGAAGTTGACCTACGAACTGAGGAAAGAAGAACCCAAGAAGAAGCTGTCCAAAAGCAAGGCAAGAATCGGTGGAGCTGGCCAAGAAGAAAACCGGTGAAGAAGTGCAGAGCAGTGTCCGACCGAAGCAAGAAGAGAGCTTCTGCCATTTTTCAAAATCAGACTTCCGGCCATCCAATCGGCGATCCAAGACCACCGGAAGGACCACAGCGTCGTGGGGAAGACTCGACTGGAAGCTGAACGGGATCCGGCGGCTGGAAGTGGCGGAATCAACCGAAAATCAAAAGTGCAACCGGCGCTAAAAATTGAAATTCCCGCGGGTAGGGAGCTCCAATCAACGAACAGTTTGCGCCATTGGACTCGTGACGGAGAGGAAAATCTTGTAGTGTGTCGGGAAAAATTTTTCGGCGACGGCGGCAGGTGGCGGTTTCCGGAGACGGTGGCGGTTTCCGGCGAGGCTCCTGCGACAATTTTTGACAGTTTGTTCTAAAGGACCTGCAGAGTCCATATTCGAAGTCCGTTTCATCAAATCCAATTTGGATTTTGATTGAGGTTTGCAAATGGTTTTTTGCATGATTCGTTAGTTTGATTTTTTGAGATTAAACTGTGCATTGAAGACTCCTATTGTAGTTGTACGAACATTTAGGATAATTTCCGAGCTCGGGGTTTTGTGAATAAACCGGGGAAGGGCTAGAAGTTAGGGATTCCTTGAGGTTCGGGTTTGACAAGATTAGGTTTTAATCTTGGGTGTATTGAGTTTTACAAGATTAGGTATTAATCTTGGGTTTGATAAGAGGTCTTCTTGCTGATTTGACGTGAGAATTATATTCATGGGGATATTTTGACAAGATTAGGTGTTAATCTTGGGGGTATGTAAGGTTACAAGATTAGGTGTTAATCTTGGGTAAATTCTGCATTGTATACCGGTTTTGTTGCTGTGGTTATTTTACTTGTTGGAATTTGCAAGGGGGAGTGATAAGTATCATTCGGTGAGCAACAGTGTTTTTTGAAAAATGGTTTCAAGAATGGGATCTAGGGTCGAGCTGGAGAAGTTCGATGGTAAAGGGGATTTCTCCCTTTGGAAGAAGAAAATGAAAGCAGTATTGGTGCAACAAAGGGTTGCAAAGGCATTGGAGGAACAATCCGAGTGGCTGGAGGCTTTATTAGCCAAAGATGATGAAGTAGCTGAAATTCAAGAAGTGAGCGGCATATAGCACTCTGATTCTTCATCTCTCAGATAACGTTCTGAGACAGGTAAACGATTCTAAAACTGCTTTAGAAATCTGGAATAAGCTAGATGAAATTTATGCTGCTAAAACTGTTCCTAATAAAAAATTTCTTTTAGAAAGAATTTTTGGTTTCAAAATGGACCCCTCCAAAGATCTTGAAACAAATTTAAATGCATTTTCTGCAATAACTTTAGATTTAACGAACAGTGGACAGAAAATCGAAGATGATCAATTAGCTATAATTTTGGTAAATTCCCTCCCAGAATCTTTCAAAGAACTTAAAAATGTTATTAAATATGGAAGGGATACCATAACTCTTGCAAATGTCACTGCTTCGATTAGGTCTAAAGCATTAGAAATCAATTTGGAGGAGAAAGTTGTCCATAATGAAACGGCTTATTTTGTTAAAGGTAAATTTGGTAAGAAAGAGTCAAATGCTATGAACTTTAACAAGAATAAGGGTAAGAGTAAGGAACAGTGGAATTGCAAGGGTAGTGGTAAATATGGAGATAAGTGCTTTCATTGTAGTAAAACGGGACACTTTAAGAAAGATTGCTACGAGTGGCTAAGGAAGAAAGAGGGGCTGCGGGATGTAGCTGAAAGTAATACTGTTTTGGGGCTTTTGGGAATGATGATAATCAATTGAGAGTGTTAAATATGATGTTAGGTGAGCAGAATCAAGAGTGGATACTTGACTCAGGGTGTTCCTATCATATGACCTCCCATAAGGCTTGGTTTAAGACCTATAGAGAGATAGATGGGGAGAATGTGTATTTAGGGAATGGTGAGTTTTGTACTGTGATGGGAATAGGTGAAGTTGTGATCAAAATGTATAATGGAGTGGTTAGAGTTCTAACTGGGGTGAGGCATATACCTGCTTTATCCAAAAATCTTATTTCTTTGAGCACGTTGCATATGTCTGGTTTTCATTATGAAACAAAGAATGATAATATGTTAGTATGTAAAGGAAATGACATTGTGATTAAAGGGATATTGAGAAATAGACTTTATTATATGCTTGGCACAACGATAATTCAAGATCATCCATGCTCACACATAATTCAAAAGGATGACACTCAATTGAGGGACAAAATGATAGCCCATGAAGGAAATAAATTTCCTTGTATTTCTGTTGCTACTAACAATGTTGCAGGCTTAGCTCCAAATTCACTTGAAGGTGAGTTTTTGAGGGTAAGGAGTTTGGAATAAACTCACCAAGGAACAAGTGGTCAAAGGTGTGGAGTTCAAAATCAGCTACAAAATAGTGATTTTGATTCAGTTGTTGAGGAAGTTCAACAAGAAAATAATGAGGAAGTTGTTGAAAATGATGGAGTTCAACAAGAAGCTACTCAAGAAAGCTTGTATGACTATCTATTAGTCATGGATGGTGAAAGGAGGCAGGTAAACCCTAATCCTAGTTTTTATTCCATTAGTCTAAAAGAGTGTTCTCTTTTGACAGGTATTAAGGAATCTACAAGTTGTGGAGAAGCTAGGAAGATTCAAAGTGCAATGCAAGTGAAGATGTTTTCTCCTGAACCATCAAATCAAAAGGCTTGGAAGGATGAAAGCTTCCAAGAGGAATTTCGGAATAGGTGAAGGTAAATTTAGATTAGGTGGAGATTTGGTTTAAGCCAAGGTAAAGGAATGTGGGATTATTGGCTTAGAACCAAACAAACAAGCCCTTAGAAATGCTATCTTCTTTAACATAAACTTTTGTGGCATTTCGAGGATTACTTAAAGTAATCGGGGGCAAAAATAAAAAAAAAGGGTTACGACCATTAAAACCATTTGGGAAATAATTTTTAGTAGTTGCATAAATTTGTTAAAAGGTTTTATAAGTTAATTTTTGGACTTGGGTATTTTTTATAAAAGGTGCAACAAGTTTTTAAAGTGGTGGTATATATTTCTCTAGAAAAGGGTTTTTTCTAGTTTTCTCTCTAAAAATATAACTTGTGGTTTTTCTTCAAGAGAGTCAAGAAAAAGTTTATCTTCTTGATTAAATTGAGAGTGCATGCGTTTTTGGTTTTCCAATGGTATGGTCGTGAGCCTACATTTCGGTCGGTAATCGAATTCATTGATTTTGGCATTCTTGGAGAATTATTTTGGTAATCTTGATTTTGTAAATCAAGGTAAAGATCCTACACAAAAGAATAATATTATTTAACACCCGTCTAAATAGCAGATGAACCCATCTTTAAACAACTTCATAGCACACTGTTGGGGAGCCAGAATGAAAAGAACGTGAGGCCAAATTAGTCGAGAGTCAATATAATGGGGACAAAACAACAAAAAATAAAAGGTTGAAATGTGATAAGTACGGTTTTTGTAATTATCTTGACTTTAAATTTAGACAATTACGAGTGTTTTAGGATATAATATTGCTAATTATGTATTTATTTTGTTTGTTTTAGGAAAAACTCAAATTTGGACGTGTTTGGAGGCAAAACGGATAAAAATGGACTAAAACCCTACAAAATGGACTCAATTGCATCATATAAAAAGTCTAGGGACCGATTTGATCAGCAAACTATGGTAACATGTATATGGGTCTAATTCTAATCCAATGAGTGACCTAATTTTATATGAGCATCAGTTTTTTGGGGAGAAGGGGAGGCAGCCTATTCTGGAATAAATTGGAGGAGCCGTGAAAAGAAGGTCAGCCGAGAGAGGGTTTAAAACGAGAGAGATAGAGAGATACACGACTGAAAGAGGAGAGAAGAATTAATTGGAAGAGGCTGTTGATACAAATTGAGAGACAAATTGGTGGTCTTGCATTAAAGAAACACGGCTGGAATCAAATAAAAAAAGGAACTTGGCGGCTGGTTTGGAGGAAGAACTCAGCTGGTTCAGATTTAATTTGGAAGAATTAGTAGGTTGGTTTGACTTTGTGGTGGAATTGGCAGCATGTGATTCTTGGAATTGGAAGCTTGTGATTCAAAAGGTGGCTGGAGGTATATTCTCACGGCATTGACAATTAACAACAGATTTTGGAAGTAGTGCGGCTGTAGGGAAATAAAAGGCAGATTCCAATTTATTTCGCGATTCAACCAGTGATGATTTTTCAATTCTTTATGTTTGATTTACATATTAAGATGCTAGGCTAATTTAATTTATGTATTGGATGAAGATGAAACTTGTTATTAATTTATTTTGATTCGATAATTAGTAGTTTAATAATTTTTTGTGTTGTCTTGATTGATCTTGCATGCTTTATTGTTATTATTATTTGATTGAGTGACCATCAGTTAAATATATCGTTACTTGTTGTAGTCTTGGAAAAGTCACAATAAGTTGGAACATTGCATGATCAACACATGAACACTAGATGTTAGGAATAATACTATGACATGTGCAATCTAATTGGTAATTGTGATTTAATGCGTTCTAAACATTCATATTCGGATTAGGAATATATTCGTTTCATGTTTGGGATAGATTTAATTTGTCTTGGAAATGAAAATTAATTGCATGTGAATTATCGATTGTCAAGCAACGCATGAATGATTTAAATTACAAATTGATGAATTGAGATAGATGGTAACAAGTGGATTCGGATTCCAATACATGCTCCTCATTTATATTTTACTCCTCAACATTGTTATTTTCTTTTATTTATTATTTTGCAATTTTTTAGTTAGAATAGCCAAACAAACCATCTTTTTATTAATTGTTTTCATTAATTGAATCGACGATAGACTAATAATTAGGACTAAACATTATTCCTCGTGGGAACGATACTCTCAACTCATCACAATTATTACTTATCAACGATCCGTGCACTTGCGGGATTCGAAGCGAACAAAATGCCCCCAAAAAAAAAAATTGTACTAAAAAAATAAAAAATCCGAAGTTGGATACGGGCAGACAAACCCCACAGTCCCACCATAGATTCGCATGGTCCAATAACGTAACGATTATTAAGCCTCCGTTCGGTAACCTACTCAAGTAGGGTTTATAAACCAATTTTTAAATTACACAATTTCCAAAATCAATCTCTAACTCTACATATTTTCTCTCTCTAATTTTTTAACCATCTATCTATCTAAAAAAACAACAAAAAAAATCAATTAAAAACCTACTCAAGCCGCCGAACAGTGCATAAGAGATTAAAACAAAATGCATCATTACATAATATCAAGAGTTGAAGCTACTTTGGCCTCTGTCCCAAAACTGGAATATCCTCGTGGCGCTTCTGCATTTCAATTGTGCCAAAATTTAATTAGAAATTTACAGGCTCCTGAGCCAAATTACATGAATGTTATACGAAACAAATTAACCTTAGTACTCACTACTCAGCATTCTAAAAAGCACAAGCATGACAAACTGGCAATGCAATCAAGAAAATCAGAAATGAGGATTCAACATAGGAGCATCATTGTAGACATAGGTTCAAAGATCCAGAAAAACATTAAAAGGAGATCATTCTTCCATTCTTCTATATGAATGCTAAAATTCCCACTTTTTTTATATTAGTAAAAGCATTTTGAACTGAGAAAAAAGTACCAACAAAAACAATTATACCTGCAAAACTTATTCAAATTTTATAAGTTTTTGTCTTTTCTATTTCTCTGCTAAGAGCATCTCTAATGATTTATCATATTTTGATCTATGTGACAATTAAATAGATAAATATCTCACTCATGTCCATAAAATAGATAATTGAATTTAAAACTTATCTCCAATGGTCTTTATCTACAATTTTTTATGTGTACAAATGTCGTCAAATTAGCATCATTTTCTTAGATTAAATAAATGAAAATTTGACATTTGTCTGTCATTTTGTCTAAAACATTATCTATACCTAGACACAATACAAGATAATATCCATGTCACATCAACATCATATAGACATGAAAACTAACAATTGGAGATGAAATGTTTAAATTATTATTTATTTTTCTTGTGGCAATAGTTTTTTCACAATTTATAAATCATTAGAGATGCTCTAATCTACCCATGATGTGCTATTTAGTTAGTGAGTAGTTTTAGTTCTAGTTTTTTCCCCCTATTTTTTAGCATTATATGGTTATTTTCCCTACTAGTTGAATTGCTATATATAGCCTGAATTAATCCAATAAAGTTATGTATATTATTGTGGAAAAAACATCTATTTCTCTCTTCATATTGAAGTTCTCTTCTTCTCCTTTGATTCAGTCAAAATCTGTTTTCTTCGGTTACTCTTTCTTCTAATTACATTATTTCTCTTCTTCTTTAATCAAAATTCTTTACTCTATCATTTGGTATCAAAGTCGGTCCAAGATCATGGGCATTCATGCTAAAACAAATGTCGAATTCCGAAATGAGGTCTATGAAATTTTAGCTTGCCACGAGTCAAATTTATCCGAACAACTTTTAAACTATGCAAATTTATTAATGCATTTTTCAATCGCATATTTTACCTTAAAAAATTCAAATTCTTTATTTATAAACAAAAATAAGCCGCCAAACAGAATTTAAGTTATTCATTTTCAATTTTGATGAATGGAAGAATTACTTATTTGAATAAACTAGCTCACTCGCAAGTAATGTTGTTTTTAAACACATATAGGTAATTTTCTATTTTTGTAGTCGAAAAAACAAAAAGACCAAGAAAGTGTTGCCACGAAATGCATCGATACATTCTTTAAATGGCTTTTGAAATTTCTTGATGATGACAACAGTAATAATTTCGTTTATATTGAGAAGTCTTCTTGATCATTTAGGCTGCGTTTGATAGCGACGGTGAAATTTAGGTGGAAAGAAAATGAATTTCTGGAAATTGGAAGTTTAATGTGTTTGATTGATTTAATTTTTTAGGTGAAAAAAGTAGGAAATTTTTCAACTTTTGTTGTTTGATTGACATTATTATTCATGGAAAATAAAGTAAAATTGATCTATTTTAATAAAAAAATATTCTTTTTTTATTTTTTCACACATTTATACTTAATAATAATAATGTTAATTTTTAGGAAAAAAATAAATCAATTAACAATAATAAAAATGATCAAACATAACGAAAATGGTATAAGATTTTCCATGGAAAATAAAACATTCATTCAAAACAAGGAAAATATCAAATTTTGAGGCAAGTGGAAAAATGAATTTCATGGAAAACTTAAGCAACCAAACAGTGCAAAATTGAAAAATCACATAGAAAATATGATTTTCTATGGAACTTGACGCGTATCAAACGCACCCTTGACGTCACACTTCCACTCTCTAGTGTCTACAAGATCATCGATTGGATGACAAGAAAAAATCAAACAACTAATAGCACGACGAGTAGCTTCTGTTCGGAAAAGTGGTTTTTAAACCATTTACAATCATTCAAATTTTAAATACAACTTTTTAATCACACATCTTTTCTCTCTTTAATTTTTAACCCTTCATCTATCTCGAGATTCGCGAAAAAAAAATTGGTTTATTTAGGAGTCGTTCTCTTTGTGTTTCGATTTTGGATTTTAAGTTTTGGATTTTGTTTTGAATTTTGGATTTTGGTTGTTTGTTTTGGGATTATTGAAAACATGTTCTCTTTGTGATTTTGGAAAACTGTTTTCAAAAAGAGAAAACTGAAAAATACGTTTACTTTATAATTTTTTGATATATTTATTTTGTGATATTTTATATGTAAAAAATGATTGATTTATTGAATTACATTAATTTTAATGTTAATAAATCAGTTAATTCTCAATGTCAATAAATTCATTATTAATATTGTTTCAACTAAACAAAAATTTAACCACATACCAACAAAATCTTAACATGGATTTATATATAATGAAAAAATAACATAAGAATTTCAAGTGAAGGAAGTGTCTCACATTCACAAAAAAAATAATAATAAAAAAAAATAAAAAATTACAAATAAAAAATAAATCTTAACATGAATCTATAATGACAAAATAATATAAGAATTTCAAGTTAAGGAAGTGTCTCACATTTACAAAAAAAATAATAATAATAATAAATAAAAAATTACAAATAAAAAATAAATCTTAACATGGATCTATAATGACAAAATAACATAAGAATTTCAAGTGAAGGAAGTATCCTACTTTTACCAAAAAATAAATAAAAAAAAAATTTAAAAATAAAATCTTAAAATAGATCTATATATAATGGCAAAATAACATAAGAATTTCAAGTGAATGAAGTGTCTCACTTTTACGAGAAAAAAAAAATCTTAACATGAATCTATATATAATGGCAAAATAACATAAGAATTTCAAATGAATGAAGTGTCTCACTTTTACAAAAAAAAATAAAAAAATAAAAAAATCTTAACATGGATCTATATATAATGACAAAATAACATAAGAATTTCAAGTGAATGAAGTGTCTCACTTTTACAAAAAAATAAAAATAATAATTTACAAAAAAAAATAAAAAATAAAAAATCTTAAAATGGATTTATATGTAATGACAAAATAACATAAGAACTTTAAGTGAAGGAAGTGTCTCACATTTAAAATAATAATAATAATAATAATAATAATAATAATAATAATAATAATAAAAAATAAATAAATAAATAAAATTACAAAAAAAAAAAAAAAAAAAAATCTTAACATGAATCTATATATAATGACAAAATAATATAAGAACTTCAAGTGAAAGAAGTGTCTCACATTTATCAAAAACAAATAAATAAAAAAAAAAATTCAAAACGCGCGTTTTGATCGTTTTGGACTTTTTAACACAAAATATCCAAAACGCAATAAACTCGTTTTGAGTTTCCTTTGTATTTTTTTTGGTGTTTTGGAAAACTCATTTATGAAAATGGGCAAAGTGAACGCGTTTTCGATATTTCCAAAAATCGAAAACTCAAAACGGACTCAAAACAGCAAAGAAAACGAAACCTTAACCTCTGATCAGAGGCTAAGGATGGTACGGAGAAACAAGAAAAACTGTTGCAACAAGATGCATCAACACATTACACATGTTCTAAAGGGCCTCAAGAATTCTTGACATCATCATCAATAATTTCATTTACATATTGTGAAGTTTTCTTGATAATTTAGTGTCACACTTATATCCACTTTCTAGTAAACTAATTATTTACAAGATCATCATTTGTGATACAAGAATGAATCAAGTAATTAATAGCACGAGGTATACCGAGGATTGGATAGTACTGAATAGTACCAAAAGAAAGGAAAATTCAATTCTATCCAATACTGTGTACCAAAGTTGCACTAGCTATCTAACTTGGGGCTGTAAAGTGGAGGATCTTCTCCAAGCAAAAGAGACCTCAAAATGGCTTCACAAACTGCACCATCATAGACCAGTAAATGCCCTCCATCCGGAACTTCATGATACCTAATCCAAGGTAACTTTTTGGAGACATATCTTTGTAACTGAACTGGCACAACTTTGTCTTCATAACCTTGCCAGATGTGAACGCGGCTTTCCTTTTGAGGGTATGGATCGGGAAGATCCAACGGATCAAAATCCCACTTTCCAAAAGCCACCATAAAGTCCCGCCGCAGGGAGTCGAACACGCTTCTGTTCCTTAGCCTTTTCTGTTAAGAGGAAATAAGTTGAAAGCAAAGTATGAATAGATAAATTTGTCGATCTCTAATAGTTCGAGCTCTTAGATAAGGTGGTTCAACGTAATAGAGGTCCTATATTCAAGTCTCGCTGCCACCCACTTGTGGGAATTATGCACTTTTCAAACCTATAATGAAAACATGTTGCTGGTCCGTGGTCGGGATGTCGGTGCGTGTGTTCAAAATTGGGCACGTTTCAGGCTTTGGATGAAAAATGAAAAAAAAAAAAAAAAAGTGATTCGACCTGCATTTGAAGAAACGTGTTGAAGATAAAATCTAGACTAAACTAGTAACCTTGTATGGAGACAGAATCAGCAACCTTGTACAAGGTAATACTAGCAGAATTCCTATTTACGGACAGAATGAGGAATCTTTTCCATTCTTCTGTTATGTATGGAAAGATAGAAATAAAATGACCACAATTTTATAGCTCGGTAAAATGAAAAAATAAAAAATAAAAAAATTACCTGAGTAAACAATTGGTAGCCTGGTGTTTTCTTCAATACCTCTAGGTCTTTGTCATTGTAAAATGCATGGTTTTGTTCAAGGGCAGTAGATGATGGAAACAATTTCTGAGTCAGCCACCAGTGTAATAATCCGGGAGTATAGCGTGCAACACGGAACATCCAGCGCAAAAGGCCCTTCCTATAATCATCCTTTACCAAATCATTAGGTAGAGAGGACCATTTATAATTTATACACGGAACTACAAGAGCAATGCCTTCTAGCCTGTAATCAACGAGATCGTTAGAAAAATAAAAAAATCAGTGTGTTCTATGCCTAACGAGTTGAACTTGGGGTTCCATCTCAAAATTTAATCTAGATAGAGTAGTAGGTCAATCTCCTCAGAAATTGAAGACCATTCTCATGTCTAGCCGACGTGTTTTCTTCTCAAACGAAGTCCACATTATCGTTACACACGAACGTCACGGCTTCCCTCAAGCAATGACATCTTTCGTCCATCTTGCGCAAGCGTACGACTAGTTCTAGGGTATTGCTCTGATACCACTTGTGATACGCAAGCAAAAGACCCACATCGGCTAAACATGGAAATGATATTGGGTTGGATTTGACTGGACTACTCTACGTAATAGGTTAACCTTTTTAGATGGAAACCAAGTCTTTGGATAACTAAAATCCGAGTAGTAAAAATCGACAAAAAACCTGTTTGGTATGCGTCTAAGGCAACTCCAGGCAGGGTAACATCCTAGTGAAACTCCAATTACATAGACTTTGGGTCCCAATTGTAGCTTATCAACTAGTTCCTCAATATCAGATGCCTCACTTTTTAATGATCTCTTTGGATTTGGATCGCTTTCCCCATATCCAGCTCTATCATACAGCACAAGATATATTCTCAACTCCTCCAGTAGTTCCTGTAGACTAAAACCACATCAAGCCACTGCATGTGATACTGAATAATTTACAGCATATTTTGAATTTGTAATTTATACCAGAACTAGAACGCAGTAAAGAAATTCTAACGAGCGAGTTTCTTGAACACAGAAATGAAAAAACCAAGTTTTTCTTCTCGATAAATTTGAGGCCAGCTACATGAACACTTTTTTCTTCGAAAGCGTTGTGAATAATTTTTTTTCTTTTTAGGACACAAAGGTTGTGGACTAGGAATCATTAACTCGGACTCGGATCTCAGATTCTGTTTACATCACAAACTGTGGAAACATTAGACAGGGAAATAGCTATTTTTTGTACTATGATATGATATATACAAGGCAAGGCAGTCATCAAATATTTTTAGAAGTTCTAGCTTTCCATTCTTTTATACTGATGTTAAACCTGAGAATACATTCTAAACTGCAAACCAAGTAAAACCCAATCACTTCATCTAAAAGTGGTCGTTGTTAGAATTTTGAACACGCTCCTTCACGAGCTACTCAGACACGTAGAATTTTAATAAACGGCTTAGATTAGACGATTCAACACTGTATCAGAATAGATTAAATCATAAAGGTCTTGGATTCAAATCCCACCGCTGCCTAGGTATGAATTCTACATGCCAGACATTTGATGAAAAAACTCATTGAACCACCTTATCCAAAATCTTAAGCTTTTTGATCAAATTTATTCATTTAAATATAGCCTTCAAAACCCCCTTCCAGTGCCAGTCGAATTTATGCTTGAAAATTTCATAGACAGCCGCGAAGAGTTTCATATAAAAGTAAAAGTTTTAAATGAGTTGTTTCAACGAAGCTGAATTCAACCTGTGCGGAAAGGACTGATAAAACATATATCGATTGGTTCCTAAGCTTCTATCAGCTGTCAAAGCCAGTTGAAATGAATGCTCGATTCTAACAAATATTCAATTCAAAATCTAATAAATAAAGGGTTTTAAAAAAGAGATAAATTGTGTACCTGGGATGCCTCGAAATTCATTTCTTTAGAACTTCCAAATCCATGAACAATAATAACCCTAAAATTGGACTTGTTCTTTGGGACTCCTCTTTCCCTATAAGCCAAAAATCTTCCATCGCTGAGTACGATTCTGGGAGAATTGCTACTGCTAGGAAGGGTAGGCTGTGTAGGCTGCTTTGCCAATCCGATACAACCTAAGAATTTCCTGAGAACCATTTCTTTTAAACGAGAAAGGAAAACAAAAAAGGTCAAATTATATCAGGAAAAAATCTTTATAATAAAAAAAAAAAAAAAAAAAAAAAATTCTAGAAAAGCGTTAAGAAAAGTCAAATACATGTGGCTAATTTATTTTTGAAAAAATTAAACCTTAAACAATATTTGGAGTAGAATATACTTTTTAACAAGTTGATATTTACAAGCAATTTATTATAATTTATTTATACGTTACTTGTAACACTAAAGTAAGCACTCTTTATGATATGTTTTATGCAAATATTCCTTGGTTAAACGTATCTCACCTATTAATGAAATTTTGGAATATTGGAATAATTTGGTCCGATTATACTTAAGACTTGGAATATTCTATTGTGCCATTTCATGTGCCACCATGTGATCGAACTAGTTTCTACCATAAATGCATATATATTAAGAAATTTTCGATAAGGGTCCCCAGCCTACTAGAGATATAGCAATTGAATCCTTAACATTTTGCTCGAGTCATTAGTAGATGAAATCGGTCCATTTAGATCTCTAGAGGTCCGCGACTTTTACCATACTTATTTTAAAGATAATTTTTCTAACTATTCATTTTTCTCATTTGTTGTCATGAGATTTGACATCCGTCAAAAGCTTTTTTGAATATGATCATTCAGTCATTGTTAAAATGATATTTGACTCTAATCAAAAATTTTATTCAATATGATCATTCGGTCATGCAAAATGACTAGTGTGCTTTTATCAAAATTGCATCCAATAAGTGTAATACAAATTTATTTAAATTTCCGCATTAGCTTAAAAATTGATTAATTGGACGAATTTATATTTACTTTGTGATGTAGTTGACTTTGGTATGAAAAATTCCCAATTTGAAGATGAATAAAGCAAAAAAGAACCATTTTTGAATATTAATTGGATGAATGTAGCGTTGGATAAAGACACTGCATTTATGGACTCAATTGGACCGACTTGGAAAGCTAGTTGGAAGAGATCACAAAGTTTGCGTATAAAAACGGAAGCTTTGAAAAATTTTTAAGGACCAAAAGTTCAGAAATTAGAAGTTCATGCACCAAAAGAAAAGATTGAAAGTTGATAACCAAAAATGAATAAATTACAAGTTAGAGGACTAAAATAGAAAATGAACTAAACATTGATTTTTAAGAAATGTAAGTACGAGGGAAAAAATTGCAATACATGTCAAGAAAGTAGAAAATGAAGCTAAAACTATGTTACATTATCAGTCATGTCCATTACTGCTTACCAAATATCAAATATGTCCAAATGTGTCATGCAACCATTTATAGTCGGAAAAACTTATCGAAAAATTTAAGTCGAAAAAATAGAAAGTCTTTGCGCATTAAATTGTTCAAAGGAATCTGCCTTGCATTATATAGTAACTTCTTCGGTTACTTCTTTCGAGTCCTACCAAGAACCACCATTCCTTTCGTGCATATCAACAGCACGAAGGAATGACTACGCAACACCAACGATATAAGCGTTCCACGAATCCTGTTGTTGGAAACTCGTGACCTCTTCATATTTCAAGTCTCGTCCAACAGGAAACCCATCCATACATCTAATTTCTTCACAATCTGGCATACTTCGAATCCAAAAGTGAACGGATCGGAAACCAGCTTCTTCGAGGGATTCCTTAATTTCGGGCAAGGACCAGCTGGCACAAAACAACCTGTTAGGTATGACAAAGGGAAAATTGCATCTGGTCCTCAACCTAGTGTCTGAGTAGTAAAGTTGGTCCCAAACTTTAAAAAGGAGCAAGTCAGTCATCATTTTATGTTGAAGAATCAGTCCCTATTTACAGAGATCAAGGGCCTGTTTGGTCTCTCCCCCCCTTTTATCCAACATTTCCCTCTAATTCATTTTCAACCACGTATTTCTAGGGAACCCACCACTTTTCAACCACAACTAGTCAACTACTACAACAAAACATTGAAGACCAACCAGCTACTCGGAAACAGGTTATGGCCCAATAGTGCAAACTATTTTAAGCATTACGGCTAAACAAAAGTAACATGTGACGAAAACAAAAGCATCTCGAGTAAGTGATAAGAACTTACAGTCTCCAGCTGTAGCTAAATGCGTGTCGAATCTTTTTATGCTGTTTATGGAGATTAAAATGGAGGCTAATTCTAGTTTTCCTCTGAATGATGTCAAATCCAGCTTGCTCCCATGTATACTGAAAGGTATATATGAATGCAGTTTCCAGAAATTATTTATTAAGACTCAAGAACCATCAAGTAAGCGGTTTAATGAAGAGCAATAATATATCTTCAATAATTTTGATACTGGCAATAATATTGACTTCAATAATGAGAACTATCAAACTTCTTTTGTCACGAAAAAAGATTATTTCAATGAAAACAAATCCTATACGGAAAAAAAAAATATAAATGTCGGCAACCTCATTTGAAGTAGAGTAAAAATAGAATGTCTGTGAACATTACTTTCAATGTGGGACTTGTAGACCTTGTATCAAACATAATAAAGAGCACCCATGTCGAGATAAATAAGGAAAGAATGGACGAAAATACTCCTAGTGTATAGAAAGAATCCATGCATTAAGAAAAATAAGGTAGAAATCTATCCAATTTCCTCAAGGTAATTAAGCCATCAACCGTAATCTCCATGGGAACAGCATTCTACAATGGGAACATCTGGTGTGTTCCGTTGCGATTTTACACCAGAAATCAGAGGAGGGCAAGACGAGGTTGGTGGCGGCAGCTGGAGAGGCGGTGGTGGTGGCTGTAGAGGTGGTAGTGACAGGGGCCTCCCTACAGTTTTCTTTTTGGGTTCAAAATGACATTTTTAATCCTTATCTTTAAATTTAGTTGTTTTTGGCACCGAGTGATAATTTAAGCAAGTAATCGATACATGAGTGGTAGTTTGAGTAAGTTTTGAACGTTAAAGGTAGATTTGAAATTTTGCTTAAACATAAGTGGTATTTTGTGTAATTGGCCCAATTTTTATTTTTATTTTTTAAATCTATATAGGCATAAATTAGGATTAACTCGAGATCTGTCAGACAGTAATAAGGATCACCTACTGATTTAACAGTTCTTCATTAAAATTTCATTACTTCCACCTTCCACAGGGGATACTATTAAAATTTGAATATCCTCTGATTAAAAATGGAACGCAATGCAAGCGTGGGAAATCAAAATTTTAGTTTCCCAGCCAAAACTTTGGGGGATTCTTCTCCCGGTAATACTGTGATATGATTGTAATTTTGGATCATACCAGCAAGCTCTAACATTAGAAACATGAAAACAAATACTAGACAGATTCATAGATTGGAAAATAAGATTACCGTAAAATTTGGGAATCTCCTCTGCATCCTCAGCTCACACTCCGAGGATGATCCTCCATATAGATCCATAACAAATATACCACCTTTTGTACTCAGAGCATTGAGTGCATGCTTGAAATACAAAACCAGCTCTTTACGACTATGCAGACAGCAGCAACTGTAGTTAAAAGCGCAAACTATATCTCTTGCATGCAATTTAGTGTCTTTCATCACCTTAGTTTGGCAAACAGATTTAGGACTCCCCTCTGAAGTAGAACTCAGTGAGCTAGTCTTTGAATCGCCACCATCGTTTATTGTAATATTCTCGATGATCTCATGGGGATCCAAATTAACCAATCTGCACTCAAGAGGTTGCAAGACATTCCCATGAAACAGGGAAATTCTTGAAAAGACATCATCCCCAATTTTGTTCATATTGTTCTCCATGCACCAATTGAGTGCCTCTGCATCCAAATCTAATCCTACAGCAGTTCGCCGTGCATCACTGTGAAGCCATTCTACACTGCCAAATGGATAAAGTAAGTGGAAATATTAGCTGCCACTATAGTTTGTAGACAACGACATTGATTACAAGCTGAAACATGGATTATGGAATCTAGCCGCTTTATTAAAATATCGACTTATCTAGCTGATGATACTGCAAGCCTCTGAAATGTCAGTAGGCTCTTAGCATGTGTTTGGTAAACTTGTTTATAAACAAGTTTTTTTTTCACATTTCCCTAAACCACTTTTTAATGACTCACATTTTTTGAAATCATTTCACCTAGAAAACAAAACTTTCTTTGTTTATAAACAAACATGGGCTGATGAACACATCCTTTGTTAAGAATAGTCAATTGATGTCATTCCACATTCGACTACCCACTGATCAATGGAATTACATTACCATGCGATACCTAAAACAGACACCGAGTCATGTAATAACCTAAAATGGGCAACACCAAACAGCACGGTGCCAGTGCCACCGACTACATACAATTGGGAAAATGTCTCATCACTGTAAACAGGTTGTCAGCCACAAGAATCCGGCAGAACTAAACATTATTGCAAAAGGCATCCAAATGACCTAAATTTGATCATCGTTATGTAGAAGGTAATGTAACTTGAGCTAAGTTTTATTGTCTATCCTCGACCAACTAACCTTCTAAGTGCATAATGTGAATACTAACCTTCTATAGTCAAGAATCTTTAGTTTCTTGCTTAACATTCGGGCATTACAAAAACAGTCAAATGCGTATAATACATGCTACAAATAAATAAGAGAAACTGTAATGCAACTACAATACTAACCTCAAAAGTGCAGTGCCGCAAAAATCTTCCTGGAGGTGGAGGGGTTGCCTCCCGCCAACATACATCAAGAAAAACTTCTGGAGGTAACTTATATCCCCTTTTGGAGACTGCATCCACAGAAATGCGGTCATGAGGTAAGCTTTATTAAAAAAAACCACAAATTCATGCGAAATAAACGCTATTGGCTTAATTTAATGCCGTTTTTGTTGCGTAGTTGTGGACAGTACTTGTTATTGAGAGCTCTTGGTAAAGAAGACTAATCACCTGTACGGATTGTTGATAAAGCAAGAATTTTGACGGGAGATCATTGTTGATTGATGGGTTTTTATCAAAATCTGTTTCTTCTTCTTGTGATTCTTTATCAGATTCAGAAAGAGTGGGTTCTTGAGCAGAAGATGTTTGTGGCCTTAATGGGTAATCTTCTTCTGGTTGTTCAAGATAGTAAGAGGCTGTTCTTCCTTGGCGGTTATTGCGGTGGCTCTGCTTTTTCCCGTGCTTCCCCATTTACAGATGGCCCGCTGTGTTCGGCGGCTGTAGATGGTGATGCCGCTCTGCTCGGCGGCTGTTTGTTTGGCGAATTCCCTCCCTCCCTCCCTCCCTCCAGAGGGATTTATTGTTTCAGCGACTTGAAAAATACAATTTTTAAGAATGGTCACTTTTTGTAACTTGTCCATATTACTTTTTAATGAAGTTGACTATTTACTTTACAAGTTATGTCCCTGAATTTAATTTGATTGATTTAATTCAGTATTTTTTGTTATATTCATATTTTTTAATCTTTTAAGTTCTTCTAAAAATGTTCTATATTGTGATAATTTTTCAAAAGATTTGGGATGTTCTTTTTTAGTTATATATCCTAATGTTATTCCTCCTGAAACTTCTTCTTCTATATCCTCGTATTCTTCTATAATTTTATGAACTGTATTTATATTCTTAGCTGTTTCAACATAATTGAATTCTATTTTATTTAGGATAGCATAATCAATATCTTCGTATATTTCTTTTAATTTAGATTGTCCAACAAAGTGTATATTTTTAGATTTTTCAACAATAGCTAATAAAAATGAAATTTCTTTATTATTTAAATATAGTTGATGATCACAGTTATTAGATATTGATGTTTGTGAAGTATTAATAGATTATTGGGTTGATAAATTATTATACAAAATTTTCTGGTATAAATCAATTTTTTGATCTAGTAAAATACAATAATCTGTAATATATTGTTCGTATTTTTCTAAAATTTTATTATATTCTTCAGAAGATATGTTTTCATTTTTCATTTGTTGTTTAATATCTTCCATTTTATTTTTTAATTTTTCTAAAAGATTATCTAGTCCTTTTATTGTATATCCTGGTATTTAGGTTTGAAATGTGTTTGTTAATATTTTATTTTCTAAATCTATTTTAAGTTGTAATATATCATAATGATCTATAATGTATTGATCATGATTTTCTAAAAGTATATAATATTGTTCAGATTATTCATCCATATCTATTAATTGAGATATAATGTTATCTATTTTTTCCATTATCCTATCTAACAAATTGTCTAATCCTTCAATAGTATATCTAGGCATTATAAACACAAAGATAAATAATTTATAAAATTTCAAGTAATTTTTCAAACTCTATCAGTGTTTGGGAATCGATAATATCTATATCAGCCATAATATCTATACTTGGTTCAAGTGGTATATTATATTTTGAAATGTTTTTCTTTCTCTTTTCTAATTTATCAATTATATCTTGAATATCTTGTATCATTATAGATCTTACAGTACCTCTAGCAAAATTTTCTATCAGATTTTCTTTAAAACTTTTTAATATCTCTTGTGATGCATAGAGTTGCTCTTGGTATCCTATTTTATCAATTTTATTTTCATATTCAATACATTTTTTACTTTTGATATGCTTTTGAACTTTATATGGACCTCTTTTAGTTCTGAGTTTTTTCATGATATAATTACTATTATTCATGATATTAAGATTTTCAAAAACTAGTAAAGAAAGATTCATCTCTTCCATCACTGTCATAATCTATTACAGGATCATAATCATTATCATTACTAAACACATATCCTAAATATAATTCATTATTTATTTCATTATTATCACTATCAAGCCAAAAATAAATAATCGATTTTATAATTTCTAATCCTAATATTCTTTTTAATGTTGGAAAGATAGCTAACAAATATGGCATATATACATGATATAACTTTTTTATTTCATTATTTGGTCTAGTAAACTGTTTATGCATGAATAAAGGTTCAATTATGCTATGACATTCATCATTATAAGGACTGTTTTGATAATTAAATTTAACAATTTTGGATTCTGTCATGTTAAAAACTCTTCTTCCTCCTAATTCCGTAAAGATAGATATATTAAGAATACTAACTTCTTTTCATGTTCTCAGTACCTTTGTATTTTCCTTCTATTGTTAGTGACCTTCAGGCTTATAGGTTTCTGCTCCACACCCTCCAATGGCTTCCTGCCTTCACGGGTTATTAACTAAACCTGGATGCCTTCACTGTATAACTTTTTAGATGGAAAATGTTTTAGGATAGAGTGTAGGGAGTTTTCTTAATAATATATCTTCTTTTGGAAATAGGATTTAGAAGATGAGAATTTAGAAACTCATCATAATATAATAACTAAATTGGGATTTTATTGATAATATGAAGATTGACAAAGGATTGATATGAGAATTTTTCAAAGACAGAAGATTTTTTTGGTTTTCTCACAAACTGAGTGCTCCAGAGAATTCTATCTTTCAACTAGCCCAGAGGCCTCTATTTATAATACTACATTAGACATAATTACATCATTGCTTACATCATCGTCCTAACAATTTTACAGCTTTTTTCACCTAAGGACACACCTGTCCCTCTATTATTTATTACATCACATGACCCTTACATTATAGGGACACTTATCCTTCTCTTTTTTGGTCTTGATATGGCCCCTACATTGTTGAATTAAAGTAGATCTATTAAATAGCTTCCACTTGTCCATCAGTTTTGTTGGCATGTGAAGCAGATCCATCAAGTGGCTTTCACCTGTCCATCAATTCCTTTGGCATGTGGGGCAGTTTCTGGTTATGCACGCCTCTTGTAAAGTGGCAAAGCTTCCATGGATTTGATGAGTGTCAAATTTATTGATGTATTCTTGCAAGATTGTTGATTTTTCTTTTCCTCCATTAGTGAGTAGGGTCCATCCATTGTACTGACGTATGCATTTGAGTTTTTTCTCATACAGGTTTTTGGCAATGTTGTAGAGAACTTTAATTCCCAATACCCTTCGGGATCTAAACCATGATCTTGTAATATTTGGTACTGGCTTGGTATTTTTTCCAACTTCAATTTGAAAATTTCGAGCAACATACCCAATCGTGATAATATGCTCAGCAGGATAATATATCATTTCATCAATTTCAGGACTGATTGAATAAAATTTTAAATATATGGGTCTTCCTTGGGCAAACTTTGAAATTTCTCCTTTTAGTAAATCATCAAATTTTTCGATTTCTTTCAGATCTTTTCCTGGATAGATAAGATCCAAAAATCCATAATCAGCTGTCATTTTTGTCATGACGGGATCTCCTCCCTGGGTAACGATCAATCTTGGGTATACATGGTCTCCATATGAAATGTAATAATAATCACATTCCTGAAGTTCATATATAACTTCAACAGTAGTTTTATATTCGTTTTCTTTTGGTAAAAAAGGGGAATCGTCTTCCTTTTCAGCACGAATTCTGACTACCTTTGTGTGTTCATCTTTGGCATTGATTGTGATTTTTCGAGGACTGGCTTCATTTATAACAACTTTGTTGGGACTTGGTTCATCTCTTTTGATCGTTGGTCCACCACTGCTTCCAGAAGACGTACATGTTTGTATTTTTGATATAACCTGTTTGGTATCAGCCTGTTTGGTAATCAATGATTTAAACTGAGATTCAATCTCAATTATGTTATCGCTCAATTCTTTAGTATAATTGTGATGAAATGTTGAGATTTCCATCAATTGTTTGAAACTTCCTTGGAAAGT
This sequence comes from Ligustrum vulgare, assembly GCA_963555705.1. NCBI lineage: Eukaryota > Viridiplantae > Streptophyta > Magnoliopsida > Lamiales > Oleaceae > Ligustrum > Ligustrum vulgare. Next base: position 41,474,505 of record OY743188.1, on the reverse strand, counting down.
TTCTGCAAGTTGTTCAATTCCAAGCTTTATATCTTCAGCTTCCTCCATGAGGAAGTTCATTCGCTTTTTGGTGTCTATCAGAGATTGTTTGATATTATCCATCTGCAAATTCAATATTCTTGCTTAAAAAGTCCGCAAGATAATTATTAACACCTTTAATATGAACTATATCAAAATTATAAAATGCCAAATAGGCTTGCCATCTATGGAGCCTTCTATATTGAGGTTCTTGTGGTAATTTATTTTTTACTAAACCTGCAATTTGAGAATTATCAGTTTCAACAATGAATTTCTTAGATAATAAAAATAATGAAAACTTTTTTATTCCTCTGATGATTGCTAACAGTTCTTTCTCATGAGTAGTATAATTTATTTCTGCTTGATTAAACATTTCACTTGAGTATTTACAAATTTCATTAAGATCTGTTTTTAATATTGCTGCCCAATACTTATCCGAGGCATCAGTATTAACTATTAGATTATCTCTTTCATCTGGTAATCTTAACTTTGGCAATTTTTTACATTCTTCTTTTAGTGATTTGACAATTTCTGTATATTCATTTACTCCATCCTTTGGTATTTGTTTTTCTGAGTAAAATTTGAATTTTATGTCTCTTTTTTGATATATTTTCAATAAATCCTTCTGCATAATTTAAACATCCTAAAAATTTTTGTATTTGTTCTTCTAATTCTAATTTGTCTGGAAAACTTTCTATCTTTTTAGATATATGGGTTTTTAGATATATGGGTTCGTAATTTTATCCCCCTTTTATCTATTGATAATCCAAGAAAATCAATTTCTTGTTTTTCTATTATAGCTTTATTTTTTGAAAGAACAATTCCTTCTTTTTTGCATTCATTTATAAATTTAATTAAATGGTTTATATGTTCTTCTATATTATTAGAACATATTAATATATCATCGACATAGACAATTAAGAATTCATTAAATTTTCTAAATATGTTATCCATTTTTCTTTGATATATTTGTGGTGCATTTTTTAAACCAAATGGCATAACCATCCATTCATACTTACCTTGTGGTTCCATTTTTACTTGCCAAAATCCTGATTTGCAATCAAATTTAGAATAATATTGTTTTCCTTTTGCAAGATTTATTAGTACCTCTTTATTTGGTAAAAAGTATCCATCAAATTTAGTATATTTGTTTAACTCTTTATAATTTATCACCATTCTAGCTTTTCCTCTTTTTTGCTCAGAATGTTTCATAACCATAAAAGCTGGACTACTATGGGGTCCATTACTAGGTCTGATTAATTTTTTGTTAAGTAATTCTTTTATCTGAGTTTTAAATTCTTGTGTATCCTGTATGGTATACATCATTGGTCTAACTCTTATAATAACATTTTCTGTTAATTTTATTTTAGCTTTTGGATGATGTGGTTTCCAAAATAATAATGGATTTTCTCCACAAATTTTTTCTAGTTGATTAATGATTTTTTCCATGTTTGTTTGTATGATTGTTTTTAAGATTTTTTTATACATTGTTTTTTTATTTTTTATTTCATTTTGTGTAATTTGTTTTTTCTCCCATTTATCACCACGCTTTGTTGGCTGAACTCTGTAAGGTCTAAATTCTCTTGATATTTTTAGTAAATGTGCAAAAGGTGTTTGCAACATTATCATGTAATTATTTTGTTTATAATATTGAAATTGTTGTATAAAGTCATTTCCTAGTAATATATCACATTCTAAGTTGTTATAATTATATATTTTATTTACAACTATTTGTTTACTCTCAAGTATTATATCAATTTTATCAGCACTATTAATTACATGAGTACTTTCTCCTGTTACTCCTTAATTTTTATCTTTCCATTAGTATTCCATGATTTTATTAAGAAACTTTTGAATATTGTTATATCACTTCTCGTGTCAATTAATGCACATGTTGTTATATTTGTTTCAACAATTGTAACTTGTATATAAACAGTTAATGAAAAACTTATTTGATTATTCATTTATTGCTACTTTTTCTCTTTTCCATATTCTATCTAATATTTCCCATTTTCCTATTTTCAAATCTAAAGATAATTTTTGTATCTTTCTGAACTTATTATTATCAAAAGTTACCTTTAATCCATAACATTATATTCCTTCATATTCTTGTTTATCTATGTTCTTATTTGCTTCTATTTCTTTATTCTGATCCTGATTCATTACTTTCTGAATCTGTTTCACTTATATAAACTTCTTGATCATAGTATTCTTCAATGTCTGATATTTCACTTAGTTCACTTTCTATTTTTAGATATTCTTTTTGTAATATTTTAACCTTCTTTTTATTACAATCAGGGCTTATATATCCCATTTCTCCACAATTCCAACATTTACATTGGCTTTTGTCTTTCTTATAAGTTTTATTTTTCTGTCTTTTATTTGGATTATATCTTCTTTTGTAATATCTTCTCTTCGGTTTTATATATTTTTTCCTGAAGTTTCTGAATTTTTTAAACTTTCTATTTTTATATTTTCTTTTATTATTATTTCTTCTTCTTTCAGGGTTACATTCCCATTGAGTAGGTTTTTCCATATCTTCACAACATATTCTGGTTAATTTTCCTGATTTCTTTAATAATTGTCTTTGTTGACATATATATGCTAATCTTTCAAATATGAATTTTATTCTTAATCCTAATGTTTTAGGTGTTCCGGGGTTATCTTTAATAAATTTTTCAAATTCTATTTTAAAGTATATTCCCCATGAATCTGGTAATTTGTTGTAATACATATCTCTATATACTTCTTGATTTTCATTACTATAGAATCGGACATAATAGTATTCTTTAAACTCACAAGTATATTCTTTAATTTTACACATGTCACATATTGTTAAATTTATTAATCTTACTCTTGCATTATCTTTTTCTCTTATTGATTCTGCTTCAGAATTACTTATCCAATTTTCTCCTAAAAATTCATCTGCAATATAATCTACTAACTTTTCTATTCCCTTTCTATCTGATTTTATTAGTTCCGTCTGTACATTTCTTCTTATTAATGCTTTCGTATCACTACTTATTCCTTCCCACCAATTTCTAACATATCCTTCAAAAGATGCTACTAAAAAATTTATCATTCTATCAGTATTTTCTCATGTATCATCTTTATTGTATAAAAAGAATAGTATCATTGAATCTGCCCAAGTTAATAAGGCTTTTTTAGTATCTATTTTACAATCCAAATCTAATTTCGTTCCTCCATGATTAATAGGTTTATCATAATTATTATTTGGTTCAAATCTATCTTTATATTTATTCCCTCTAGGTGGTTGTCTATCTCTAATTCTATCATAATATTGCCGGTGTGGTTTACTATATAATGGTGCATAACTTTCATCTGAATCTGGTAATTTTTGTTTAGAAGTTCCTATAGGAGCAGGGTTAGGTGCTCCTCCAGTATTCATTAAAACTTGATATTCATTAAAATTTTCTATGCTTAACTGGTCAAAGTTTTCTATAAGCAAATCTAATTCTTCATTCATTTTTGTCTCGTTCTTCTTCAATTTTTTCTTCAGCTTTTAATTTTCCTAAAGTTTTTTCTATAGATTTTTGTAATTCTAATTCTTCCTCTAATATTTTTGGTAATATGTTTCTCCTGAATTCATCATCCATACTTCCTGCTTCTATTATAATTTTTTCTTGTTCGAAATGTTTTTTTCCTATTCTAAGTATTTCTTTTTCTATGAATTTTTTGTCTATTTTCTTATCTTTTGTTTTATTATTTTCTTTGAATTCTCTAATTTCTAGTTTTAGTATATTTATATCATTTATTACTTCTTTTAATTCATTTTTTACTTCTTGAACATCACATATCAATGATTTTATTAATATTTTTAGATTTTCAATATATTCGTTTATTGACATTTTATACTCTTGGTTTTTGAGTTTTTTGTACCTTTAATAGTCTGTCATACATATCATCTATTTTTATTTCTATATTTTTTATTTTTTCTTCTATTAATATGATTTTTTCTTTTTCATTCTTTCTTATATTCTCATTTAATTTATCTATTTTTTCTATAATTATTCCAATTTTAACTTGATTAATTAATTCTCCTGACTTTCTTTGAAATTCTTTTAAGATTTCTTCATCTATATTTTTAACTTCTCCTATCATTTCTTTTAATTCCTTGAATTGTATTGTTAGTTTATTTTGAATATTTTGTAATTTTTCTTTGATATTCATATCCTGTATATTTAATTGTTGTAATTCTTCAATGGCTAATTTATCTTGTAAATTTATGTTTTTATATGTTTGCCATAAAAATGCACTTATCCAATTTAATTGCATATTAAGAAATCCATCGGATTCTCCCCATGAGTTTAATGGTTGAAACATAGTTGTATTGGCTCCTTTTATTTGGTAAGATCCTACTGGTAGATTAATATTTTCTATTATTTATTTTTCAAATTTTATTTCTGGAAATTCTGTCATTAAATTTTTCCTTTGATATGCTCAACTTCTAATCTTAATTCCGTATCATATTTTACTTCTTTATATATCATTATATTATATTCACAAAATTCTTCAATTGATCTTAACATCGTTTTTCTTTGTTGTGCTCTATAACTTTTTATGTAATATTTTATTTTTCCAGTTATATCATATTTTTTCATATTGATTTTTTCTTTGTTATTTATGATCATAAGTATATTAGGTAATTGTTTTAGAATTATATTAAAGTATTTTCTTTTACTTTCTAATGATTTTAGTCTTAGAAATCATTTTCTTTTTATATTTCTTTCTTCTATCATTTGGTCTAATAGATTTCCTCTTTGTTCTATTATTGAATCTAATTTTTCATTTGTTTTCATATCTAGATATTTGATTAACAAGGGTTCTCCTCTATGATAATCCATTTCTATAATCTTTGTATAATTCTTCTAGTATATATTTGTGAATTAAATCTAATATTTCGTTTATGATAAAATCTTCTTTTATTATGTCGAAATTTATTAGATCATAAATTTATTTTCTTATATCTTTGTTTAAGTCTCTTAAAGTTCTCAAGATTTCTATTTTATAATTATCGGGTAATATTAATGTATGCATAATCATAAATCTTGATGTATATATTATATATTTATTTTTAATTTGTGTTATATAATATTTATTTTTTAGATCTGCCATATGACTCTGATACCAAGTGAGGGGTTGCTACTATGAGCGAACAAAAATCAAATAAAATCATATAAACAAATTAATTAAAAGTATATAAATGTAAAATTTTAAGGACTAATTTGTAACTTTTCTAAATTCTAAGAGGCTTGGTTGAAATATGATATTTAAGGGTATTTGAGGTAGTTTATAGTATTTAAGGCTATTTTTATGAATTGGTAAAATTTTTGGCTATTTTTCCAAAGGGCCACTTTCATGTTGATATTTTCATGGTATACCCCCCCCCCCCCCCCCCTTATTTATTTATGTAAAAATTTGGTATTTTTTAAATAGAGTTTTTTTTTTAAAAAAAAAATAAATAATAATTTTTAGGAGAATTGATGATTGAAATTTGGTTAAAATATCAAATATTGTGGACTTGACTTTTAATTGATGATTGAGATTGAGTATTGTAGAAAAAAGAGAAAATTTTAATGAGATTCAAACAAGGACTTAAAAATAAATTTACTTAGTACATTCATAAACAACACTTTTTTTCAAATCATTGTTCAATCACATGTAGTTTTTAAAATCACTTTGCAACCACACATTTTACAAAACTTATCTCTGTTTGGTAAAAAAAATGTTTATAAATAAGGAATGTGATATTTATGAGTTAAAATATGTGATTAAAAAATGATTTTGAGAAATTTGTATGGTTTAAAAGTGATTTAAATGTATTGTTTATAATTTTTCTATAAAAAATTTTGATTGAAAAGTTATGAATCCCATAAAATGTGTTGTTATAACTAATTCTCTGTTCGGTAATTTAGGTTTTTTTTTTTTTTTTTTTTTTTTTTTTTTTGGGTTTTTAAACCAATTTTTAAATTACACAATTTCTCAAATCAATCTCTAACCCTACACATTTTTTCTCTCCACTTTTTAACCATTCATCTATCTAAAAAATACCAAAAAAAAACCATTTTTTTAGACTAGCCGCCGAACAGGGGGCTAAATGTTGAATTAGATTAAATCTGAGCCATCGTTCAACATCGTTCAAAAAACAACTCTTTTGTACTTTTGAAATAAAATTGTGGTTGAAATGTGATTTCGAAAAATACATTGTTAAAAAATAGTATTGTTTTAAACACATTTATAAACATATTTACCAATTGGATAATAAAATTGTAATTGTACCAAACAATGGTATAGTATCATGTTTGGGAATGCTTATAAGTAATTATATGTTATAAGTAATATGATATGATATGCTTATGCCTCTGTTCAGCGGCTACAAGCCGTTGTTATTTTGAGAATGTTAGTATTTTTTTAGATAGAATTTGTGGTTAAAATGTGATTTTAAAAATGTATGAAGTTAAAAAGTGGCACTGAAAATTATAATATTTATAACATATTGTTATAACTATTTTGTCGAACGCCTGCTAAATTATATCAGAGTATCTCTAATCTGTATATTTCGAATGTGTAAGCCCATGTGTTGATAGCGCTACTTTTGTAGATTTTAATTTAATTCAAACTCAACGTTAAATTTTAACCACACTTTTTATGAGTTCACAACTTTTCAACCACACATCTTATTAATTTTTATCAAAATATATTAAAAATCTGATTTTTATCAATACCAAACAGGTGCTAAGTGATGTGTCTTGTAAGCAAAATGAGATAGCAGTAAAAAGGCAACAAAATATGGATCGGGTCGTGAGCCTTTTTTTTTGAAGGTCATGTTTGGTAAATGTTAAAATCAGATTTTAGTAAATTTTGATAAAAGTTATGAAAAGTGTAATTAAAAGTTGTGTGTCCTATGAAATGAATAATTAATATTAATTATTGACTTCATCTTGAGATTAAAATAAAGAGCTTAATTTGATTTCTCTCTCACAATTTTCACTTTGTGAACATTGCAGATAGTCCCAAAGTCCTAAAGTGAGATCATATGGGCGTGATGTAACTTACTATAAAAATCTTTTTCGGAAAAAATGAAGCAATTTAGTCTCTGTTTGATAGAGATTAAAATCAATTTTTTAGCAAATTTTGATAAAAGTTGATTAAATATATGGTTAAAAAATTGTGAGACTCATGAAATATATGATTATAATTAATTGTTGACTTTAACTTTAATAAAAAAATCTAATTTTTAATCAATACCGAACAAGAATTCTCCAAGAATTAATTGAGGTAACTCTCTCGTTTTTTTTTTTTTTTTAAATAACAAAAAGTATAAGCAAAAATGTTTTGTTTCATATGAGCCTAATGTCACTTACTCTAATTTTTTTTTTTTTTACCCTACTTTACGAGTGCTTGTGAAGACTTTTCGAGTGCTTGTGCTTCACATAAGCCGATCATGACATGATGGCTGTCGGCTGATGCTCATTTGCCAAGTCGAACAATTATGAGTTGTCTGTTGTCTCGAGCTATGGAGTCTGGAGAGTTCTTAACCTAAAATGGGGAGAATTTTCAAAATACTCAAGTCAAACATGAGCTAAGTTAAAATATTCTAACTTTTCAAAAATTAACTACAATACCCATTTTCCTTTAAAATGACGTGTATATCCTTAATAACCATATTTTTCTTATACCCTTCATTTATTTCATATTTATATTAAAACAAAAATAATACAATTCTCACTTTTCATTATTCTCCCGTTTTTTCATCTGTTTGTGCTCAATACACAGATAAATTATTCTCTCATTTTTTATCTGCTTGTGCTAAAAAAAATCCGCAAAAAAATACAAACCTCAGCTTAAAGATTTCATTCGCTACTTCTTATCAGTAAGTTGATTTAGCAATATTTATTATACTGTATTTAATTTCATTCTCGTTGTGTTAAACTTATTCAACAGATCTATAATTTCAGTAACAAAAAATTCATATGTGTTAATTTTTTAGTTAATAATCATTATACATCTATAATTATGTTGACTAAACAATGAAAATTAATATGGCGAAGTGTGATTTTTATCAGTTTAGTAACAAAATCAAAAGAATTGAACATTAGACCGGACCAAAAAGTGCCGGTCATCAGTCCCGCCAGACCAATATCGGCCTGGTCCGGCCGGACCAATTATTTTTTTTACAATTATTTTTTATCAGTTACTCTGATTTTCCCTAACTTGTTGTTTTGAAAATTTATTATTTTTAATTAATGCAGATATGACTTTCATACCAGTTTCTTTTTTTGGTGAATTCGTGGTTGATGAAAATCTGCGATGGTCATGGAAATATACAAGTGATCAAAACATTTCTGTAATTTTGTTAACTCCAGGTACGTCATTTACAAACTTGTATAGCAAACTACAAGATCAACTCGAAGTTGATCCATCTGAATATGATATGAAATTTGGATTTCTATATAACTCTAATTTTACTGTTGCATTGTCACCCTTGTTTGTTACTTCTGATGTGCAAATTACCTGGTTAATTAAGGCGAATAAAAAGGAAACTATTCCTCTTTGTGTAACTTTAGTACAAAAGGATACCCTCGATAATCAGAATGAAGAATTTGATGGTGGGGATCAGAATGAGAATGATATTTGGGACACATTAGAAATAGCTCATGAGGATGATGATGTTATTCCTGATACATTTGCTATACTCCATGATCCTCTTATCACCCATAGAGGTCACGATGTAGTCAGAGACAATCAGGAGGACATTCCATTTACAAACAATGATCTGATTAATTTATATAGACGTCAACATGAGCACTTCGAGAACTCACAGTCTGGGCCAAGTTCACGATCGACTAATTGTTCACGTGTGGTTCCAGATGATGAATATTTAGAAGTCCAGAAATTATTTAATACCAAGCAAGATCTCCAAGAAGCGGTGCACATTATTGCACTTAAGCACAATTTCAAGTTTAAAGTGAAGAAGTTAGATAGGAGTTCCTACACAATTGTCTGTGTAGATGATAATTGTAGTTGGCGTCTGCGAGCAACGAGGATGGATACAAATCAATTCTTCGTAGTTCGCAAGTATGCACGAGAACATACTTTTCAAGTGGGCATTCGTCGAAATGATCATAGACAAGCGCGTTCATGGTTTATAGGACGACAGATAATGCATAAGTTTGATGACCCAAGGATTATTTACAAACCTAGAGACATCATTAACGATGTGCAGAGAAATTTTGGGGTGACCATGAGTTACCATAAGGCCTGGAAGGCTAGAGAATGTGCGTTAGAGGATTTAATGGGTTCACCCGAGGAAAGTTATGCGAAATTAGCCAGGTATTGTCATAACATGTCGAGAACTAATCCAGGTTCGACATTCTTTATTGAGGCTGACGACGACAATCGCTTCAAGTATTTTTTCATTGCTCTTGGACAATGTATAAATGGATTTAGAAGATCGATGCGACCTCTAATTCTAGTAGATGGTACAACACTGAAAGCTAGATATGAAAGGAAGTTAATTATTGCTACATGTCAAGATGCCAACACTCAAATATACCCTCTTGCGTTCAGCATAGTGGATAGCGAAAATGATCTAGCGATGAATTGGTTTTTCTCAAAGTTGAGGGAAGTAATTGAAGATGTCCATGAGCTTGCTTTTATAACTGATCGGGGAAATTCTATCATAAATGGTATAGCTGAAGTTTTTCCGAAGGCACACCATGGTTATTGCATGTACCATATACAAGGCAATTTGAAGAAAACGTACCGTGGTACTGGGATCGTTTCCTTGTTTAAGAGAGCGGCAGAGGCTTACACTTTCGAAAATCATAATAAGTTCATGATCGAAATAGATAACAAAAGAAAGTCTCGGAGTACTTAATAGATAAATTGGGGATTCAACATTGGCCACGGTGTCAATTTCCAGGATGTCGATACAATATGATGACATCAAATAACGTGGAGTCTTTGAATGCATTATTTAAGAAGGATCGAGAGTTACCAATTCTGGAAATGATTGAGAACATTAGGGAGAAGTTACAGGTTTGGTTTCACGATAGACGCGAGGAATCTCAATCATGCACATCTTATCTCACCCCTGCCATGGAAACCAAACTCTTCAAGACATTAGACCTGGCTAGAAGGTTGGGCGTGGAGCCACTGGATCAGTTTAGATTCAACGTCGTATGCGGACGTAATGATGCGTGTTGCAATACACCAAAATAATAAATAATTCCTTACTCGCTAAATATTAATTAATAATGTAGTAGTGAGAGTAATGGTCGATCCCACGAGGAACGGAAACTAATTTTAGTTGTTCGATCAATTAGAATGGAATGGGGGGTTTTGTTGTTTGAATTGCTTGAATGAAAACTATGCATGAAATAAATAATTAAATATGACTAGAGAATTAATATGAGAAGAAATCTTGTTCTCGGGTTCGGTTGTGCCCTTAATTAATGTTATACTTTTCCTTGTAACGTGTTTCTATTCCTAATTCAATTATCAATCATAAATAATCAACAAGCTCTGATTATTTAAATTCTTCCTTATGTGTATTGATTCAAAATAAGCTCTTTGAACCAATTCTAGCCATGGACAATCCTAAACAAGCTCTTAGGATTTAATGCACGACTAGTATGAAAATTTAGAAGAATAGATTGAATTGGATCGTTAATTACACAAGCTCGAATTAAACAATCCAAGTTGAATTATTAGTAAACCCGCACGAGATTTATTTGCTACTAAAGTAAAGATTCAATGACAATTACGGATCAAGAATCTAGACATAGCATATTCATGAATCCAAAGATCAATAATCCAATTGGCCAAATTAAACTATTAATCAAATAAACTCAATTGAACATTCAAAACATAATAATCCAACAATTGAAATAAAGGAATAAATTCACGCTACTAATTTGTAGGAAAAGAAAATAACATAATTAAATTGACACAACTTCCCATTTGAACAAGATATGGATTTAGCCTAGCATGATTGTGGTAGATTCTTCAAGTTGCTTCTTGAATTCCATTGTTGTTGATGTTCTTTGGCTTGAAAATCTCCCAAGAATGCTCTATATTTTTCTCTCAATTTTCCTCAATGTGTAGCCTCTTTCAAAAATAATAAAAATCTTATTTTCTTGTCATGAAGTTCCCTTTTTATAGCCTCAATTTCGTGCCCTAACTTTGGGACCAAGAAATCCCAAATTATGGAAATAATTGAAATAAGGAAATTTTTGACTTGAATAGTTACGGCCGTGAATTTCCTTTTACGGCCGTAACACGGTTTCTGCATATTTTCCTTAATTTGAAGTTACGGCCGTGACATGTCCATTTACGGCCGTAATTATGTTTCTGCGCATTTTTATCTTTTGAGGGTTACGGCCGTAAATCCTCCTTTACGGCCGTAAACGTGTTTCTGCTTATTTTCTTCTTGATTCATCATACTTTTACGGCCGTGACTTTATTTCCTTACGGCCGTAACCTTATTTGCACCTAAGTCCCCAAACTTCAGTTTTTAGTGCAATTTGGTCCTTTTTTCTTCTTTTCTCCTCTTTTAGGATCCTATACAACATGAAACATAAAATGCATTAATAATACTTAGATAGAATCACATTATGGCATATTCAAAGATATAAGTGTATAAAATAAATGTAAATATCACACTTATCACGTAATGTTGGTTATGTTGTGGATTTGAATGACAACACGTGCACGTGTAGACATTTTCAGCTTGAGAGCTTTCCATGCGCTCATGCAGTTGCAGTTGCTAGACATATGGGATTTTCACCACAGTCATTATCAACTGAGTACTATACCCACTGCTTTGTGGAGAGAAACATATGCTGAAACTATATTTCTTCTACCAAATGAGGCTGAGTGGGAACTTCCCGAACACTTGCTCCCGCTTGATAATTTACTGACACCGAATGTCCGAAAACGTACTCCTGAACGTGTACATACGTCTAGAATACCATCTACTGGAGAGTTTCCCAGACCGCAAAAGTGCGGCAGGTGCGGCGCAGTCAGTCATACTCACCAAACTTGTACTAGTCAGATTCCCTTGAATAATTAATTTTATCACTATTAAAACTTTTATTGTAATTGTAGTGTTGTTGATAATAAATTATCTTATTTTGTCTATGTTAATAAAGTTCGTGAATTGCTTATCATACGATGAAACATGATAAATGTTTCTTGGGGGAAAAAAGATATTTTAGGATTTAGGGTTTAGTTTTCTATTTTAGGGTTTATATATATATATATATATACACTATTTTTTTGTTCCAAAAAATATATTGTTATCTATACTTGTGAGGTAATTTATTCAACTTAACTTCTAATTAACCCTCCATACCCTAAACCCTAAAACTTCACGGGCCGGACCGTGACCAAACGTGGATTTTTTTATTTTTTATTTTTAATTTGTAAATTAATGCAAGTGGAAATATTGAATGACGGTAATTGAAAATAATGTATGCAGTTGTAATTTCAAAAGTAATAAAGAAATTGACAAATAAATATATATACACAATTACATATAAAAACTATATTTTTACATTTCTAAATCTTATGGATCACAATTGTACGTAAATAAATCAGTAGCCAACTTTATCCTTCACTTCTGTATATGTTCTTGATTGATCATCTCGTCCGATGCTCAAAAAATCAATATATTTTATTGCAAAAATCCCGCAATCGCCACTGTACGTTAAAAAAAAAACTTAAGTGAAATAAATGAACATAGTTAAGAATTTAATTAAATACTAGAATACGAGTATAAGAAAATTTACCTGACACCTTGTTTGAAAATCCCCTTGATCCTCTCAATGGCTAGTACATCATCGACATGAATTCTAGCACGCTTAGCCATTAGAGGAACAATGACTGCCAAGGATATCAGAGCTTCTTGGAGCTGGGTCTCTGTGAAACAACCATGATCGGAGTCGCACACATACATTTTCGATTCAGCGAACACGGCCTCAACAACAATGATGTGCGAGTTCGCGATCACCGGAATATAGATGTGTGTACAACCCGTCCACGATTGGCCACACACGGGCTCTGCCCCTACCACGTAGTCCAACATGTAAGCTGACAACACGTACGAGGTAGGGTTGTTTTCGTACATTGAGTACTCGATGTCGACAGCGTTTTTAAAACCGCAGCACAAGATCACTCGCCCGGGAAAGCCGAACGATTTCATGTACCTACTAGCCCGATCGTGCAGCAACTCCATCGCAAGATCAACATGCTACAACATAAAATATAAGCGAATTAAATATTATCTAATCAACAAATAATATAGTGAGTTCACATAATTACGATTATGCACTCACATCGTCGGCAAGCCAAGCTCCGCTCCTGAGGACTATTGCGAACCAATCTTTGGCATCCGATATTGTTGTCTTCCCAATGGCGAAGCGAAACCTGAATAAATAAATAATTAAAAATTCATATACAATCATTTTAACAGTTAAGAAATAAATAAACAAAATCATAAGAAACTTACTTCGACTTAAGTTGAGAGTACCACATATCGAACACCTTTTGCTTCGCCGGATCAACTTCGCGGAATAAGTTGACATAAGTGCCGTCCACGAATGTCCTCTTCTTCGCCTTGGCCGTGAAGGGAGAAAGAACATGCTGTGAGGGTTGTCTTGTCCTCTTACTTATAATTTGCTCCTTCACCTCGACAATACGTTTCTGTCCCCTCTTCTCGACCATCTCCGTCAGCCCCTCATTCGACTCATCCTCGGCACCTGAGATACCTCCTCCTTCGCCCTCCGAGACACCTCCTCTGCCACCCCTGTTGACATCTCCGTCGACACATGCAGATTAGTCACATCCTCAGACATCCGAGGCACCTCCTCCTCCGCCTCCGGAGGCACCTCCTCCGCCGCCCCTTGAGGCACCTCCTCCTCCGCCGCACCCCGAGGCAACTCCTCCCCCACAACCCGAGGTACCTCCTCCTCCACCCGAGGCACCTCCTCCGGCACCCCCTCAGTCACATCCCCATCCACCCAGGTCGGCACCCTGTTAAAATCCTGCTCCGTCATCCGAGCTATCATATCATCCAACTCATCATGCTCTGGCATCATATCTGATACTCCATGCCCACCTCGGAGCTCATCCCTAAGGGCGTCGACCTTACCTCCGAGGGCGTCGACCTTCACTTCGAGGGCGCTGACCTTACCTCCGAACTCATCCCGAAGGGCATGCATCTCATCACGAATGACCCCCACCAGACGCTCAAACAAATCATCAATGTGAGGTACTGGGCGCTGAAAACAAAAATGACAATTGATTATTTAACTCAAATATTATAACATGTAAATGTGATCATTAAAATACTATACTTTATTGAAAACTGTATCCATGAACATACCGATGGAGTGGAGGAGCGTAAAGGTCCGCGAGATGTCCCCGGTGAATGAGATCTCATAAGCTGCGGGGACATGTCTCGTACTTGGATGCGGTGATCCTAGATAAATAAACAAAAGTGGAAATTAAATTTTGAATATTGTTTATTTAAGATTTTACAAAATTTTCGACAGAGTCTCCCCTTAAAATTGGACTTAGCCACCCTATAAAGGGACATCAAAATGTCATAATAAAGCAAAAACATTTAAGCACTCAACCACGAGAATTCAAAACACCAACCACAACTCAATAATACTCCCATATCACCGACTACTCCAAAAATAATTCTCAACTCGTAAACATATCAAATTCAAATTATAAACTCCAAATAATATAATAGGAAATAAACTAAACCCTAGTAAAATATTATAGCTTATTGAAAACTGAATCCATGAACATACCGGGGAAGTGGGGGAGCGTAAAGGTCGGCGAGATGCCCCCGGTGAATGAGATCTCATGAGCGGCAGAGACATGTCTCGTATTGGACTGCGTTGATCCTAAATATAACAAAAGTGGAAATTAAATGTTGAATATTGTTTATTTAAGATTCTACAAAATTTTCGACAGAGTCTCCCCTTAAAATTGGACTTAGCCACCCTATAAAGGGACATCAAATTGTCATAACAAACCAAAAACATTCAAGTACTCAACTACGACAATTGAAAACACCAACCACAACTCAATAATACTCTCATATCACCAACTACTCCAAAAATAATTCTCAACTCATAAACATATCAAATTCAAATTATAAACTCCAAATAATATAATAGGAAATAAACTAACCCCCAGTAAAATATTATAGCTTATTGAAAATTGAATCCATGAACATACCGGGGGAGTGGGTGAGCGTAAAGGTCCGCGAGATGCCCCCGGTGAATGAGATCTCATGAGCGGCGAGGACATGTCTCGTACTGGACTGCGTTGATTCTAGATAAATAAACAAAAATGAAAATTAATTATTTAACCCAAAAGGTAAATAACTATCTAAAATTACATTACATACTAGTCCACGCATGTAGTCCTGCTCCTCCTCTTCGGTCGAAGCCGTCAACTCATGAAGGACTTCGAGCTAATATATTAACATTCAAACGATTTATAAATCATGTGTCAAGTATTATATTACATTAATAATAATTTCTAAACACTCACCTCAAGATCATCGAGGATAGCCGAAAGCTACCTAGCGATTGGCGCCTCTGTTGCTCTCCAATTTAACATCCGAGGAAATCGCGTCCCTGTCCTAACTGCCCACCTGTCACCTAAGACGGGAATAACCTCATACGCCCATATCTGTGAAACTTACAATTATTATGACGATGAAAAACATAATAAACTAATTCAAAATGAAAATTTTAAAATTATTACCTGTAGAGCAAAAGGGAAGTCGTACGCATCATACTTCCGGGGGGCCTTCTCCGCCCTGGGCATCGAATGCGTTTTCTTAAATATGTTAACGGTATCGAAAAAAATTTTAGACCCCCATGGATAGTTGTTGAAGGCTTCAATATCATCAACAAGTTCCAAAGCATATAAGTCGATACCATTCTTTGCTTGCTTGCCCTTCACGAAGCTCTCGAGAATATAGACCGTGCATAATTTCAATTTGTCCAATAAATTGGGACAAGTCTGTAAAGTTTTCCAGAGCTCCCCCCTTAAAATGGTCCTTTGTTCTTCGAAGTATTTCAGACGAAGCCTCAATTTTGAGAGTTTTTCGGGCTTTGGGTCCGTTTGGCCATCACACTTTAATCCCGTGATGAGGGAAAACTCAAAAGTCGAGAATGTGACTATCTTGTCATCCCCGAATCAAAAACTAAATACACCACCGTCTACAGACTTCAGAAGTTGAAGTACCAGATAATCTATAATCTGCGGTGCAAACTGCATCTTGGCCAATTCTTCGAATCGCCATAGGAAAGATCGCTTCAAGATATTTTGATGATACTCATCAAGACTCTTTAGAACTGTATCGAAGTCACAACTCCTGTAATGGGAAACTTTAGCTGGAAGCCCTCTCAGTTCAAGATCAATTGTATACTCCATCCTGCAATAATTTCAAATGTTAAAATCAAAATTCAAAAAAGTATGCCGCAATATTTAACCATTCTACATTGTAGACTATCGCACGTAAATGAACAAGTAGGAAAATTAAACATTACAGGAAAAAATTTTATTATTTTTTATTATTATGGTTTATATATAAACATTATTAATTATTATTGTATTATTTTTTTTATTAAAGTTGTGTAATTATAATTACAATTATTAATGTTATGAAACTATTATCTATATTTTTACATTTATGAAATTATAGTTCATATTTATTATTTCTAATTATTATGAAAAATATTAGTAATTTCTTATCAACATTATTTAATTATTATAATTACATTTATTTTGATATTATTAATAAATTTCTTATTTTCATTATGAAATTATAATTACATATCTTATTTTTAATTATTATGAAATTATTAATTCATTTTTATTAAGAAATTATAATTACATATCTTATTTGTAATTATTATTAACAAAGTATGACATTATAATTACATTTTCCAACTTTGAGAAATTATTAAATTTTTGTTACAATTATGAAATCATAGTTAGCCATTTGTTAATTCTAATTATATTTAGTAATGAAATTATTTTTGTAATAAATGATAAATAATATTAAGAATAAAAAATTATTTAGAATTTTATAATTTATTTATAATGTAAAAGATGTAGTTAAAACAGTCCGACCGGACCAAAACATATTGGTCCGGCCGAAAAAATAAATTGGCCGCAAAAAATGGTCCGGCCGGACCATTAATTGTCGGAAATTGGTCCGGTGGACCAATTTGAAAATGGTCCGGTCAGACCATTGATCTTCTTCTTCTTGGTTGGGAACTGCCCAGTGAAGATCCAACAATGGCGGAGATCGCCATTTCCGGCGAGCTTCGTCATAACAATGTTTCTATGAACCCAAACTCGATTTACATAAGAAAAAATTTCAAACTTCAAGCTATAAATCTAGGAATCAAAGCTAAAAATGTAATCTAACATTGTCTAAAGTTTGAAGATTATGATGAATAGATCTTCTTCTTGAACAACCCGGAGTCTTCTTCTTCTCTTGGACGGACCGAAGACGAGAATGGTGAGTCCACTTTGTTTTAGCCGGACTCTTTTGAATAAGTGTAAGGATATTTTAGACTTTGTCAATAATAAACCATTTTTCGCTTTTTCTTTTAACTTACAAATGGGTCAGAGGGTATTTTGAAAAGGGAAAAATACATATATAAGGTATTTACAATACACAATTTCAATTTTAAGATATAAGTTAACAAAATTCAAAAATCAGGTTTTAATTATATGTAATTAATAAAATGAAATAATTAAAAATATTTGATTAATTATATAAGTTGAGGTCACAACACAATATAATTTTAGGTTACAAATCATCAAATATCAAAATATAGGGTCACAAGTTTCAAGGTCACAAATTATCAAACAATAAGTCACAAAGTGAACTTTTTTTAGGTCACAATAACAATTTTTTTTTTATTTCGTAATAACAATTCAAGGTCACAAGTTTTAAATTATCAAATATCAAAATAGTAGGTCACAAGTTTCAAAGTCACAAATTATCAAAACAGTATAAGTCACAAAATGAATTTTTGTACACCACAATAACAATTTTTTTGTACTTCGTAATAACAATTTCAAGGTTACATGTTTTAAATTAATCGATCACTAGTTATTTTTAGGTTCTGACTCATTAAATTATTGGGTCACGGATATTTTATGTCACAAATATTTTAAGTTACAATTATCATATTATTAGGACACATGCACGTATTAGGTCACAACATATCAGGGAAGACACCAACACACCACCACCGTCACGACGCCGCCGCCACCCTCCAGACGCCGCGGCGCCGCCACCCTCCCAAAGAAAAAAAATAAAGCAGGCACCAACACACCTCCACCAGTCCACCACCACCGCTTAACGCCGCTGCCGCCACCCTCCCAATGCTGCCGTCGCGGTGCCCTAACCAAAAGGGGAAAAAAGAGAGAGAAAGGAACTTCTACTGCTGATCCACCTTCAGTCACCACTTCCATCATAGATCTAAAACCACCACCAAAAAAACCCATCACCACCAACCACACACATACCATTGCCGCGCAACCGTGCCGTCACCGCACCATGCCGCCACTATCTGCCCTACCAATACCACCACCAACCCCCACATGCACCGCCAAAGCCGTCGCCGCCATCACCACCAAAAAAAACCCATCACCACCACCAACCACACACACCACTGTCGCAGCCACACCGCGCACTCACAATCGCTAACCTACAGCAAAACAGAAATCACCACCCTGAATATGATGCACACACCACCACTAACCTTCTGAACACAAAAATTGCCAGCACCAACCATACACACAAACAACATCACCATCGCCATCTACCTTCGAATCAACTCCACAACCGCAGGACCACCACGGACCACCACAAATTGACAAACCTCGATAGATCGAAACACCACAATATATGTGGGCTGCTGCGTATCCTCTCCGGTGCACGCCTTTGTTGTTTTTGACGCCTCCTCAGGCGGCGGTTACTAAAGTGCCTGCGTTGTCGTCAAGGAGGGAGGAGAGGTGGGTTCGCCTCGTCGCCGTCAGAGAGAAGATGAAGTTTCACCGATTTTGGATGGTACACGGTGGAACTTGGCTTGAGCCGGACGCTGGAGGCGTTAGAAATGGAGGGGAGAGAGAGAGAGTAGTTTGAGGTTATAATTAGGGTTTAGATAGTTTAATTTAATCTAATAATTATTAAAATTTATAATATTTTATTAGAATTAAAATTTAAAATAATGACTTGATTTATGAAGTTATTTAAGTTTGATCTTATTTATGAATTTAGATCTTTAAAAGTAGGGTTGTGTGTAATTTCCACTTTTGAAAAATGGGTCGGAGGATCCGGCTATTGGCCACTAATTCCTCAATGTTATGTTGCATCTACATAAACTTGAAAAAATAATCAAAAATGAAAAACTAGTTAATAGAAATTGGGAGCAATAATATTTTTTAATATTATTTTAAGAAATTAAGTAAATCTTTATATAAATTATATTTTTTACAAAAAAATTAAATATACAGGATGTAAAACATTATAGCAACGATTTTTTTTAAGAATTACTAATTCAAAGAAAATATCAATAAACTATTGTTAATTATATTTATTGTACTATAATTTATTTCAAAACTTTAAATATTAAAAGTATTTTAACCCATAAAAAATGATTCTAAAATTATATACACCTACACTTCTATCTACATCTATTTACATCTACATTTATTCTACACTATCTTAATCTTATCTTATTAGATTATCTATATCTATATATACATCTATCTATCTACTTCTACATCTACATTTACAATCTACAATCTTTTACATCTACAATATCTACAAAGGATGGATGGAGGAGAATATTTTGAATACCTTTTTTACCTATATAAATTTAGTTATATACCCAACAAAATATACCATTACCCCTATATTTAATAACATTAAATAATTTCTTACATTAATTAATTTATTTTTAAGATTTACATTGTTATAATGTAATTTCATATATTATTATAAAATTTCATTTATTTGGCATTAAATTAACTTGCTATCAACATTTTACAATGTTGTAATAAAATTTCATATTATTATTCTCACATTATTACACTTTTTATTTATTTATATTTAGTATTAAAAAAAGAAGAAAAACTACCATCATTTAATAAATATTATTAGAATATCATATATTAATATGATATTAAAAATATTACATCCAAAATTTTAAAAATTGAATCGTCTACTCAAATTTCATAATTTATATTGTTGTAGACATAAAAAAATGTTTGGATTGGATCAATTTAATTTTGTTTTAATCCAATTAAGTCCATTAAAAAAGTGAAGTCCGTTGAAGCCCACCTAAAATAAGCACATGGATAAAGCCCATCCTACTTTTCAAAACCCTAACAATTTTATTTATTTATTTAAATAAAGGAGGTGGTTACAGATTTTCTCTATAAATAGGACCATTAGTCCATAGAAAAGAAAACGAAAAGAAAAGCAAGAGAAAATATATTGCAGGTGAAGAATACAGAAATTCTCTCAAGCTTCAAGTCAAGTCTAAATCCAAGAAGATCAAATTCTTCTTCAAATCAAGCCAAGTCCAAATCCAAGAAGATAAAAGTCTTCTTCACATTAAGCAAGTTCAAATCAATTCCAAGAAGATCAAAGCATTCTTCAAATCAAAGCAAGTCCAATATGAAGTTCAAATTCAAATCTCAAGTTCCAAGCGCAAAACAAGCAAACTCAACAAATCAAGTTTTTCCAACAAATTCAGAAGTCTAGAAATCAAGCCACGTGGCCCCTTGTCTTCAAACACGCAGATCGATAATCAGAAGATTTTGTAATTTTGCATTCACAAGAGTTGTCCACTTGTATTTTCTCAAATTCAATTTGTAAAAATTTCAGTATTTTTAATAATACTTTGAAATTCATCGAACAAATTTCTTGGCACGTCCAGTGGGACACTCTTGTCTCTCATCTTTCGTTCTTCAAAACTTTCAAGTTTCAACAAATACATCAGACATGGTAGCGAAAAAGCGAAGGAAACTGTGACCCATCTTGAAGAAACACTTGTTGAACTTTTCCATGTGACCAGAGCCCAAACAAAATCCGAGAAAACTCAACTGGTTACACCATTAAGAAAGTTCTCCAAAAAGGGCAAGATGAAAACCGTTTTCAATAAGCAGGGCTCCCATTCATCAGAAAAGAATTTGGCAAAAAGTCCTCGTTCTAGTTCTATCTCCAGTGGCACGTCTGTGTCTAGATCGACTCATGCTACTTCTTCGCGAAAATGGGGAGACTATACTACTTCTGAAGAATCAATCGAGCCGGTGATGGTAACAGAAATGACACCAGACACTGATGATCGAGTTCAACAAATGGCAGTTTCCATTGAAAAGTTGACAAAATCTTTGGAGGAAAAAGATGCACAAATCAGCGCTCTCATGCATCAACTGGAGTTGCAAAGCCCTTTGAAAAAAGACAACTCAGAAAATCCAAGCTCTTCCAAAGTTAAAGATCCTAAAATCAAAGAGTACCAGCAAAAGCAAGATATGCATGACTGTACTGTTGTGCAAAATGTATTTCGTGACACCACTCAACTCTATGTTGGCTCCTTGTCCGTCCAACAACTTCAACATATGATCACTGACATCATCCGTGCTCAATATGGTGGCTCACCAAAATTTTCATTGGTTTGTGCCAAACCTTATAGTCATCGAATCGACAAAATGAGAATGCCTCTTGGCTACCAACCACCGCAATTTCAGTGTTTTGATGGAAAGGGCAACCCGAAACAACATGTAGCTCATTTCATTGAAACGTGTAACAATGTTGGCACATACAATGATACCATGGTGAAGCAGTTTTTACACTCCCTCAAAGGTGCTGCATTTGAATGGTATACAGACTTGATGGCCGAGTCAATTGACAGTTGGGATCAGCTCGAACGTGAGTTCCTCACACGCTTCTATAGCACCAGACGGACTGTCAGCCTTCCAGAACTTGCTAGAACAAAGCAAAATAAAGAGGAGCCAGTTTTTTGAATTCATTGAACGCTGGAGAAATCTCGTCCTCAATTGCAAGGAACGTATTAGTGAAGCTTCCTCTATCGACATGTGTATGCAAGGCATGCACTGGGGACTACTTTATAACCTCCAAGCAAATATGCCTCACTCCTTCGAAGAGTTGGCCACACGTGCTCATGATCTAGAAATTCAAATTACAAGACACGGAAGTTACTTGCCAAATGACCCACATGACAAAAAAGATCTCAAGAAAGAAGTCAAGAAAAACAGTAAGCCAGGTAAGTTTAAAGAATCTCTGGCAATTTCCACTACTCCTACAAAAATCACTTTTCAAAAATCAAGTTCAAATTCAAATCCAAATCCAAAGCCAAAGCAAGAGTTCAGGCCTAACAAGGCACAAGCACAAAAGAATGGTATTCTAAGTTTGAAAGAACTTGAAGAAAAGGAGTTTCCATTCTCAGTCTAAGAAGTTTCTAGAATTTTATATCAACTCCTTGATCAGCGAGTAATTGAACTTCCAACACCGAAGAGGCCAGAAGAGAATGGTCAAGTTGATAATCCCAAATACTACAGGTTCCATGGAATAATCAGTCATCCAATGGAGAGATGTTTCGTGTTGAAAGATCTTATTGTTTGCTTGGACAAAGAAAATCAGATCATACTCAAAACTGGTGAAAATCCAACAGTTACTTGTTCGATGATTTCCTTTGGGTCATTCGATCCAATCCCTTATGAGCAGTTTGTCCCTATTGCATATGATATGGACAAGTTCTCACGTGGGGCAACAGAGTTTGGACCTCAACTTCCAGAAGGAGCTATTCCAGTAGAATTCGAGGTAGACGGAGAAGTTACCATCACAGACATCTATCCAAAAATGGCTAGACCACATGCTCCCAGTCCAACATTTTATGAAATTATGACTGATGATTTGGATGTTTGGGATTCTAATTCAGATTCAGAATCTGAAGATGAGATCGATGATGGTTGGTCAACCTTCATAAGCAAGAAGGAAAAATATCAGACATCAAACAAAACAGGTAAAAAACCATCTTCTATACCTCTTGCAGGATCAACATTGGGGGCATTGAGTATGGAAGTTTCTCGTACTGAAGAAACGCCTTTAGAAGAAATCCATATGGCATGGACTCTTGTAAAAAGACGACACCGAAAAGCTCAACAACTACCAAGTGCTGACACATGTGATGAACAGTCAAGGCTAAGAAGGAGGCCAAGAAACAACAAGAAGAAGTCGAAAGCTAAGACAAGTGCAGCCACAAAATCAATGGAAGATATGAAAAATACCTCAGCTCCTAGACCTATAACCTTGGGAGAGTATTTTCCTCAGGGTTTCTTCGACAAGGAAAGTTTCACTTCTAATGTCATTAGCTTGGATGGAGAAAGTGAATCAAAGAGTGTTGTAGGAGAGAATTCGAAGACGAGGAAAGTTATCTCACGTCTCAATGATATCTCTTTTAACACAAGTTTGTCTGAGGTCCTAAATCTACCTTTTGATGATCGGATGGCTTTGATCACGAAATTAATTGATCCAGAAGCTTATCAAGGGAAAGTGTTGGAACCAATTACTTCTGCAACTTACCAAAACTATTTGGTCACCATCATATTCAATAAAGATGAATTACAACTTGGATCTCGTTTGCATAACATGCCACTATATGTCTACGATTATATCCAAGAATGCAAAATGCATCGAATAACGATTGATCTGTGGTTCTGCTGTGAACATTATACCCATCAAAACTATGAAGAAAATCAGAATAATGGTTGGAGATCTGTCCAAAAGTAACATCATGATTCAATCAAAAAGGTCATAGAGCCATTGGCATGATACGCTTGAAGCTACAAATTGTAGACCTAGTTTCCTTAGCTCTCTTCCATGTCATTGATGCCAAAACATCTTATGAATTGCTTCTTGGATGTGTCTGGCTGCATGAAACTGGAGTGGTACCCTCAACTTGGCATCAATGTTTTAAATACAGCCGAGATGGAGAAGTAAAATTCGTGGTAGCAGAGACCAATCCCTTCCTGAAAGAAGAAGCATATTTTGTAGACGCAAAATTTTACCTTGAAGATGAAGAGTTTCGTTTGGCAGGGTTATTTTCAGCATGGTTTGAATGAAAAGTGTTAATCACAAGGTCATAGTTCCACCGCATTAACTCATGAAAGGTAAATCAAAACTTACTTGTGAAGGGTTCTCCAAAGGCAAACAGCCTCAAACAACATCAAAAAGTGTTGAGTTATTGAGGAAAGAATTAACTTTTTCGATACCTAACATTGCAAAATTTTCTCCACCACATCAACTTATGAAAGATACAGAGGTTGGTGAAGCTTCAACATCTATTCCAAGTATATCGAGACTCCGTATCTCCAATTCATCTGAACAAAATTTGACGCATGCAAAAGGGATCGACGAAATGAAGAATACTTTCAAGGGATGTTACAATCCGAGGGTCAATAAACTGTTTGAAAATGCTAGGTTTGGAATAGGGGAACCCCTAAAAATGGGTGATCTTGATGCAGTACTTGTAGATGGACGTGTTCCATTGGGTGTGGATGGATCAATCATATCACAACCAAAATATGGCTTGGGATATAATCTAAATCAACCAAAACAGCTTAAAGTTAAGAAGGTCTCCTCAAACCCAATCATGATTAAAAAATGTGAGATTCCTGAGAAAAACCCGAAGAGTCAAGACCTTCTTTATTTGATTGAATTGAAGGTGAAAAAGTTAGAGTTTCGGTATTTGAAAGGTTAAAGGAAGAGTCTTTGACAACCACTAAATCAAAAGACAAAGTCTCGATCTTCCAAAGGTTAAGCAGTAATGATTCCATATCTGCTCAAGTTGATGAAAAAGCACAGGCTTCTATAGAATCGTCTCAAAGAAAATCTGCATTCTCTCGACTTGGAGTTAAGAATTTTAATCTAAGTTTCAAGACTCAACGTTCCAGAAGAAGGCACGGAACTAGAAAGACTTCCAAGCTTTAAAAGAATGACGGAGATGAAGAAAAAGTATCAATAAATCACATTGCTTTTGAAGAAACCACTAAATCAGAATCTAAAGTTGAAGACTCAACCACATCAGATGAACCTGAACCAGCTTTGCCAACATTTAAAGAAGGGGGGAAAGCTACTGTGGACGATTTGAAATAGTTGAACTTGGGAACAAAAGAAGATCCAAGGACAATCTATGTCAGCACACTTCTCAGTCCAAAAGAAGAATCTGAGTACTTCAACATGCTGCAGAATACAAGGATATGTTTGCATGGTCCTACAAAGAAATGTCAGGGTTGGATCCTAAAGTTGTTGCGTATCATCTTGCAATAAAGTATAGAGTTCGTCCTATCAAGCAACCTCATAGAAGATTTCAGCTAGAATTGATTCCCTAAATTGAAGTAGAAATCAACAAACTCATCGAAGCAGGGTTCATATGTGTAGTTAAGTATCCAACTTGGATTGTTAACATTGTTCCTGTCAGAAAGAAAAATGAACAATTACGAGTTTGCTTCGACTCCCGAGACCTAAATCAAGCTTGTCCTAAAGATAACTTTCCACTTCCAATAACATAGTTAATGGTGGATGCAACAACTAAGTCTGAAGTTCTTTCTTTCATGGATGGATCTTCCGGGTATAATCAGATCTGAATGAATCTAAAAGATGAAAAGCTTACAGCGTTCTGTACACCTAAGGGCATATACTATTATAAGGTCATACCTTTTGGATTGAAAAATGCCGGGGCAACTTATCAATGGGCAATGCAAAAGGTTTTTGATGATATGATGCATAAGAAAGTAGAATGTTATGTGGATGACCTTGTTTTCGAGACAAAGAGACGAGACAATCATATACAAGATTTACAAGATGTTTTCAAGAGACTCCGGTGCTATCAGTTGAAAATGAATCCATTAAAGTGTGCATTTGGGATCACTTTTGGAAAGTTTCTTCGCTTCATAGTCCGACATCGCGGCATTGAGATAGATTCATCAAAAATTGATGTCATAATTAACATGCATGAGCCCAACAATTTACATGAACTAAAAAGTCTTCAAGGAAGGTTGACATATATTCGAAGATTTATTTCTAATCTTGCTGGACGTTGTTACCCATTCAACAAGTTGGTAAAGAAAGATGTGCCATTTGAATGGAACGATGCATGTCATGATGCTTTTCAAAGCATTAAGCAATATATATCTCATCCACTAGTGCTTACATCTCCAACTCCTGGAAAGCCATTGACTCTCTATGTTAAGGCGCAGGAATATTCTCTAGGTGCTCTTCTTGTCCAAAACAACGATGAAGGAAAGGAGAATGCGCTCTATTACCTGAGTCGAACATTAGTAGGTGCTGAACTGAAGTATTCACCAATTGAGAAAATGTCTTTGACATTGATGTTTGCAGCTAAGAAATTAAGGCATTATATGTTAGGGCGCACACACAATCAATCTAGTCTCAAAAGTGGATCCATTAAAGTACATAATGTCCAGGCCTATTCTTTCTAGAAGGATAGGAAAATGGACACTTCTATTATCGGAGTTCGACATCAAGTTTATTCATCAGAAGGCTGTTAAAGGACAAGCATTAGCAGACTTTCTGCTAATCATCCAATCCCAGTAGAATGTTAACTCCTTGAAGACCTTCCAGATGAAGAAGTCTTTTACACTGAAATTGTTCCTTCATGGAGGCTATTCTTTGACGGGGCAACTTGAAAGTACGGTGCTAGAGCTGGAGTCGTATTTGTCATTCCCCATGATCAAGTTATGTCATATGCATTTGATTTGACAGAAAAGTGTTCCAATAACATGACAGAATATCAAGCTCTCATTATTGGTTTGGAGACTGCATTGGACATGGGAATTAATCAATTAGAAGTCTTTGGAGATTCTATGTTAATAATCAACCAGCTTCTGTCCGAATATGAAGTCAGAAATTTGGATCTAAAGTCATATCATGAGTACGCATCAACACTCTTGAAGCATTTTGAATCAATAAAAATCAGATTTGCTCCAAGGAATAAAAACAAAGAAGCTGATGCATTAGCCAATTTGGCTGCTGTTCTAGCCAAATCAGATGAGGAATCTATCCACCCAGTGTCAATTTTTCAAAAATGGGTAATTCTACCACTATTGCCAGAGAATCTGCAAGAAAACATAGT
This sequence comes from Ligustrum vulgare, assembly GCA_963555705.1. Lineage (NCBI taxonomy): Eukaryota > Viridiplantae > Streptophyta > Magnoliopsida > Lamiales > Oleaceae > Ligustrum > Ligustrum vulgare. Next base: position 41,447,227 of record OY743188.1, on the reverse strand, counting down.
GTTGAAGTTACTGGTAAAGAAAAAGTTGATTGAAGGCAACCAATAATTGATTATCTTCAACATTAGAAGTTACCGGACAATCATCGTCGTAGGACTGAAGTCCGAAGGCGTGTTTCTCACTTCATATTCTACAAGAACACACTCTATCGACGTTCATTTGATGGAGTTTTCCTTTGATGCCTAAGTAGTGAGGAAACATCACACGTTCTTGAAGAAGCTCATTTTGGAATATGCGGTGCTCATCAGTCCGGACCCAAGCTCCATTTTCAAATAAAAAGAATGTGGTACTATTGGCCAACTATGGTTCAAGATTCTATGGACTATTCAAGGAAATATGAAGCGTGGCAAGTCCATGCAAATTTCATCCACCAGCCTCCAGAACCATTGCACCTGACGATAGCCTCGTGGTCGTTCGATGCTTGGGGCCTTGATGTGATTGGACCTATAACTCTAAAATCTTAAGCTGGACATTCATACATCCTTACTGGTATGGAGTTTCTCGACACATCATCACTGATAATGGAAAGCCTTTCTAAAATAGCTACATAAATAATTTATGTGCTAAACTTGGGTTCAGACAATACAATTCCTCCATGTATAATGCAGCAGCCAACAGACTTGTAGAGGCATTCAACGAGACTCTGTACGACCTGTTGAAGAAAGTTGTGTCTAAATAAAAAAGGGACTGGCATGAAAGAATTGGAGAAGCCTTGTGGGCTTACCGTACTACTTATCGGACTCCGACACAAGCTACCCCTTATGCTTTAGTGTATGGAGTAGAAGTTGTCCTGCCTTTAGAATGTCAAATTCCATCATTGCGGATTACGATTCAAGAAAGGTTGACAACAGAAGAAAATGACCGTCTTAGACTTGATGAGCTAGAAGCTTTGGATGAGAAGAGATTAGAGGCACAAATACACTTGGAATGTTATCAAGCTCGTATGGCAAAGTCATTCAACAAAAGGGTGCGACCAAGATCATTTCAAGTAGGAGATATGGTACTTTCAGTGTGCAAACCAATCATAATCACAAGAAAAACTGGAGGAAAGTTCCAACCTAAATGGGATGGTCCATTTCTTGTTACTCATGTGTTCACAAATGGAGCATACAAGATCGTTGACAAAGATTGACTGCAAATTGGACTTATCAACAGAAAATTCCTGAAGCGTTTTTACGCTTAAATAAAGTTCTTTAAATTTTTGTTGTCCCTAAATGTACTACTCTTGGCATGCAAGAGGATAAACTTTGAACGGCCCTATAAACAAAAAAATGTGTTGTTGTAATGAACTACGTTTTGACTTGATCCCTTTTGGGTAAGTAGGCAGCTTTGATGGAAATATAAATTCAAGTTCAGTCAAAATCAATAAACTCTTTCTATTTTTCTTGTATTAATCTTTCTTTGCAAAAAAAAAAAATGTACAAGAGAGATGCAAGAAAAAAATTCAATAAAGAATGATGTTGATGAATCAAAGTTCATACAACATAGCAAAAAAAAGGAAGAAGAAGAAGAAGTATTCATTCTATCTTAATCAATCACTATCAATCAACTGCAGGAAGTTGCCTTCGAGAGCCTTCCTTTCTTGGTTAATGGAGCCTACAATTGTGGCATATTTAATCCGCGCTTGCTCAAATGTTGTCTTCTTTCTCTCAAGTGAACTGGTATTTTCTTGGAAAGTTTGGAGTTCATCGCGAAGTCTATCCAGCTCGGAATTCAATTCACTAATTCGAGCATCCAAAGAAGAACATGTGGAATTCCCTGCTGCTATCTGGATATCAAGAGATTTCAACTGCTTAGCCTTTTCTTTTGCAGTCAAACACTCTAAGTACTATTGTCTTTTAGCAAGATAAACGTCAACTTCTCCAAGAAATGCCTCCATATGTCTCATCAAAGGCATTGGATCTGCACGAAATTGATTGATAATCACATCCCGAAGAGTTTATTTGCTATCATTCCACCAAATCCGAATGTTGGAAAAACCATGCTTCAAAGCTTCCTTAAATAATGCCCACAGGAAATTACTCTTGGCCTCTTGTACATCATTCTTCAAGAAAGAAGATTCTTTGGTAAATCTCTGCAGAGGACCAGAGATGGAAGAACAAATTGGTGTCATCTCACAATTATTTATCTTTTGACCTGGAGCTGGTAATGCTAATAAAGGTGAGATAGTCGAAGTAGCCCGTCCAATTTCTGAACTGCTAACTCGCAAAAGCTCGGAATTCACCTCATCATTAAGATCATCTTGATTAGGTGATATGACACCATTATTAATACTGCTTGGGTATTTGCAAGGAGGCTCATGTCTATCGTTGCCATAAATTTCATCAAGTGCACCTATCATCTTGTGGTTCTCATTAGGATGATCTGCTGAAATGTTGTGAATCCTAGAATAAAACATCCCTTCAGGAACTTGTTAAAATCCTACAACAAATAGAAAGTTGAAAAAATTAAATACCAATCTATTAGGCCATTGAATGGGCTAAAAAAATAAAGATGTATACCTGCGTTCCCTGTTTGAGGCGACATATTCAAATTTTCATCACCATAGGATCCATCTGGAATGCTCAAGTCATGTCTAAATGTTTCAGAGCAAGCTTCCTTAGGATTCTCCACAACTTGAGAATCTTTAGGTCGTATTGTTCACTTTCGACACAATATTTGAGAAAGGTGAATCTGAAATTCAAATTCGAAACAACTTATCATTCAAAAAAAAAAAAAAAAAAGAATGATAAATAAATCTTAACTGATCTCTAGGACTACTATTTTCGAAAGGAAGTGTGGCATCAAGTGTTTGAGGTGTTCGGTCCATAGAGTTACTGCTTTCTGAAATTGCAATGGGCTCATGTACCTTCTCTACATGCTTTGAAGTGGAAGTGTGATCCATGCGAGAATGTATTAATTTAATTTTCTTAATACGTCTTTCATTTGGAACATCCAAAGGTCTCTTCTGAAGAGTTTCTTGAGAATCTACATAAGAGGCGTCTAATTCACCGACATTATGTCTTCTTGTTTGTTTGGGGACAGATGGAGACTTACCAAGTACAAAGTTATTATCTTCACTGGACAATAAATCTTGCACTTTAATTTTGTTCAGGCTAGGATATACTTTATCCTCCCACCAAGCTTTGTATGATGAATCAACATGAAGTTGTATATCATCAATGCTACCCGGAAGATGAAATGTGCATCTGCTCCCTACCTGTGTCAAAGATAACCAAGCATGATAGAAAGTCAACGCATTGGCTGTAAACATCATTGGTTTTGGTGAGCCCGGAATCGTTTGCCTAAAGCCTTGTTGTCTTGCAAATCTGTGAGGATTGTAAGCTTCAAGAATAAAGAAGTTATTACCACGACGGTAAGAAAGAAACCCTGATCGGATAATCATCATAAAGTTTGAAGTCTCTATAGACATCTCATTGTTATTTGTACGTAAACCACCATGAGGCAAATAAATCGGATTCCATGAAAAATCATTAGAGACCATTCTTCCGCGAAGGAGTTCTCGACAATCAAATACATTAACCTCCCAATGTTGGAAATCATTTAAAGTCCCGGAATATCTTCGGATAATAGGACGACCAATGCTTCTTTAAAAGTTTCCACCCTAAGACAATCATCTCTAGAAGGAAAAAAAACGATCATCAGTTTTGAACCAGAAATCAATCCAGTCGCTGTGGCGGACCCGCTCAATCTTCTTTTTGTCAACGATCAGTGAAAAGACCTTAAACAAATATAAGCAAGACTTGGGGAGGGAGTTTGTTAGTTCCAAAAGACTTGGTACTACCTCCTCGTAATAATCACCCCTAATGGAAAGTTCAATAATCTCTTGCATATCTCAAAGCGAGATGCTGATCTCTCCATTGGCATTTACAAAAGTGTTGGTTTCCGAGCACCAAACTTCGCAAAGAGCTCGATAAATAGAGTCGGGACGAGAATAGTCCTTATTGGCAGAGTAAACCGCATGTGCTAGCTCAGGAAGATTTTTCTTGATGAGAAGCTTATGAATCCAAAGGGACCATTTCCAAAACTTCAATAAGAGAGAAATCTCTCCACGATAATGGACTGTAGTTCCCCATCTGATCTCCCTTCGATCAATTCTCTCAAAAATGACTGCTTTTGGAATGAACGTCGTGTCTGAAGCGCGATGTGGAGGAGGAAACAAACAAGGATGTCTAGTACGATTTGAATTCCTCTGACTAACACTGAGAACAATCATGTCCATACCCTGCAAAGGAACTGCATGGACGAAGAGGTATGCCATTAGCTTATGGACGGTGAGCTTAAAGTCTCCTGTTAAGTTGCATAGAAGCTTCAAGGTAGTCTTGGGGAAGCAAATGATTTGACTTTTCCGCGTAGGATTATAAAATTCTTTAATTTCAGGTAATTTTAAATTTTTCTTGTCTTTGGAATTCGGTTTTGCCATTAAAAAAATAAAAAAAATCAACCAATAGAATACGAAAAAAAAAATCAAAGTTTCCATCCTGAAAACTTATTATGCCGGGGAGTATCCAAATAGATACATTCTGCATATTTTTCAGGTCTTCAAATTTCCATCTTGAAAATTTATTATGCCGGGGAATATCCAAATAGATACATTCCGCATATTTTTCAGGTCTTCGAAATTTTCATCCTGAAAATTTATTATGTCGAGAAGTATCCAAATAAATACATTCTGCATATTTTTCAGGTTTTCAAAATTTTCATCTTGAAAATTTATTATGCCGGGGGTATCCAAAAACATACATTCCGCATATTTTTCAAGTTTTCCAAATTTTCAACCTATAAAAGTAAATTTAGCGGGGAGTATCCAAAAAGATACATTCCGAAGATTTACCTGTAAAAGTAAATCTAGCAGGGAGTATCTAAAAAGATACATTCCGAAGATTTACCAAATTTTCAAATTACATGTTTTGAAAAAAAAAAAAAATCGTTCAAAACACAATTCAACCTTCAAATTGCCCGTTTGCTTTCGAGGATCCTGTCAAACAAACAAAAAAAAAAAATGTGAGTTTTCATTTTCTTTTACTTTTAAAAAAAAATATATTAAAAATTTAATTGGTTTCTGCCTACAAAAGCAGAAACCAATTTAAATCAAATCCGGCATAAACATAGTTAAAGCTAATTGGTTTTTTGTCAATTTAGTTAGTTTCATCAATTTAATTGATTTCTACCAATTTAGTTGGTTTCACCAATTTAATTGATTTCTGCCAATTGCCATATTTCAAAAAAAAAAAAAAAAAAAAAAAATCTGTGAAAGGCATAAACTCACACCTCTCTCACACACACATCACACACACACACACACTTCTCTAATACATACACGACACATGCATGTCAACACACCATACACAACACATTCACACACTTCTCTCTATCATACACACACACATGCCAAAAAAAAATGGTTTGAAACCAATTAAATTTGTTTTTACACAAATCAACTCAATATTGGTTTCTATAGAAACCAGTTTAATCGGTTTCAACCAGAAACTGATTGGTTTTGATCGAAGCCAATTAAGTTGGTTTCGATCGAAACAAGTTAATTTTTTTTTTATATAAAAAAAAAATTTACCTCTTCTTGACCAAAAGTTCAAAGTTCCAATCTCGTTGTCCCTTTCGAAAAAATCAAAGTGTTGCAAACTTTAGAAAAATTGATAATGTTTTCCCACTTTGATAATCAAATTCCTTCTTTTTCTTCGATCTTTAACTTTTCTTGGAATCAAAAGTAATTTTCAGTTTTGATTGGGTACAAAACTATTTTGAAAATTTCAATCTCTGAAAAAAAAAAACAAACAACTAGTAAAATTGAAGTCGTGAAATAACATCAAAATCAAAGTAAAAGATATAGTTAAAGTAGGAGAGATTGGAGAAGAGGTTGAACTTTAATTAAACTCTTTTTTTTAAAAAAAAAAAGTACTCTTCACGTTTTTACACACAAAAAAAAAAAAAAAAAAATTTGGACCTCGACAATTGGCTCTTGAATTTATATAAAGAATCCAATTCTTTGAAGTGATGAGATTCAAAATCCTTTCAATAAAAGTTATATTCAATTGTTTTGGGATTTCAAACTTTCAAGAATCCAATTCTTAATCAAATTTTAAATCAGTTTCAAGATTTATCTATTTATTTATTTTCATAATAATAAATAAATGAATCTTGAGAGTGCATTTGTAGACATAAATTTTTTTTTTTTGGATTTGATCAATTTAATTTTGTTTTAATCCAATTAAGTCCATTAAACAAGTGAAGTCCACTAAAGCCCACCTAAAATAAGCATGGATAAAGCCCATCATACTTTTCAAAACCCTAACAATTTTATGTTGAGAATTACACACAAATTCCCTCTCTAATTAATTTTATAGGAATTTTTGATGTTCAAGAAATAATTGAGCCAACAAGAAAATAAAATATGAACACAGAAATTTACGTGGTTCGGTAACTTGCCTACGTCCACGGACCCTCATCAAAGCTTTTCACTATTTAATAAATTGTTACAATTATATAGAATTTGCACTCACCAAACCCCCCAAGTATTGTAGGAAAAATAACCAAACTTTACCACATCTACCAATTTCTACTTCTTTGTACAACCCACAAAGAACTCAAGAAAAACCAAGATTCTAGACTACATTTTTCCTCACAATACTCTCTAGTCAATGTGCTCTACAACAAAGGAGAATAATACGTGTATTTATATAGAACAAATCACGACATGGCTGTATTTCACTTTGACATGGACTGTGGAATTGGTTTCCTCGATCGATTGCTCTTCTAAAGATTTAATGTAATCAATAGCAACAAATTTCATAATTTACTTTCCAGTTGAATTACAAAACTTATTCTCCAATTACAATTAAAGTTCTCAAACTTTGACAATTTGAGGCAATTACCCAACAATCTCCATCTTGCCGAAAACGAGCCAAAATTCAATCATCTCTTTTGTTCACAATACTTGGAAATAAGTAAGCTTTTGACACACTTTGACGGTCCCAATTCTCAAACCAGAGAATTAACATACTCCACCATATGAGTATAAAAAGCACTCAAAATTATCAACGTATTCCGAGCTTTTCATTGGTTCATGTCGAAATAAAACTTGCTGAAAAATTATGGTGCAACTCCCATGTTTGGATTTCCTTGGGAGTTCATCAGCCATCAACATCAATTTCACAACACACCTTGCATTAACGTCAAACCAATGCCCGTGTGCAAACACATGTACCCGCAGTAAGAACACATCCTCTATCATGGAAACTGATTTCATGCCATAAGGAAGTCTCATCTTACTAAAGTACATCATCACCACCCTCCACCAGGAGAGTCACATTGTCCACTTCCGAGCAGTTAGCCGAGTTTGCTCTACCTTTTGGACAATTTCTTCTCAATGACTAGATTTACCACAATTCCAATATATTACCTTCTTCTTCATGGAGTTACATCTCTTCCACTTTTCAGTAACAAGCAAAGCGTTTTAACATGAACTGTCACTTCAACCTAATCAACTTAACTTCTGAAAATTTCACCATTTCCGTCCCTACATCAAAATCAGCATGATGTGCCCAAACGTGGATGGAAGAAACCAGATGAACCTCATCCTCATCATCAATATTAACTCTAACATATTCCAATTCAGAAACAATCTCATTGAGAACATTAAGATTGTCTAAGATTTTCATACCTGCATTCATTATCAAAGAATGAAATCGATCTTTCAGATATAAGTTATTTGACAAACTCTTCATCCGATACAACTCTTCCAGTTTTTCCCATATTTCCTTCACAGCAAATATCCCATAAATATTTGCAAGAACATTTTTGGCCAAACAAAGTTGTAACATGCTAGCAGACTTCAAATCCAAATCTTCTCATCTTTATCACTCATGCTGGATTTAGTTTCTTTGTCAGAACTTGGGGTTAGTTTTTTCTTCAAAACTTTTTGCAGTCCCGTCTGAATCAATACATTCATGACTTGTACTTACCACAAGCCAAAATTGATCTTCTAGTCAAATTTCTCCACGTTGTACTTTTCAAACATATTTTCTTTTGCTCCAAAAATCTTCGAATCACCTGATATTCTGTTAATTAGACGTCGATTTCCCCGTCAACGCCACTGTTGAGAATTACACACAAATTCCCTCTCTAATTAATCTCACGGGAATTTTTTATGTTCAGAAATAATTGAGCCAATAAGAAAATAAAATACGAACACAAAAATTTACGTGTTTCGCAAACTTGCCTACGTCTACGGACCCTCGTCAAAGATTTTCACTATATAATAAATTGTTACAATTATATAGAATTTGCACTCACCAAACCTCCCAAGTATTGTAGGAAAAATAACCAAGCTTTACCACATCTACCAATTTCTATTTCTTTGTACTACCACAAAGAACCCAAGAAAAATCAAGACGCTAGACTAATTTTTTCCTCACAATACTCTCTAGTCAATGTGCTCTACAATAAAGGAGAATAATACGTATATTTATATAGAACAAATCACGTCATGACAGTATTTCATTTCGACATGGACTGTGGAATTGATTTCTTTGATCAATTGCTATTCTAAAGATTTAATCCACCTAGGACACGTAATCAATAGCAACAAATTTCATAATTTACTTTCCATTAGAATTCGTATCCTAATCAAGTTGAATTACAAAAATTATTCTCCAATTACAATTAAAGTCCTTCAACTTTGGTAATTTGAGGCAATTACCCAACATTTTATTTATTTATTTAAATAAAGGAGGTGGTTACAAATTTTTTCTATAAATAGGACCATTAGTCCATGGAAAAAAAAGGAAAAGAAAAGCAAGAGAAAATATATTGCAGGTGAAGAATACAGAAATTCTCTCAAGCTTCAAGTCAAGTCCAAATCCAAGAAGATCAAATTCTTCATCAAATCAAGCAAGTTCAAATCAATTCCAAGAAGATCAAAGCCTTCTTCAAATCAAAGCAAGTCCAATCTGAAGTCCAAATCCCAAGTTCCAAGCGCAAAACAAGCAAACTCAACAAATCGAGTTTTTCCAACAAATTCAGAAGTTCAGGAATCAAGTCACGTGGCCCCTTGTCTTCAAACATGCAGATCGTTAATCAGAGGATTTTGCAATTTTGAATTCACAAGAGTTTTCCACTTGTATTTTCTCAAATTCAATTTGCAACAATTTCAGTATTTTTAATAATACTTTGAAATTCGTCGTACAATTGTATATGTACTATATTATGAATATAATAAACACATATGTGAACTTCAATACAAAATGCTACAATTCCACTAATATGTGATTTTTATTTCATAGGTTACATCAAAAGATATTTAAAAACTTTAATTCACATTTACCTTTCTTTTGTCCTTTTATTATTTGGGTGTTCTTTTCAATATTTTTCAAGTTTTGTACTGATTTATTATTATAGTTTTTTCTTTAAATTTTTTAAGAAAAGTTATGTCATAATTTTTACTTCGTCATTTAATAAATATTATTATGTTTATAAAATATTAATATAATTTTACAAATTTTAATTCTTATTAACATACAATATAATTACTAATACAAGTTAGGTTCCCATTATTTTTATCTCATTTTTTACAGTACTTAATCTAACCACACATCTTACTTTTGACCTATAATTTTTTACTTTTCAACTCAATATATGCCACACATTCTCCCGAAAACTCAATTTTTTTCCAAAAAGTATGGGAATCAAACAAGTACTTTGCACTACATTAATATAAACTAATTTTTGAATTAATTTGCACGTGACAAATGAGACGGGAATGATTTATAGTGATTTCAAAAGATATATAATCCATGTAGAAATAATCATCGTACAACATACTGAAAGATAAATTTTTCTTTCACGTATCCTATTAATTCTAGTAAATGATGGAGTGTATTAATTCAAATTCAAGATGAACAATTTTCAATATGTCTATACTTTACAATGATTATTAACAAGGCTTAAAGGTAAATAATGCCTATTGTTGGAATATACATTCGTGAACATGCATTCGCTCATAGTCAACTATATGTAGTATTTTCTTGCGAAATTTAAATACAAATTGTTAAAATCTTGGTAAAAGCAGAAAATAAAAATAAGAAAAATTGTGATCACGATATTATAATTAAAACATTACATTTCACTTTATTCAAAATTTTCACACTATATATATAATTTCATTAAGAAATATATAACTTTTTTTTAACAATTTAAATTTTTTCTTTTAATAATATTTAATACCTCAACTACTTTTAAAAATAACTAGTATTTAATCTATGCGATGCACGAATGTTGTTTTTCATAGTATTTATTTCGATAAGTATTCGTAAAATTTTATTGCTTTTAATCAGCACAAATATAAAATGCATAAAAATAATAATATTCTATTAAAATAGCTATTAAAATTTTTAAAAAAATTAATCCAAATTATTAAAAACTTATTTGGAAAGTAAATACGAATTATATTTAAATAATAAATGATAATGAATTTTAATAATTTTATTTTATTACAATAGTTATTAAAATTTAAAAAATAAATAATTAATCCAAATCATTAAAAATTTATTTGGAAAGTAAATGTCAATTAAATTTAAATAATAAATGATTGTGGATTCCAATAATTTTATTCTATTACAATAGTTATTAAATCTAAAAAAAATTAATTAATTCAAATTATTAAAAACTCGTTTGGAAAGTAAATGTCAATTATAGTTAAATAATAAATGATCGTGGATTTCAATAATTTTTATACATTATTGTTAATTTAATTGAAAATGCAGATTTACATAATTTTTGCATTTGATTCTTTTATTTAATATTTTTTTTCAATTTTCATTCAAAAAATCTATCACAATAATTGTAGATGTGTGTTTAACCTTGACCAACAAATATTTATATTTAACAAATAAAATTATACTTTTATTTACAAAACCAAGTAGTTAAAATAATAATTGCAAAAATCTCCAATTATTATGATACGACAATCAGGAGACGGGCAACATATATGAGAGATCAAAAAATTATATTGAAAATCTTATATCATACAATATTTACACAATTATTAAAATTATGAATTATTAAAAATATTAGCATCCTTTCGATAATTTTGTCTATAAATTTATTTACAAACAACAAATTTTTTACAAGTTTCTTGACTATACACATTTTCAAATCATTTTTCAATCACGCATCTCAAAAACGAAATATCAATATTTTTGTTTATAAACAATGGAGCTTTAAGTATTTTCTATAAATTTATTTATAAACCACACATTTTTCATTCATGTTTATGTACACGAATTTAAATATAACATTAATTCAAAAGAAAATTATATTAATCAATATGAATTTAAATATGACATTAATCTACACAAATTTTTATTTTAGTTTTTCCCCAAAAATTGTAAGTACATTTTTTAGGGAAAACATTATGCATCTCAGTCATCCTATACATAAGTCATGCAACCTACGTACTTGCTACTTGTAATCTTAAAAGTGTGAATAAGGGAAAATATTTTAATTGACAAATTTAACCTCACATTTTTTCACTAAACCAAATATACCATTTAAAACTAAAAGTCACACACATTTCCCATTTAAATTTAAAACCTACAAAACACCCAAATTGTTCGACTTGCAAGTCTTCTTTCTCCTCTTTATTCATTTGTTCGTTCCTTTATTTATTTATTTTTTTGTTTATTACTATTTTTATAATTTATTTTTGTTGTTTTTTTTTTTTTTTTTCTCGCTTTCAATTGGCGCTTCTTTTATGTTTTATTGTTTTGATTTTATTGATTAGCTGTAATAAATCGATGTTATTTTGCTGTGCTTTTTGCATATTATTTCGAAGCACTTAATTTCGACTTAGTCTCTTTCAAATCTTTGGGTTTTCAGCCAGATTGTTCAACAAGTAGGTATTTCTTTTATATTGTTTTTCTATCTTTCTCGCTTTCAATTAGCCTTTTTTTATGTTTCATTATTTTGATTTTCTGGTTAGCTTTAAGAAATCAATGTTATTTTACTATGATTTTTTCAGATTATTTTGAAGCGCTCAAATTCGACTTAGACTCTTTCAGATCTTGGGGTTTCTATAAAATTGTTCAACGGGTATGTTTTTCCCCTTACGTTCGTTCCTTCCTTTTTTTTATTACTAATTTTTTTTATGTTGTTTTCAATTTTTCTCACTTCAATTAGCATTTCTTTTATGTTTTGGTGTTTTAATTTTATTTGTTAGCTGTAATAAAATTGATATTATTTTGTTGTGATTTTTGCATATTATTTCTAATACTCAAATTTCGGCTTAGGCTCTTTCAGATCTCCATAATTACTCTTCTACACTACACATTGAGTTCATAAATTTCATCACATGTGCACAACCCTTCACCTTCTACGACAAACGTTTTATTTGAAGTCATTCGTCTTCCAAATTTTTTTTCTCTCTCTTACACTTTTGCTTTTATTTATTTTTACAGTTTCGTGGATGAATTATAATTTATTGGTTATTTTCATATTATCTTCTTATAATTGATAATATTTTGGTCACTTCAGTTCACTTTATTTAATCTTTCAATTTCATTGAGGATTTATAATTTATTGGGCATTTTTATTACTTTTTCTAATAATTGAAAGTGTATTTGATAATTACAATAAAAAAAATGTTCACGTTTTTTTATTGACGGTCAAAGTCTAAATATTTTGGTTAGTGCGCATTTGCTTTATTTATTTTTGTAATTTCATGGAGGATTGATGATTTAGTTGATATTTTCATGATTTCTACTTATAATTTAGAATATTTTTGGATAGTGTACTTTGGCTTTATTTATTCTTGCAATTTCGTGGTGGATTTATATTTTATTGGTTATTTTTATGACTTCTTATAATTAAAAATAAATTTAATGATTATGAACAAAATTGTTTTAAGATCTTTTTGTTTCAAAATTAGTATACTGAAAAATGTGAGATCTTTTCATAATGGAGATTAATATATTTCATGACGTGGAGCACAATTATTTGAAGAGGTTATTCCTTGTATTGAAAATGTATTGATTTAATAAAGCGGAGTAATAAAAATTTACTACTTATTAATTACAAATCGTGGTAGATTCTTTTTAATATCATCCTTGAAATATGAAGTGAATAACTAAATATGAAATGTAACTCGATATGAAGATTTGACTATCTTAACTTAAATTTTTGTCCCTTCCACTTTATCTTTGGCCAATGGTGTAAGCACCTATTGGTCATATAATGAAGCTATTGCATAATTTAGTTATCCAATGTTTTGTATTTCAATCTGTTACATTTATGTTGAAGACATAAAGTTATGGGATGGGTCTATCGCTAGAGAGCGAGGTCCAATTAAAGGTGAATAATCTGTCATTACATTAATTTGTTAAGGTCTCGATGACTACCATTTTGAATATACTTACTATTGTCCAACTCTCGGATCACTCAAATGATTGATCGTGTAGGTGATCGTGATTTTTCTATTAAAAATTATGAGAAGGTGAATTTTTCTTTTATAATTTTCGTATGTTTGGTATATATATATTAAGCTATTCATTCAATTGAACTTTTCTGATGAAAACCACGTAGCAATTATAGCTACGCAACCCACAAAATATTGAAATCGACCCAAGAACGTCAAGAAATCACGATTTATGAATCCAATTAAAATTAATTGAACCAAGCAACCAATACAATCACTGGGATATATTGACCTCTCGATCACAAGCAATAATAATTCTCACTGGGATTTGAACAAACAAGAATAACTCGCAAGTTCGGATTTTATTCAATGAAGAATAAGATTGTGAAAGCAAAATAGCCTCTCAATTATAATATTAAAGTTGTGTATGAATAATGAAAATTACATCCCTATAAATAGGGTCAAAAACTAGGTTAAGAGATTTAATTATACTAGGAAACAACTAGCTAAAAATAAGGAAATAAAAATTAACCTAAAATTACGCGTATATGTTTTTAAGGCCGTGACCCTTCCCTTTACGGCCGTAACTTGGTTTCTGTTTAATAGTTACGGCCGTGACATAATTATTTACGGCTGTAATTCTTATTTCTGAAAATCTCGTTCTTTGACCCGAAGCTTCGTTACGGCCGTGATAAAATCTTCTTACGGCCGTAAGTCCAATTTCTTCAAATTCTCAATTTTCAGCAGTGAGCTCTTCACGGCCGTAAGAATTATGGGTTACGGCCGTGAATTTTGAAACTTTGCAATTTTCTTCGACGGTTTGAATGATGTTGATCCACTCATCGTTTTGGCTCGGTCCCAACATGGAACTTGCTTCTTTTGATGACACGAACATTGTTTTGGTCATTGTTTCTTGAACTAACTTGTCCATTGCTTCATTGGCCCTCTTTGTTTGCAATCGAGTCATCGGTCCTCCTTTGATCTTCAACGGATCTTTGTGCGGGCTTGTATCCATGGTCTAGATCACATCATCCCCTCCCTCTTCGAAAGGATTCGACCTCGAATCTGTACCTGCATCAAATGGAGATAGATTAGAAACATTAAATGAAGCCGAAACATTATACTCACCAGGAAGATCTAATTTATAGGCATTGTTGTTGATCCTTTCAATCACTTGGAATGGACCATCTCCTCGCGGTTGTAACTTTGACATGCGTTGTTCTGGAAACCGCTCCTTTCTCAAATGTACCCAAACCCAATCACCGGGCTCAAATATGACGCCTTTTCTCCCCTTGTTAGCCTGCGATGCATAATGTTCATTTTTCTTTTCAATCGCCAACCTCACTTTGTCGTGGAGTGATTTAACCATCTCAGCCTTTTTCTTTCCATCTAAACTACTACGTTCATTCACAGGTAAAGGAATTAAATCCAATGGTGTTAGCGGATTAAAATCATAAACAATTTCAAATGGTGAATAAGAAGTAGTAGAATGTATAGCCCTATTATATGCAAATTCAATAAATGGTAAACACTCTTCCCAATTTTTCAGATTTTTATTGATTATCATGCGCAACAATTGAATCATTGTCCTATTTACTACCTCGGTTTGTCCATCGTTCTGTGGGTGACAAGTTGTAGAGAAAAGTAGTTTTGTTCCTAGCTTATTCCACAAGACTCTCCAAAAATGACTAAGGAATTTAACATCCCTATCTGAGACTATACTTTTAGGCACCCCATGTAAGCGTACGACTTCCCGAAAGAAAATTTCAGCTATGTTAGTAGCATCATCAGTTTTGTGGCATGGTATGAAATGTGCCATTTTGCTAAAGCGATCTACTACCACAAAAATTGAATCTCTTCCCTTCTTAGTCCTAGGTAGTCCCAAAACAAAATCCATAGAGATATCGACCCAAGGTTCACTAGGGACAGGTAAAGGCATATATAATCCATGGGGTTTAATCCTAGATTTAGCCTTCTTACAAGTAATGCATCTATTACAAACCCGAACCACATCAATCTTCATCTTAGGCCAATAGAAATGTTCACTTAGGATTTCAATGGTCTTTTTAACCCCAAAATGACCCATTAAACCTCCACTATTGGCCTCTCTCACAAGTAACTCCCTCATTGAACACCTAGGGACACAAAATTTATTTTCTCGAAATAAATAATCATTATGTTTAAAGAACCTATCCACAGCCCCTTTACCACATAATTCATAAATATTAAAAAAGTCCAGATCACTAGCATACATGTCGTTAATGTATTCAAATCCAGGTAATTTAGAATTTAAAGAATTTAAAAGAACATACCTTCGAGACAATGCATCTGCCACCACATTTTCCTTACCTTATTTGTATCGGATGACATAGGGAAATGTTTCGATGAATTCTACCCACCTTGCATGTCTCTTACTCAGCTTAGCTTGACCCCTCAAATGCTTCAAGGATTCATGATCAGTGTGTTTCACGAACTCCCGTGGCCACAAGTAATGTTGCCATGTCTCCAAAGCACGCACAAGTGAGTATAACTCCTTGTCATATGTGGGGTAATTAAGTGCAGCTCCTTTTAGTTTTTCACTAAAATAGGCGATTGGCCTTTGATCCTGCATTAAAACAGCTCCAATGCCTAGCCCTGAGGCATCACATTCAATCTCAAAAGCCTTGTCAAAGTTAGGAAGTGATAAAATCGGTGCTTTACACAACATATTTTTGATTGTTTCAAATGCATGTTCCTGTTCTACTCCCCATTTAAAACCTACACTTTTTTTGACAATTTCTGTGAGTGGTGCGACAATCGTGCTAAAATTTTTAACAAAGCGCCTATAAAAACTAGCCAAGCCATGAAAACTCCTAATCTCAGTTATGCTTTTAGGTGTTGGCCATTCTTTAATAGCTTTGACTTTTTCTTCATCTACTTCTATTCCTTTAGCACTAACCACATAGCCAAGAAACACAACTTTTTCCATGCAAAAATCACACTTTTTAAAATTAGCAAAAAGTTGCTCTTGTCTTAAAATCACAAGCACACACCTAACATGCTCCACATGCTCATTCAAAGTTTTACTATATATCAAGATATCATTGAAGTAAACTACAACGAATTTACCTATAAATGCACGTAAAACATGATTCATTAAACACATAAATGTGCTAGGTGCATTAGTAAGCCCAAAAGGTATTACTAACCATTCATACAGGCCATACTTAGTTTTAAAAGCAGTTTTTCCACTTATCTCCTTCTTTCATTCGAATTTGATAATAACCACTTTTAAGGTCAATTTTACTAAATATGCTAGAACCATGCAATTCATCCAACATATCATCTAACCTAGGAATAGGATGACGATACTTTACCGTTATGTTGTTGATGGCCCTACAATCAACACACATTCTCCAAGTTCCGTCCTTTTTAGGTACAAGTAATACGGGGATGGCACATGGACTCATACTTTCCCTTATATACCCTTTGCTCATCAAGTCCTCCACTTGCCTTTGGAGCTCCTTCGTCTCCTCGAGGTTACTTCGATAAGCGGGGCGGTTCGGAATGACTGCTCCAGGTACAAAATCAATTTGATGTTCAATACCTCGAATGGGTGGTAACCCACTAGGTATGTCATCGGGAAATACATCGTCAAATTCTTGCAAGAGAGAAATAGCCAAACTAGGGAGGGATTTGTTAGTTTCATCAAATGCAAGGAATGATTCCTTGTATAGCAGAAGGACCATTGGCCGTTCTTCCATGAATGCTTTTTTGACTTCACTCCTTTTTGCGTAGAAACTCATTTTTCTTTCTTTTCTGGCACTCTTCGCTCCCTCTCCTTTTTCTGAGGTATGTACCCCAACACTCTTTTTTTCTCTCGCCTCTCCTTTTTTTGGAGCCGTGGCTCCAACTCTCTTTTCCTCTCCTTTTTCTGAGGTCGTGGCCTCAACTCTCTTTCTCTCATTTTCCCTCACTCTTTTTTCTTCATCATTTTTCAATTTTATTTGATCTTCATACACTTGTGACGGCATCAATGGTGCAAGTGTAATGGTTTTTCCCCCTTTGGTAAAGCTATATCTATTTTTATACCCATCATGCATTACCTTTCTATCATATTGCCAAGGTCTACCCAACAAAATGTGCCCGGCATGCATAGGAACCACATCACACATAACATCATCCACGTAGCTACCAATAGAAAAACTCACCAACACCCTCCTATTCACCTTAATTTCTCAACTATCATTTAACCATTGAAGCCTATAAGGTTTATGATGTTTTAATAAAGGTAATCCTAATTTTTCAACAAGCATAGTACTAGCAACGTTAGTGCAACTACCACCATCAATAATCATACTACATACCTTGTTATTAATACGACATCCTGTATGGAATATGTTCTCCCGTTGTTGTTCCAAATCATCCGTGTTAATTTGAGCACTAAGAGCTCGCCTTGCCACTAATAACTCGCCATGCTCCCCGGATAATATATCCTCATCATCACATATTTCCTCCAATGCCGGCATATTGCTATAATCCTCTTCCTCACTATCACTCTCCATGGTTCCACCCTTTCGCACAAGTACCACTCGCCTATTAGGACATTGAGATGCCACATGTCCTCTCCCCAAACATTTGAAGCATTGAATGCCTCTACTCCTAGATGGTTGAGGTTCTCCTTTAGGTACGAGTTTATTAGTTTGTTCCTCCTTCCCTTTTGGTGCCTCAAACTTCCCTTTTGGTGCTTCAAACTTCCCTTTAGAAACAGCCCCATCTCCTTTACTTTCCCACTTCGACTTCCAAGAAGAATTAGAACCAGATTGATACCTTCTTGTTCCCTTTTTCTTTATTTGCTTCTCCACCTTTATAGCCATGTGCAACATATCTTCCATCTCCAAATAATGTTGTAGTTCAACCACATTAGCTATATCCCTATTCAACTCATTCAAAAAATCGAGCCATCGTAGCCTCCCTATCCTCTTCTACATTAGCTCTAATCATCAACATCTCCATCTCCTTATGATAATCCTCCACACTCTTTAATCCTTGGTATAGACTTTGTAATTTTTTATGAAGCTCCCGATGGTAATGACTAGGAACGAACCTCTTTCTCATGATAGCTTTTAACTCATCCCAAGTACTAACGGGCCTCTCGCGATTCCTCCTCCTAGAAGTCACCAATTGATCCCACCAAGTAATAGTGTAATCGGAGAATTCAAGTACAGCTACCTTAACCTTTTTCTCTTCCGAATAAGTGTAGCAATTGAAAATTAATTCCATCTTCTTTTCCCATTCTAGGTATGCTTCTGGATCACTCCTACCCTTGAATGACAGAATTGTCATTTTGATGTTGCTCATACTACCATCCATTCTATCGCCACCAAGATCTCTATCCCTTCTTCCATGCCTAATCCCTCTATCCAAAATTGTTCTATCGTCAAAATCACTACCTTCTTCATTCTCATCGATCCCCTCTATTCTACGACCTTGCCCACCTTGCCTACGGGCATTAGGCACTTCCCGAGGTTGCTCAAGCCTTTCTAACCTACATAACACATCCTGATGTGTTCCGGACTCTCGACAATTGGAGTCATAGCAGGCTTGACGGGAAAAGTTAAATATTCAAGCCAAATAAAAGTGCAATCCAGTCAACCATGTCGAAATTAGATGCATAATATGTGTTTTTCGAGTAGAAATGGGCCACTAAGCAAAACTCATGGGCTAAAGCCCTTGAGCAGACTGATTTTATGACCAAATTCCATCATTTGCGGCTTCAAAACAGCAAGTCAATTATGCAGACGGAAATTAGGGTTTTTGCGTATTTTTAGGTTAAATTTTGTTTTTAATTATTTGTTTGCCTATTTTAGAATTTTAGTCTAATTAGAATTTTATTTTGAGTCAATTATCGGCTAGGTTATTTTACTTATTTATATTCCTTTCCATTCATTATAATTCAGACTTGAGACTTTGATTTTGATATAACAGTTTTTATTGAGGATTCAATAAAAGTTATAGGTGGATTCCTATGTTTTTAGAATTTATCAAGAATATTTCTTGTGGCGTTCAAATATCGAACTCATCAAATATTTTTTGAGAATATTTGTGGCGTTCAAATCTAGAAACTAATCGGGGAGATTGGACAAATCCTTGTGGCGTTTCGAAAGTCGTGGTTCTTTATTCCGCATCGTCGAGCCATCGCGTCGTGAATATCGGGTCATGATTCATCCGTCCAACCACAACCTGAGTTCGGAACTTTCCAGCGTTTCTTCCGCGCTTCGAATCTCATCATCTGGTATCAGAGCTGGACTCTGAATTCAGGTTTTTCTATCCAGTTTAATTCTTACGTTTATCATCGAGTCTGCCATAAGAATTGTTCATATCTTGTTGTTGAGTCTTTTTTTTCTTGAGTGTTCTTCCTGCCAGTAAATTTTTTTCAGTTTTGATCCATATAAAAATCCAACAAAAATTTAAAAGTGTTTATTTTGTTCAATTCTTATCCAAATCCTGTTCCGTTTGTTTTGTTGCGTTCGTGTCGAATTTTCGGATTTATTAAAAAAAATTTATTTTTTTTATTTTTTATTTAATTCCGAAAATTCATTATTCAAAAAAAAAAAAAAAAAAAAAAAGAGTTATTCCTAATTCAAGAATCACTTTCTTGAGTTTCTTTAAAATTCTTGATATTCATTTCCTTCCAAGTCAATAAAAGTCGTTCTTGTTATTTGATGTCTAAATCCTCTTCGTTCTTGAATTTTTGAAACGCCACATAAGGAATGGATTATGATCCGGGCTTTTTATTCCAAACTAGATGTTATGTGGATCATAAGGGGTGCAGTTTGACGATTGATGGAAAGTGTTTTACTAATTTCGTTAGTAGTACCGTGGTTGAAAAATTAGGATTGCCCCTAGAACCACACTATAAACCTTATATGATGTCGTGGATGAGGGACTTTGGGAATTTCAAAGTAACCAAACAAGTTTTAGTGCCTATCACCCAGGGAATGTATAGTGAGGATGTATGGTGTGATGTAGTGCCGTTGAATTCTTATCATATTTTATTGGGAAAACCATGGTGGCATAGGAGGGAGGTTGTTTATGGTAAGAGTATGCACATATACAAATTCCTTAAGAAAGGAAAAACATGCACACTATATGGGTTGACATTAGAAGAAGCACTAGAAGATTCACGGAGGGTAAGGAAGGAGAGTGAAAAGTGTTATAATAGGAGGCATTAGGGGGATAAGGATATTGATAAGAAGGAGGGAGAGTTGAAGTTAAAAACAAATAAACAAACTTCAAAATTTGATGAGGAGAAGGTGGAATTGGGAGTTGAGGTTGAAGTTCAAGATTTGAGCGTTGAATTGGAAGATCCACATTTGGGTAGTAATGAGGTAGTACACGAGCGTAATGATAAAAATCTGGAGATAGGAGGTGTGGTTGAATTTGAAAGTAAAAATATTAAAGAGGTGCTTGAGAGAAAAGAAGTAGAGAGGAATAAACGGGAACATGCAAAGAAAGAACGAGGTGAAGAGAAGGGCCTCGTGGTTCCAAAGGAGGAATTGACGGTGATAATTCATGAATACAAGGATCCATACCTTGTACCTCATGAACGTAACATTTCCCTCCCCGTTCTATTTAATTCTTTCTTGCAGGTTAATGGTACGTGGAAATTTGGGCAACACCACCAATGTCCAAAGGTGTTTCAACTTCAAGTCATTCACGTGACCCCCGTTACAGAATATTTTTGGTTAATCATGTGCAATGGCAGGAGAAATTTTTCGTTTGATCCAGGAGGTGAAGTGAAACAACATGAACAAAGCTATGATTCGGGACGAATCATCCTAAAGAAGGAGGGTATGATGTGTTCCGGACCCTCGACAATTGGAGTCATAGCAGGCTTGACGGAAAAATTTAAATATTCAAGCCAAATAAAAGTGCAATCCAGTCAAGCATGTCGGAATTAGATGCATAATATGTGTTTTCGAGTAGAAATGGGCCACTAAGCAAAACTCATGGGCTAAAGCCCTTGAGCCGACTGATTTTATGGCCAAATTCCATCATTTGCGGCTTCAAAACGGCAAGTCAATTATGCAGATGGAAATTAGGGTTTTTGCGTATTTTTAGGTTAAATTTTGTTTTTAATTATTTGTTTGCCTATTTTAGAATTTTAGTCTAATTAGAATTTTATTTTGAGTCAATTATCGGCTAGGTTATTTTACTTATTTATATTCATTTCCATTCATTGTAATTCAGACTTGAGACTTTGATTTTGATATAACAGTTTTTATTGAGGATTCAATAAAAGTTATAGGTGGATTTCTATGTTTTTCGAACTTATCAAGAATATTTCTTGTAGCGTTCAAATATCGAACTCATCAAATATTTTTTGAGAATATTTGTGGCGTTCAAATCTAGAAACTAATCAAGGAGATTGGACAAATCCTTGTGGCGTTTCGAAATTCGTGGTTCTTTATTCCGCATCGTCGAGCCATCGCGTCGTGAATATCGGGTCATGATTCATCCGTCCAACCACAACCTGAGTTCGGAACTTTCCGGCGTTTCTTCCGCGCTTTGAATCTCATCATCTGGAAAACTAAGATTGAGAACTTGAAGAAGACCTTTAGAGAATGGAATTTGACTCGATATAGAACTTGACACTTTTTATGGAAACTAAGATTGAGTCAAGAATATATTTCTTGAAATCAAATAACAGCTATTTTTTTTTTCTTGGACTTGGAATTTTCGTTTTTTTTTTTTTAGATTTCTCAAAAATTCAATTTCGAGAAAGACGAAACAAATGAAATTTAATTTGGATAACAAACGAAGGAAATAACGACTATTGAAATTTTTTGTGACACTTTTTTGATTAAAGACTCAAGAACTGGAAGAACACGAAGAACAAGATTAAAGAAGACTCAAGAAAACAAAACAAAGATATAACCTTGATTTTTGGAGCCTAAGCTCTGATACCAAATGATGCAAACCACGTAGCAATTGTAGCTACGCAACTCACAAAATATTGAAATCGACCCAAGAACGCCAAGAAGTCACGATTTATGGATCCAATTAAAATTAATTGAACCAAACAACCAATACAATCACTGGGATATATTGACCTCTCGATCACAAGCAATAATAATTCTCACCGGGATTTGAACAAACAAGAATAACTCGTAAGTTCGGATTTTATTCAATGAAGAATAAGATTGTGAAAGTAAAATAGCCTCTCAATTATAATATCAAAGTTGTGTATGAATAATGAAAATTACATCCCTATAAATAGGGTCAAAAACTAGGTTAAGAGATTTAATTATACTAGGAAACAACTAGCTAAAAATAAGGAAATAAAAATTAACCTAAAATTACGCGTATATGTTTTTACGGCCGTAACCCTTCCCTTTACAGCCGTAACTTGGTTTCTGTTTAATAGTTACGACCGTGACATAATTATTTACGGCCGTAATTCTTATTTCTGAAAATCTCGTTCTTTGACCCGAGGCTTCGTTACGGCCGTGATAAAATCTTCTTACGGCCGTAAGTCCAATTTCTTCAAATTTTCAATTTTCAGCAGTGAGCTCTTCACGGCCGTAAGAATTACGGGTTACGGCCGTGAATTTTGAAACTTTGCAATTTTCTTCGACGGCTTGAATGATGTTGATCCACTCATCGTTTTGGCTCGGTCCCAACATGGAACTTGCTTCTTTTGATGACACGAACATTGTTTGGCCATTATTTCTTGAACTAACTTGTCCATTGCTTCATTGGCCCTCTTTGTTTGCAATCGAGTCATCGGTCCTCCTTTGATCTTCAACGGATCTTTGTGCGGGCTTGTATCCGTGGTCTAGATCACATCATTTTCCTTGGATTTCACCTCCGAAGTCCAGTACACGTGTTTATCCAAAGACAATTAATTTATATTGAATTATGGAAGGGAAACTAATGGAAGTTATTTTGATGTGTTACGTCTCCCATATAAATTCAAAAGACAAAATCGTTTTCATTGTGAATTTTTTTCCTTAATCCCAAGAATTTGCATGAGGGCAATACTGAAGTTTGTTTTCAATGTTTTGGATCATATATATGCTCATTTTCTAATATGTTTTTTTCTCGGGATATTGTTCCTTAATCCCAAGAATTTTCATAAGGGCAATATTGAAGTTTGTTTTCATTGTTTTTGGATCATATATATATTCTCATTTTCTGATATATTTTTTCTTGGGATATTGGTGTATTGAATAAATCTTGTCGCTTGGTTTGATAATCTGATTATTGCTCTTTATAAGTTTATTCCTATGTATTCATATTTTCAATTAAAGTTAGTTTATATATATATTTTATTATTTTAGTTTTGCCTTTAACACTCTTAATTATCTCAGTTGCCTTAAAATAGAGTATAGCTTCAAATTTAATACTCATATCATATACCGTTTACGTGAGAAGTGTAATGCACGTGCTTACCACTAGTTATACTAATAACGAAATCCAAATAGTTGTAGAATTGAATAAAAAAATTGCAATGGATGAGATTTTTTTTTAAACAAGGCAATGTTGTTTACAAATTGTAAATACTGATGACAATGAGGCGGATGGAGGCCGATCCAAATCTGGCTCGCAAATTTTTTATCAGATCCGAATCCACCAATTCTCGGGGCGGGTCAGATTGACCTCGCCATTTTTTTATTTTTAAAAGATAATTTAAATTAAATCTTAAAAAAATAATAAAAAAATAACTTTTCATTATTATTATTATTTTAAATTGAAATGGGCGGATTCGATCCGCAGATTGGTGGGACAGATCGATTTTTTTTGTCTTCTCTAATTGCATATCCATTGTGAACCCCACATTGGAACTCAAGTTAGAAAGGAATAGTCAACAACCTCATATGGTTGTTTGGGAAGATCTAGAAAAAATAAAAAAACTCGATCCAACAAATCCGGAAAACCTGGTATCGAGTTGGTAGGTCTCTTCAAAATTAGTTGGTTCGATCGAATTTCGATTGAAATTCTTAAATTCGGGTTTTTACATTTTGCGACTTGATTTTGAACTAGGCCATGGAGTTATCCGTTGAACCGATCGATTTGATTAAGATCTAATAACATAGGTAAGAACTATGTCCTTATTTGTACCACATTTACACTACCTTACTTGATGTTTCAAGTACGCTAGTATCTTGGCTTTCTTTGACATTGCACGAGTTTAGTGTCATGCTTATTCCAAAATATTGTTATGAGATAAGGCTCTTCAATCGGAAAAAAAGGCAACAACCATTTTCCGATACACAAATCTACTATGGGTTTGGTAAACTTGTTTATAAATTAGTATACTGCTTTGTGTCATGGATTCGACTGTAAGATCAAATAATAATTTTATACTTTTAAACCAATTTTCAACAACACACTTTATTTCAAAAAAACTAATTTTTTATTTATAAACAGAATTCAACCCCCAAAACAGATGCTGTTATAATCACATTTTAGTTGCTTATGACGTGTCTCTTATGGGGCCCAATGACCACCTTTGTAGGCCTACAATTACGTGGCTATTACTTGGTCGAGGCAACCCTAGGCCCATTCCATCTATGGCCGGACCATCTCACCAAGCAGCGTTGTCCAAGGCAACCTTGAGGACCGGCAGCTAGGTTAGGCAGAAACATCACTAACACAGAACTTGTAAGTAAACTGCCATTTGATGGGACAACGCCTGTGACGCCCCGAGTTCCGAGAAACGCGGGAACATCACTTTTCTAAATTCTTGAATAAACTTTATTGTGGAAAATGATTAAATATTAAATTTCACATTTAATGAATAATAGTTTAGCGATAATTCAGGTTAAACAAAATAATTCGCACAACTTATTAAAATGAAATAATTGTTTTCAAAATTCACTACTTTCAAAGTAAATATCAATTTGTAGTTTGCCGTCATTACCCATCACTCGCCACCGTCTCCGAAATCTGCAAAAAATTTTAAAACAACGAGGTGAGTATTTCAAAAATGAAATACTTAGTAGACTCAACTCCAATAATTAATCTATAAGATAATTGGACAAGTAATCATGCAAATAATGTAGTGACATTCTTTTCTTATCCGTAAACATCATAAAATGAGTGCAAATGAACACATTCTTTTCTTGTCATCATGTTAGCAAATAAGTTATGACGTACATAACATAAATTCTCAAATTTATCTCATATGAGATATTCTTTTCTTTTCTCATCACGTGCAATTATAATCTAAATCAATTAGTGGGGGCGAGTCTACTTTTAACGTTACGAGTTCTCAAAAATTGGAGCGGGAATAGTACGTCAACTTCTCAATTCACCAACTGCTTCGTCTAGCCAAAAAGTAAAATTAATTAAATTAGTATTTTAGAGATTTAAATATTTAAACGTGGCAAAATAAAGTTTGAGGGATATATAGGAATTTTGAGAAAACTGAATTTTAAAAGTTTAGGGACTGAACTATGCTTTTCGAAAGAAATGGAGCTGATTGTAGGAATTAAGGAATACAAGGACTGATCTGTCTCGCACCGAAGTCTTTGGAACTGAATTAAAACATTTTAATTTACAAGGGCCGAAACTGAAGCTTTAAAGAACGAAAGGACTAAAAACATTCATTCTGAAATTTGGGGTTTAAAAGGGCAATTTACAACACTTAAACTAAATAAAACAAAATTAAAAATCCTTATTTCTTTCTCAAAACCGGAACGGAGGGAGAGAGCAGAGAAAAGAGAAGGGCGACGGGGCGTCTTCGGTCACGCCCACCGGTGTCCTGACGCCGACTCTCAGGCGGCGGTAGCGCCGCCATTACTTGGCGACGACGGATATGGGTAGGGCATTTCGAAATAGAAGATTTATTGGGCTAATTTGGTGCGAAAGACAGAGGCGAGCGGGTTGGGAGATCGTACGTTTTTGGGTTTTCCGACGAAGAAATACCGGCAACGAAGGGGCGGAGTTCAAGGTAAGGCTCTTGGGTAAATTTGTGTTTTGGTTTTGGGTTTTGGTTTGGGGAAGATGATGTGGATATGGGGGTTCTGAAGCGGCGGCTTCGAGTGGGGGTCCTTGGGAACAAGGGGCAGTAGGTAGTGGTTGGTTTAGTGGCATTATAGTTGGCTGTAAATTTGTTGTGGTTGAATTGAAGGCGATTTGAATCGATTTTGAGCGGTTGTGAAAACTGGGTTACGGGTGGTGGTCGTGCCTGTCGTGTGGTGGCTTGTAGTGGTGATGAAGGTTGTGAAATTGTGTCCTGCTCGTGGTGTTTGAAGCTCTGCAGGGGCAATCACAATGGGGTTCGTGGTGATGCTGATTGGTTTGGTCGATGGTGAAGGTTTGGTTGTGGAATTCGAATCATAGGTAGTGTGCTAGGTTCGACTGGGATAGGTGGAGAAGGCTGGTGGTTGTGGTGGTGCTGTGAAGAAATTTCAGTAGAGTAGGAGGAGAGAAAAAAAATTACCAGAATGATTGTTTGCTTGGCTTGTGTGAGTTTCGTGTGGGAGGAACAATGGGGTATAAGCTACTGTTTTGCTTGCTGAAGTTGGTAACTTGACCATGTTCGTTTGCTGAATTTGGTAGATTGAGGGAGTTTTGGTTGATGGTGATCAGCTAAGTGAAGAATTGAGGGGCTGGAAGAGGAGGATTAGGATAGTTTTTTGATTGGGATGAATTGCAGGCATTGAAAGATTGAAATTGTTATTTTAGGGAGTTGAGGGAGAGAATCAGGGAAGTGAAGAAATGGTATAGACATGTGGGGAGGTGGAAAATTTGGAAATTTAGAATAATTCCATGTAGGGCTGGAGCTCGAAATCTGAAAATGGAAGATTGCTTGTGTTCGTCTGACTGGAAAAATTGCAGGGAAATACTGAGTGGTATATGTTATTTTTTAGGGGTAAATTTTATGGGAATGTGGGGAAAAGAATTGTTCATACCAATTGGGATTGTGATGAATAGCTAAGTTTGGGGATTAAAGCAATTTAAATCGGGCAAGGTTAAAAATGTGGAAATACATGAATTGGGACTTTAAAATCATTAAAATTTGAATTAATATTTAAAATGGTGACATTAGAATATTTTAAATAAAATTCGGAAATTTAAATATTATGACAATTAATTTGATTTCATTTATAATTTGGCTAGACGAATACTCCTTTAAATTAAATTGGAAGAAGTCGTAGCGACGTGCATTTAAAATTCTAAAAGTATTTTATTTAGAAAGAATTGGAAATTTCCGATCGCTACAACGCCTTTACCTTTGATGTGATGGCAGTTGTAACACTATAGTAGGCAGTAATAATTATGACTAACTAAATGGTTAACCTGACCAAGGGCTAGGGAGAAGCCACGTGTAAAGGCTAAACACGTGTCACGACAGTAGTAAATGAATGTAACTATAAATAGAACAGGTGGGTAAGGGAATACACTAACTCAATATTTTACTCCACTCCCTTTTCTCTCTTTTACACAATTATATTTCCAGCACACAGTATATATTTACTTCAAAATGAGTATTGACTTATGCATAGGAGTGCAAACGGGAGCCACCTTGGCTCCCTTTGCAGGCTGATTGTTTGTCCTAGTACGCAGGAGATCCACGTGTTAAAGAGGGAGGAGCTGAGACGTGTTGATCCAAGGTCCTACAAGATTTTGTGGTCAACATTTTGGCGTCGTCTGTGGGAATCTACACTTCTGACCACGAAATTACATGGCAAAAAGCTACACAAAACCTTGAAAAATGCTTAAAACTTTGAAATATAAGTTTACTAATCTTGAAAAAGGCTTGAAACTTTGAAATATAAGTTTAATAACCTTGAAAAAGGCTTGAAGCTTGGAAATATAAGTTCACCTATCCTCGAAAGAAAGGACAGGACCAAAACATTGCTATAGACATGAATGAAAGTGATAATGATGTCAACCCTCGAAGAAACAGAGAGGGACAACGCAACGAGGAGGAGGCTCCCCAGAGACCTCGTGAGGACATAAATGAGGAGGTGGCCCAACCTAACCCTCAACACCGGCATCGGAATCTTCGCATGCTGGGAGATATGACTCACATGGCAGCCCAGATGTTGGAAATGCAAAAAAGCAGATAGAATAAACAGCTGCGATGAATGTCTATATGGCTAGAGGATACGTTGTGAACGAACCCATGATGCCCCCCGCAGTACTCGAAGCCACATTACTCACCATCTAACGCAGCCATTGCCTCGTACTATTACGAAGACCCGCAGGCATATGCCGAGGTGGAATCTGTCCCTTACAACGAAGAAGACCCGGTGCATGCAACACCAAGAGAATAAGGACAACCACCTAGTGACCATGAGGAGGCCTCACCCTCAAAGTCTGGAAGCGTTTTTATTCGAATAGGGGGACTATTTCGAGGCAAACGAGAAGGTTGAACTGAACAAGGTCGGCATCATGCGTATGCGTCTAGAAATAGGCGGGAGCGACGGGCTGAAGAAGCCCTTTCGCGGAGCCATATGCCTAAAGATAGATATGATGTAGGGGCGGAAAAATTGAACCCTACACATGAGCCTAGAAATAGGAGGGAGAGAAGAACAGAAGCAGCCCAGTCTCGAACCCAAGGAGGCCTTCCGACTTTTCAAATGCCAAATTACGACCGAATTTTGCCACCACGGGGGCCGAATTACCTTCAGCCATCCTATGACCAATATCATGATGCGATGAATTCCGACCATGGCGAGAATAGTGAATTACCATCATACGAGCTGGATGACGAAGAGGAAATAAGCCCCTTTACAGAGGGCATCCGAAATTTCCCAGTTCCCCATGACTTTGAAATGCCGGAAAAAACAAAGTACTTCAACGAGGTGACCCCGATGATCACCTGTTAAACTATAGTGCCAGTATGAAAATAGCCAGAGCCACTCCGACACTGAAGTGCAAAGCCTTTGCTTTAACACTTGAGGGAAGTGCAATCCGGTGGTATAAAAAATTCCCCCTAGTAGCATCCATAGTTGGAGAGATTTGAAAGCAGCTTTCAAAAATGGCTTTGTTTCCTCCAGACCAGGCCAACTCCCACTCCAACGTCTTCAGGATTTAAGGCAAGGAAGGGAGAAGTCTTTGAAGAGCTAACTAGCTCGGTTTACAGAGGAAATGCACATTTGTGAAAACATCACCGAGGTGGAGATGTTTTCTGCCCTAAAAGGAGGATTAAACATGACAAGTATGTTTTGGAGGGATGTTAGAAGCAGAAAGGCGAGGGATTACAATGCCCTGGTAGACTTGATGAAAGAGGAGATCGTCTCAGAAGAAATGGCTAGGGCCAAGGATAATCACCCTCAAGGGAGATACAATACTGGGTACCCCAATGAAGCGAACCAGAGGAAGGAAGGCAATAAGGATGGTTCGACAGAAAGCACGAGGGTGCGCCAAGTCCATTTTTCGGAACCGGATCCAGTTATGAGGCTGAGATCACGGAGGCTATCCCTAATTTATACTCCACTGCGCTTGCACCAAATCCCCACACGGCCCTTGGAAGAACAGAAGGTAGCCGAAGTGGAAAACAACCTATGATTGAGGCCTATTGCGCGTACCACATGTATTATGGCCATGCAACGAAGGATTGTAGGGAAATCTACATGTTGGCAGACCAAAAGGCAAACGGAAGAAAGGGAGGCGATTTCGCCCCTGACAAAGGAAAGTCGTGTTCACCAATATCTCGCGATGCAAGATATCCCCGCAAGTGTACGAGTCGTGAGAAGTAATAAAGTGGACCTAAGAGTCCGGATTATTGTTCCACGGAGACTGCTATTAATTATCGAAATATGTTAGTTATATACCTTATTTGAAGGGACGAAATAATTTGATATTTTAAACTAAAACTAAGACAATACTTAAAGAATTAAAATTGCAAAATTTGTTTTATTTTTAAAAACGATTGTAAAGTAGTTGGGATTCACGATTTCACCTAACCAATTAAATCAATTCCAATTCCAGTTTTATTTTCTAAATATGCATTCGGTCGAATTCACTAATTTAAATTGAAATACCTCTCTCGAGTTTAAATCAATTCTACCTAAATAAGTCAACCATGTATCTCTACAGCGGGTCTGAATATTCCTTATCTAGATGCAATAAATACAAGAATTCACACACGACCGCAATAATAACAAAAGTATATCTCTATCTCTTGTTCAATTACTGGATTTATTACCACGTTCTAAGATATTAACTCACCTCTCGGATTATGAAAATAACTCAATATATCATGAATTGGTGATCAAGCAATTCAAGCATTAAGAACAATAATAAATCAATACATGCAACGAATTACTAAAACAAAGGAACTTGAAATTAAAATAATTAACTAGGCTACATCGTTCATCCCAACATTAAATTTAGTTACACATCATGATTAAAAAGCATAAACAATAAAATAAAACGTTCATTGAAAACAATAAGAAGAAAGGAAAGCATGCACCAAGTCTCAATTCTTCAATTATCTTCAATTCACGCCCCTTTGTGATGCTTAATTCCCCAAGAATATGATGTTGAATTCTCTATTGTGGCTCGTTCTTTGGAGAGACAAATGTTTTATTTTCATGCAAAGAAGTTGTATTTATAGTTGGTGAAGAGACCAAGTTGAAGAAGGAAAGAAATTTGGTCTCAAAGTCCGACTAGAAATCTGTCCAGAATCTTCTAGGATTGGAATCAATTTTATGGTAATATTCTTATCATATTCCATTCCTTTTTGACTTCTACTTGCATCCAATTGACTCCTAAAAATCCTCAAAGTATCTTCTTATTATCCAATCAATCATTGGATATTTGCAAGTTGGTTCCTCATGTTTAATTTGCTCTTCAATCCTTCAACTTCCAATTGCAACAATATAGTCCCCCTACTTTGGAATCTTCTCAATTCACTCGTTTCAACTCTCAATTCCTTCAACTGGATCCTCCGACTTCTTATTCCTTTACTTCGGCATATTGCATCTTTCCGGTTGACGTCACAAACTTATCAATTGCTCATTTTAGCTCCAATTAGCATCCAATTATGCATTTTTCTCATCAATTACTTCGTTCTTCATCTTTTGAGATATTTTCTGCAGAGTAAACAAATAAACAAAAATTAAATAGCATATATTTTAAAACGATAATAATTTATTCTAATTTAGATGTACAAATAAGTGTATAAAATACACTTATCAAGTCGCAAAGGCCAAATAACCAAAAGTTCAATCGAACCGATAGGCGAGTTCCATGGAAAAACCCTGTGAAAGAAAGGATAGATGGTCGTGAAAAGGATAGGTGCAGGGACCGGAATAATCCCCAGGCACATGATAAAAGTATAAGAGAACCACCTATGCCTGAAAATGATCAGTCGATCCGAGAGATTGACACGATATTGGGAGGCCCTCACCCTGGTGGGAGTACCAATAACTCCCAAAAGCGATACATTAGAGAGGCCAAACAACCCGCTAACGTGAACTATTACATCCATTCGCATCCTGCTGGGATGTCCAGGATAGAACCTATCACGTTTACTCAGGATGATGCTATTGGGGTACATTTCCCGCATAATGATCGGGTGGTGGTGGCTCGAAATGGATTGTCACGGATGCTGGCGGATGACGGTGCTTCGGTGAATGTGATTTATGGAGTAACTTTTGACAAGATGGGGATTAGCACCCCACTTATTCCAGTCCCGGATCCAATATACGAATTCACTGGAGGTAGCATAACTCCTAGAGGATCCATAACCCTTATGGCGGAAGTAGGGAAGGTACCAACTTTCTCTAGAATACTCATGGAGTTCTTAATTGTGGACAAAATATCCTCATATCATGGCTCAATTGGGAGACTGGGCCTAATTGACTTAGGGGCTGTAACTCATACAAAGTATATTTGCATGAAATTCCCAACGGAAAATGGCATAGCTACTATTAGGGGGAGTCAAACTGAATCACGATCCTGTTACACAAATACTATCTGAAAGTTTCAAGACCGGAGCATAAACATGATTAGTGATGTGGCAATGGCTGAGGCTGCTCCGGACCCTGAAAGACTGGGTGAAGGGTCCTCGAAGGGTGAAGATGTCGCAATGACGCTGGAAGAGGATCTCGCAGATCTGGACCCAAGAATGACTGGTGAAAGTTGCTCTACCCCGGCCGAAAGGCTGGAATGCTTCTGTATTGATCCACATGATTCAATCAAGGAGTTGCAGATTGGATTGGATTCGCCAGTGGAATACAACCCTTCAGGGATATCTTGGGAAACTTTCTTGATCCTGCAAGGAACACGCTAAGTCAGGAAATGCAGAATCGGCTAACATACAAGTACAAGAGAAAGAAGTGAATATACCCATATCCCGCATTAAGCAGTGCTTGACAAAGAGCCTTTTAGAAGATATAACTTTCTGAAAGTCACCATGGTACCCAAAGAGCTTCTTCACAACTTCCAGGTCCTCTGTAGGAAGTTGATGGGCGTATGTTTATCTTGAAAAATCAAAAAAACAATATATATAAGTATAGGAAGTAGTAAGGTACAGAGTCTAAATATGGTGGTACACCCGCATAAGAGAACATAAGAACTCACGAGGGAAAGAAAGGGTTCGGGGAACTGTTATTTCAGGGACAGGATCTGAAGGAGTACACTGCCAGTCTCCGCCGACCCAAAACCATTGGGTCCTCCAATTCTCGAGGGACGTTGGATGCCCGGTGATGATGGGAGGATACTGTCCCCGGGGAGTTAAATAATACCAGTCCTTTACATTTGGCCTTTTGTCTTTTTATCTCCTCGCGGTTTTCTTCAACACATAAAGGGTGTGGATTATATGGAGAGAAATCAGATGCTCCAAACTGACTTCTTGCCAGATTAACCAAGTCCCCACTACTTGGGTCCAAAAATTCGGGGTTACTTGATACGGGCATACATTGTAGCTGCGAAGAAGAGTTCTGAAGAATGGGTGGAGAGGCAAGCGCATCCTGCATGAAAAAGCATCGAGGAGTACCGCTACTTGGCCATTCGGAGGGCAACAGGGTTGGTGTTCACCAATATCTCGCGATGCAAGATATCCCCGCAAGTGTACGGGTCGTGAGAAGTAATAAAGTGGACCTAAGAGTCCGGATTATCGTCCCACGGAGACTGCTGTTAATTATCGAAATATGTTAGTTCTATACCTTATTTGAAGGGACGAAATAATTTGAGATTTTAAACTAAAACTAAGACAATACTTAAAGAATTAAAATTTCTAAATTTGTTTTGTTTTTAAAAACGATTGTAAAGTAGTTGGGATTCACGATTTCACCTAATCAATTAAATAAATTCCAATTCCAGTTTTATTTTCTAAATATGCATTCGGTCGAATTCACTAATTTAAATTGAAATTCCTCTCTCAAATTTAAATCAATTCTATCTAAATAAGTCAACCATGTATCTCTACAACGGGTCTGAATATTCCTTATCTAGATGCAATAAACACAAGAATTCACACACGACCGCAATAATAACAACAGTATATCGCTATCTCTTGTTCAATTACTGGATTTATTACCACATTCTAAGATATTAACTCACCTCTCGAATTATGAGAATAACTCAATATATCATGAATTGGTGATCAAGCAATTCAAGCATTAAGAACAATAATAAATCAATACATGCAACAAAATCGTTAAAACAACGGAATTTGGAATTAAAATAATCTGATTAGGCTACATCTTTCATCCCAACATAGAATTTAGTTACACGTCATTGATAAAGAACAAAAACAATAAATATAAGCATTCATTGAAAGTAGTGTAAAGAATGGAAATCTTGCACCAAGTATTCATTCTTCAATTATATTCAATTCACGCTCCTTTGCAACGCTTGATTCCCCAATAATTTGATGTTGAATTCTCTATTGTGGCTCATTTTATGGAGAGGCAAAGGTCTTATTTTCGTGCAAAGAAGTTGTATTTATAGTTGGTGAAGAGACCAAGTTGAAGAAGGAAAGAAATTCATTAAATCCGCGCGCGAGTCTTTTTTGGTATCTGCACAGCGTTCAGTATTTCGACCGTATCTTTCTCTTTTCTTATCTGATTAAGATGATTCAAATTGCATATAACTTAAAGGGATACAATTCTTATTGAAATAGTATTTTCCTAATTCGAACGTTTATTGCCGAAAAATTTGGTCTCAAAGTCCGACTAGAATTCTGTCCAAAATCTTCTAGGATTTAAATCAATTTTATGGTAATATTCTTATCATATTTCATTCCTTTTTGACTTCTACTTGCATCCAATTGACTCCAAAAATCCTCAAAGTATCTTCTTATTATCCAAATCAATCATTGGATATTTGCAAGTTGGTCCCTCATGTTTAATTTGCTCTTCAGTCCTTCAACTTCCAATTGCAACAATATAATCTTCATACTTTGGAATCTTCTCAATTCGCTCGTTTCAACTGGATCCTCCGACTTCTTATTCCTTTACTTCGGCACATTGCATCTTTCCTGTTGACGTCACAAACTTATCAATTGCTCATTTTAGCTCCAATTAGCATTCAATTATGCATTTTTCTCATCAATTACTTCATTCTTCATCTTTTGAGATATTTTCTGCAAAGTAAATAAATAAACACAAATTAAATAACATATATTCTAAAACGACAATAATTTATTCTAATTTAGACGTACAAATAAGTGTATAAAATACACTTATCAGTCGGCACGATGGACTCGGATGAATTACCCTTATCTCCCAAGGCATCCTATACACCAACGACACCTCCAAAATACCGTTCCCCCTAACCTTTGTCTTAACTTCGTTAGATTCCCACTGCTCCAGTCGAGGCAGGGGATCAACGTGATAGCCATAAACCTTATTGACAAAATCCACCCAGTCCTCTACCTAGGTGATCTCCTCCGCGGTCAGGCCCAACTTTTCCCTATGGGCCCTTACCCCTAGGTGAGATTCTGATGCCCCGGAAGAGTTGTGATGCGTGTCGCAATGCACCAAAATAATAAATAAATCCTTACTCGTCAAATATTAATTAATAATGTAGTAGCGAGAGTAGGGGTCGATCCTACGAGGAACGGAAACTAATTTTAGTTGTTCGATCAATTAGAATGGAATGGGGGTTTTGTTGTGTGAAATTAATTGAATGAAAACTATGCATAAAATAAATAATAAAATATAACTAGATAATTAATATGAGAAGAAATCCCGTTCTCGGGTTCGGTTGTGTCCTTAATTAATGTTATACTTTTCCTTGTAACGTATTTATATCCCTATTCAATTATCAATCATAAATAATCAACAAACTCTGATTATCTAAATTCTTCCTTATGTATATTGATTCAAAACAAGTTCTTCAAACCAATTCTAACCACGGACAATCCTAAACAAGCTCTTAGGATTTAATGCACGACTAGTATGAAAATCTAGAAGAATAGATTGAATTGGATCGTTAATTTCACAAGCTCGAATTAATCAATCCAAGTTGAATTATTACTAAACATGCACGAGATTTATTTGCTACTAAAGTAAAGATTCAATGACAATTACGGATCAAGAATCTAAACATAGCATATTCATGAATCCAAAGATCAATAATCCAATTGACCAAATTAAACTATTAATCAAATAAACTCAATGAACATTCAAAACATAATAATTCAACAATTGAAATAAAGGAATAAACTCACGCTACTAATTTGTAGGAAAAGAAAATAACATAATCAAGTTAACACAACTCCCCCTTTGAACAAGATATGGAATTTAGCCTAGCATGGTTGTGGTAGATTCTTCAAATTGCTTCATGGATCCCCCTTGCTTTTGATGCTCTTGTACTAAAAAATCTCTCAAGAATACTCTATATTTTGCTCTCAATTTTCCTCAATGTCTAGCCTCCTTTTTGTGGTGATTTTCCTCCTTTAATACTCCCAAAATCGTGCCCTAACTTTACCCCAAAGATATACCAAAGATAGACCTTGAATCAGATAAGGAAATTCTTTGGAGAGCAAGTTACGGCCGTAACTTTCCTTGTTACGGCCGTAAGTTAGCTACTGAAAATTTTCGAAATTTGGAAGTTACGGCCGTAACTTTACCATTTACGGCCGTAAGTGCATTTCTGCCGAGAAGCGCCTGTGTTCGATGTTTTGGTCATAACTTTCTCTCCCGAAGTCCGATTGAGGTGATTCAAGTTGCGTTGGAAAGAAAACTCAAATATCTACAATTATTTGTGAAATAGCTCTTCAAAAATTCGAAAGTATTCTATGACAAAATTGAGCTTCAATCTATGACTAAAATTCATGATCACAATCCTTGCGGGTTTTTGATTTCTAACTTCATTCCAAACCTTCTTTGACCATAATTTTTGCATCTAATATTCTTCCCACATGCCATTATTGATTTGGAGCTCTTTGAATATGCCCTTGAACCTCACTTCTTGATTTTTTTGTATTTCTTTGGTCATGTTTCCTTTCTTTTCGTTCTTTGCGATCTTACATAACACAATAAGTGAAATGCATTAAACGATGCTTCAATAGGATCAAACCAATAACAAAATAAGATAATAAGTGAGTTAAATACATGCTAATAAAGCACTTATCAAGTTGCCTGACGCCTCCTTCCCCTTAAAGTACTGTTCTTTCTCACGTCGGATCTCTTGTAGTGACGCCTCTTCTTGAGTCGATAACTTGGCCATATACGGTTGAGATGATTCACCTTCACTGTCAGAATCACTTAAAGATATTACTCTACATAACTGCTGCTATATTTTCTTCCTACGCTCCCTAAAAAGACGGGAACTAAATACTAAGGAGGACACAGGATAAAAACCCCTTATGGGGTCCGCTACCACCATCATTTCCTTCAGATCCACTTTCCTAGATCCTTCCATGTTCTCCAGAACCCAACTTACCCCCAGAGATCCCACGCAAATGGAGGTACGCTCCACGCACTTCAGAAAAATAAAATAAAACAAAATGAGGGCGGGAAGAAATACTATCGAGGAATTACCTGCTTAGCAAGAGGCAAGGGAGATTCGATGAAGAGCAACGCGACAAGACGAGAGACATCATATGGTAATTTTTGAAGAAATATCAAAAGCCTTGCGATGAGTGAGCAGGGAAGATAATGAAGAGAATCCTTAAGAGTTGATAGAAATTACAAAGAAACAAAAGAGGGGGAAAAAGAGGCGAAGGGAGGTAAATGGTTTATAGGAACGTGCTTTGCACACATAAACCGTTAGCTGGCAGGGCTTAGGTTAATCTCCGCCCTCCACGTGTAAAGACTTTTATTGGTGAGTGTTAAGTGCATTTTTATACACTTTTTATACCTTTAAATTAGCATATTTTGGAACATCTTGAGCAAATATCTACTAATTTATGCATATTTTGTATTTAAATAGGTTAATATCCAAGTTTGAGGCCAAAAACCACAAAAGAAGTGCAAATTACGCTGAAATTGGAAGTCTGAGGACCATTTTGTCACTTCCGGGAAGTTTTGGACAAGTCACGCAATTAACCAAGGGACCAAATTGAAAGATTTCAAAAGTTGAAGGGCCAAAAGTGCAATTTTAGAAGGACATTTTGAAAGAAATCTGAGAATTTGGGGATTAAATTGCTCGAGATTAAAAGATGGAGGACTTGATGGCAATTACGGAAAGGACTTAGCCGCAAAACCATCATTTGGCTGAGCCACGCGATCGCGTGGCTCGAACCAAGTTGTGAACGCGACTTGGACCCCAAAACGGACCCGAGACTAACTCATCGCGCTATTTATCGCACGCGATCGCGCGCCTTTAGAAATAAAAAAATTGTTTTATTTTCGGGCCGGACCGGGTCAACCCGGCCGACCCGGTTCGGCCCAGATAACTGTTTTTCGCGGATCTAAGCATTTTTTAGGGTTTTTGGATGATTTTAGGGTTGTATAAATAGATAAAAATCAGATTTTTGGATGTGTCATGTAAGTTTCTTGCCTCTTTTTCATTTTTCTTGTATTTTGTCTTAACATTTACCTTATTTAATGCAATGTTTAATTAATGTTTTAATGTTCTTGTGTTCTTCTTCCACATTTCATCTTCTTGTTGTAGTTTAAGTTTTTAATATTTGGTATTTTCTCAAATTTATACCATAAATGTTATATATTTTAAGTGCATTTAATGTTTTATGCTTGGGTTGTTGAAGATATTAATGGTTGATGAAGAAATTTGGCTCAAAGTGAAGGGTTCTTGGGTTTTCACTTCAAGAACTTTACAAAAAATGGAGTTTTCTTTATTATCTTGTTTTTAATCTTTATTTTAAGTATTATTCACATGTTTATGTTATTTTTTAAATGTTGTTGTTAGTTTATTATTAGAGGTTAATATTATTGTGTTGGAATTTTAATTAGTTTAAGATTATTTAAGTATTTTAGGTTGTTTTTGGATTGTGGGTATTTATGTTTATGTATTTGTGATTGTGAATGTTGTTTATTTATTTTTTTTTTTTGTAGTTTTTAAAATGTTTGTCACTATGTTAGGTTCTTATTGGAATTTACTATACATGTTAGGTTAAATTTAATTTTTCTCATGTAAGTTGGTTAAGTAAGTGACTACCACTATTTGATTTGTGAAAGAAGAATTTAGTGTAGTTATAAAAATTAACTTCACCTTGTCTCATGTTTTCTAGTTTAGTTTAGTCACCAAGTTCTTGTTGTTATTAATTTACTTTGGATAATTAGTTTTAATTCTAACTTTTACACATTGTTGTCTATTTATTTTAATTAACTATTTTTTTTAGTCGCCATTTTTTAATTTTATGATAGTTAGTATTCACCATCAAACCAACCTTTTATGTTACTTGACTTTTCTTTTATAATGAAATCAATGACTTTAGTTACAAATCAATCATTCCTCGTGGGTACGATAACCCGGACTTCTCTAGTCCACTTTACTACTTGAACGCGAACCGTGCACTTGCGATATATGATTTTAGCGAACAAGTTTTTGGCGCCGTTGCCGGGGACTGATTTTATTTGTACTAAATGCATTGATTTTTGTTAATTGAATTGTCTTCTCATTCTCATCTCTTTCTTCTTTTTATTTTTATTTTCTAGGTACTCTTGCCTTATTTATGCAACAACGTCCAACTTGGGACGTTCTTCCAATTGATCCCGAGCCCGAACGAACTTTTAGGAGGAGGATTAGGGAAAGAAGAGAACAAGTTGAACAACAAAGAATACAAGACAATATGGGGGACAACAACCAAGGTGGTTCCGATCCCGTTATTGATGAAGATGATAGACCAATGGGGCAATTCATGGTCCCTCTCATCACTCAAAATCGAGGAAGCATCACATATCCCCCATTTGGACGTCCGGACTTTCATCTAAAGCCGGATGTGATAAATCTCTTCAAGGGGCATCTACAATTCTATGGAATGACCGAGGAGAATCCACTTACTCACATCTCGCGGTTTTTGGAGATGTGTAGTAACTTTGATTATCCGGGAATTAGCAAGGAGGCTATCAACATGCGGTTATTTCCACATACCCTTAGAGATGGAGGTCGTGAATGGTTGGATGCCAACCCGGTTGGAAGTATTACAACATGGGATGATCTTGCTCAAAAGTTCACTACAAAATACTTTCCTCCATCAAAAGTGGCTAAATTGAAGAGTGATATCTCTACATTTCGACAACTTGACACCGAATGTTTCTATGAGTCATGGGAAAGATTCAAGGAGATGTTGAGGAAATGTCCAAATCATGGGTTCACCAAGCAAATGCAAGTTCAATATTTCTATCTTGGGATGAATCCATCTAGTCGAGTGACGGTTGACTCGGCCTCCAATGGAGCCATCACTACAAAATCACCTAATGGGGCAATTGAGCTCTTTGAGAGGATGGCTAGTCACAATTCTACTTTGCCAACCGACCGCATGGTACCAAAGAGAGCCGCGGGAATTCATGAAGTGGATGCGTATGCGGCTTTATCGGCAAAGATGGACCTTCTATTCAAGAAGTGTGATGATTTGTCTTCTCAACATACGGTAAAAGCAATCTACCCTCCTATTTCTATTTGTGATGTATGTGGAGCAACACACAAGGTTGAGGAATGTCCCATGCTCAAAATGGCTTCTACTTCAAATGAGCAAGTGAATTATGCTCAAAATTTCAACCGACCACAAGGCAATCCTTACTCCAACACATACAATCCGGGTTGGAGGAATCATCCGAATTTTTCTTGGTCCAACAACCAAAATCAAGTAAACCCTCCCGATTTTGTTCAACCTTCCGGTTTTGTTCAACCTCCACCACCCCAAGAGAAGAAGCCTTCCATTGAGGAGGAGATACTCATGCAATTCATGAACAAGACCAATACTATTCTCCAAAATCAAGCGGCTTCTATCAAAAATCTTGAGACTTAAGTTGGGAAATTGGCAAAAATGATGACGGAGAGACAACAAAGAGCCTTGCCAAGCAATACCGAGATCAATCCAAGGGAAAATGTGCAAGCCATCACTACAAGAAGTGGAATTCAATTGCCGGAAGTCACGGTAAAGCAACATGTGGCACAACCCGAGGTGAAAGAAAAAGGTAATGAGCATGTTGAGGAGGCGAATGAAAATGATGCAACATTGAAGGAAAGTGGGGAGACCTAAACAAAGGTTCCTACTCCGGTGAAATCTTATGTACCTCCCATTCCTTTTCCTCAAAGACTCCAAAAGCACAAGGTGGATGCACAATTTGGTAAATTTCTTGAAGTTTTCAAGAAACTTCACATCAACATACCATTTGCCGATGCATTAGCACAAATGCCTAGCTATGCAAAGTTTATGAAAGACATCCTTTCAAACAAAAGGAGGCTAGAAGATCATGAAACAGTGATGCTCACGGAAGGATGTAGTACCATACTACAAAACAAATTGCCTCCAAAAATCAAAGATCCAGAGAGTTTTACTATTCCTTGTACTATTGGTGATTTAACTTTTGGTAAAACATTATGTGATCTTGGTGCTAGTATTAATTTAATGCCTTTGTCTATTTTCAAGAGATTGGGCATGGGAGAGGTGAAGCCAACCACAGTTTCATTGCAATTGGCCGATCGCTCTATTAAGCATCCGCGTGGTATTGTTGAGGATGTGCTAATCAAGGTGGACAAATTCATCTTCCCTGCAGATTTTATCATTCTTGATATGGAGGAAGACCTTGATATCCCAATCATCTTGGGAAGACCCTTCCTAGCAACCGGTCGAGCTTTAATAGATGTGCAAGGAGGCAAATTGATATTGAGGGTTCAAGATGAGCAAATCACATTTGAGGTATGCATACTTGGGTGATTCTTCTACTCTTCCCGTTCTTATCTCGAATTTGTTGGATGAAGTGGAGGAAGAAAAACTACTCGATTAAAATGTTTGTCACTATGTTAGGTTCTTATTGGAATTTACTATACATGTTAGGTTAAATTTAATTTTTCCCATGTAATTTGGTTAAGTAAGTGACTACCACTATTTGATTTGTGAAAGAAGAAATTAGTTTTAATTCTAGCTTTTACATATTGTTGTCTATTTGCTTTAATTAACTAGTTTTTTTTAGTCGCCATATTTTAATTTTATGATAGTTAGTATTCACCATCAAACCAACCTTTTATGTTACTTGACTTTTCTTTTATAATGAAATCAATGACTTTAGTTACAAATCAATCATTCCTCGTGGGTAC
Organism: Ligustrum vulgare; assembly: GCA_963555705.1. Lineage (NCBI taxonomy): Eukaryota > Viridiplantae > Streptophyta > Magnoliopsida > Lamiales > Oleaceae > Ligustrum > Ligustrum vulgare. The sequence continues at coordinate 41,405,180 of OY743188.1, read as the reverse complement.
GATAACCCGGACTTCTCTAGTCCACTTTACTACTTGAACGCGAATCGTGCACTTGCGGTATACGATTTTAGCGAACAATGAGTTAAATGAAGCGCCAAATAACAACATTTTGAAGGGAAGTAACCGTTCTTGTTAATGAGCACAGCTCATGAGCCATAGTTGCGAGAAACCTAAGAGGCAATCTCCCCAAAATTATAAATGCTCGACAAATATGGATCGCACATGAATGAACAAACCATATTTGAGAGACTAGTGTTATAATCACATTTTAGTTGCGTATGACGTGTCGCTTATGGGGCCCAATGACCACCTTTGTAGGCCCACAATTACGTGGCTATTACTTGGCCGAGGCACCCCTAGGCCCATTCCATCTATGGCCGGACCATCTCACCAAGCAGCATTGTCCGAGGTAACCTTGAGGATCGGCAGCTAGGTTAGGCAGAAACGTTAATAATACAGAACTTGTAAGTAAACTGCCATTTGATGGGACAACGCCTTTACCGTTGATGTGATGGCAGTCGTAACACTATAGTAGACAGTAATAATTATGACTAACTAAATGGTTAACCTAACCAACGGCCGGGGAGAAGCTACATGTAAAGGCTAAACACGTGTCACGACAGTAGTAAATGAATGTAACTATAAATAGAACATGTGGGTAAGGGAATACAACTAACTCAATATTTTACTCACTCTCTTTTCTCTCTTTTACACATATATATTTCCAGCACACAGTATATATTTACTTGAAAATGAGTATTGACTTAAGTATCAGAGTGTAAATGGGAGCCACCTCGGCTCCCTTTGCAGATTGATTGTTTGTCCTAGTGCGCAGGAGATCCACGTGTTAAAGATGGAGGAGTTGAGACGTGTTAATCCAAGGTCCTACCAGATTTTGTGGTCAGGAGATGCGATTATTAATCCCTTGTTTTGCACTACTTTTTCAAAACTCATTCTCAAAACAAAATATTTTTACACGCACTCTCAAAAAAAAAAAAAAAAAGCATACATTTTTAATCACATATCCTCAAATAACTCACTACTCTAAACAATAATTTTTTTCAAATCACTTCAAGGCTCCACATTTTTTAAAATCATTTTCTAGTACATGTTTCCTCAAAACATCATGTTCATTCCTTATGTACACAGGGAAAATTTTTATAATTAAGTCCATGTTCGGCAAGAATTAAAATTTTATTTAATTTAAATTAAAAGTCAACGATCAATTTCAATCACATATATTATTAAATCAACAAGCTTCCCATTAATTTTTAATATTAAAATAAAATAAAATCTAATATCTAATAAAAATAAAAATCTGATTAGCATGACGAGATATCACTTTTCTTAAGCCGATCGTAACTGCGATCGACGAGTATTCTGGCCGGGGCTCTTACTGCATAGCAATTTTAGCCTTTAGGGTCCAAATTATCATTCTTCACCGCGTATTATCCCCAATAAACCGATTCAAACTTCAACCCTAATTAATTTCAAACCTAGAAAATCAAAACCCAGAATTTCTTATTGGAAAACAACCCAAATTCTCGATCTATCAATCCCACACCTCAAGAAATCAAAAGGCCAGACACTTTTACACGGATATACATAAAAAATTGTGTCCATATTTTTTTGTTTATGATTTAACATGTACAGTAATTTCAAGGAGCAAGCGATCGAGTATGTGCGGCAGGCAGTGGCGGAGGACAACGCGGGGAACTACGCCAAGGCGTTCCCTCTGTATATGAATGCTTTGGAGTATTTTAGAACCCATTTGAAGTATGAAAAGAACCCAAAAATAAAGGAGGCGATTACTCAGAAGTTTACGGAGTACTTGCGCCGGGCGGAGGAGATCCGGGCCGTATTGGACGAGGGCGGGTCGGGGCCAGCGTCTAATGGGGATGCGGCTGTGGCTACTCGGCCCAAGACCAAGCCGAAGGATGGTAATGATGGGGATGATGCGGATAAGGAGAAGCTGAGGTCTGGGTTGAATTCGGCTATTATCAGAGAGAAGCCTAATATTAAGTGGAATGATGTAGCGGGATTGGAAAGCGCTAAGCAGGCACTTCAGGAGGCCGTCATCTTGCCCGTCAAGTTCCCTCAGTTTTTTACCGGTAATTCTCTTGTTTTGGTCAACGGCTTTTCAATGGTTAATTGTGTGGATTTGATTATGTATTTGCAATCGAAGAATTTAATAATTTTTGTTGTTTATTCAATTAAAGGTTTCGTTATAAGGTTGAGATTGGTGGTGGGTAATAAGGAGTTCTACTTAAAATTTAAATTAGTTGAACAGATGGGCAAAATGATGGAGGAGGAATAGTGATTAGATTAGTTGGAGTTGTCATACCTGGTGTTAACGATGAAATGAAGAGCCGGAATCATTGAAGTTTATTTTATTTGGTGATATCTGGTGTTATTACTTATTAGCAAGAGGAATTCAGCTCTATCTTTTTTTTTTTTAGTCATTACTTCTTTTGCATTCCATGGGAACATCACAAATTTACTTGTGAAGAAGTGAAATGAAGTAAAATTTTCAACACAATTATTAGTAAATTTCCTTAATTTTTTTTAATTACAAATTGGGGAACATAGGGGAGGGAATTGTGGGGACTGGAACCCGGGTCATCCGCCCGATAAGGGGCACCCCTAAACACTAGGGTGTTGTCCTTGGTCCCGGTACATTTCCTTAAATGCACCAATGCATTATAAATCAGGTCCTTCCGCCCCCCCTCCCCTCCCCCCCAAAAAAAAACCCGGGGATAGTATGGCTAGATTGTTGTGTTTAAGCACATAGTGGACTAGGTGCTTTTTGAATTTGGTTTGGACTTCATTGTTATAATTATATCACATGGTTAATAATTGTCATTCCTCGGACAATTTTTCCCAATCTATTACTTAATACTTCTAGATGTTTTCTGCTCTCCTCCTTTCTATTGCCACACCATACACTTCAGACTGCACTAGTAAATTTGTGATTAGTTTAGTTGCAAGCATGATTTTTGTCTTTGCAGTTGAGATCCATTGAGCTGTGCTAAGGTGGAAGGATATGAGAGGCATCGATACTCTATTTATTTTAGATAATACTATATGATTTACAGCATTATGACCAAGGTCAGAGGCTGCTTCCTTTATATAGTTCTTCTGACTGTGGCATTGGTTACCATCTAAATGTTCGCTCAAGGGATGCAAACCAGCATGATTTGGTAGTGACTCCAACTGGATTGCTGTACTACCTAGGACATTAAGTATGTTCCGGAGTTCCATGGGTGAGATCCTATTTAGGTGAAAAAAAGGGGGGGAAAAAAAACTACATATATTTGGGCAGCACAAGTTCCTTCTGAGATGATTTTTAGCATTTCAGGCAGGAAAAGTTCGCTTCTTCTTCTTCTTCTTCTTTTTTTTTTTCGCAGTCTCTTAAAACCCAAACTGGTACTGATATTTAGAAGTTATTACCATGGTGGTTCAGTAAGATTGTATATCTGTCCTTTGCGTTTTTGTCCATACCATTCCACAAGCACTACTAGAAAAATGCCATATCAAGTTCTATAATGCTTTGTGGCTTGATAGTTCTCTCTGGACAAGAAATTACGGTTTCTCAATATTATGATTATTAAAATTGAAGATTAACTAATTAGTTCAAGCCTGGGAGCTGAGGTTGATTTCTCAGCTTGCAGTGAATATGAATGACTGTCTCTGGACTGGAAAACCATATGAAGAAATTTGGTGTGCTTGTAGTTGCATATTCAGTAGTCTTTGTCTGTGTGAGTAGAGCTCCTTGATTTTTTTCAATTAATGTATGCATAAGTATAAAATACTCAAAAAGAGAGAAAAACCCTGTGAGAGTGAGGTGAGGAGAAAAATTGGGAGAAACTGGGTTTAGGAGTAGCTTCTAGATGATGTTCGAAACACATTTTCACAATGAGAATTTTAATTTCCATTTATATCACTTGACAATTTTCAAAAGTTTGAGGAAACCTGCCTTTTACATACCCTACAGCGAATTGCTCCTCATGTAGATAGATAGTTCAGTGGACGACTTCTCTAGCCAACAACTTGATCCCTCTCCCCACCCAGAAAAAAAGAAGATAAAAGAAAATGAAAGATGAAGAAAGCATAAAATGTCAATCTTATTCGTGCCAATTTATCAGCTAATAGCCTAATCTCTCATTGATAATGGTTTTGAAGGAAAAAATATAGTACAAATACATTTATGCATTCCAATTTTGATTTGTGATCTCTCTTACTTGTAGGCAAGAGGCGCCCATGGAGAGCTTTCCTTTTGTATGGTCCACCTGGAACGGGAAAGTCATATTTAGCCAAGGCTGTTGCTACCGAAGCTGATTCGACCTTTTTCAGGTTACTTGTCTGTCCTCAAATACAGTCTTATTTCATCTGTAGAAATACTTAATATGTGATGCTGCCTTGGCATCTTGTATTTATTACTACTTTGCTTTAATTTATCATGCGTGTTCATTTCTTCGTTTAGAATTAAGAGTGCAAAAAATATTTTTACTTTCTATCTGGTGAAATATTTTATCACGACCAAGGGAGCATTATTCTCCATCTGCTGCATCTTCTACTTTATTTTAACACTGTTCAAGTAAATATTTTGATATTTGTTGTTCTTGACATTTTAAGAACAACGTGATTATCTGTTGCTTAATGCAATGTTCATATACAAGTTCGCTCTTTTATTTGTTGAGTATAATAACTGAGAAGAGAGTATTGATTTTATTCAGAAAGTCTTATGATTGCTGGCTTATAATCTACATGTGAAGTGCATGTTGAGAGCCTGACACTAATTAATTATGTGGGTTCATTGAAAATGGTTATAGACTCATTGATATGTTTTTGCTTTTAAATATAAAATAGCCTGGCCTGAAGAATTGTACCGGCATCGAACTCACCTTATTTTGTTGATTCAATATTTTGCATTCCAGTTATTTTCAGCATGTTTGATGTTTATATTAGTTACTAGTGTTGGAGGAGTGCTAGAGAATTCAGGATCAAGAAGGAATGTTAAGCTGGGGGAAGAAAATAACTCATATTTCAGGAACTAGTATTGGGGCAGGCACTTGTCTTCCTAAATAATTTCCATCCCCCACAACAAAAAAAATTAAAATTGTGTGTGGTCTTTCCCCTGAGATATTTGTTGCCCTCTCGTCTCAAGCCCTCACCTGCATTGACCTAAGTGGAATTCAATTCCTTGAGTAGATTGTGAGGGTGCATTGACTCTAGCGCATGCATTTGAAGATAACTTCTTCAGCTGTTTTTGTAGTTTTGTGAGGGCTCTTCCAGGCAGGGTTTAGAAGAACGGCAATGTGTGAAAGGGTGTCTAATGGACTTCCTTAGTAAAAGGTCTTAGCTTGAAATTCCTTCCTCGTGCACATTGTGATGGGTATGACTCTGCACATTTTTGCAATGTAGTCTGATGAATCCTCCACGATTCCATCAATTCTTGCTTGAGTTTATCTAGAGACTGGATAATGGCAGTTTGAACAGGATACTTTTAATCTATAAGCCAAATTCATGTCTGTAATTTTCTGATGCCTGGCTTCTTGTCTCTTTTCAACGTGAGGAATGGTCAAAGTTGTGTTTGTCTAATTGTTTCTTGAATATTCAATTAATTGACCTCCTCCTTTTCCTAGACTACCATTATGAAATTTGATGTTTACTTTATCAAATTATATGTCTGGAACTGGCATTGAGATGTAGGACCATCGGTGCAACTTAACCGTTCTCATTTTCATATATAACCTGTTTTGAGGGACGGATTACTTTTCAACAAGTTTGAGGCATGAAGACCGACTGACTGTTATCATTCAGGAAGGAAAAGTGCATTAGAGGATGCATAATTGGTGTCATTCAGGGATATATATATATATATATATATATATATTTTTTTTTATATTGTGATGTGATTCATAGTCACTGTAAACTTGACCAATACGTTGTCAGGTGCTTGCAATAAGAGGATGCAGTTCTTCATTCTCTTTTTCTTCTTTCATATGCTATTTTCTATTTCAGATATTTCAATGATTGGCAAGTGCCAACTTTTGTTCTTTTGCAGTGTTTCTTCTTCAGACTTAGTTTCAAAGTGGATGGGTGAAAGCGAGAAGCTAGTTTCAAATCTTTTCCAAATGTCTCGTGAAAGTTCTCCTTCCATAATATTCATTGACGAAATAGATTCCCTTTGTGGCCAGCGTGGAGAAGGAAATGAGAGTGAAGCTTCTAGACGAATCAAAACAGAATTGCTTGTGCAAATGCAGGTAATGTCATGTAATGTAAAAAATTCCATTTAGCCGATCCCAAAATTTTTTGGATTAAGACTAGGTTTTTTTTTTTTTTTTGATGATGTCGTCTCTGATAATGACAATCAAACGTTTTTGACATTTCTCTCTCCTTTTCTCTGGTGATGCTGGTTCTTATCTCCTATTAATTTTAGGGGGTTGGCCACAATGATGATAAAGTTCTTGTACTTGCTGCTACGAACACTCCTTATGCTCTTGATCAGGTAACAGCTATTAATACTACTCAGTCACAGTGTGGGGTTGCAATAATTTTTCAACAAATAAATATTTTCTTATAGGCTATCCGGCGACGATTCGATAAGCGTATATATATCCCTCTCCCAGATCTGAAGGCAAGGCAACACATGTTTAAGGTACGGAACTTTTCTTTTGCCGAATGAACAAAGATAGTTGAACAAAGATTAACGCGCACACTCGTGTGTACTGTCACTCTTATGCAGGTGCATCTAGGAGATACCCCTAACAACTTGACTGAAAGTGATTTTGAAGACTTGGCTCGTAAATCCGAAGGATTCTCTGGTTCAGATATTTCTGTTTGTGTAAGTTTGTTGCTCTGATATATTGAGTGACTAATGATAATATGACTCCTTTGGACAATGGGTGCTTGCCCACACATTTTGCAGCTTATTTTGATGTCCATTCTACGAGTTTGACAGGTTAAGGATGTCCTGTTCGAGCCGGTACGGAAGACGCAAGATGCCATGTTTTTCATCAAGACTTCTAAAGATATATGGATGCCATGTGGACCAAAGCAGTCAGGTGCCATCCAGATATCAATGCAAGAGCTTGCTTCTCAAGGACTTGCTTCACAGGTATTATTGGATTTGATCATTTTAACTATATACTCTGTGTTACTTAAACCTCACGTCCTTTGTTTATTTTTAATTTTTTTTTTTAAGGTGCATTGCTATGTCTGTTATCACCGGACTGTGTAAAATGCAAATGTACGATTGTCCTATTATTTTCATCAAAATGATGATTCGGAGTAGAACTTTGATGGAGATAAATTAGTACGTTACGTGGCAACTTTGTTCTTCTATGTAAAAAAGTGTAATATGAAACTAATGGTTTATAAAGGCAAAATGAAACTCGGCAATTCTCTTGGTTTACAGTAGAAAATGAATTTTAGCCTGCATGTGTTGTAAACTGGCCCATGTTGGCTGGTCTGGTAGGGCTTGAACCTAGCAGATTTCATTTTATTTATTTATTTTTCCAAGTGGGCTAATGCAGAGGGGCCCACCTCACCACCACTTGAAAATAGAGCGCCTGGAAGCGCTACGTCCAGCCTATAGCATGCCATGCCCGGACCAGATGACTCATTTTTCTATCTCCGTGTATGAGAGAATGAGTTGCCTTTGATTATCTCATCCTGACTGAAATTATTTCTAGCAATGAGTATTTCTCGGTACACCTGACTGACTATTGATCAATGCCCTTTCGCAGATCATTCCACCTCCGATATCAAAAACGGACTTCGATAAGGTGCTCGCAAAACAGAAGCCTACAGTGAGCAAAGCTGACCTTGACGTTCATGAACGTTTCACAACGGAGTTCGGAGAGGAAGGTTGAGAAAGTCGAGGTGCATAGACTGCTACTATTCGTGCAATTGCTGGCATTTGTATTTTATATGTTTTACTGTTTTCAAACATAAACCTGCCTCTTCAGGCAGACTTTCCCCCCATATCGAGTTGGAAAACGAGACGACACTTCTCAAATAGTCTACTAATTTGTGTACAAACGTTATAAATATTGCCCTAAAACAATGTTAATATTTATGGATGTGCAGTTCTGGTTGCAATTGAATTATATCAAAGATTTGTTTCTATCATAACTAAGCTCTGTAACCTTTGATTTCTTTACTTTCTATGGGATAGCAACTGCTCAAGTTCTTATCCAGGGGCATATTAGGGAGAATGCTTTATTTGTTGTGCGCCAAAATGCTAGGCTTATCAATTTAGCATCTCTTTGGTAACTATTAATTTTAGCACCAATTCATATTACACTTTTTCAAGTCTTAAAGCTACTTTTGGATGCATTAATAGAAGTTTTTTTGGGGTTCTCAACCTTGGTTGAGCATAAAGTTCTGTAATTTCAATTTTTGATGAGAAATATGATAGTGCTTTTTCTCTTGATAAGAGGGGCTTTTCGCTCCCGGTAAAAAAGGTTCGAGTAATTTTATCCCCTTTTTGAATGATCGAGATCGAGTGTCTGGATTTGTGGTCGAGTAATAAATTTTGTTTTGGACTCTTCATTTAGTTCATTTATTTCAATTTCTATAGTTTTTTCAATGGGGGAATTTGTCATTATTTGTTTGCATAAGAAGAATTGGTCTTAAATTTGTCAGGATTCAGCCATCCTTTTATTCAATATGACAGTAAACGAGGCACAAAAGAACTATCATTCTTTGGCCCAACGAACTCAAAATGTGATCTTCAATTAAAGAATTTATTTTCGTTAAATTTAGAACTAATTTTAAAATGGGAAAATTAGGCCCTACACTAGATACTTCATTACACTTTAGAAAAATACTAGAAATTTATACTATTTAGATTTATACGAGATTTTCACTTTTATTATCTCTCTCTTTGAAACCGCACTCTCTCTATTTCCGTGTTTATCCTGGATCAATTATGAATCCAAGCAAATATATTCTATCAATTTGCAAAAATCACGCCTAAATCCGAAATACCCATGATTTTAGGTTATCAAAGATCTCGAATTTGGGTCCTCCACTCCAATCCGCCACTCGGCATTTGAAATCTTACAATATACCTTCGGAGAAATTTGTGAAATTGACGATGGTGAACACCCGTACATCTCCGTTGAAGTTGAAAGACAATGTTGGACAACTTTATGAGGCTGCTTCGATTGGATCATCGTCCAAAGTCGCTAGTGCCGCCAAATCGAACCCCGACCAGACAAGGAAGGGTTCGTCCAGCAAAAAGAAGACCAAGTCACTTCCTATCATTACTCCGAGGGTAAGTTCTTCTGAAATTGTATTTTTTCATGTTTTACCCGTTGATGATAGATTGCATGTGACTCAATGAAGAAATTTCACCTCATTACAACTCATGTAATGTATGAACAAAATTGCTGCTTAATAGGTTATGTATATATCACTTGTAAATTAATCCAATGTCAATCTTTGTATTCCCCATCCTCATTAGATATGTAGTTGTTTGAGTAACGATGACAAATGATGTTTCATAGGTATTTTCCTGAAGCGATATGTATTGTTTCTATGTATATTTGGTAATGTATGGACAAAATTGCTACTTAATAGGTTATGCATATTTCACTTGTAAATTAATCCAATGTCAATGTTTTTATTCTCCATCCCCATTAGATATGTAGTTGTTTGAGTAATGATGGTAGATGATGTTTCATAGGTATTTTCCTAGAGGAATTTGTATTGTTTCTATGAATATATTGTTTTATGTGGTAATGCATACTTTGGAATGTCCTTGCATAATGTTTAATTTCTGACAATTTTTGCTTGCTAATAAATTGGTTTTAAATGGTCAATGATTGAAATATCATTGCATAATGTTATTCTGTTAGAAATTGTGTCAAATTTATTGTGGTTTTGATTTCTTCATGAAGACTTGACTTTGAGGATAAATATTACACCACATTACATATCACACAAAATTAATTTTTTTTTGCTTAATATGTGATTATTGGTTTTGTTATATGAGATGTGATTGATGCACCCAATATCTCATTACACACATTTTGTTAGAAATACGATTTTCAAACTTTCATTGCGATGATGTAGAATGTATTTGTGTGTGCCTGTAATTTTGTTTAATTGTACTTAAAGAATTTGAACTACATATGTAAGACTCTCTTAACACATTTTTAATATTACAGGTATGATTGTGGTGTATTTGTAATTAAATATGCGGAGTACCTGATCAATGGAAAGCTTAGGGAAATGCCAATACGATTTCTAGTGCCAGAGGCAGGATTGATCTTGACCACTCAACTATTTAAGTAAGGTAGATCACTACAAGGAGCCGAGGGGCATGTATACAAGCGACAGAGAACGAGAGGTTGATGTTAGAATCAGATAGAAAATATTAGTTTTTTTTTTTTTTTTAATGTAATGGAGTAAATTACTTTTTGCATAGGTCTAGAAGAAAATATTACTTGATTCAATGTTGATAATATAAATTCACTTTGCAATTTTAATTTGTTGATTGGTGATGTTTTGCTGTTTACTATTTGTGTCTGTGATATCGTTAATAGGTGTTGATTTCTAAGTGTTTGAGCTATTTAGGTGTTTTTGGATGTTATTAAGTTGTTTCTTACAGGTTATTACATGCTATTATACCAATGCATCTTCAGATTACATGACATTACAGTGTTTCAACTCAGGGATTTTGGATTATATTTCTTGCATTCCATTGTACATATGCATCATATAATTTCATGACATAATAACGATTAATTGTAGATAAGTTGTATTACATTACAAGACATTACATGACTATACAGGTTGCATTACATGACAATACATTTCACCTTACATAACATTACATGACATTACAGGCAAAAAATACATGATATTACAGCGAACTTGTACTACATTAATCACACAATTCATGCACCTTTTTGCTGGTAAAAAAACATTTATTATGCTTGGCAATAAGTTCTACAGATATCTCATCATCCATTATGTCCATTGGCGCCATATTCCTATCCACCCGATATCGTAGTCTGACTTCATCTATTGTGCATTCCAACATTAGGTGCTCAACAATCTTACGCTTTAGTGTTGTGTATGTAATACCAAAGGGAACAATCAATCCAGCCACTTGATTTCCGGAACTAAATGTATTTATTACACAGACTGTAATAAATACATTTCATTACATCATAATATTTGGCAAACATAAAAAAATCTTACACAACATTAAACAAATATGGAATGCGGGCAATTTCACAGCAACATTACAAAGTGGTTGAATCTATTATAACATGAAACATTACGTTATAAACTTTTATCACATGCATTGTAATATTCATTTGGAACGAAGATACACATGTACTGTTTCCTTACCACGAATACTAAATGAAACGTAATTATTACAAATAATGTAACAATACATTATCAATGTTATATAGGCCATAATAACATACAACACAGTAGTTCTCACCCATTTTATGTGATCTTTTTTGCGAATGTGCGTGAAGTAAATCTGGTGCAATTTTCGTTCTGTCCAATCCCATAGAAATCACAGTTCGTTACAATATTACATCTATCTAACAATACAACATATTACACAACATTATGAAGTCGGAGCTGTGTAATATGTCTCCGTACTTACAATCTAGTAGCCTGAGATTATATACAGTATAGGAGTTGGATAAAATACAGGAGTTGGAGAATTACAGTCGAAGATGAAACTACATAGCAAAGTCAAATGAAATGATTTAATTACTGAAAATATTGCTGGAGACAAATTGATGACAACGGAATTGGTCGGAATTGATGATGCCAATACTGTGGGAATGGCTGAAAATATGTAGACCAGATCAACAGTGGCCGGAATTGATGATGTCACTACTGTGGAAGCCGTGCAGGAAAAACTGGAGAAGAAAGTCACTGGTGCTATTATGGGAGAAGATAGAATTTGCTTATTTTAATTTTCCTAAATTATAGGCAACGTGATCCTAACTAAAAGATTATCATATTCCAATTATCTATTAATACATTATCTTTTACCAATTTTGGTATTTTTATAAACTTCAAATGAAATCGTGTAATATTACGAATAATATGAAATTTCGGTATTTTTCAATTACGACACATTACAACCAGGTACTCGCGTAATTTTCCCTAATATATATAATCATTAAAATATTTTTGATTACTCAATTTAATTAAGCAATTTTAATTACAATCTGATTTTTGAAATTATACAAGTTTCATCTCAATTCTGAAATTTGTATTATAATTACCTTATTTATGTATTTTTTCCATTTTTTAATGTGAAAATTACACCAAACCATGTTTTATAAGAATCAAATTCAAAAATAAGATTAAACTTATAAAACTTCAAAAATCAGGTCTCATTTCAAATTTTAATTAATTAAAAAATTTAAATAATATTATTCTATTAATTATTCGATTATATCCAAATTTTAAACCACAATACACAATTTCAAACCCTAATTATCTATATTCCATCCTACCACAGGCACAACCACGGTTCAAAACCTTCACCACAACCCCAAGGCGCAACCAACTTGCTCAGACTTAGGTGATTAACATATCCAGCGTAAGAAATGCCTCTCCGTGTAATGGTGTGAAGAGCTGCCGCTGATATTGCGCTTCGAGACCTCCGCCACCAGAGGCCGTGACGCAGGGGTTACTGTGGTGCTGGAAGTCGATCTTTCGAGGTCTGAAAGTTCGTGCTGCGACGACGCTTCTTTTTTGCAAAGGTTTGTTTGGTGGTGATGAATAGAGACTGCGTATGGAAGTTGATATCCACCATTTTAAGGGACGTGATTGTTGTGTGTGAGCGGCGCTGCGATGGGATAGATCGATTTTGTGTGTGGTTTGTGACCGATGTTGATTGAGGTTTGGCTGATGATGGTGGGGAGGTTTCTGGAGCATTTGTAAATGGTTGTTGGTTTGAGCGGTGGACTGTCGAGGTGGGTGTTGACAGCGGTGGTGGTGAGGGGTTGGGTGTTGTCGGTGGTGAAGTGAGGGTTTGTGCAATGTTACGTGCTGGTGGCGGTTGCGACGGCGGTTGCGTTGAGGCAGCGGGGACGGAAGGTGGTGGTGTCCGGTCGGTAGAAGGTGGTGGTGTCTGTTGTTTTGTGGTTTTACATTAGCGTTTTTTTTCCTTTTTGTTGAGGCATTGATCGTGACAACGTTGAGATAGTGATGTTTGTGAGGTATCGGAGGAGGTGGTCGTGCCGTGGTGTGAAGCATTGATGGTGGTTGGTGGTGACTTTGTGTTGCAGTGTGGACCATGTGGTGGTGAATTCCGACTGCGTTTTTTTTTAGGTTAAGATTGAGGTTGAGGGTTGTGGCTACGACGGTGTGGTGAAGGCGGCGGTGGTCATGGCTGTGGTGGTCGGAAGGTTGTGATTGTGACCAGAAATAAAATTGTGGCCTTAATATGTCGTGGTGATGCGTGTGTTGTTTTGGTGGTAGGGTGATTTGTTGGTGGTGGCAGTCATGGTGTTGATAGTTGGAGGAGGTGGCGGTGCTATAATTTTTTTTACCTGTGACCTTAAAATTATTTACTTGTGACCTTAAAAATGTTTAACCGGTGGTTGTGACCTGCTATTTTAAATAATTGTGACCTAATGATGATTTGTGACTCTAAATAATTTGTGAACAAAAAGATTTTATCTTGTGACTTGAAATTACGGCAGTCATGGTGTTGATCGTTGGAAGAGGTGGCGGTGCTATAATTTTTTAACCTATGGCCTTAAAATTATTATTACTCTTGACCTTAAAATGTTTAACCGGAGGTTGTGACAAAAATTATTGTGGTTTTGATCTGATATTCTAAATAATTGTGATCTAATCGTGATTTGTGACTCTAAATAATTTGTGACCGAAAAGATTTTATCATGTGATTTGAAATTATATCATGTTGTGACCTTAATATTTTTTAATTAATAAATATTTTCAGCTATTTAATTTAATTAGTTATCTTAATCACAACCTGATTTTTGAAACTATGGAAGTTTGATCTTAGTTTTGAAATTTGTATTTTCAAATACCTTATTTATGTATTTTTTCCTTTTTTAATCCAACATTCCTTCTTGGCCCAAAGTTTAAGTACAATATTGGCTCAATTATATCCAAATTTTGTTTAGAATCCAGAAATGTATGGTTGAGGAAAAACCCCACTTAACCCTACAATCAGCACTCTAAAACTCTCATTCACACACGGCTGAGAAACTTCACAGGGATTCAAAGTTCTGCGAATAAAAATCCATCGATTCTTGAATTATTCATTTCCATTATCCTATCGCATCAACTAACTCACGTTAAACACTGCATATTAATGCTTCTTCCATCCGAAGTTCTTGTAAGATTGAGTATTGATTCAGTGGCAATCTCAACGGGTAAACTCTCTTCAAACAATTTTCAGATTTCCATTTACATTCTACAATCTTGTGTTCTCTTTTCAACCGAATGGAAAATAGAAAGAAAAATGTATAAGAAAAACCAGCATGTTATAAATTTTCCCATCACCCATCGGTAAGGGACAAACCCGAATACTTGAACACTGGACCTTTCCCTTCTAAACTTAGGAGAGACTCAATAGGATGTAAATTCATATTCACTCCAATTCCACATGAACTGCTCGACCCAAGAAATTAGAAGAGAGAATGGAAATTTGAATTTTCAGTCCTACTTTATCTCTCGGTTCAAACCCAACAATTTAACCACTAATAGGCATACCCTTCCTTCCATGTAATACTCTAAAACTCGAAACCCATGTATTAGAAGCAACGAGTTGGCGGAAACAACCTCGTTACCATCGATTTTTATTCCCAAAATAAATCACTGTCTGATCTTTATTTGTCTCCCTCTCGCCTAAACCTCTACCGCCTGACATCTGTTGAGAAATCTCCTTTCTCAAATGAAATATGTGCTATAACGAAGTTAACACAAAACTGGAAACAAAGAATCAAGAAGAAATCAAAATTGCAAAAATGACTTGAATCACATAAAATGCTGTCCTAAAAGCGAAATTTGCGCCCTCTCGATTTGAGAATGCTAAAGGGCCTTCAAGCAAATTGCTTTAGCGGATTTCAAGCCTCAAACCAAGTATCAAATAGCACAATTGATAAACTTGGAGAATAGGAACAAGAAGAGCAAATTTGAAGATTCTAAGTATAAAATTCAAGACTTTTGGATGATAATCACTATTGAAAGTATATTGATCAAAAATGTTTTTTATAATCATGATTTCTATACCTATTTATAGAATTCTATCATCCCAAATCGTTGTTCATTAAACTCTTCACGAAAGAGTGCCAAAAATAGTTGAAAAGGTGCATGAGAATTTCTGAAAAATTCTCCAACGGTCAAATTTTTAGACCACGCGATCGCGCGATAGGAGGCTCACGTGATCGCGCGATGCCTCAAAAATTTCTGCAGTGACTAAAATCACTTAACCACGCGATCGCCGGACCAACAACCACGCGATCGCGTGGTTCTTCATTTTGGACGGACCTTTAGGTCCGGTCCGGACCATTTGGTCCGTCCAGTTGTATTTGGTCAGGTTTTTGCACTTTTTGGACCGGTTCCTTATATTTTGGACCGGTTCTCGCACTTTTTCAACTTTATTTATATATTTGAACAATATTTTCATAAAAATCCCCCACTTGTTCAAATATATGAACTCAACTTAGAATCATAAACGATGTCACGCATAAAACAAGGTATCTTTCGATTTTAACCTTATATTAGTGCTAATATTGCAAAGTAATATCGAGATCCCAGGTAGCCTTGGCTTTGAACGAGTTATCCCTTATGACATTACCGGCGATATCGCACACGTGAACATTCTTGCTCAATACGTTCCACACAATTTACTTTGACGCGTTAATGGCCTTGCGCCCATCCGAATTCATGAACTTTTCAGAAAGCAACTCCAAAACTTTCCTTGAAGCGGCACCACTTCTAAGTTCATATAGGAGAAATTCTTACAGTGTCTTGGTAACTTTTAAAAACACTTGTACTAAGTACTGAATTTCTTTAAGATTTGTTCAACCCTCCAAACAGTTACCCCAGCACTTGTATCCTTAGGATAGGGCCTTAAAATAATTTTCTAAGTGTTGCAACAATTCACTTATCGAATGACTTGTTGTTACCCTTTGAACCCGTGAATTACTCATTTCGTAATGACAAGTAGGGTTGCCGTCATTGGTGAATTTATAATAGGAGTTTTAGCCCCATCCTACTCGATGTTTGTCTTACCAACTCTTTGGTAAGTGGTTTTGTGAATGGATCAGCCAAATTTTCACTTGACCTCACATAGGTAAGTGATATTACTCCATTCTTTATTAATTTTCTTATATAATCATGTCTAAGACTCATATGTCTTGACTTTCCGTTATAGACTTCATTATAAGCCCTTGCTAGAGTGGCTTGACTATCGCATAGTATAGATATTGAAAATTCATTCTTCGTATCTAGTGGAATTTCATAAAGAAGATCCTTAAGCCATTCTGCTTCCTTTCCAGTTTCGGCTAATGCAACAAACTCGGATTTCATAGTGGAATGTGTTATAATTGTTTGTTTCTTTGATCTCCAAGAAACAGCACCACCTCCAAGTGTAAACAACCATCCCGAGGTTGATTTATTTTCTCCAGCATTTGATATCCAACTTGCGTCGGTATATCCTTCTAATATTGCTGGAAACTTGGAATATTGAAGTCCAAGGTTTTTAGTTCTCTTTAGATAACTAAGAACTCTTCCAATCGCTTTCCAATGCTCAACACTTGGATTGCTAGTAAACCTACTAAGTTTACTCACGGCAAATGCAATATCCGGTTTCGTGCATTGAACTGCATACATTAGACTTCCAATTGCACTCGCATATTCGAGTTGTCCAATAGCCCTTTCAACATTCTTTACAAGTTTAATACTTGAATCAAATGGAGTATTTGCCTCTTTAATGTTCAAATGTTTGAACTTTTCAATCACATTCTCTATATAATGTGATTGGGTTAATGCATACCCCAACTCATTCTTGATCACTTTTATACCCAATATGGTATCCACTTGACCAAGATCTTTCATATTGAATGTTGACGATAGAAATCTCTTCGTTTCTTTTATGCCATTCATGTGATTACTTATAATCAACATGTCATCCACATACAAACACACAAATGTAACAAGTTTATCACAACTTTTAATATATAAATATTTATCTACCACATTATGTGAAAAACCAAAAGATATAATTGCATTATCAAATTTCTCATGCCATTTTTTAGGAGCTTGTTTTAAACCATATAGTGATTTAATAAGTTTACAAACTTTATTATCATTACCCGGAAGAACAAAACATTCCGGTTGTTCCATGTAAACTTCTTCATCTAGTTCTCCATTTAAAAATGCAGTCTTCACATCCATTTGATGTACATGTAAATCAAATATAGACGATAGTGCAAATAGTATTCTAATAGTAGTGATCCTAGCCACCGGTGCATAAGTGTCAAAATAATCAATTCCTTCCTTTTGTCGAAAACCTTTAGCAACTAATCTTGCTTTATAGGTTTGGATCGAACCATCGGTATTGTATTTTCTTCGGAATACCCACTTGCAACCAATGGCTTTTGATCCAGCCGGTAAATAAACAATCTTCCAAGTATTGTTGGACGTTATAGAATCCATTTGATCATTGATAGCATCCTTCCAAAATGTGATATCTCTAGAAGTCATTGCTTCTTTATAGGTTTTAGGATCACTATCAATTTGAAGAACATATGGAATTGTTCTTACTATATCTTCCTTACTTGCTTCAACCAAGTAAAAGGAGATCCTTTGAGAATCAATCTCATCATGTCCTAATACCTTCTCTTTACGAGATCTCTTACTTCTTCGCGGTTCACTAGTCTCAATTACATCTTGGGTAGATGTTTCTAGTGATTTAGAAGCAGGAAATTCATTTTGAATTTCTATTGAATTTTGAGGAATATCATCAACGCTTAATGAATTCTCAAAAAATTCCATATCTCGTGATTCTATAATCACATTGGATATTAGATCAAGTAGCCTATATGCTTTACTATTTATAGCATATCCAACAAAGGCACTCTTGGTCCCTCTTGGTCCTAGTTTCGTCCTACTAGGATTGGTGTTTTTATAATAAGCCAAACACCCCCACACTATAAAATACCCAATGTTAGGCGTCTGACCTTTCCACAACTCATAAGGTGAAACTTTAAGTTTCTTAGAAGGAATTCTATTATGTATATGACACGCGGTAAGTAATGCCTCACCCCATAAGTAATTAGGCAATTTAGACCTTGTTAGCATAGCATTTATTATCTCAACTAAGGTTCTATTTTTCCTTTCCGCTAGGCCATTTTGTTCCGGTGTTCTAGGTGCACTACATTGGTGTAAAATACCATGTTCTTCACAAAAGATATCAAATTCTTTAGAAAAGTATTCACCGCCTCTATTACTTCTAAGAATTTTAATACTTTTATCCTTTTGATTTTCTACTTCATTTTTATATGCTTTAAACATATGAAAAGCCCCATTTTTATGTTTCATTAGATAAACATAACAAAATCTAGAATAATCATCAATGAAAGTGATAAAATATTTATTACCACCCCTAGTTAACATGCCATTAAGTTCACAAATGTCGGTATGAACTAAGTCAAGAATATTAGATGATCTTCCTACACTTTGAAAATGTTTTTTAATCATTTTGGACTTGGTGCAAATTTCACATTTTTCATACTTTGTAAAATCACAAGATAGCATGCTATTTCTAATCATTCTATGCAAAGTAGAATATCCAACATGTCTTAATCTATCATGCCATAAATCTAAAGAACACACAAAGTAAGAAGAATTTATTTTATTAATTGCATTGTCAATAGTACACAATTTGACCATTCCATTAGTGGAATAGCCTTTACCAACAAAGAAATCATTTCGGGACAATACAAGTTTTCCCGACTCAAAAATACATTTCACGCCCGGTTTTCCTAACAAATCACCACTTACAAGGTTTCTATTCATATCCGGCACATGTAAGACATTTGTAAGAGTTACAACATTTCCGGATGTGAATTGAAGATCAACATTCCCTTTGCTTATGACTTTCGAACAATGTTCATTCCCCATTTGAATTTGTTGACCATCATCAATCTCTTGATAGGTCTTGTATAGGGACCTGTCATAGCAAACATGAACGGTGGCGCATGTATCATACCACCATCTCGAAATTTTTCCTTTGACAGAATTCACTTCGCTTATAGTAGCAATAATTTCATTCTTGTTAATGGAATTAACCCTGCCTCCAAAATTGCCTTGTTTTTTATGTCGGCAATCTTTCGCAAAGTGGCCGAATTTTCCACATACAAAGCATTCTCCCTTGGGCTTCTTTTTGAATTTGTTGTTGTTGTTGTTGCTAGTAAACTTTCTCTTGTTTACTTTGGTCACTTTGTTGTTCTCCAAGGCATTGGCTTTAGAAGTACCAACATGGGAATGTTCAATCCCATCTCTTGCCCTTGACTCTTCCTCAATTCGGAGATGTTTTTGAATTTGCTCCATTGAAAAGTCTTCGGAGTTGTGAAGAATTTTCTTCATATATCCTCTCCAAGTAGAAGGCAATTTTGCAATAATTGCTCCTACTTGAAATGATTCCGGAAGTTCTATCTTCACCGCTTTTAATTTATTAACAATCACTTGCAATTCATGAACTTGGGGTAATAGGGGAACATTTTCCAAAAATTTAAAATCAAAGTACCTTGTTATAAGGAATTTTGTAGTTCCTTCCTCTTCGGCTTTGTACTTGTTTTCAAGTGCATTCCAAATCTCTTTTTCAGATTTAGTGTTGGTGTACAAGTCGTAGAGACGATCCGAAAGTGCATTCAAGATATGGCCACGACAAATAAGTTCGTCTTCTTCTCGCTTCTTTCGATCAATCCTTGCTTGTTCGGTATCTTTATCGAACGGTTCGGGCAAGTCTTCCAAATTGGGATCAAGGATGTAGAAGATTTTCAGCGCCGTTAATAGGAACTTAATTTTGTCTTGCCAACTTGTGAAGTTGGTACCATCAAAACGATCCAGGCGAACTAAAGCTTGATTCATCAACTTGATTGTAGCCATGGTTGTGTCTCCTTCGGTTGCCATCGCAGAAATTACGCTTTTAGATTGTTGAGAAATTTCCTTTCTCAAATGAAATATGTGCTATAACGAAGTTAACACAAAACTGGAAACAAAGAATCAAGAAGAAATCAAAATTGAAAAAATGACTTGAATCGCATAGAATGCTGTCCTAAAAGCGAAATTTGTGCCCTCTCGATTTGAGAATGCTAAAGGGTCTTCAAGTACATTTCTTTAGCGGATTTCAAGCCTCAAACCAAGTATCAAATAGCACAATTGATAAACTTGGAGAATAGGAACAAGAAGAGCAAATTTGAAGATTCTAAGTATAAAATTCAAGACTTTTGGATGATAATCACTATTGAAAGTATATTGATCAAAAATGTTTTTTATAATCATGAATTCTATACCTATTTATAGAATTCTATCATCCCAAATCTTTGTTCATGCAACTCTTCACGAAAGAGTGCCAAAAATAGTTGAAAAGGTGCATGAGAATTTCTGAAAAAATTCTCCAACGGTCAAATTTTTAGACCACGCGATCGCACGATGCCTCAAAAATTTCTGCAGTGACTAAAATCACTTAACCACGCGATCTCCCGACCAACAACCACGCGATCGCGTGGTTCTTCATTTTGGCCGGACCTTTAGGTCCGGTCCGGACCATTTGGTCCGTCAGTTGTATTTGGTCCGGTTTTTGCACTTTTTGGACCGGTTCCTTATATTTTGGACCGGTTCTCGCACTTTTTCAACTTTATTTATATATTTGAACAACATTTTCATAAAAACATCCATGGCCGTCCGCCTCTCTCCGATGCCATAAATTTTGACTGGAAACTGTTGAAAATCATTGAAACAGAAGACCCAAAAATCTGAAATTAAGCCCATCACGTTTTCTTCTCTGAAAACTTCTAACATAATCCTTTTTTTTTTTGAAAAGCTAACATAATGCTTTGGGAACGGGGGCTTTCAAATTTTGGTGAAATTTGATCTAAGTTAGCCCCTATTTTATTTTAACTCCTTTATCATCCCTAAAATTTTAGTATACTACCAATCGAATTTAAAATACTTTCTAATTTCATCAACTTGGTTCCAAAACTTTCTGATTTTTGTAATTAGACCCTTCAAATTTAAAGATTTATTAAATTAGTCATTTCTTTATTTTTTAAGAAATTCTATCGAGTCACTAAAAGTTTTAAAGTGAAATTTTGGACTTAGTATTCTAAATATTAAATTGTTCTTTCTAGATGAGGTCGCGGGAAAAGTTTAAAGCACGGTAACTTCACATTCGTTCAATTTCAAGAAAATTTTTTAAGACTTTGCGGTGAAATTTGCTTTAAAACAATTGTGGTTATTTGTGCATGTTATTTTTTGATGTGTGATTTTAATTGTGATATAATGCTTTCAACATATTATAAGGTTGCTAGGGACCGTAAATAGGTCTGGGGATCAAAATTGGATCCTTGAGATTGTCCCACAGTGCACAATTTTATTTAGTGCTAATAATATGTTGTCAGGGGCCGTAAATAGGTTCGAGATCGAAATTGGGTCCTTGGGATGTCTCACAATACATTTTTAAAAGGAAATTTTGTATTGGTATTATATTCATAATTTGATTTCATGTTTGGATTTAACTTAGACTGATTGTTGTGTCTCCACTGAATATAATTTATCATGCTCACCCCACTATTTCCACCATTTCAAGTTAAGGAGCTTGACAAGGCAAGGAAATGAGCGGGGTAATCTTGATTAAATGATAGACCATTTACTTTATAAATTTTTGAAATAAATATTTTAATAGTTTGTTTCCATTTGTCAATTAAATTTTCGAATCTTAGCATTTTTCAAAATTTGACATTTTGCTTATTATGTTTGGTATTGATATTAGGATGTGAGTATAACTATTTCAAATGACATTTCTGCATTTTGTTTCAAGTTCGATGTTATGTTATTAAAAAAAATAAAATTTATTTACGCATTTTGACGTTTGTCGAATATACTTATTTTAAGGAGAATTTGACTTTAGTAGTGTTCCGATTTATTAGAATTTGGGGCGTCACACAATGAATCTGTGAAAAATCTACTACCCAAAACATCTTCGAAACTTGAAACTTGATGTCGATGCAGCAATTTTTAATGATCAAATGAAGGTTGGGATTGGGATGATCATCAGGGACGAATACGAATTCTTTGTGGCAGCAAAAGCTTTGCAAATTTCAGGAGAATTTGATCCATCTGTGGCTGAGGCATTAGGGGTCAGAGAAGCTTTGAGTTGGATAAAGAACAAATTCCCTGGAGTTTCAAGTAGGGGTGGACATGGTTCGATTTGGTTCTGATTTCATTGAAACCAAACCGAACCATGAACCGATGATTTTTTTACCAATGGAACCAATAGATTTTTATAAATATATGGAACCAAACCACTCGGTTCTGGTTTGGTTTGGTTTGGTTCTTAGTACATTACTTGAATTTTAAAATATAAAAGCAGATTATCATCACATACCATATCCACGACCATAAGTTAGTACATAGTAAT
Organism: Ligustrum vulgare; assembly: GCA_963555705.1. Lineage (NCBI taxonomy): Eukaryota > Viridiplantae > Streptophyta > Magnoliopsida > Lamiales > Oleaceae > Ligustrum > Ligustrum vulgare. The sequence continues at coordinate 41,382,499 of OY743188.1, read as the reverse complement.
GATTAACGAAATTCATTTACCAAAGTCTAAACTAATACTCAAATATCAAGTTACATATCCATATAAAATATTGTCTAGTAACAATGATTTAAAAATGTAGACGAATAAGTCATTGATAGAGATTAATTATATCAAGCTACATGAATACGTTTTCATGCTTATCCAGAAACTATTACCATAAAACAAACAAAATTAATGCATGAAACACAAGATGATGCCTATAATCTCATAATACCTCTTTGAACTACAAGCATAATATTTTAGGATGAGTTAACAAATGTCAAGATTTTATCAAAAAGGTGATGGATATGTAATGCATGAAATCTTCCACCAAGTAAAAGGAGATGTGAGAGCCACATTGAAATATTTTCAGTTACAAAGTAAGCAAAACCTCTTGCAAGCTACATACCAAAAATGGAAAAGGAAAAATAAGAGAGGATTAAAGAAAAATAAATTTAGATTTCTGACGGCATAAACAAGCTAAGACCTAGATTACCAAAAGATTAGATAAAGTTAATTTTTTAACTTTTAAGACTAAGGGCTTGGACTTCGATTCTTGGTTCGGTTCTCGGTTCTAGAACAAGAACCGGAACCGGAACCAAAACAATTTGGTTCTCCATACTAAGAACTAAACCATTAATTTTTTTTGTAAAATCGAACCGAACCGCTCGGTTTGGTTTGGTTTGGTTCGGTCCAATCATTTTGTCCACTCCTAGTTTCAAGCATTGAGTTAGATGCTTTGATGGTCGCTAGAGCACTTCGAAATGGGATCATAGATAATTCTTAATTTGACATGATTATTGATGACTGTCACTCATTAGCTCGTGAACTATAAGGACTTGATTTCAACTGGGTTAGAAGATCCGCGAATTGCGTTGCTCATGCACTTGCAAAGGCAGCGAATTCCTTTTCAGATCCTAGTGAATGGCTTTACTTTCCCCTTCTATTTATCTAACAATGGCTATGTGTGCAATGGAGATGAAATCTAGCAAGTGATAACTAGTTCATAAAATTCATATTTTTATGTTATCCAATTATTCATGATAAAGCACAATTTGATCCAAACTACATCCTGGTCAATAAACATGTCAACAAAATTTTCAATTTTTTTTGATTCCCAATAAAATCGAATGAACACATGGACTGAGTAGAATGAATATGGAAGCAATTTTGCATGAATGAGATTTTTCACCCTCAAACTAGAAAGAAACATTGTCCTCAATGTTTATCAAAAAGATTCAACAGTGTAAACAAGACAAAGGAGAGAGAACAAGAACTTCCCGGGTGCAATGAAGATGTTTTGTTGCCTTGACATTTCCATTTGAAATGCATTTGGATGAATTTTGACCCCTTCTTGCTTTTCCGGACTTAGTTGGAGGTGTTTAGATTGGTGTTTACCTTGCAAACAAAAGATAAATGACATTAGAGATAAAAAAAATACCAATAAGAAACAAAGGTAATTCAATATCACATCCTCAAACTAAAGTTAAAGCAAATCCCTGAAAAACACAAATTTTCCTGAGCCATCTTTTGATATTTAAATTTCACAGCATGGTCTACAACATATTAGAAATTCAAGTCATTTAGAGTTCAATAGGATCATGGAACAATGTGGGGAAGTAGGTAACGTGAGTTGTTTTACAGGTGCAATGACCTGCAGTGGCCTTGCAATGGGGCTGCCATGATGCACAGGTGGTTTTCATGATTTTTATGTGACGTAGTGAACTAACTCATGAAATAAACACATACAATCAATGATAAACATGTCATGAAGATAAATGCTCAGAAGATTATGTCAAATGTTAACAAAAATTTCTTTGTGGCATTCCATCAACACTTAGTGTGCATTGTCAAAATCCAAGAATATGCATAGAATTGAAAACTTGGTTTGACCCAAAATTTTCATCTAATAATTCACCATCCACATATTCCAAATGCTAACCTAAGCCCATACTCCAATTCTCTTTAATTCAAAAATCACAAAATTATAGAGAGGTTCACAATTTGGCACAAACTTTGAAAGAGAAGAGGAATTCATACCTTTGATTTGATTTTGAAGTGAAGTGAACAATGAATTTGATGCAACAACATGTTGATGATATACACAAATGATAAGAGTGTTGTAAAAATACCGAAGTATTAGAGAGAACAAGACTACCAAAATATTAGAGAGAATATAGAGATAGAGAGAATTTATGTATTCCAATTGTGTGTTAAATGAAGGAGTGAAGTACCCTATTTATAGGGTAGATAATGGTACAATTGTAATAATATAAACTTTACAAGGACATAATGGGTCATTCACACCCAAGATATTTATAACACTCCCCCTTGAATGACCTAATATTCAATGCCTGCCTCGTTAAAAACCTTGCTTAAGAAAATCCAGTGGGATAAAACTTAAGCTAAGGAAAAGAGTACAGTCATTGTGGAGTATAAAAATAAATGCTGCCTCATTAAAAACTTGCTAGGAAAACCCAGTGGGATAAAACCTAGAAGAAGGAAAAAGAGTACATCTACTCTCCCTGATATTAGTCATCGTAAATCGCTGAGCTGACGCATTCCTATCTCATGTATCAATTTTTTGAGTGTAGATGTCAGTAATGCTTTAGTGAATAAGTCTGTCACATTATCACTTGATCGAATTTGTTGAACATCGATATCACCTGCTTTCTGAAGCTCACGTGTATAGAAGAATTTTGGAGAAATGTGCTTTGTTCTATCTCCTTTGATATAGCCTCCTTTAAGTTGTGCAATACAAGCTGCATTATCTTCATACAATATCATTGGACTATCTTTTGTCGAAACTAATCCACATGATGATTGGATATGATGAGTCATGTTTCTCAACCATATACATTCTCGACTTGTTTTATGGATTGCAATAATTTCTGAATGATTTGAAGATGTTGCTGTCAATGTTTACTTCAGGGATCTCCATGATATAGCCGTCCCACCACGTGTAAACACATATCCTGTTTGAGATTTTGCTTGATGTAGATCAGAGAGATAACCTTCATCTGCATATCCCACTAAAGAAGATCCTAAATTGTGAGAATAAAATAGTCCCATATCAAAAGTACCTTTTAGGTAACGAAGAATGTGTTTAACACCATTCCAATGTCTTTGAGTTGGTGCAGAACTATATCTTGCGAGTAGATTTACAGAAAAAGCTATATCAGGTCTAGTGCAATTTGCAAGATATGATAATGCTCCAATTGCACTTAGATATGGTACTTCTGGACCAAGAACATTTTCTCCATCTTCAAGTGGGCGAAATGGATCATTTTTTGGATCAAGTGACCGAACGACCATTGGGGATGTCAATGGATGTGCTGTATCCATATAAAATCGCTTCAAAACCTTTTCTATATATGAAGATTGATGAACAAATAGTCCTTTTGAAATATGTTCAATTTGCAACCCAAGGCAAAATTTGGTTTTTCCCAAATCTTTCATCTCAAATTCATTTTTCAAGTAATCAGCAGTTTTGTTGAGCTGTTCTGGAGTTCCAATAAGATTTAAATCATCAACATAAACTGTCACTATTGCAAATCCAATATTTGTTTTCTTTATGAAAACACATGGGCATATATCATCATTTTTGTAACCCTCATTCAACAAGTATTCGCTGAGGCGATTATACCACATACGTCCAGATTGTTTTAATCCATATAATGATCTTTGCAATTTGATTGAAAACATACTTTTCGGGTATGTATCATTTATTTCTGGCACTTTAAGTCCTTCAGGGACTTTCATGTATATTTCATTATCAAGTGAGCCATATAAATAGGCAGTTACTACATCCATAAGGACCATATCGAGCCTTTCTGACACAGCCAAACTAATTAAAAATCTGAATGTGATGGCGTCCATGACGGGAGAATATGTTTCCTCATAATCAATTCCAAGTCTTTGTGAGAAACCTTGAGCTACAAGCCGGGCTTTGTACCTTGTAACTTCATTATTTTCATTTCTTTTCCTTACAAAGACCCATTTGGATCCTACATGGATTACATTTTCAGGTGTTCGAACTACTGGTCTGAACACCTTTCATTTTTCTAAGGAATTCAATTCCGCCTGCATAGCTTCCTTCCATTTTGGCCAATCCTCTCTCTGTTGGCATTCTTTAACAGACAGTGGGCTCAAGATCATTATTTTGAATTATTTCAAGAGTCATTTGGAAGGCAAAAATATCATCTATAACAACATTCTCCCTTTCCCATAATTTATGAGATAACAAATAATTTATTGAAATCTCATTATTCTCGGACATCTGTGATTCTGCAGGAAACACGTCATCACTATTAGATTGTTTCATTGAAATCTGTGGTTCTGCGGGAACCATGTCACTACTATTAGATTATCAATCTTTTCTATTATTACTCGTCTAGGAGTCTTTGGTTGGTTTAATTTCCTCTTACGAGGTATGATGTCTTTTGAACCAACTGGTCGACCACGCTTCTGGCGTTTTTGAGGTTCACTTGCTATAGCAGTTTGTCCTACAGGGACATCAATCTTTTCCGGAGTGTTTTCTACTGGTATATATGACTTTGTCACTTTTCTTGTGTCAACAAATTCATCAGGTAATTGATTTGCAATTCTTTGCAAATGAATAATTTTCTCAACCTCTTGTTCACATTGATTACTTCGGGGATCAAAGTGAGATAGAGTTGTTTCATTCCAAGAAATTTTATCTTGATTTTCAGGATGCAACTTTACTCCTCCTAAAGCTGGAAAGTTCATTTCATCAAAATGACAATCTGCAAAACGTGCAGTAAACAAATCACCCGTTAAGGGTTTAAGGTACCTAATGATGGAAGGTGAATCAAAACCAACATAAATCCCAAGTCTATGTTGGGGACCCATTTTGGTACTTTGTGGGGGAGAGATTGGTACATGGACAGCACAACCAAAAACCCTTAGGTGAGAAATATTAGGTTCATGACCAGATGCAAGTTGCAGAGGTGAGTATTGATAATAAGCAGTTGGTCTTATGCGAATCAATGATACAGCATGTAATATGACATGACCCCAAATAGAAGCTGGGAGTTTTGTTTTCATGAGTAGTGGTCTAGAAATTAATTGTAGACGTTTAATAAATGACTCCGCTAACCCATTTTGTGTCTGGACATGAGCAGCTGAATGTTTTATTGCAATCCCAATGGACATGCAATACTCATTGAATCTTTGTGATCTAAACTCACCAGCGTTATCAAGACGAATTGTCTTGATTGAGTAATCAGGAAATTGAGCTCGTAATTTTATTATTTGAGCAAGTAGCCTAGAAAATGCTACATTTCTTGTGGACAGTAAACAGACATGCGACCATCTAGTAAAAGAATCAACTAGTACTATAAAATAACGAAATGGTCCACATGGTGGGTGTATCGGCCCACATATATCTCCATGAATCCTTTCTAAGAAAGTTGGAGATTCAACATTGACCTTTGTAGTGGAAGGTCTAATGACCAATTTCCCTTGCGAGCAAGCAACACATGAATAATCATTAGGTGAAAGAATCTTCTGGTTCTTTAAAGGATGTCCATGTGAGTTGCTAATTATTCGACGCATCATTATCGCTCCTGGATGTCCAAGTATATCATGCCAAAGTATAAAACTTTTTAAGTCCACGAACTTCGGGTTCGTGACGTTGTTTGATTCGACTTCTTTTATGGATGTATAATACATTCCAGAAGGAAGTGCCGGAAGTTTTTCTTTTATCTGCTTCTGGCCAGATACAAAAGAAGTAATGCAAAGATATTCAATGTTGTTTTCTTGCATCGTTTCAATGTGATATCCATTGCAGCGGATATCCTTAAAACTGAGCAAATTTCTTCTGGATTTGCTTGAGTATAGTGCATCGTTAATACATAGTTGTATATTATTTGATAAAATAATATAGGCTTTACCGGAGCCTTCAACAATCTTCGATGTGCCGCATATTGTATTAACATTATTTTTCGCTAATGTTAAGTTCAAAAAATACTTTTTCTTCCGGAGAATAGTATGTGTTGTTGCACTATCAACAAGACATGTATCTTGGAAATTCATCTAAAATATAATCAAATAGATATTTTAGAAAAGTGAATTTATGATAAAAAGAAGTTAAACATAATTTAACATCAAACGGACAATACATATTAAGATTTCAAAATAACATCGTGACTTTCTGATAGAGCAAACTAATATATATTTTCCATATCACCGGTATAAAAATCAGAGACATCTAAGTGTGTCCTATTAACTGGATAATCAGCTAAATTTGTCTCTATTTTTTCTTATCCTTTAATAGACTGTTGGTAAAGGTCCACAAGGTGTTTTTCCGTACGACAGGTACGTGACCAATGCCCTTTCATGCCACATCGGAAGCAACTTTCTTCGTGTTTTCGTTTGATTATGTTATTCTCATTTGCCTTGTGCTTTTTGACCATATGGCCATGTTGTTGATGATTTTGTCCAAAATTTCTTCCACGTCCTTGTTCACGCCTACGTTTGTGCCTAAGGCCACGGCCACGTTTGTATCCGTGTCTATTTCTTGATATAGCATTTGCTTCAGGAAATGCAGTACCAGTTGCTTCAGGAAATGGTACAGAACCGGTTGGACGTAATCCGTGATTCTTCATCAACAACTCATTATTTTGTTCGGCTACCAAAAGGCAAGATATGAGTTCTGAGTACCTTTGAAAACCACGCTCACGATATTGCTGCTGCAGGAGCACATTTGAGGCGTGAAAGGTGGAGAATGTTTTTTCTAGCATGTCTGCTTCAGTGATTTTTTCTCCACATAAATTCAATTTTGAACATATTCTGAATAGTTCAGAATTGTACTCACTCACATTTTTAAAATCTTGTAAACGAAGATGCATCCATTCATAACGGGCTTTTGGGAGGACTACAGTCCTCTGATGGTCAAATCTGTCTTTTAAATCTTTCCTGAATTCTTGTGGATCCTTTACAGTAAGATATTCTATTTTCAATCCATTATGAAGATGGTGATGAAGGAAAATAAGTGCTTTTGTACGATCCTGCAGGGATTCGTTGTTTCCTTCTTTGACTGTTTCTCCAAGCCCTTTTGAAATAAGATGGATCTCGGCATCTAGGATCCATGATAGATAATTTTTCCCGGATAAATCTAGTGCAATGAACTCGAGTTTTGTGATGTTTGCCATTAGGATAACTATTCAATCAAATATGAGAAATAATTAATTCCTTGAAAAATCTCAGTAAAGAATTAATGACATGATTTCTATATCGAGTTTTTATTCTTCTGGAATATTAATTATAATTCTAAGTTGTTGTAGCAATGAAACAAAATTTTGAAATTGCTATGTGCAAATCTAAGTTGTGGTATCAATTAATCCAGATAATAATTATCAAGAATAAATTAACAAATGATTAATACGTATAATGAGAGTGACATTAACAAATTTTTTTTTTTCAGAAATTGCATTTCAAGAATTATGTGGTATGTATGTAACCATGTTTCATAAAGTGAGGTTTAATCATTACATTTTTTGAAATTGTGATTTTAATTTTCAAAAAGAAAAATAACTTTTGCTTTTGTAAGTACACTTTATTGGAATGATGAATTGATTATATTATAAATTTATCTTTTTAGAAAATACATAAAATGTGATTTCATTTAAACCATATATTTAAAGAAACCCAGTAGAACCAACGATAATAAAACTGGTAGAACCAATTATATAGGTGGTAGTATGATATACTTAAAAATTGTAAAATCAACCATGTAGGTGGTAGCATGATATAATTAAAAATGATAAAACCAACCATGTAGGTGGTAGCATAATATAATTAAAACTGATAAAATCAACCATGTAGGTGGTAAAACCAACCATGTAGGTGGTAGCATAATATAATTAAAACCGGTAAAACCAACCATATAGGTGGTAAAACCAACCATGTAGGTGGTAGCATAATATATAAAAGATATTTAAAATTATTACCTTCTTGATACAGATTGAACCTTTGTTAACTCAGTTGGCTAGAATCTCGTGCTGATAACGTGTTGTAAAAATACCAAAGTATTAGAGAGAACAAGACTACCAAAATATTAGAGAGAATATAGAGATAGAGAGAGAATTTATGTATTCCAATTGTGTGTTAAATGAAGGAGTGAAGTACCCTATTTATAGGGGTAGATAATGATACAATTGTAATAATATAAACTTTACAAGGGCATAATGAGTCATTCACACCCAAGATATTTATAACAAAGAGATATATTTAGAGTGATTTGGGGGAGAGAATGAAATTGAAAGAATGAAAAAAGACACTTAAGCTGCTGAGACTGCTCCCAGATTGACCAGATGATCGCGTGGTTTTAACACCAGTGATCGCGCAGTTAATTTATGTAGCAAACTAGATTAATTAATGCATTTGTGCGATCGCGCGAGCTTAAATCCGCTTGATCGTGCGGTTATCTCGGCAGTGAATGAAAATTTTTCCTTTTTGAGTTTCAACCTCATTTTTAACCCTCACTTCATGATGAGGATACCTTCTAGAGTCAGGAAAATGTCTCACCTGGTGGTTCTTTTCCAGCCACGCCCTTCGCACTTTTTCCCAGCCATGCCGATGTGTCAAAGATTTGTGCACTTGACCGACAGGTTTCAGGGTGGTTCGTTGAAGAAAGAACATTCACACGTCAGGGCGTTTAGATTCTCAGAGAGGTTTTAATTATGGATCAATTGTCTTGTTCAATGTCGGTGATCATGAGGTTCACAAATATCTGAAAATTGTTGAAAGACATGCTTCAAGATTGCTACCTAAGATGAAAATGGACGGTATGCTCTATGTTCTGGTCTCAGACTTGTGCATAACCTCTATTATGTGATTGCATTCATGCACTGATCATAGTTTAAAAAGGAGAAACTAAGTACTGGGGTGGTTTTTCTTTTCGATGCGAGGTGTAAGCCTCAAGGCGCTTTGTGGCGTAAGTCTCACCGCAAACTGACAATTTAGTAGAAAAGTTGTACGATAACACATAAACAGTCTATTTCAATAATAAATAGCAAAATATTGATGAACTTTCTTTCATACTATGGAGATAATAGTCATAGTTAACAAAATGATGATTTGATTACCCACAATTTTTATTCCTTATGTAATTAAAACCAACTTAAAACTAAAAAGTTCAAAAGTCTTCACTCAAAACATCACCATCATCACTAGTAGGATCATCCAAGGAATTGTCATCATATCTAATTCTCCCATCATCTTTCTCATCTTCACTCTCTATTTCTATCCACTCATCTTCCTCATCCACTAAAAGCGACTTTCCCTTCCCATTATCTGCAAATTATATTGAAACCATCCATTAATATTATTATTATTATTATTATATGAATAAAAATAATTTTCATTAAAATAAATTAAGGATACCTTTGGAGGCAAGGTTAATTCCATTGACAATGATGAAATTATTGCTACTATAAGCGAAATAAATTCTGTCAAAGGAAAAATTCCGGGATGGTGGTATGATACATGCGCCACCGTTCATATCTGCTATGAAAAATCTCTTTACAAGACATATCAAGAAATTGATTATGGTCAACAAATATGAATAAGGAATGAACATTGTTCAAAAGTCATAAACAAAGGGAATGTTGATCTTCAATTCACATCCGGAAAGGTTGTTACACTTACAAATGTCTTACATGTTCCGGATATAAATAGAAACCTTGTAAGTGGTGATTTGTTGGGAAAACCGGGCATTACGTATTTTTTTGAGTCGGGAAAACTTTTATTATCCCACAATGGTTTCTTTGTTGAAAAAAGTTATTCTACTAATGAAATGATCAAATTATATACTATTGACAATACTATAATTAAAATAAATTCTTCTTATTTTGTTGTACTTTAAATTTATGTCTTTTAGTTTTTCACGTAATATAGTAGATAAATGGTTAATATACCAAAAATGTGCTAAACATGTTACATTTGTATGTTTATATATGGACGACATGTTGATTATAAGTAATCACATGAACGGTATAAAAGAAATGAAGAGGTTTCTATCATCAACATTCAAAATGAAATATCTTTGTCAAGTAGATACCATATTGGGTATAAAAGTGATCAAGAATAATGATTTGGGTTTGCATTAATTCAATCACATTATATTGAGAATGTGATTGAAAAGTTCAAACACTTGAATATTAAATAGGCAAATACTCCGAGTTTTTGGCATTAACTGAAACAAGAAAAGAAGAAGAGTGACTTAAAGATCTTCTTTATGAAGTATCATTAGATACAAAGAACGAGACTTCAATATCTATACTATGCGACAATTAAGCTACTCTAGCAAGGACTTATAACGAAGTCTACAATGGAAAGTATAGGCATATGATTTTTAGACACGATTACATAAGAAAGTTAATAAAGGATGGAGGAATAATTTCACTTACTTATGTAAGATCAAGTGAAAATTTGGCTGATCGATTCACAAAACCTCTTACCAAAGAGTTGGTAACACAAACATCTTGTAGGATGAGGCTTAAACTCCTAATATAATATCCACCAATGACAGCAACCCTACATGTTATTACGAAATGAGTAATTTATGGGTTCAAAGGGTAACAACAAGTCATTCGATAAGTGAATTGTTACAGCACTTAGAAAACAATTTAAAAGCTTTATCCTAAGGATGCAAGTGTTCGATAACTGTTTAGAGGGTAGAACAAATCTTAAAGAAATTCAGTACTTAGTACAAGTGTCTTTAAATAAGTTACGAAAACACTGTAAGAATTTCTCCTTTATGAACTTAGAAGTGGTGCTACTTCAATGAAAGTTGGAGTTACTTTATAAAAAGTTTATGAACTCGGATGAGCGCAAGACCATTAATGCGCTAAAGTAAATTTGTGTGGAATATATTGAGCAATAATGTTTACGTGTGCAATATTATCGCTAGTAACATCACAAGGGAAAACTAGTTCAAAGTTAAGGCTTCCTGAAATCTCGATATTACTTTGCAATGTTAGCACTAATGTAAGATTTAAATTGAAAGATACCTTGCCTTATGCGTGACATCATATATGATTCTCAGTTGAGTTTCTATATTTGAACAAGTGAGAAATTGTTATAAAAATATTGTTCAAATATATATGCGAGATGAGTAAATCAAATTGTGGGTCCAAAAAGGTTAGAACCGGTCAAAAAAGAGTAAAAACCGGTAGGACCGAATCGGATGGACCGGACCTAACAAAATTATGAACCAAGCGATCGCTTGGTTCACGGTCAAGCGATCGCTTGGTATAGCGATTTGGAATCTACTTAAGAATTCGATGATCACGCGATCGCATGGTTAAATTTTTTGATCGTTAGCAGAAAAATTTCAAATTTTTCACACACCTTTTCATCAATAAATTGCACTCTTTTGTGAAGAGTTGTGTGAACCACGAACATGGATGATGGAATTCTAAACACAAGATTATCATCATTACGCCCTTGTTTGAGCTCCATTAATTTAATTTAAAATTTGGGTTTTGAAAATTTAATGGTTAAAAAGTGGTTTGAAAAGTAAAAATTTGTGGGCTTGACTTTTTTGGATGGTTGAGATTGATTACTGTAGAAAAAATTTGTAAAAAAAAGGAGAAATAATGGGACTCAAACAAGGGCTACATTTTCCTGATAATCAACTGGAATGGAAAATCTGTTGCAGCTCATATGGAAATAGTTGCAGGTTGTTCCATAGCAAAAGAGAGGAAGACGAGCAATATGGCTGGTGTGATGTTGCTGATTAATAGAAAGCGTCTCTAATATTTTGTTTTCTATTAATCCAGCAACAGTCCATTACAAGTATGTCCCTTCAGTTTCATCTCTATCATTTAGGTCCTCTTTACTTCTAACACCCCCTCTCTAGATGGAGTGAACAAAAACTCACATAGCTCAATACTACTATCCTTCAGTTGGTGACTGAATAAAACTGATGGAACAGTAAAAAGTTCACAGCATGATAACCAAGACTAAGACAAATGCAAAGACTTCAACAGCTGTTGCAATGAGATCGAACCACATAAATTCCGAACTCAAATATGAATTCTTAATTAAATCTTGGATGTCACGAACTTGGTCCTGCAATGAAAATAAAAACATCAATCATAATAATCATTTACATCAAAAGGAAATCATATTGAGTATAAAAAGTCTCTACCTCGTCAAACGACAACTTATCATGAAGACTAGCAGATCTTTCAGCAAAATTAAATACATGTAGAAGATAGTTCTCAATCAAAGTATTTCTGGCATCCTCTAACGTTTTATTTGATTTGAATAAATTAGGAAATGTAATATTAGAAACAAAAACTATAGAATAATTCAGCTTCTAGCTATCATAATTGGATCGTCCATGCAGAAAAGATGAGTTAAACAAACACAATGATGTCATTTGATCTTATAATTACTCATTAGCGAGATTTGCGTGATTGTGATCAGTTTCTACCCCATTCGATATGGTAGTGGCAATCTGGAAGTTTGGATTTTATAACGTAAGGTTGGTTGTAGGGTTTGGTTAGTTGCTGCAACGGTGCTATTACTCGTCATTACAGACATTCACAAATAAGTAAAGATCTACATTTAAAGAGGGGGAAAAAAGCAGTGGCAATGAAGGTTGCAAAGAACACCACAGTGATGAAAGGTTGATAGCAACAATAAAGGTTGTAAAGAGGAAAATAGAGCCTTTAGGCAGTTTTAACAACTTAAATTCAAGAACCTGCAAATTAATAATAAAGACCATGATGAAATTGTCCCAAAATTACCTCCAGTTGTTGCCATGATTTTTTTACTCTCAGGGTCCCCCCAATGCATATAAGAGGCCATCAAAGTTAAAATACCGAAGCCCAGGTATAAAAGTCCCCTGTCTCTTCGGCTAAGTGCAAATAGACAAAACCTAAAGAAAACCTTGGAAGGCTAAACCATCATTCCATAAGGTGTTGTAGTTATACATGTCATTTTGGCACACAATATCTTGAGAACTTGAACCCAGACAAGTTTCATGAAAAGAATGAAAGGGCATATATCAATAGACATTTAACGATATCAAAATATATTGTAAAAACATGGAGAATATGCACGACTTATAGATAGCTTGATATGTTAGCATGAAACATCAACTTCAAGTTTTAACCAACTATTATTATTATAAAGGGAACTTGAAGCAATCAGAATATAGAGTAAAAATCTGGGACAGAAAGTTCCTGGAGTCATAGATACATGTGCTAGTATAAATGTATAATGAACTAAACACTGGCACAGCACACCAGGCCAATTCTAACATAAAAGTATATTATATTTTGGACACCCCAATCCTTATCAAATACAAGGGTATTGACTCCATACAGTCTTTTCTCGGTAGGTTCCACTAATAACAAACATACTTTGAGAATAATCTGAGTCAAAGAGAAGCAATAATCAAAATATAGGAGAAAAGAAAAAATAAAAAATTGAGCATAGTTCTTCAATCGAAAGAGCAAAAGAGATTTCATTAGCTAAAAGACATCGACCAATGTTATAGTAAAAGGATATCAAGAGGAGATACATTCATTGTTTCTTAAAGCACTTCTATGGAAGTATTACCTTTCAAAAAGACCCATCTTACGAGTTATATTGGCATAATTGGAATCTGCCTTTGTGGCTAGTTGATTGAGCTCAATTTGCTTCATTGTATAAGTTTTAGTTTTCTTCGTCCCAAGACTGAGGTCACCAATTTCTGCAACCAATTCATCAACCTGAAAAGGCACATATAGAGCGCTAAAACCAATAAGGTTGCATTGTCTTATAAGTGAAACGTGGAAGTGGTACGATGCCTACTTGACGAATACAGTAGTCAAGAGCAATTATTTTACCAAGAACACAACTAATGATACAGATCGAGTTAAAATTTAGATCATGCAGCATCATGTAATTTATCCCACCTTGCATCCATGTGTTCGACGTTGGCATCATTCTCAACTCGTACTCTTTTTTTTTTTTTTTTGAAGCAATTCAGGAATTCATCAGATTGAGAGGAAAGATACATAATTTGCCAATAGTGAGACATAAACTTTGTTTTATCATATGTTGTAAATATTTTCATTCCAAAATCCAGATACATAATTGAGCTAAAAGCCTAAAATCCTAACAACATTGTATCTGACAGACCAATCTTCATTTTGCATTTATAAAAATTGAATCAAACTAGTCGGTCCAAACACTCACTTTTATTGAACAAAATACAAAGGCTTGCTTAAGAAAGCATTCATCCTTCTTTGCTTGGTAGGGATTGTTAAATTTCGATAAAAGTCTATATTCTGATTGCTTCAAGTTCCCTTTATAATAATAATAGTTGGTTAAAACTTGAAGTTGATGTTTCATGCTAACATATCAAGCTATCTATAAGTCGTGCATATTCTCCATGTTTTTACAATATATTTTTGACATCGTTAAATGTCTATTGATAAATGCCCTTTCATTCTTTTCATGAAACTTGTCTGGGTTCAAGTTCTCAAGATATTGGGTGCCAAAATGACATGTATAACTACAACACCTTATGGAATGATGGTTTAGTCTTCCAAGGTTTTCTTTAGGTTTTGGCTATTTGCACTTAGCCGACGAGCAGGGACTTTTATACCTGGGCTTTGGTATTTTAACTTTGATGGCCTCTTATATGCATTGGGGGGACCCTGAGAGTAAAAAAATCATGGCAACAACTGGAGGTAATTTTGGGACGATTTCATCATGGTCTTTATTATTAATTTGCAGGTTCTTGAATTTAAGTTGTTAAAACTGCCTAAAGGCTCTATTTTCCTCTTTACAACCTTTATTGTTGCTATCCACCTTTCATCACTGTGGTGTTCTTTGCAACCTTCATTGCCACTACTTCCCCCCCCCCCCCCCCCCCCCCCATTTAAATGTAGAGCTTTACTTATTTGTGAATGTCTGTAATGACCAGTAATAGCAACCAAACCCTACAACTAACCTTATATTATGTTATAAAATCCAAACTTCCAGATTGCCACTACCATATCGAATGGGGTAGAAACTGATCAAAATCACGCAAATCTCGCTACTGAGTAATTATAAGATCAAATAACATCATTGTGTTTGTTTAACTCATCTTTTCTGCATGGACGATCCAATTATGATAACTAGAAGTTGAATTCTTTTATAGTTTTTGTTTCTAATATTACATTTCCTAATTTATTCAAATCAGATAAAACGTTAGAGGAAGCCAGAAATACTCAGATTGAGAACTATCTTCTACATGTATTTAATTTTGCTGAAAGATCTGCTAGTCTTCATGATAAGTTGTCGTTTGTCGAGGTAGAGACTTTTTATATCGATTGATGTTTTTATTTTTCATTGCAGGACCAAGTTCGTGACATCCAAGATTTTATTAAGAATTTAGATTTGAGTTCGAAATTTATGTGGTTCGCTCTCATTGCAACAGTTGTTGAAGTCTTTGCATTTGTCTTAGTCTTGGTTATCATGCTGTGAATTTTTGACTGCTCCGTCAGTTTTATTCAGTCACCAACTAAAGGATAGTAGTATTGAACTATGTGACTTTTTGTTCACTCCATCTAGAGAGGGGGTGTTAGAAGTAAAGAGGACCTAAATGATAGAGATGAAACTGAAGGGACATACTTGTAATGGACTGTTGCTGGATTAATAGAAAATGAAATATCAGAGACGCTTTCTATTAATCAGCAACATCACACCAACCATATTGCTCGTCTTCCTCTTTTTTGCTATGGAACAACCTGCAACTATTTCCATATGAGCTGCAACAGATTTTCCATTCCAGTTGATTATCAGGAAAATGTAATGATGATAATCTTGTGTTTAGAATTCCATCATCCATGTTTGTGGTTCACACAACTCTTCACAAAAGAGTGCAATTTGTTGATGAAAAGGTGTGTGAAAAATCTGAAATTTTTCTGCTAACAATCAAAAAATTTAACCATGCGATCGCGTGATCATCGAATCCTTAAGTATATTCCAAATCGATATACTAAGCGATTGCTTGGTTCATAATTTTGTTAGGTTCGGTCCATCCGATTCGGTCATATCGGTTTTTACTCTTTTTGGACCGGTTCTAACCTTTTTTGACCCACAATTTGATTTACTCATCTCACATATATATTTGAACAATATTTTTATAACAATTTTCCAATTGTTCAAATATAGAAACTCAACTGAGAATCATATTCGATTTAAATCTTACATTAGTGCTAACATTGCAAAGTAATATCGAGATTTCAGGAAGCCTTAACTTTGAACTAGTTTTCCCTTGTGATGTTGCTAGCGATATTGCACAAGTAAACTTGGAAGATCGGATCTAACATCTTAAATGAGTAATTTATTAATTGACTTGTGAAGAAATTAATTTGGCGACGGTTAAATGAAACTATGAATCCCAACCACGTTTTCCTCTATAATTTTCAAGTATTTTTTATATTTCCTTCTTTTGCAGATTTTAGTTATTTTCCAAAACCAACTTTTAATTGTGGTTTCTTTTTATTGTTAGAATTAAATTAATTTAAGTTGTGTAATCTAAATTAAACATTCATCGTGGGATCGACAATTCGGACTCAAAAAGTTCACTTTATTACTTGTACGCGACATGTGCACTTGCTTACATCTAAACTTATTGAGTTTAGATAATATTTGAAATGCCAGAAACAAGCAATTAACACGATCGATGTAAGTTACATGCACTTGGGAAATTGTGTACCGGATGATTGAGATGAGGACATCACTCTTATTGGAGACGGTCCTTCACTATTAAACAAGAAGGTACTTGCAAAATATTACGGTGAGCTTGCAAAATTGAATGAAGATAATATGCCTATGGGAGAATACATGTATTGGAAAGGATTTTAAATGTGGGGGGTACAATCCACTATTGGGAATTAATAGGAAAAACTTGTCATTGCCCATATATTCAAATTTTGGATTGGTCATTTAGTCCGAGGAGATATCAACTAATGGAGATGATCTTGAAGACAATGATAATTTAATCACACAAGAATCACATGGGGAAGTGACAACTAATGAGGAAGAGATCAAATCAGATTTTTTCAACTTCATTGATTGTCCAATAATTGAGTTTGTGATTAAGCCATTTGAGGAGGTGCAAGTCTACTTAGTTGAGTTTGAATTGGATTGAATAGGAAATTCCCATGACATTGGAAGTGGTAAAGTGCAAGTATTTCGAATAAATGAAGAGTAGAGCAAAGCCAAAAGAAGCAAAGTGGGCAATGCATCAATAGCTATATTTAGAGTGCAATGAAGAATCTATGCGGAGAGTCGGGCTAATGATTTTCAAATAAGCGTTTAATGGGAGGCAACCAATTCCCTATCCTTTACTTACTTTATTTTTATTTTTTGCATTTTATTTACTTTCTTGCAAATAAGTTGGTTAGGCCCAAGTCTTTATCTTCCACATTTATTTTCCTCAACTTGAGTAGTGTGAAATAGCTCAAATGCATTCTCATTTAATTCTAGTATACACTCATATCAAACTTTCAAAGTCAGAAATTTGCTTAACAGTCATTTTAGATCATATGATTTATCTTTCAAATGTGATTTAATATTGAGGTGGATGGAAAAATTATATTGGATTTATGAGTTAGAATTGAGATGTTGAATATGATTTAAATTTTTGGGTCATTCACCACTTAATATCTACTCATTTCTTGTATTTTCATAAGATCCTCACAAAGTGTTCGATGAATTGCCTCATTGGAGAAATTTGAGTTCAATCGATTGGAAACGTCAACACAAGTTTGAGGGTGTATTGTTGGTGCTTGCAATGAGATTATTACATGCCCAAGACTACTTTTTAGTACCTGATAAGTGCATTTTATACGCCTATCTATATATCTTAATTAGAATACATTATTGTCATTCTTGGATAATTACTGCATAATTTTTTATATTTGTCTACATTGTAAAAAATTTCCCAAATAAGGAAGAATGAAGCACAAAAGTTGAACAATGCAATTTGGAAGCTAGTTGGAGCTAAAAAGAGCAAAATGGATGTTGGTGATATTAACGAGGATTTCTAAGAGGAGCCAAGTAGAAGAAATTAGAATTTGAGAGCTTAATTGTAGATGGATCGAAGTTTGGAAGAAGATTTGAAGAGTTTTGGAAGTTAGGGCACTAAATTGTAACAATCAGAAGATGAAGGAATCACGTACAAATAAAGTCCAGGGACCAACTTAAATGCACCAGAAAGAATGAAAACGCACTGAATTGTTTCTACTGCCCGGCCACAAGTTCTCGATCTGGTGGCCGTGCGAGAATCCTGAAATTAACATAACCGTAATTGGTTCAACTGCGCGGCCACCAGCATTTTGCCTGCGGGGCAGCGCAGTTTTCTGAGGCCCGGTGGGAAAAAGACCATGCGCGATTTTGAACCCTGTTTTGCTTAGGTGTCGGAAAGGATTGATATAAGCTATTTCTCATGCACAAAAAAAAAGACCTTTGCACAGACATTCAAGAGACACAATTCAAGTTCTTATCATTGAGATCTTGGAGGCGTTTTTGGAGGCAAAGGCATGAGGATCAAAGATTAGCAACGGGGATAACTACTTGGTGCAAGAGTTCGCTTCTTGTTATTTTCTTTTGCTTACTCATGATATTTAGTTTAGTTATTTAATGCATTTTGATTGCTTTAATTATGAGTAACTAAACCTTTTATTGGGATTAAATGATGTACTGTAGTTTTACGCTTTTAATTGCATTGTTCAAGTTTTACGGTTTGATTGCATGTGTATGGTTTTATTTTGTGATTAATGCGTGAATTAATTGGACACTAATTCATTGATTAAATGGATCGTTATCATAATCTGAGAGGTGAATTAATGATCTAGATCTAGGAGTAAAACCCGGTAATTAAACCAGCGATAAAAATATACGCTTGTTGTTATTGCGGTCTTTAATTGACTTCTTACATTCCATGCACCTAATCACTACAACCTGCTATTCTTTAACACAGTTGACTAATTAGGTAGAGTTAACTTAAACTCGAGAGGGGAATCTCATGTGCATAAGTAAGCTTGACCGATCACATAGGTAGATTAAAACTTGAATGGTGGAATTATAAGTATTAACTACATGAACTTGTGAAATCCTAACCTTTCATAATTTGATTTAAAAACACACTCATTTATTTGATTTCTTTTAGTTTAATTATTTTAACTCATCATAATTCTCAAACAATTGTCTTCAAATAAAGTGACAAATAAAGTGACAATTATTTTAATCCTAATCTCTCTGAGTATGATAATTCGGACTCAAAAAGTTCATTTTATTACTTAGATACGACATCGTACACTTGCGATTTAGCACATCAGTACCACCACTGTAACACCCAGGCCAGGAAGCTTAAAAAATTTGATGGGTACTACTCATACCAACAAGATGCACTTTCTTTTCCGGAAGTCCATCATTAGAAACACCACAATTAAGCGTGATTGGCTTAAAGCAATTCTATGATGGATGACCCACTGGGAAGTTTTCTCTAGGAGCGTGCGAGTGAGGACAAAGTATGCTGAAAAATTGGTATAATGGTGATAGTACACCATTATTCTAATGGCCGAGGCAACCCGTTAAGTGGGACCTGGGTCGTTACAAATGGTATCAGAACCTACCGCCAGCCAAAAATCGGGAACTAAATGCTATGCATGACAAAGTACTACGCCATAGGGCATGACCCACCTCTTGAACCCTTAGGAGCCACATCTAGAATCCCAATGCCTGGAAATGGATTCTCAAATAGTTTAAGCGCGACGAAGACTAACGGGGGGGGGGGTGATTGTAACAACCAAGCCAGGGAGCTTAAAAGATTTGATGGGTATTATTCATACAAACAATGTGCACCTTCTTTTATTGAAGTCCATCATTAGAAACACCAAAGTTAAGTGTGCTTGGCTTGGAGCAATTCTATGATGGGTGACCCATTGTGAAGTTTTCTTGGAGAGCGTGTAAGTGAGGTCAAAGCATGAGGAAAAGATCCATGTTGGTACAGTGGGGATAGTACGCCGTTGATCTAACAGTCGAGACAGTCCATTAAGTGGGACCCAGGTCATTACACCCACCACTTCTTGGGATATTTAGTAACTTCTTTCCTCTTACTTTGATTTTATTTTACACGTTGAGGACAATGTGCATCTCAAGTTTAGGGGTGATTTCTTATTGTGTTTTGACATGTTAGATAGCCTTACCGGCTGATAAGTGTATTTTATACACTTATTTCTATCCTAAAAGTATGATTTTATATGTTTGTTTTAGAATATTTGCTATTTATTTTGTGTTATTTGTTTATATTTCAGAAATAATCTCAAAGTCGAGAAAATAATGGAATTGGAGCAAAAACAAGCAAATTGGATGATAAAAGAATCAAAGTATCCAAATCAAGAATGGATGAAGTAGATCAAGGGCTAAATTGAAAGAAAAGTCAAAGAAAGAACCAAATTGGAAGAAATTAGAAGTTCAACAACTAAAGTATATAAATTAAATGAAGAAGGACCAAGTTGCAAATATTCAATATTTGATTCGGATCAAGATAAAATACTTGAGGACTTTTAGGAGTCAATTGGATGCAATTAGAAGTCAAAAAATGAATGAAATATGGTAAGAATATTACTATAAATTCATTCCAATCAAACAAGATTTCTGGAAGATTTTTAGTCGGACTTTAAGATCTAATTTCGGGGAAATAAAAATTCGAATTTGGAAAATTCTATTTCAGAATGAATTGTATCTCTTGAAGTTATCTTTCTAACGGACTTTGAATCACCTCAATCAGATAAAGGAATAGAAAGATATGATTAAAATACTAAATGCTGTGCAATAAAAGGATGAGGACCAAATTGCTGAAATTTAAAGAAGAAAATTGTTGCTGCCGGTATAACAGTGCGGCCGCACGGAAAAAAAATCAGCGACTGAAGGTTAGCTTTTCGAGGCTGCGATCGCGCACTTTTGAACCGTGCGGTCGCACAGTAGTCCCGACTGGGCCTCAGCTGGGTTTTTTACGCGGAATTCAACAGTTTTCTCCTCAATTAACCTAATTTTCGGGGAAATCTATAAATACCAGACCTAAGGCACGAGATTAGGGGTTCCCAACTTGCTAAATTCATGCCAAAACGCTGTCGAAGTGCCAAGGAATCCAAACCACGTCAAGATCAAGATTAAAGAACAAGGATAAAGAATATGAACGGAGTGACATCTTTTCATATCTCTTGTTATTTATTTTCTATTATATTTCTAGGCTAGGTTAATTGTGTTGCAATTGTTATGAAGTTTTGATATCTTGACTCCATATTTTAATCTATTATTTAATTTATGCAATTCATGATTTTGAGCAATTGAATTATGCTTTTTCTATCATGCAATTACTTGATCACTAGTTGTATGATTTTAGGTTTTGATTTCTTAAGTTCGAAAGATTAGGATTTCATTAGACTTGTTTTGATTGTCACAAAGTCCGATAGGGGATAGAAATATACCCCTATGCTTTGTGTTATCTGCTATAATATTCATAGTTCTTTTAATGCTTTCTTGCACATTCGTATTCAACATAGAAATATAGTTGGATCATGTGTAGGAATAGACGTTATTGCTTGTCCGAAAGGAAGTTTTAACAACATTAGGAATATGAATTTTCAAAACCCGTGAATTGTATTTAAATAATTGGTTAAGATATGGATGATAGAGTCAAAATGGATTCATAATTCTAACGCATTTATTTTCATTTGTTTAAAATCAAATTTGTCAATTTTTTAGTTTAATCTTTATTTTAGTTTTCAAAATCAAAATTCTCAAATCAAAACAAATCTCTAGTTCCGGTTAAGGTAGTAATATAAAATACAATTTAACATAATCTTTGTGGGATCGATACTTGGACTCACGTCCACTTTATTACTTGCGCAACCCGTGCACTTGCGGAGCGTTGTAAAGTTTTTGGCGCCGTTTCCGGGGATTGTAGTTTAAATTTATTCTTAGATTACTTTCACTAATTCGGACCTTTTACCGCTTTATTTTTATTTTTAGTTTATTTCTGTTATTTTTAGTTTCTTTTTAGTTCGTTCACTATTTGCCATGTTTTCTTCTTAGGTCTTGATACTCGACATTCGAGATGGCTGTGGTTGACTTCAACGCAATGTCTGTACGTGATTTCCTCATAAGGGAACAACTATTGATAGCTCAGGGAGTTGAAGAGGATGATATGCTAGTAGCAGATTTTATCATAGGAGAGCGACTACGAGATTTAAAAGTCAAATATGAAGTTAATGAAGATATCCTGGATACATTATGATGAGAATCCAGGGAGTCATTCGAGTCAAAGTTAAACAGGTCAACCATTTATCAGAATACCGGTGGGGCCCATGACAAGATCCAAAGCTAAAGAGGTCCAAGATTCGATGGCGGGACTCATTTTCAAGCTCCGAAATCAAGTCCACATGGAAGAGAGCAATATCGAGGTCAATTGCATAAGTTTTGAAGTTCAGGACATTTCGGTTGACCGAAATGTCCTCCGGTCGACCGAAACTCTGCAAGATTTTGAGGCATAGCTTCAGGCAGGATAGGCCGACCTTTGTACAACCAAAACTGCCAATTCGGTCGACCAAGTGGTCGACCGAAATAGTTTCGGTCGACCAGGTGTTCGACCGAAATAGTTTCGGTCAACCAGTTCGGTCGACCGAAAGTCCCCAGAATAGAATAGCGGGGTTTCTTGTGCAATTTTGCAAACTTTCTTTTCTTTCAACTTGTATATCTTCTTGTAAAGCCTCAAACCCTAGTTTAGTTTTGGAACATTGAAGAGCACTCCTTGAGAGTTTTGAGAGGTAAAAATCCTTTCTTTATCTTGTAACATTTTCTTGGAATTTATTTCAACTTATATATTGAGGGTTTGTTCTTGTGTATTTTTGGATATTTATTCCACAAGTCTTGGTATTTGTCTTAATCTCTCCATTGGACTAGGGTTAACTTTCCTTAGAATTTTGGTTAGGTTAAACTTGGGTCAAGATTTCTCATTTATTACCTATTTTAGCTTTCTTGGGTTGATACATTATTGTTGTGGGAATTTTTGGTTTAATCACCAAAGGGGTTCGCATCATTTGGTATCAGAGCTTGGCTCTAAAATTGGTAATCCTATCTTTACATTTATTGTTGTTGTTCTTGATAGTCAAAAAAAAAAAAATTGGGGGAAATTAGTTGCCCATGAATATTTCATGATTCCTACATAGCGGGCATTGTTGTTATCATCAATTTGAAAGTTTCTTGGGGATACATTTGAACAAACACTTGAAAATTCCAAACTATCCAAGTTGCATCCTAAGTGTTTGACAAAATGTTTCAAAGAGTGTTTCCATCTTGAATCCTACATTTCAATTACCAAACACATTCCTATTTGAATTCCTTGTGTCTTACATCGAGTTATTGTGTCTATACCCTTGAAAATCATTGATCAATTTCAAATCCTTACTTCCTTGTATAATGGCAAGCAACTAAATTTTACTTGCTATTGTGTCAATCCTTCCCTTTGCTTCCTTTGTTATTTGTGGAAATTGTGCTACACAAGAGTTGAATTCTCAATTTAGTTGAATTACGTTCCTTGGAAAGTTTGGGTAAGAAAGTGAGGAGTGGTAAAGGGCAAGAGTGGTGAGCTCATTAGAGGGAAAAATCCTAATTGAGTGAAACACGAGTGAAAAGTATTTTGTGAGGACACTTGCACACTTACACTCCATGGCTAATGCACATACTTCCAGTGGACAAGATTCTAATGCACAAACTCAAGAGTTGAGGGATATGATACAAGCTCTCACGGTTACTATGGCGGACATGGGGGGAAGGTTGGAGGGTAGATTAGCAAGGTTGGAGACTAGGAGGGAAGTTCCACCTCCAAGGGATGATAATGTTAGGAGGGGTGATAGGAGAAGGCCTAGAGATGAGTATGAGGATGATGATGTTGATGATGATGAATTGGAGAGTGAAGGGGGTAGTGACCAAAATTGGAACATGGGTAGGAATAGAGGAGGTAGGAATGTGAGGGGAGTAGGTCGAGGACATGGGAGGAACCCTAGGGGTAGGGATGGAGTGGATGGTAATCTTGGTAGTATTAAGATGAAAATTCCTTCTTTCCATGG
The DNA here is from genome assembly GCA_963555705.1 of Ligustrum vulgare. Lineage (NCBI taxonomy): Eukaryota > Viridiplantae > Streptophyta > Magnoliopsida > Lamiales > Oleaceae > Ligustrum > Ligustrum vulgare. The sequence goes on along the minus strand of OY743188.1, from coordinate 41,358,344 downwards.
GAAGAGTGATCCGGATGCCTATTTAGAATGGGAGAGGAAGATGGAATTGATTTTTGAATGTCATAGGTACTCCGAGGATAAAAAGGTTAAGTTAGCGGTAGTGGAGTTTACCGACCATGCCTTAGCTTGGTGGGATAATTTATTACTCACTAGGAGAAGGAATTTCGAGGGTAGTGTGGATACTTGGGATGAGTTGAAGAGCCTTATGAGAAAAAGATTTGTACCAAGTCACTACTATAGGAGGCTCTATCAAAGACTACAAACCCTTACTCAAAGAACAAAGGGTGTTGAAGATTATTATAAGGAGTTGGAGAAAGCTTTGATGAGGGCCGACATAGAGGAGGATAGAGAAGCTACTATGGCTCGTTTTATGAGTGGGTTGAATAGGGAGATAGCCAATGTGGTTGAATTACACCATTATGTGGAGATGGAGGAGTTGGTCCACATGGCTATTAAAGTGGAGGCTCAATTGAAGAAGAAGGAGCAATTTAAAAGGAAGGGACCAGAAAAATTCTTGGGGGGTCCTAGTTCCAATTGGAAGTCTAAGTGGGGGAGTGAAAGGGTTGATAAGGCACCACTTAAGGACAATATTGAAACCTCCAAGGGAAAGGAAGTTGGCTTCGTCAGGGATAAACCAAAGGTTGTTCCTACCACTTCTAGGAGTCGGGATATAGAATGCTTCAAGTGTAGAGGGTGGTGGCATTATGCTCGAGAGTGCCCTAACAATAGGGTGATGATTATCAAAAATGGGGAGTGGTACTCGGAAGATGAAGAGGACGAAGAGGGGGTGCCATGTAGAGGAGATAGTGATGACGAGGAAGAAGAGGTGGAGGGAATTGTTAGTCCACCCAAGTCTTTAGTCACCATTAGGTCTCTCAACACCCAAGCTAAGATTGATGATGCGGCTAAGCAAAGGGAGAATATCTTCCATACTAGGTGTCTTGTGAAGGACAAAGCGTGTAGTCTCATCATTGATGGGGGAAGTTGCACCAATGTAGTTAGCACTAGTATGGTCGAGAGGTTGGGATTACCTTTAATGCCACATCCTAATCCTTATAAGTTGCAATGGTTGAGTGATTATGGTGAGTTGAAAGTAAGCAAGCAAGTACTACTTATTTTCAACATAGGGACCTATGAGGATCAAGTACTATGTGATGTGGTGCCCATGCAAGCTATATATATATTATTGGGGAGACCATGGTAATATGATAGGAGGGTATTGTATGATGGTAGGAAAAATCGGTATAGTTTCCAAATGAATGGAAAACTCGTGACACTCCTACCTTTGAGTCCGGAAGAAGTTTACACGGACCAATTGAAACTCAAGAAGGAGGAGGAGGAGGAAAAAAAAAGAAGAAAAAAAAAAGATGGAGTTGAGTGAGGGACAAAAGGAAAGTGAAAAAAAAAAAGAGGGGAAAAAATAGTGAGAAAAAAAATGAGGGGATGCAAGAAAAAAGAAAAAGAGCAAAAGAGATTGAGAAAAGAATGAATTTTTATGCGAGTAAAGGTGATGTGGAGAGAGCTTTAAAAAAAAATCATTATATTCTTTTGATGGTGTATAAGGAGTCCCTCCTTACACTTGACAACTCTCACACTTCCCTCCCCACTTTAGCTACTTCTTTGTTGCAGGAGTTCTAGGATGTCTTCCCGGAGGAGATGCCTAGTGGGCTTCCACCCATTAGAGGCATCGAGCATCAAATTGATTTCATCCCCGGAGCCGTCATTCCAAATAGACCGGCATACCGAAGCAACCCGGAGGAGACCAAGGAACTCCACAAACAAGTTGAGGAGTTGATGAGTAAAGGATATGTTCGTGAGAGCATGAGTCCTTGTGCCGTTCCAGTGCTACTTGTGCCCAAGAAGGATGGAACCTTTAGAATGTGCGTCGATTGCCGAGCCATTAACAACATAACGGTAAAGTATCGACACCCCATTCCTAGGTTAGATGATATGCTAGATGAGTTGCACGGTTCTTGCATTTTTAGTAAAATCGATTTGAGAAGTGGATACCACCAAATTAGGATGAGAGAAGGAGATGAATGGAAAACCGCTTTTAAAACTAAATATGGTTTATATGAGTGGTTGGTTATGCGCTTCGGTCTCACTAATGCACCGAGCACTTTCATGAGATTAATGAACCATGTTTTGCGTGCATTCATTGGGAAATTTGTGGTAGTTTACTTCGATGATATTTTGATTTATACCAAAAATTTGAATGAGCACATTGAACACTTGAGAAGTGTACTTGTGGTTTTGAAACAAGAACAATTGTATGCTAACCTCAATAAGTGTAATTTTTGCATGGAGAGTGTGGTCTTTCTTGGATTTGTAGTTAGTACTAAGGGAATAGAGGTCGATGAGGAGAATATCAAAGCCATTAAGGAATGGCCCACTCCCACAAGTGTCACCGAGGTAAGAAGCTTCCACGGGTTAGCTAGTTTTTACCGTCGTTTTGTCAAGGATTTTAGCACACTAGCTTCACCGCTTACCGAGGTTGTCAAAAAGCATGTTGGGTTTAAATGGGGGGAGGCGCAAGAAAAGGCCTTTAATGAAATAAAGAACAAATTGTGCACCGCCCCGATTTTATCCTTGCCTAATTTTGATAAAACTTTTGAGATTGAATGTGATGCTTCAGGCACAGGTATTGGAGCAGTTTTGATCCAGGAGAAAAGGCCGATTTCCTACTTTAGCGAGAAGCTCAGTGGAGCCGCCCTGAACTACCCCACCTATGACAAGGAGCTCTATGCGTTGGTGAGATCGTTAGAGACATGACACCACTACTTGTAGCCTAGAGAGTTCGTCATCCACACCGACCATGAGTCATTGAAGCACTTGAAGGGGAAAGGGAAGTTGAGCAAGAGGCATGTCAAATGGGTGGAGTACGTGGAAACTTTTCCCTATGTCATCAAATACAAACAAGGTAAGGAGAATGTGGTAGCCGACGCCCTTTCTCGAAGGTATGCTCTTATTACTACCTTGAGTGCTAAATTGTTGGATTTTGAGAGCATTAAGGACTTGTATGCGCATGATGCGGATTTTGCTAGTATATTTATATCATGTGAGAGGGTTGGATTTGATAAGTATTATAGGCATGAGGGGTTTTTGTTTCGAGAAGGTAAACTTTGTGTGCCAAATTGCTCATTGAGGGAGTTGATGGTAAGGGAGGCCCATGGTGGGGGATTAATGGGTCACTTTGGGGTAAAGAGAACCTTGGAAATCTTACAAGAACATTTCTTTTGGCCTAAAATGAGTAGAGATGTTGGGAGAATTTGTTCGAGGTGCATAACTTGTAGGAAGGCCAAGTCCAAGGTAGAACCACATGGATTATATATGCCCCTACCTGTCCCTAGTGAACCTTGGACGGAAATTTCTATGGACTTCATTTTAGGATTGCCTAGGTCAAAGAAAGGTAGTGATTCCATCTTCGTGGTTGTAGATAGGTTTAGTAAAATGGCGCATTTCCTTGCTTGTCATAAAACCGATGATGCCATTCATATAGCCGACCTATTCTTTAGGGAGATAGTGCGACTCCATGGGGTTCCTAGGAGCATTGTGTCGGATAGGGACGTTAAATCCCTTAGCCACTTTTGGAAGGTCTTGTGGGGGAAATTGGGAACTAAACTTTTGTTTTCAACAACTTGTCATCCCCAAACCGATGGCCAAACTGAGGTGGTTAATAGAACTTTAACACAACTTCTTCGCACCGTCCTTAAGGGCAACCTAAAGAATTGGGAAGAATGTTTACCTTTTGTTGAATTTGCATATAATCGAAGTGTTCATTCTACTACTTCTTTTTCTCCATTCGAGATTGTTTATGGTTTTAACCCTCTAACTCCTTTGGATTTGATTCTGTTACCTATTGATGAACGAGGTAGTTTAGATGGAAAAAGAAAGGCGGAGCTGGTAAAATCTCTCCACGAGAAAGTCAAGCTCCAAATCGAGAAGAAGAATGAACAATATGCCTCCAGTGCCAACAAAGGTAGAAAACGAATGACATTTGAGGTCGGTGATTGGGTATGGTTGCATACTTGCATTTGAGGAAGGAGCGGTTCCCGAATCAAAGAAAATCAAAACTACAATCACGTGGTGATGGCCCCTTCCAAATCCTAGAGAAAATCAATGACAATGCCTACAAGCTTGACCTTCCTGGTGAGTACAATGTATCGGCTTCTTTTAACGTCTCTGACTTATCCCCTTTTGATGCAGGTGAAGATTCGAGGTCGAATCCTTTTCAAGAGGGAGGGGATGATGAGAATCCAGGGAGTCATTCGAGTCAAAGTCAAACAGGTCAACCATTTATCAGAATACCGGTGGGGCCCATGACAAGATCCAAGGCTAAAGAGGTCCAAGAGTCGATGGCGGGACTCATTTTCAAGCTCCGAAATCAAGTCCACATGGAAGAGAGCAATATCGAGGTCAATTGCATAAGTTTTGAAGTTCAGGACATTTCGGTTAATCGAAATGTCCTCCGGTCGACCGAAACTCTGCAAGATTTTGAGGCATAGCTTCAGGCAGGATAGGCCAACCTTTGTACAACCAAAACTGCCAATTCGGTCGACCAGGTGTTCGACCGAAATAGTTTCGGTCAACCAGTTCGGTCGACCGAAAGTCCCCAGAATAGAATAGCGGGGTTTTTTTGTGCAATTTTGCAAACTTTTTTTTCTTTCAATTTGTATATCTTCTTGTAAAGCCTCAAACCCTAGTTTAGTTTTGGAACATTGAAGAGCACTCCTTGAGAGTTTTGAGAGGTAAAAATCCTTTCTTTATCTTGTAACATTTTCTTGAATTTATTTCAATTTATATATTGAGGGTTTGTTCTTGTGTATTTGTTGATATTTATTCCACAAGTCTTGGTATTTGTCTTAATCTCTCCATTGGGCTAGGGTTAACTTTCCTTAGAATTTTGGTTAGGTTAAACTTGAGTCAAGATTTCTCATTTATTACCTATTTTAGCTTTCTTGGGTTGATACATTATTGTTGTGGGAATTTTTGGTTTAATCACCAAAGGGGTTCGCATCACATTACCTACTTCATTATTTGTCTCACTCTCAACTAAATTTGATGTGCTTGATTTTCCATGTGAGGTATTTCTTTTACCAAGCGTAAATGAACATCAATTAAGGGAATCACCTCTACCGGGCTTTCAACAAACAGACCAAGAGGAAAATAATTGTCATGAAGATGCCACCATCTCATTGTCAACAATTCAGGATCTGGACATCAAGCTCAATGAAACCTCAATCAAAGAAGAAAATCATATGGAAATAGAGGAGTTGATCACAATAAGGGAAACAAAAATAGAGACATTGAAAGATGCAGACTGCACCATGCAATCCTCCAACTCCATTGACTGTGCAATAATTGATTTCGTCATTGGCACAGACGAGATGATTGAAGTTTGAATCAATTTGTGACATCAAGATACATGACATAGGCAAAGTGAGCTTTTGGAGTAGGAATGAAAATTGGTACAAGTTCAACCGACACAAGCAAAGAAGGTCATCAAAAGCCTTGTTTAAAGTTCCTTGAACGACCAACGCAATTTGCAAAAAGTCTAGCTCTAGACTATAAATTAAGCGCTTGTTGGGAGGCAACCCAACTTCTCAAACCCTTTTTCTTTATTTATTTTATCTATTTTCTTTATTATTGTTTTGATGCTATACAGTGCATTTTAGGATCACTTACATGCTTAGAATTCATATTTTGACATTTTAGTGTCATTGAAAACTACATTGCTCATATTCTTGCATGTTTTAGCATTTTTAGGATTTATTTGTTTCCTATTTGTTTTGTAGCTTTTTATCACAATCTTCCACTTGATCACCTAGCTTAGGACATGAACATATTGTTTAGAAGTTGGTTGCACGCATTTGAAAGCATTTAGGGGTCCAAAACGGGGTCCAAAACTCAAAATTTGAAAAATCACAGGCCTCTGCAAAAAGCTACCGTGCGGTAGCACGGTTATAAATTGGACAGAACCGGCAGTTTGATATATATTGCCAAACCTTTCATTTTAAACACTTCAAACCCGTTTTTCCTCCCCCAAATCGCCCAACATTGAATCCCCAACTGTTCCCCTGAGTTTGCACATCATTTTAACTTCAATTCATGTGTTGCATTGCTTCCAAAACATTAAAAAGGTAAGAATTTTTCATCAATTTCTATGATTGTGCAAAATTCTTGTGTTCTTCAAATTCTTTGTGAAAATTGAATATTGTGAATTAATAGTGATATTCTTAGGCTAGAACTTGGGGTATTGAATTGTGCTTATTAGGTGAATTTTGTTGGCTTAATTCAAGTCTCCAACTCTATGATTCTCATTGATTTCTTTAAATGCATGCTAGGTGTTTGATTAAATGTTTCAATGAAGTTTTTGTTGAGTTTTGGTAATTCTTTTTGGATGATCACCTTCACTACATGTTAAACATCATTTGTGCATCATCCATTCATTGTTTACACATATTTAAGGCATAGAACTCAACATGAACATCTTTGCACTTCAAAACGCCTCATTGCAAGGCCATTGCAAGGCATCACAGCACCACTGCACCAATTTCAGCTTCACTGCACCTACTTTGTCATATCCTTTCATGACCCAAATGAACTCCAAATCTGCTGAATTTTTGATATGTCGTAGACCAAGTTATGTACTTTCATATGCCCATGACATGTCTCGGGAAATTTTCACTTTTTCGAGGTGATATCAAGGGTTGAAAATTAGTAGTCAACTACCTTTCAAAAAAATATTTCAAAATTTTTCTAAGTCCTAGTTTGGGTGTGTTGTGTTGATTTTCTTTAGTTCCTATGTGATAATTATGCTTCTAATGACCATTAATGTTTATTTGCAAGGAACATATCATCATGGGACAATTCACGCCAAACATGGAAAATGAAGTAAGGGGTCATTTCATCCAACAAAACATTCAAGTCAAAGCTTCAAAAATGGGAACACCAACTCTCCAAACCCGGGAAGTACATTAACCCTCTTTGTTCTTTCTGTGTTTATTTTCTTTATTTGTTTTGAATACATTGAGGACAATGCATAGTTCTAGTTTGGGGGTGGGCTCATTCATGTGCTTCATGTACGCATTCATTCGATTTTGGGTAGAAAAATCAAAAAAATTGAAAAATGTGAAGAAAAAAAATCATAAAATGTGAAAAATTTGAAAATTTTTGTTGACTTATTTATTGCTTATGACATGATTTGAATTTAGTTTTGTGCTTTAGTTAGAAAAATTGGACAATATGCGAACTAAATTTTTCTTAACATTCATCCATGTGAGACTTTAATCAAATTTGAGCACATAGCCACTTCGAATAAAAACTTGTGTAGGGAGATGTTTGATAGTTGTGGGGTAAACTTATACACTTTGAACATAGAACTGACTGTAAAATCCCAAACCTTAAGACAATTAGATCCCGATCTGAAATATAGAACCAAACTACTCAAGAAGCAGTTTGGGGGTGGGAAGGTTAGTATGAGTATGTATTGATGGATTTAAGACTTGAAGTTTTTAATTTTACATCTTTAGTGTAAAGGGTTTCGATCAACGGGTATAAACCATAATAACCAGCATAAAAACAGAAAAATGTTGAAGGTCTTATTCTACTCTTCAAATACCTTTTTGACTCGAGCAAGTAAGTCTGAGAGATTCTCTGAATCTGGTACCCTAAACTCAACTGAGTTGGGAGCTGTCGACCTAAAGCTCGCTACAAGGGTCATCTAGAAAGCAAGTACGGAGAGTGGACTTACACATAAGACGTTAAAACATCTTTAACTTTTCTATTTAAGCATTTATGACTCGGGTAATTAAGTCTGGGGGGTTCTATGAACCTGGAACCCTAAGCTCAACTGAGTTGGGAGCTGCCGACCTAAAGCTCGCTACAGGGGTCATATAGAAAGCAAGTATGAAAAGTATTGCACAAAGATGGTAAAAGACAAGGACATTAAAAGAAAAAGTCGTCCATATGAAAAAAAAAAAAAAATAGAATAGAATGGTATAAGCTTTGTTGATTGAAATTCCTAACACTTTGTTAATTTTTCTTGGTCTGTCGTGCATACTTGTCTAGTCCTAACTGTCTTGTGTGGAAAATGCAATTTATACATGTTTAGAAACCACATCAATAGGAAAGACCTCGGGATATGAGAGAAAAGCAGTGAGGTTGTGATCATCCATGAGATGGTAAGGAAAATTAAAAGAAAATCATTGTTGACCACACGGGATTCGGGCTTACTTTTGCATAAAAAGTCACACATTGTCAAGTTTATTTTTGCATAAGTTTGCAGTTGATTTTGGCTATTCACACACACACAATGAAGTTGAGCATCAGATGAATGAAAATATTTTATGTTGTTCATATTTCTTTTTCTAAAGTGAATCGTCAATTTGGATTGTTGAAGCGCATGGTAAATAAGTTGATAAAAGCAAAAATATAATTTTTATTTAATTTGCCTTTTCACATTTATAGTTTAGTTTTATTTTGTTCGAGGACGAACAATAATTCTAGTTTGGGGGTGTTGATAAGTGTATTTTATACACTTATTTCTATCCTAAAAGTATGATTTTATATGTTTGTTTTAGAATATTTGCTATTTATTTTGTGTTATTTGTTTATATTTCAGAAATAATCTCAAAGTCGAGAAAATAATGGAATTGGAGCAAAAACAAGCAAATTGTATAATAAAAGAATCAAAGTATCCAAATCAAGAATGGATGAAGTAGATCAAGGGCTAAATTGAAAGAAAGGTCAAAGAAAAAACTAAATTGGAAGAAATTAGAAGTTCAAGAACTAAAGTATATAAATTAAATGAAGAAGGACCAAGTTGCAAATATTCAATATTTGATTCGGATCAAGATAAGATACTTGAGGACTTTTAGGAGTCAATTGGATGCAATTAGAAATCAAAAAATGAATGAAATATGGTAAGAATATTACCATAAATTCATTCCAATCAAACAAGATTTCTGGCAGATTTTTAGTTGGACTTTAAGATCTAATTTCGGGGAAGTAAACATTCGAATTTGGAAAATTCTATTTCAGAATTAATTGTAGCTCTTGAAGTTATCTTTCTAACGGACTTTGAATCACCTCAATCGGATAAAGGAATAGAAAGATATGATTAAAATACTAAATGCTGTGCAATAAAAGGATGAGGACCAAATTGCTGAAATTTAAAGAAGAAAATTATTGCTGCCGGTATAACCGTGCGGCCGCACGGTTGAAAAAGCGTGCAATCGCACGGCCAAAAAAATCAGCGACCGAACGTTGGCTTTTCGAGGCTGCGATCGCGCACTTTTGAATCGTGTGGTCGCACGGTAGTCCCGACTGGGCCTCAGCTGGGCTTTTTACGCGAAATTTAGCAGTTTTCTCCTCAATTAACCTAATTTTCGAGGAAATCTATAAATACCAGACCTAAGGCACGAGATTAGGGGTTCCCAACTTGCTAAATTCATGCCAAAACGCTGTCGAAGTGCCAAGGAGTCCAAACCACGCCAAGATCAAGATTGAAGAACAAGGATCAAGAATATGAACGGGGTGACATCTTTTCATATCTCTTGTTATTTATTTTCTATTATGTTTCTAGGCTAGGTTAATTGTGTTGGAATTGTGATGAAGTTTTGATTTCTTGACTCCATATTTTAATCTATTATTTAATTTATGCAATTCATGATTTTGAGCAATTGAATTATGCTTTTTCTATTATGCAATTACTTGATCACTAGTTGTATGATTTTAGGTTTTGATTTCTTAAGTTCGAAAGATTAGGATTTCATTAGACTTGTTTTGATTGCCACAAAGTCCGATAGGGGATAGAAATATACCCCTATACTTTGTGTTATCTGCTATAATATTCATAATTCTTTTAATGCTTTCTTGCACATTCGTATTCAACATAGAAATATAGTTGGGTCTTGTGTAGGAATAGACGTTATTGCTTGTCCGAAAGGAAGTTTTAACAACATTAGGAATATGGATTTTCAAAACCCGTGAATTGTATTTAAATAATTGGTTAAGATATGGATGATAGAGTCAAAATGGATTCATAATTCTAACGCATTTATTTTCATTTGTTTAAAATCAAATTTGTCAATTTTTTAGTTTAATCTTTATTTTAGTTTTCAAAATCAAAATTCTCAAATCAAAACAAATCTCTAGTTCCGGTTAAGGTAGTAATCTAAAATACAATTTAACACAATCTCTGTGGGATCAATACTTGGACTCACGTCCACTTTATTACTTGTGCGACCCGTGCACTTGCGGAGAGTTGTCACCGGCCATGATTATTTGATATTTAAAATTGTTATTGATTCATGATTTATAACCAATATGCTACTTGTTGGCCACAAAATCTGGTAGGACCTTAAATCAACACGTCTCAGCTCCTCCCTCTTGAACATGTGGACTTTCTGCGCATTAGGACAAACAGTCAGTATGCAACGTGGGCCGGGGTGGCTCCCGTTTACACTTCGATGCTTAAGTCAGTACTCATTTCAAGTAAATATAATTTGGGTGCAACAAATATAAGTGTGTAAAAGAGAGAAAATGAAGTGGGAGTTTTATATGAAGCTGAAGTATTGAGTTTCTAACCTTTTTCTTGGAGATGAACATGCTTTATTTATAGCCGAAACCATCTTCTTGGATCATGACACGTGTTCTACTTTACACATGGCATACCCCTATCCGTTTATGAGGTAGACCAATTGTTTGGTTATAATCATTACCACCTATTATATAGTTTAGTTACTTGCTACGTTTTGATTGCTTTAATTATGAGTAACTAAACTTTTAGTTGAGATTAAACGATGTAGCGTGGTTTTACGTTTTAAATTGCATTGTTCAAGCTTTACAGTTTGATTGCATGTGTATGGTTTTACTTTGTAATTAATGCGTGAGTTAACTTGACACTAATTAATTGATTAAATGGATCGTTTCATAATCCGAGAGGTGATTTAATGATCTGGATCTAGGAGTAAAACCCGAAAATTGAACGAGCGATAGAGATATATGTTTGTTGTTATTGCGGTCTTTAATTGAATTCTTGCATCCCATACACCTAATCATTACAACCTGCTGTTCGTTAACATGGTTGACTAATTAGGTAGAATTGACTTAAATTCGAGAGGAGAATTTCATGTACATAAGTGATCTCGACCGATCACATAGGTAGATTAAAACTTGAACAGTGGAATTAAAAGTATTGACTACGTGAACTCGTGAAATCCCAACCTTTCATAATTTGATTTTAAAAACACATTTATTTATTAGATATCTTGCTTTTAGTTTAATTAATTTTTATTCATTGCAATTGTCAAACAATTTTCTTTCAAATAAAGTAAAAATTAGAATACCTTTGGTACTTAATACTAATTCGATATTGTAACTCGAACTTAAAAAGTCCACTTATTACTTATATGCGACATCGTACACTTGCGATTCAGCACATCAATGGGCGCCAGTGTGTTTTCTTAGGGGTGCATTTATGGTAAAATAATGATCAACTTAAAATTTCAAGGAAAGTTTCAAGGAGACATGCTCTAACGCGCATGATACATACACTAGTAGTTGAATTGTTATTTTCTTTTCAAATTCTAAACTGCTGAATCTTCAGCTTATTTTTCAATTGAGACATGTGGTCTGCCTGGATTAATCTTTCAGCTTGAAGATTAAGGGTCCAGATTTAATAGGTCTTCTCTATAAAGCTTTGCTTACTTTACAATTGTCCCTTTCTTACTCTTTCTTCAATCCTTCGAGCATTTTCTGCGAGAGTGCTTTCTTCCTCCTTTCTTGTGAGCGGTTTTACATAGAAATTTCCTTCAAGCATTCCTATTGGAAAACCTTCACAGCAAACTTCTCCATCATTATGTTGCTTCCTTGAAGGGGATTCCACCGATTTTCATCATTTTACAGGTAACGCCTCTGTCCTTCGTGTGTTTGTTGTTTTCAAGTGCTTGGCTCTTGAGTGCTTTTTGGGGAAATAGTTTCGAGAAAAAATGGAAGGAGTTTGGGGAGCAAGTTCGGAAGAGTTGGTGGTGATGGCGGTACCTATCAGAGGCCTTTGCCTTATTTCCTAATTGGTTTTTAGTTCCTATCTCTTTAGGGAGCGTATAAGGAGGCGAAGTAGGATGATTCTGACAGTGAAGAAGAGAGGAACCAGAGCTAGCCCTATATGGCCCAACTATCCGTCGAGGAGGATGCATCATTACAAGAACTCCGGAGCAAACGGAATAGGGTTTTAAAGGGGGAAGAGGTGGAGGGATCATCTTCCGAGGCACAAGAGTCTAACTTGGGCATTAGGTTGCCCTTTAGGTCACGTAGGGAGGATTTAGGGTTGTCTAAGGAGGAGATTGCTCAAGTTGAAGGTTGGGTTGATTATGTTAATAAACTATCGGGGTACCATATCAACCCTGAACCCAATTTGGGGTCTGAGAGAGTAGCAAGGTGGAATCTGAGATCAGGGGAATTGATTTGGTGGGTTCCCCCTTGAAATTCAGACAACTGGAAGAGATTCACTTGATACATCCTGCCTCGTCCTATCGACCCTGCAGTCCACCTAAGAGCCAAGTTGCAGTATTTTATGATGCCTTGGTGTGTGGGATGAGACTTCCTCTCAATCCTTTCTTTAGGGCATTGCTCCGAAGCTATAATATATACCCTTATCAGCTAGCCCCTAACTTCTGGACCCATGCAATGGGCACATGGCTGGTATGGCAAGAAGTCAGCCCAGATCACCCACTCTCTCTCCACTTCTTCCATACTCTCTATAGTTTGAAGAAGTCTGTGAGGAGGGGAAAAGACATGAGGCCTAATGTAAAAGACAAGTACTACTTGGCTCCCTGAGGCACTTTTTCCCCATCATCTCTAGATATCCCACATCCATAAAGAACTGGAGGAGCCAGTAGTTCTGGGTTGCTGGAGAGAGTGGCAGAGTTCATCTATTAACCCTGCTCCCAAAATCACAGTTCCCTGAACTCTTTCTGTGCCTCGTGAGTTCCCGTTTTGTTCTTACGATCATGTGTGGTTTCTAAGGTCCCTTTCTCCTGACGTGTTTACTTATTCTGCTTCTTCCTTTTGTAGGGAAAATTCCTGGTTACTTCCTTCCTGAAGAGGATCTATATGTGGTAAGAAAGCTTTTTTTGATTTTGAGGGTACCTTTCAAGAGGTGATTCAATCAAACAAGCTCTTTGTCAGACACGGGCTTGTGCGAGCTATGGGTAAGTTAACTTCCTGCCTCCCCCCGCTTCTCTTTAGTTTGGAGTGATTTTCCTAATGGCTATTTATTTGCGTGGTGATTAGGGTCAAATTATTTTGGGCCTCATGACCATGAAAGTTCCCTTGCCTCTTCAACATGGCAGCGACGAGGAGAAAAACCAAAAGGTAGTCCTCTTCGGCCTTCAAGTGGATCCTGCTTCGGCTATTCTACCCTCCTAGCTCTATTTCCCATTGGGCCACAATTGCTAGAAATGAAGAAGGAACTTGGTGCCAAACAACTTCAAGTTAGGGTAAAGGAAAACGGTCGGATCGGGGCAGTGAGAAAAAGGAGAAGGGGATAGAGAAAGACCCTCTTAAGGATCACTCCTTAGATGATGTCGTGGAGGTAGATTTTGACAGCGACCTTGCCCCTTTAAAGAGGTTAAAAAGGGGCAAAGATGATTCCTTGATTCTTCCTCTCCTGCCAACTGAATCACCAGAATGGGGTGAGCCTTCTATCTCCCTCCCTGGGTGGATTTTGAGGTGACACCGGTGGTGACTAATGAGCTAAGGCATATTAAGACTAGCGTCATCCCCAGGGATGTTATCTTTGACTCTAACTTGTTTAACTCCCCAAGTTCTCCACCTACTAGAGCTGCTTTGGCTATGGAGCAGTCTTCGACTGATGGGTGGCCTCCTTTTTCCTTTGGTGCCTCTCCTACCAAAAAGCTGCTCATTGCTAAGTCCATGAATGTTCAGGCCTGACTCTGATTGACGAGGTGGGTCCTCTATTATGGTGATGCAGCACAATAAAAGAGATGCTAAGACAGTCCTCCTCCTTTCCGAAAAGATGCTGAGGGAGATCAATGATCTTAATGATCATATATCAATGGCTCTTAAATCCTCCTCAGAAGATCGGGTCCTCGCCAAGCGTCTTCTAAAAGATAGTGAGAAGCTGAGTCATGATCTTCGTAGTTCCGAAGCTGATGTGGCAACCTCGTGCAAAAAGCTTGATGATGCCAATCGCGCCCAAGCTGTGACTTCTGAGACTTTGTAGGAAGCTAATGCTTCAAAGAGCAAACTGGTGGCTGAGGTGTCAAAGGTCACTAGCCGATTGGAGAGGGAGGTGGAAGTTCGAAAAAGGTTGAGGAAGATTACACCTCCTTGGAGTTGCACCTGGATTCTAGGGTAAAGGAGGTCTGTGAACGGGACATTAAGACTAAGGTGAAAGAGGCAGTTGAGACCAAGGTGGCCGAGGCGGTCCAAAATTTCAAAGACACTTTCAAGGATATTCCAGAATACGAGGCCATGAAGAGGGTTTTTGGAAATATTGGGGCTCGCATGGCTCTGAAGGATGTGAAAGAGAGCTTTCCAGACTTGGATCTTTCTAAGATAAAGGCCTTTTATCCGGAGCCCGAAGATGTTGCTGAGAGTGATTCTCCTGCTGAAACTACCGATCCTGCTGGTGGTGTTAAGGATGTCCCTGCCCCTTGATTTTTATGGTTTTTCCTTTTTGACTTGATTTTTGTAATGACTCCTTTGTTCCTTTCAAATGTCACAAGTGACTAAGTGATTTTTCTATTCCGCCTTCTGTTGTAAATTAACTAAAATGAATGCATGATGATGGATGCTTTTTCATATGTATCGACAATCTTTGACAATGTTTATGTTTTAAACAAAGTACATGTTGCAACAACATTGCGCTATCTTTAATAAAATCAAAACGATAAGGTAGTGAAACACGCAATGTATAAGGTAGTGAAATACGCAATGTAGAGCTTCCAATGTGTGATAGTCCCTCAAAACCAAAGTGAGAACATTTATGTACTGGACTTAGGTTTGAATGATAGGTTTATAGGAAGTCACAAGACACTATGGTTAGTTTTTTTTTTCCTTTTTAGTCAATAAACCTTGTATAGCTTACCTTTTTAAATTTTTAAGTAAGCCATTCGTAATGCCTCTATGGGTCTAGACATCGCTCTGCTTGGGTGTTTTATGTAGTTTGTTTTGAATGAATAATTTCATGCTACAAACACTTGCATGTGATGATAATGTTGGTACAATTTCTTTAAAAGAAAACGATGTGATCATGCTTAGCATAATGCGAGTTTGCTGAGTCCCTTGTTAGGGAATTATCTTACACTTTTGTGTCAATGTGAAGTTAACGGAGTGTGTCAACGCTTGGTTTGGTTACATTTTCCATAGCAACATTAGATTTAATGTAAACTTACATGAAGAAATCTTTCTACACATAGCATTTACAAAACAAAAGGTGCTTATCCTAAAGCAAATGAAGACTGACTTCATTGATAATAACGGCGAAGGTGATCAGTGTTCCATGGGTTGGGCAAAGGTATTTCGGAGAGGTCTTCTATCCTGTAAGTCCTTGATATCACCTCGGTCGTAACCCTATATGGTCCTTCCCAATTAGGACCTAGAGTCCTTACTCTTGGTTCTTGAGTTGAAAGGAGTATTTTCTTCAGAACCAAGTCCCAGTCCTAAAAGACCATTTCTGTAAAGACCCGGGTCCCACTTAATGGGATGTCCCGACATTAGATGATGACGTACTGTCCCCGTTGTACCAATACGAGTCTTTTCAGCATGCTTTGTTCTCACTCGCACGCTCCCCGAGAAAACTTCCCAGTAGGTCACCCATCCTAGAATTTCTCCAAATCAAGCACGCTTAACTGTGGAGTTTCTAATGATGGACTTCCTAAAAAAAAGGTGCACTTTGTTGGTATGAATAGTACCTATCATTTTTTTTAAGCTTTTCTGGTCTAGGTTTTACAATCACCCCCGTTAGACTCGCAACATTCTCGTCGCACTTAACCTGGCGTTAGGGTTCTAGAGGTGGCTCCTATGGGTTCAAGAGGTGGCTCTCGCTCTATAACGTAGCACTTTGTCCCGCATAGCACTTAGTTCTCGATTTTCGACTGGAGGCCGGCTCTGATACCATTTGTAACGACCCGGCTCCCACTTAACGAGATGTCCCGGCCATTAGATGACGACGTACTGTTCCCGCTGTACCAATATGAGTCTTTTCAGCATGCTTTGTCTTCACTCGCATGCTCCCCGAGAAAACTTCCCAGAAGGTCACCCATCATAGAATTTCTCCAAGCCAAGCACGCTTAACTGTGGAGTTTCTAATGATGGACTTTCGGAGAAGAAGGTGCACCTTATTGGTATGAGTAGTACCTATTATTTCTTTTAAAATTTTCTGACCTAGGTGTTACAATCTCTTCACATTCTTGTTATAATAGCGAGTCATCTTTTCATGGTAACGGACTAAGACAACTTGTGGTTCGTTTCTTTTTTTGAGGAGGAAGTCAAGATCCACTCTCTGGACTTCTTCATTTGCTGCTTCGTATAAGTGAATTTGACGAGGTGAAGGCACTCCAATTTCTACCGAACAGACTGCCTCGGACCCATAAGCCATCGAGAATGGAGTTTCTCCGTGGCGGTGTGAGAGGTCGTCCGGATCACCCATAAGACCTAGGGAAGTTCATCCACCCAAGCGCCTTTTTTTATTCCAGCTTCTTCTTTAACGTGTTTTTTATGGTCTTATTAATTCCTTCAACGTGTTCGTTTGCCTGCGAATGATGCGGAAAAGAATACTTTGCAAATACACAGATCATCACATAATTCATCTACCCTCCTATTTTTGAATTGCTTCGAATTATCTGTCACTGAGGAGTGGGGAATGTCGAACCTGCATAAAATGTTCTTCCAAATAAATTTAGAAGTGTTAGCTTCGGTGATTTTCATTAGTGGTTCGGCTTCCACCCATTTGGTGAAGTAATCTATTGCCACAATTTCAAAACAGTGGTTTCTACTTCCTCTTGGCATAGGACCAATAATATCAATGCCCCCACTTTGCAAATGACCCGGGGCTAGTTACCACCCGCAACTCATGATGTGGCTGGTGCGGTATGCTGGCATGTCGCTGACATTTGTTGCATTTGTGGACGAAGTCATGCACATCTTTTTGCATCATAGGCCAGAAGCACCCCTGCTTTAGGACCTTTCTTGCCAACGACAGTGCCCCAGCATGGTTTCCACAGATTGCTTTATGGATATCCATCATAATATACTTGCCATCTGTTGGACCCATACAGCGTAGTAAAGGTTCCGTGTAACTTTGTTTGTATAACACGTCGTCTCTTAGGACGAAGTGGGCTGCATACCTCTGTAGTTTTCGGGTTGACTCAACCATGTCTGGCAGTGTTTGATGCTTCAGATAGGATAGGATCGGATTCATCCATGAATCTTCGTCATCTACGTAGAATACTTCTGCCCCTTGATCAATCGAAGTGACGGGCAGGTGTTCGATTGGTACTACGTTAAGGAGTTTGGCATCTTTACTGCTTGCCAATTTTGGCAAAGCATTTGCATTTGTGTTTTCTAACATTGGTATGTGGATTAACTCAAATATTTCAAAGAGAGTCACCAAATCATTTACTTTCTTCAAGTATGCTACCATGCCGGGCTCCTTGGAGACCAACTGTTCGTTGACTTGACTCACAACAAGTTGGGAGTCACTATTTGCCATCAAGGCCTTGACCTTCAAAGCTATCACCGGCTTTAGTCTTGCTAGAAGTGTCTCATACTCATTTGCTATATTATTTGATGCGAAGAAATCGAAGCGTACTACGCTATGCAGCTTGTGCCCTTCCGGGCTCGCAAGTAGTATGCGTGCTCCAGATCTTCCATTACTAGAGGATCCATCTACAAACAGTCCCCATTCCGACATCCTCCAATGTTCTCAATCATGTCCACTTCGGGTGGATGTGTAAACTAGGCCATCAAATCTGCCAGTGCTTGACCTTTTATAGCCATCCGAGGTACAAAATGTAGGTCGTATTGGCTAATTTCAACTGCCCATTTCATTAGCCTTACCGATGCGTCTGGCTTCTATAAAACTTCTCTCATGGGAAAGTTTGTGAGGAGTTGTATGGAGTGCGACTGGAAGTAGGGTTGGAGCTTACAAGTTGTCATGATTAACGCCAAAGCGAGCTTCTCCATATCAGGGTAACGCGTTTCTATGTTCAAAAGAGCCTTGCTTACGTAGTATACCGGGAGCTGGTTCACGCTTTCCTCTCTAACTAAAACAGAGCTCACCGCTTCTTTGGAAACAGCCAAGTAGAGGAATAAAGGCTCCTTAGCCTTTGGTTTTGACAGTAATGGAGCTCGTCCCAATATTTCTTTTAGCTAGGCAAAAGTTTGCTAGTACTCCCTCCCTTGAGGACCTTAAAGAATGGAAAACATTTGGTTTGAATTAGAAGTGCTTTTAGAAGAACTCACTTAAGAGAGCTTTGTCGAGAAGCTTTTCTACAAAGAAGTAAAGAACAATAAGCAAAAATAAAAAAGTCCGCCAAATGAGCCCATGTATATAGTAAATTTTAAATAATTAGATCACATATATGTACTTTTGAGTTTCAAATCATAATTAATTCAAGAAATACTATTTCCTCATGATTTAAAATTAAAAAAGAAAGCTCGCTATACTGTCCATTCTCGTTGTACATTAGCATTTTTTATTTTAATAAAATAAAATTGACTTCATCAAACATGATTATAATCTAGAGAATATCTCTCATATTCCATAATCTAAATGGGAAATGAATTATAATAAGGGTGCAAACCCAATCCGGCTTTAAAATGCCATGCCAAGCTAAAAACAGTCAAAACAAGAAACTGATGTTTATATACTTTTACTAAGCCGGCTTAACTATTAGTATTCAGACTAAACTAAACTAGTTTATCTATAAAAACCCATATAATTTGCAGTTTCTAATATTCCATCTTTCATTAATCATTTTTGACATGAAATTTGTGAAACTTTTTTCTCTACTTTTGTTGTTTAGATTCGCATTAGTACATGGAGTCACCCTCGATACAAAGGTAGTGAGCCTATATTTCAAATCTAGTTCGAGTATTGTATCTTATACTTGATTGAGTTGACATACTATGATTTGTTAACAACGTAAATCATAACTTGTTTGGTAATATTATTTGTTTTATAAATTGACTTATTTATAATTTTTTGGTAAAAAATAGTGGTTGAGAATTAAAGAGAAAAAATGTGGGTTAAAAATTAGTTTGAGAAATTATGTAGTTTTTATGAACTAGTTTATTTGTGTTATCAAACGGAGGCTCACTCCATCAAAAAGGAACTCAGCACGTGCTATTAGAATGTTAGGTAATGGTTCATATTGTACAAGATAATACTATAGAAAATACGAAGAGATCTTGTTCATTAAACTGTATAATATTATACCCAAAAGGCATTGATATCAATATAGCAAAATTATCCTTCAAAATTGAGCACTAAAGTTTCTTGTGCATGCTTATGAGTAAGGTTGATAATCTTTATTGCTGACAATCTTGCAGCATTACATAGTCTACATGGGGCATAACTCCCAACACCCCAACTCAGAATCTACCATTAAGGCTAACCATGAAGTGCTGGCTTCAGTAATTGGAAGGTAATAATGCAATCTTCAGCAATCATATTCTAGTATGTTGTTGTTATATATATATATATATATATATATATATATATATATATATATAAAACGCCAGTGGATTTGTTTTCAGCCATGATGGAGTACAAGATGCAGCACTTCACCATTATACAAAAACTTTCAGAGGCTTCTCTGCTATGCTAACACCAGATCAAGCTGCAAAACTTGCAGGTACCATCTGATATGTGCTACTAGTAAAGACATTAAACATTCTAAAATAAAAAGTAGACTACTCTAGTTTTGATTGTTTCATTGATTGCAGAGCACGATTCAATTCTGTCCGTGTTTGAAAGCAAGACAAACAAGATCCACACGACACACTCATGGGAATTTCTGGGCTTAAACAGGTTGCAACGAAATAATCAACTGTCAACGTACTCAACATCTGACATAATTGTTGGTGTCATTGATACTGGTAAAAGTTCGATATTTAATATTATTTGAACCTTCTAATGCTCTCGCATCAACCACTATAAAATCACAGTACCAATTATCTTACCTCCAGGAATTTGGCCTGAATCAAAGAGCTTCAACGGCTACGGATTAGGACCTGTGCCCGCAAAATTCAAGGGGGAGTGCTCAATTGGAGAGAATTTCACATTGTCCAACTGCAACAGGTAGCCATCACTGCATAAACGCATGATATATGATAAGCATAATTCAAAAAAGTTGATATGCTACCATCTGAATCCATTTACAGAAAAATCGTGGGAGCCAGATTTTATTCAACAGGGTTCGAAGCAGAAAATGGTCCTCTAGAATCATTTGGTCTTACCTTTTTCCGATCTGCACGGGATAGTGATGGGCATGGAACCCATACTGCCTCCACTATTGCAGGCTCACCAGTTGACAATGTTAACTTATTTGGAGTAGGGTCAGGCACTGCAAGTGGAGGTGCAATAAGTTCTCGACTTGCAATCTACAAGGCTTGCTGGTTCAATCTCTGTAGTGATGCAGACGTTCTTGCTGCTCTAGATGATGCTAGTAATGATGGAGTAGATATTATATCCATGTCTCTTGGACCAGATCCACCCCAACCTATCTACTTTGAGAATGCAATTTCAATTGGAAGTTTCCACGCATTTCAAAAAGGAATTGTGGTTTCTGCATCAGCGGGCAACAGTTTTTTTCCAAGTACTGCAACTAATATTGCTCCTTGGATCCTTACTGTTGCAGCAAGCACCATGGACCGTGAAATTCAGACTAATATCTATCTAGGAGATTCTCAAGTCATAAAGGTAACTGATTGATAATTATTTATATTCCTCACCTGTTCAAAACAAAGATTTCTGGTACTGATTTACGGTCCCATATGTTTAGGGCTTCAGTATAAATCCACTAAACATGGAGCAATTTTATGGTTTGATAGCAGGGAGCATGGCATCGGCTCCCGGAGTTACCCCCCAAAATGCTAGGTATTATATTTACAGAAAACTTTGGCTTCAATATTGATACATCCATTATGCATACTCATGGAATATGTCAGCATTCCTGCCGAATTTTTTTTACATGCTTCTCTTAATAATGTCTGGAGTGTCCTGGGGTCCTTAATAGAACTTTACAGGGGTAAAGTTCATTAATTCCACCAATTATCTATTTGTTCTGAATTTTTTATTTTTTTATCGTTCCCTTACAGTTTCTGTAAGAACAACACTTTAGATCCCGACTTGATCAAGGAGAAGATTGTTGTCTGCACACTTGATTTACTCACTGATAACCGCAGAGAGAAGGGCATTATTGTAAAACAAGGTGGCGGTGTAGGGATAATACTCATAGATCCACTTGCCAAAGATATCGAAATTCAGTTTGTAATACCAGGTGCCGTGATAGGTCAAGAAGAAGGAGCAGAGCTGCAAGCATATATGACTGCACAGAAGTAAGTTGGGATTTTTATCTAAATTGAGAAGAAAGAACCAATTTGTCAACTATTAATTACAAAGAGACATAACATTTACGTTTCAACTTTCAAGCAGTAATAATACTTATTTGGTCGTTACAGGAAACCAGTGGCCAGAATATACCAAACAATTACAGTTTTGCCCACTAAGCCAGCCCCAGAAATGGCAATGTTCTCATCAATGGGTCCAAATGTTATTAGTCCAGATATAATCAAAGTACATACTTGAACCTCTTGCAATTTGTCTCTAGGAAATGCAATTAATGAGATTCACAGTGAATATGAACAAAAAATAAAAAAATTGAGGAAAAAAAAAAGGCCACTGTATTTTTCTTAATTTTGTAAAGAGAAATTTCACATACCTGAATGCAACAACCTTGTCTTCTGATTTCAGCCCGATATAACAGCGCCTGGAGTGAATGTTTTGGCAGCATGGTCTCCAGTTGCTACTGATGCCACTGCTGGTAGATCCCTTAACTACAACATAATCTCTGGTACTTCCATGTCTTGTCCACACGTGTCTGCATTAGCTGCCATCGTAAAATCCTCTCATCCTTCATGGAGCCCAGCAGAAATAAAGTCTGCAATAATGACAACAGGTAACCTTTGATGATTAAAAAACTGATAGCCGGTTAGCACAATACATCTCTAATTATTTTTCATGTACGCGTGATTTTGGAACAGCAACAATTCTTGATAACACTCAGAGCTTTATCAGAAGACATCCAAATGACACTCAGACCTCACCTTTCGACTATGGATCTGGGCAAATAAATCCAGCTGCAGCAATTGATCCTGGTTTAGTTTATGATTTTGATTCTGCCAACGTTATTGATTTCCTCTGCAGCACTGGTGCAAGTCCTGCTCAGCTGAAAAACCTTACTGGTGATACAATTTATTGCAAGAACACCACCACATCCCCTTATGATTTTAACTATCCTTCAATTGGGGTCTCCAACATGAAAGGAAATCTGTCAGTGCATAGAACGGTGACATATTTTGGTAAAGGGCAGACTGTTTATAAAGCAGAAATGGACATTCCGGCTGGTGTCAAAGTCTCGGTCATTCCTAGTGAGCTCAAATTTGAAAATCCTGGGGAGAAGATGTCTTTTAGGATAGATTTTACACCCTACAAGACCAGTAATGGAGACTTTGTTTTTGGATCCTTGACATGGACTAATGGGATCCACAGGGTAAGGAGTCCTATTGGTCTTAATATACTTTCAGTTTAGGAATCAAATGTACTCATATGTATTAAACGGATTTTAAGTTTCTGAGATTACATAATGCAAGGGATCATACCTTTCAGAAGGAATGAAAGTCTAACAGGCATTCCAATTATAACACCATAACCATACTAACACGAGCTACAAAACCGTTAGCTAACACCATATTTAGCAGTCCAAATGGAACATCATTTAGATATGTACAATTTTGCCCAATGACTAATGATGGCTTTTTAACCTTATTATTTTTCGATAAAACTTAAACAAGCATTTATTTCTTCTTTTTCATTAACCCTACCTTCTTATGTTGAAAGTATACATTTGGTAATATTGATAATCCATGGGCAGATTTTAAATAAGCATGTTTAACCATACATACCCATAATACACCCTGGTTTATGGATCATGGCATCTATGATGGTTCTTTTACAACTATGATAGTTCTTTTACGACTCCCATGTAAAAACTGTACTCACTCAAATACGTATACTTCAGCAATCCAGAAAGCCAGATGGAACTTCAAACGAGTGCTTCTAGAGCAATTTTATATGATGGATGGTAATTTATGTCTCTTAAGCTATGAGAAACAAGTACTTAACGTACAACATTTGTGGGTGTATTCACCTGGATTCTAAAGTGGAAGCACTTTAATGTAAATATGGAGAATAACCTTCTGAATTCTAGTTATGTTGGTGGTAACATGAAGCTGCAACTCTAAACTTAAAACTTATAGTCCACTGTTGTCATAGTAAATGTTAAGAACAACAAAGTTTCTTCTGGGTAAGAAGGTAAGCATAATATTTTGTACCCAAACAACTATGTAGTTTCTCCTTATCCTGGTATATTTATTATTTGCATTGCCAATCTGTTAAAAAAAAAAGGTGGAATCAGATTAGGAAAAAGACTGCAGTTAAGAGGCGTTATAATGTCTAAAGGACAGCTAACGTGCTACTGGAAATACCTGAATTTTTTATGTGGACAATCACTTGAACACAAGGGTGGGCCAATATTGTAAAAGGATACCAGCTTAAACAAATAGTGCTTGGGGTGGATTCCAAGACTGATCCTGGGTGATATGGGAGCCTACTATCTGCACATTTTGAAAGAATTGCTAGCATCATTGCTGCACCAGAGATTCCCATAACCATTATAAGGGTTTGATTGCGCCTCTGCTACTAACTATAATTTTTAGGAGAATTGATTGTATCAGATACACTACATTAGGCGTTGGAGCAAGAGGCCCTGGGAAATTAAGGGAAAATGAAGTGGACCATTACTTTAACATGAGGGTAGGCCTATCTTCTAAGGGATCCTCGAAGTAAGGCCCAAACAAAGTGTTTAGTTGAATTCCGGAGCATACTTCTGACTGATAAAGGGCTTGATTGTACCTCTCCTGCAAGTTGCGGTTTTCGAAAAAATTGCCGTTGCCTTGCATTAATTCTTCTCTTATTGAAAGAGGCAGGGTTTTGCAATTCAATCAAATGTCACCAGTAGTCCCCACAGGAGCATAAGCCTTCTCTAAAGTGATGAAATCTATTTGAATCCCTGACGACAATTTCTCTTCCTTCTATTTTTGATATAAGCTTAATCACTGTGTGACAATCACCACAAACTCTAAGATTCTTCATGATCTGAATTGGGATACCCGGAGATGTAGAAATTAGTCCAAAAGCAATAGCCAACCTCTCACTGTGCTGAGAGAGAATTGCTTCTTTATGCTCTTCTTCAATGTCATGGAGTACATAATTCGTATCCGGTCGATATCCTGCATCCCTCAATGGAGTATACAATTCTTCAAGCTTCATATAAATGCGATCTGATAAAGGATGCGAATCATCGCCAGCCACGAAAGAGTAGGTCTTGTTCTTGACCTCAATCCAGCTATATCCAGTTTCCTTTTTAACCTCTCTCTCATCCATCAGTTTTCTCACCTTTGCCCTATCTCGCCAGTTTCCACATACAGCATATAAATTAGATAGCAAGACATATGAAGCCGAATCCTGCGGTTGAAGTAAAATGAGTTTTTCCGCTGCAAGTTTTCCCAGCTCTATGTTTCGATGAACTCGGCATGCAGACAATATAGTACGCCAAATAGTTGCACCGGCAGGGAAGGGCATCTCATCGATTAGAGTCATAGCTTTATCCATCATTCCAGCACGGCCATAC
The DNA here is from genome assembly GCA_963555705.1 of Ligustrum vulgare. Lineage (NCBI taxonomy): Eukaryota > Viridiplantae > Streptophyta > Magnoliopsida > Lamiales > Oleaceae > Ligustrum > Ligustrum vulgare. The sequence goes on along the minus strand of OY743188.1, from coordinate 41,333,340 downwards.
AGATCAACCATGCACGAATAGACCTCCATTATAGGTGATATATGAAGATCATTTACCATCATATCAAAATATCTTTGACCTTCATTCACAAGTCCTGCATGAGTACAGGCAGAAATGACACCAATAAATGTTATTTCATCCATATCCAAGTTTCTCTTTTGCATTTCCTCAAACACCTTTAATGCCTTCTTCCCAAAACCATGTTGTGCATAGCCTGAGATCATAGAGTTCCACGAGACTAAGTCCCTTTCCTTCTGCCTCTTAAAAACTTCATTTGCACTTTCTATATTTCCTCTTTTTGCATACATGGTCACAAGAGCGCTGCTCACAATTACAGCATTACTATATCCTGATTTGATTGAGCTTGCATGAAATTGTTTCCCTTGCTCTGCTGCTGCTGTGGGTGTAGCACATGCATTGATTATACTAGAGAAGCTATACTCATTTGGCCTGACACCCTCCTTGGCCAATTGGCAGAAAACTCTTACAGCTCTCTCAGGATCTCCTCTTTGGGCATATCCAGCTAACATCGCAGACCATGCAACAACATCCTTCTCTTCTATTTGTTCAAAAACTTTCGCAGCTTCACTAGTTTTTCCTATCTTAACATAAGCATCCAGTAATGCGGTGCCTACTGAAGTTGATTTTTCGTAATTGGTTTTCACGATTTCTGCATGCATTTGAAACAATGAAATCCAGGGATGAACTGTGAGTACTGTTGAATAAGTGAAATGATTTGATCTAACGCCTTCTCCCCTCATTTGATGAAAGAGATATACTGCCGGCTCTGGTCTGCCATTCTGTAAGTATCCCCCAATGATTGCTGTCCACGTTACGACATTCTGGGCTCCGCCCATGGTGGAGAACAACTTAAATGCATCATCCATCTCACCCCCTTTCATGAAGGAGACCGTCAGAGCTGTCTGGATGTTATCATAATTTGCAAACCCGGTCTTTACAACTTGACAATGGATCTGCCTGGCAAATTTCACTTCCTTAAGGTTAGCACATAACTTAATAACCGAAGCAAAAGTTGTCTGTGTCAATTTTACATTGGCAAGCATCATATTGTAGAATAGATCAAGGGCTTCCAACTCAAGCCCGTTTGTCACGAGACCTGCAATCATCCCATTCCAAGAAACCACATCCCTCCACCCCATTCTGTCAAACACACTTTTAGCCTCTCTAATCATCGCACACTTAGAATACATACTGACCAAGGAGTTTCCCACAGACCTGGTTAGCTCATAACCATTCTTAATAACTATTGCGTGCACTGTAACTCCCCCCTCGATGGCTCCCTTATCAGCCAAAGCTCCAAGAATGGTCGCAAAAGTAAAAGGATTTGGCTCGATACCCCCCACTTGCATAACATTAAAAACTTCTATCACCTTATCGATAACACCGTTTTGTGCATAACCTGAAAGTAACGAGGTCCAAGTGACCACATTTTTCTCTACCATATCATCAAACACTCTTTTCCCATCATTTAAATTCTCATTCTTAATATACATATCAACAAGTGACGTGCCAACACTAACATCCCCAAAAAACCCACTTTTAATGCATTGACAATGCACTTGTTTGCCAAAAACACAATGACGAAAGCTTGCACAAACCTTTAGTATACAGGAAATGCTAGATTCGTCAACTAAAAAACCGGAGCCGTGAATACGTGCATAAAGATTTAACGCCTCTTGGTTACGATCATTGCGAGAGTACTCAAAAAGCAAGTGATTATAATACGAAATATCTCTTTGAGGACAAATATCGAACGTGTTGTGTGCATTCTTAGTATGAGATGGAGCAGCAGGCCCGCCCAGGATATCAGAATCAATGGCAATGGCATACGAGTGCGAGAAACGAAAAGTTTGAAATGTGTTTTGGAACTTGGATATAGGTTTGAGTTTTCTTAATCTTGGAATCATAGTTATGTGTATATATGAGTTGTTCGATACCGTTGTGAAGGAGGCACTGATTTTGAAATTTGGTGCCAATTCGTAACGGATAGGCCAAGTTATTATTTAACCCGTATTCTTGAGTTCGGGTCCTTCGTAAAAGGCTAGGGGTGAGCCCAGCCCCGTGGCCGTGGGGCTTAAAAACAAGAAATGAAAAATTTACGTAAATACCTGATGTAATGTATTGTAATTGAAAAAGGGAAAATTGCACTGTAGTCTGTATACTACGAAATCAACACTAAAATGATTTATACTGTTTAGGAAATAAAAATCGAAAATTACGTTCTTCCATACCACTGCACAACCATCGCCGATGCTGATGCCGCTCGTCTTCGTTGATGAAACTGTTGTCGCTCGTCTTCTTCCCTACGGATGCTGCCGCTCGTCTTCTTCGCTGATGTTGCACAACCAACAAATCACCACCGTCCGTGAGGGCTGAGCCGAGAAGTGAAGAGGTTGCCGATATTCAATGAATTGCATGTTGCTGAGGAGTGCGGGTGCTTGGTGATGGAGCTGGAACTGTGTGTGGGCTGAGAGTGCTGTTGGCTGGAGTGAAGGTTGCGGTTGTTGTGCTGGTTGCGGCTGGTGAGAGGAGAGGAGGAGTTGTGCGTGGCTGTTGTGTGTTAGAGAGGTTGGTTCAGGGTGTGTGTGCGTGTGTGAGAGAGAGATAGAGAGATGGTTGCTGCTGTGCGTTATGGAGAAATGGAGATGCTGGTGCTCAAGGCTACCAGTCGTTGGTGTGAAGAGAAGTACTGAGTAAAGTTTCATAAGAAATATGTGAAGTTTCAAGTTGTGATACTGCAATTTCGTCCAAAGTATCATAAACATTTGATAAAGTTTCAAATTATGATACCAAAAATTTGAAAGTATCATAACATGATACTTTAAAAGTATTATAAGATACTTTGAAGGTATCACAACATGATACTTAATGAAAATAGTATTTTTACAAAAAAAAAAAAAAAAATTGAAGTATTTTTCAATTTTTTTTAAAATGTAGTAAATTTCAATTATGATACAAAAAGATAGGTATTTATGCAAACGTCCCATTGAAAAATATCTACTTTTCATACTATTTCTAATATCATACAATTTTGTTTTCAAAGTTTAGAAAAATATCGGATTTGTTGTGAGAGAATATATTATTTGATTAATGTCATTAATTATTGTCATTTTTTTAGGAGGTTGTTAGCTATTTATCAATGATGAGTATAAATTTTATTCATACCCGAGCCCGAGCTCTTTGACAAAATATAGTCTCCTAATCAAATGTGTAACCTCGAGGACCACCATGAACCCGAGGAGGACCTCAACCCCAACCACATGAATATCACCCTATATTATATTTTCTATCCTCGAGGAAGACCTCAACCTCGACCACCATAAATCCGAGGATGACCTCGAGCCCGAACACTTGAATATTTAGCCACGTCATACCTTGGTACCCCCGAGCAACATATGAACCTTGAGGCCGAGCACTTAAACATTACACCATACACCATATTGAGAACCCCGAGAAGAATATAACCCTCGATCACACTTAAAATGTCCGTGGCGAAAACGTTGCCCCGACCACTCATAACACCCCCGAGGATAGAATACCCCGAGTACATATATCTCACCAAAACGGTGCATGATGTGCTCGGGGTACATGATGCTCGGGTCACGTCTCTCATTGATCGGACATGACTTGATCTGACACGTGGAGTCTACAACCTCCTAATTCTAATAGAACTCATCTTCCAACAGAATCCTATTTGGGTTTTACAACCTCATCCCTAAAAAATAGGAGGATGATTCCTAATATGACTCATGCAATGCAGGTATTTCAATCCTATCATAATTCGTCCATATAGCTCTTTATATACATGGCACTCAATCATAATCCAGGTACACAATTATCTCTACAATTTATAGCCTATTGCATAAATTTTCTCCTTCCTCTTTACTGACTTAAGCATCAGAGGGGCGACGAGGACACACCTCCTCGCCTTTATTGCAGGTATTCGGAGATCCAGTTCGTGCTAGTTTATTGCTCAAGCTCGGAATATTCCAGGTGCGATTTTTAGCATCATCAATCAGGAATTTAAAATAGACATATTCTAATCTTCCTTGAAAAACTCCATACAAGGTTTCTCCCTAAATAATAGGTTTTTACCTATTAATTTAAATATTCGAGAATTTAAAATAGACATTTTGTAATGTAATGTAATGTAATCATGGTAATTTTCCTAAAAAAAAACTCTACATATGATTTCTTCCTAATTATTCAGGAATTTAAAATGAATACTTTGTAATGTAATGTAATTATGGTAATCTTTTTTTTAGGAAGCTTACCTATTATTCAGGAATTTAAAATAGGAACTTTCTAATCTTCCTAAAATAACTCCACACGTGATTTCTTCCTAAATAATAGGATGTTATCTATTATTTTAATTATTCAAGAATTTAAAATATGCAGTTTGTAATGTAATGTAATGTTCGACTAATTTATACATGTAATGACCCGTAATGTAAGGTAATGTTCGACTAATTTATACTTGTAATGATCCATAATATTATGTAATGTTCTATAATTGCATTGCAAATGCTAAACAAAAAAATACCAACACATTACAGTCATTGTGTAATAGTTATCGATATTATGGACGTGTAATATCGATAATTGTAATCTTATGAACCAAACAACCTCTTGGTTCTTTTCACCAAGATACACTTGTAAATCTGTGACGTAAACTAAATTTCTTTTGTAATGTCTTGACTGAAAACAAAATTTCTTTTGTACCAAATATTGTGTTACAGTTACCGATTGCATCCAAGTCATTCCTTTTTTTTCCAGACTCTATGCAGAAAAAGGGCCAAGCTGGAGTAGAAGTAAGAAGTAGGAGGTAGAGTCTAAGTAGATGAAAAGAGACTCCGCCACCAAAAAATCAACATTTACCCAGATTTTCAAGACTCTTCCTTTCTTCAAAATCGGAAGAACAATAACTAGCAATTTATGAAAAAACTTTGTCACTCTGTTGAGTGTGCCTAGACCGAATAATCAAAATAGAGTGCAGATCTACAAGGTTGGTGCTAGATAAAGATAGATTTAGGTTGATCTAGTACTTTAATCCAACAAGAACCATTTTTCACCAGTTAAAATTTAAAAAAAAAAAAAGTTGATATTTTGTGATTTGATGAGAGAGATTTTGTGAATGAATTAGAATTGCAAGAGATGAGAGAAAAAAATTTGTGCTTTGTGATTTGACTAATTTCTAGTGATTAAATGAGACGGTAAGGAAATGGGGAGAGGGGAGAGAGAAAATATACGGTTTGGATTGAGAGATTTGAGAGAGGAAAGAAAAATCAATAATGTACTTTATTTTTCTAATTACATTGAAAAGTCTGTATTTTCTAAATTAAATTAGGTGAGTGAAACTAGTGTAGGGTCTAATTATTCCAAAATGGTACATGAAACTAGGAATATCAACGAGTCGAACTAAGCCGGCTCGCGAGCATAAGATCAAGGCTCCAGCTTGGCTCTAGCCTTTTTTTGGCCCGAGCCGAGCAAAAGCTCGTCCCCAAAAATAAGGCTTGACTCGAGTTTTTCTGAGCCGAGTCGAGTCCCAAGCTTTTAATTTTTTTTTTAATTTTTATAACAAAAATACATAAATTTGTTATTGAAAAAGTTTATATACAATGAGCTGAGTCGAGTTCGCAGCCGAATTTCAATGTTAGAGCTTGCATCGAGCTTTTTGGGTGGGGCTTTTTTTTTTTTGCTCGAGCCGACCTAAAGGCAAAAAAAAAAAAAAAAAAAAAAAAAAAAACTCGACTCAAGCTTTGGTTCAAAATCTTGAGCTGGGAGCCGAGCTTCGAGCAGCTCAAGCCGATAAGCCATTTTGTCATCCTTACATGGAACCCTACTTTTAAAGATTACATTGTAATAAGAAGATGATGAATTTTATATTTTTAAAAATCAAGTGTTAATTACCTAATTAACATTTATTAATTAAGTATTAAAATTAAATAATCCTAAAACCAAACCCCAATCCACCATAGAAACCCAATTCCATCCCCCCACCTACTCAAATCGTTTTATCTCATCTCCCTTCCTTGTACGATCTTTTTCTCTCATTTCTCAAATCTTGGCTTTCCCTTATCGGTGGTTGCAGATAGCCGAGGAGGAGCTTAAGGCGGCAGCACAAATCATTGGGGTAACAACGACGACGAGCCTCACCGCTGGACCAGCTGCAATCGTTTTTTGATGTCATTGACAAAGAAAAAGGATCATGCATCTTATTATAAGAAACAATCTCCAGCCTCAATTTTTAGGTAATTGTGACTTTGTACGACTTGTGATGAATACCGTATGTGACCATTTTATTAGGTAATTGTGACTAAAGTATTGACTAACTGTGACTTTGTACGACGGGTGATAAATATATTTTATACACTTATTTATGTATCAAAAGTAGGATTTTATATGTTCGTTTGAGAATATTCGCTATTCATTTAGTTCGTATTTGTTTATATTTCAGAAAAAAAACCAAAAATTGAAAAAGTTATGCAAATGAAGCAAATACTGAAGAATTGGATGATTTATGGAGCTAAATTGTATACATGAATAAGTGCAAAAAGCAAATTGAGGAGAACAAGAAGGAAAATAGAAGAAATAGGAAGTATATGGGCCAAAGGGTCGAAATTGGAAGTTCAAGGACATGGATGCAAATAAAAGATGAGGACCTACTTGAAAGAAAATGAAAGTTGTAATTGCAGGTCAGACGTTACACTGCGCGGCCAGGGCCTTCATACCTACGCGGTTGCACGTCATCAAGTGAAATCAACATATTCGAAAATCAGTAAACTGCGCGGCCAAGGGAAGTGCTACTGCACGGCTGCGCTCTTGTTGACTGGGCTGACTATTGGGTTTTTGTAGCGGAATTCAACAACTTTCACCATTTTTCGCCTATGTTTTACCTAAACCTATATGTACATGTTGTCTTGCACAAATTAAGGATTCCACTTGTGATATTTTCACGCCAAATTTTTGTTCCATTCTCGAGGTATCCATGCGAAGCCAAAAGCAAGATTGAAGATATAAGAACAAGGAGATGAACGAGGTGACCTATTTTCATCTATCTTGTAATTTATTTTCATTCATGTATCTAGGCTAGACACTTAGTGTAGGAGTTGTGATGAATGTTTAATTTCTTGAATTTTTTTTTTTTTTTTTTACTTTTGTTTAATTTATATAATTCATGAGTTTGAGTAATTAAATTGTGCTTTTAATCTTATGCAAATTTCTATCCAACTTTTGTATAACCGTTGTGGCATTTTCTTATATCGAGATAATAGGAGAATGTTAGACATATTTAATTAACACAAAGTCCGATAGAGGATAGAGATATACCACTTATGCCTTGTATTATCCTTTAAAGTGTTCTCAAAACTAAAATGCTTTTCTAGTATTTAAATTGTCATATAGATATAGTTGGGTTACATTTTAGAAAAAGGATTTTAATGCATCATCTAGAGAGGACTTAAATAACATTAGGAACACGAATTTTCAAAACTCCATGAATTGTAGTTAAACAATTAAGTCAAAATAAATAATAGAATTATAGTGGATTTTCAATTTCCAACACGCTTGTTTTCATTTAATTTATAAAAATCAATTCTTTATTGTTTTCATAGTTTAATTCTCAATTTAGATTCATTCAACTCTCAATTGAATTTCCTTGTTTCGATTAAGGAATTTAATCTAAAATATAATTGACTCAATCATTGTGGGTACGATATTCGGACTCAAAAGTTCGCGTTATTACTTGTGCTATTCATACACTTGCGGTAAGCAACAACGGGACGTGATTGTGTAATAATTTGATTAATTATTAGGTAATTGTGATCAAAATATGGGCAGATTATGACTTTTGTGCAAGTGATGAGTACGTGATGGACCTACAATTATGTCAATCGTAACTTTGTACGACTTGTGACGAATACAAGATATGATCACTATAACCAATTATGAGTGATTATGATCAATTACTAGGTAATTGTGACAAAATATTGACTAGTTGTCACTGTGTGCCGATTTGTGACGAGTACAAAATGTAACCAGCTTAATTAAATTATCGACAAAAAGATTGTAATTGTGACCAACAATTTGTATCAACTATGACTTTGTGTGACAAGTACAGGACGTGATCCGTTTAATTAATTTATACGTTACAAAATTTTATTGGTCACAATTTGACCAATTATTAGATAATTGTGACCAAAATATTGACTACTCATGACAAAAAAAAAAAAAAAAAAAAAAAACGATTAAGAGTGGCCAATAAATAATATGCGACTAAAAATGTTTGATTATGACTATATTTGTAATTGTAACCAATAAATAATATGCGACTAAAAATGTTTGATTGCGACTATATTTATAATTGTGACCAAAATTTGTGTCAATTGTGTCTTTATGCGACTTGTGACGATTATGAGATGTGACACTTTTATTTTAATTCTCGTTCACAAAATTTGTAATTGTGACTGCAGCGACCAAGATTTTTTTTTACGCATTTAATAATTATTCTAAAATCATGAAAACGGTGTCGCTGCGATCTCATCCATTTCAAGTTAATGTCACGACGTGTTCGTCTAGCCAAATCGAAAAATATCGAGTTAATTCAATTTTAAACTAAATTCCAAAATTTCCAAAATTTTATTATTTTAAGTATTTATTTAAATTATTATTTTCAAAATCATATTAAATTTCAAATTTCATCAATCTCGTTTTATCAGTTTAATTCTTCCGACCCAGTTGAATTCGCGTGCGAATTTTCCTCGAATTACGTGCAAGGCTTGTCTAGATTTTCACACCACCAACCCCCATCCATCACATCAATCCAATACTACACCATACCAATCAATCCCTCTTATACACTACTCAACCCAACACCTCAACAACTTCAGCCTCACCTTCATCCAGCATTTCAGCCAAGGTATTGCTCCTCCTTCTCCCTCGCGTAGCCAGAACCATCATCAGCATCAGAATCACTACCCATTTCCCCCATGCCACCACAACAACCACCACCAATTCTAGTTCAGTCCACTGCACAATCCAAACCAAAACAGCCACTTCCTTCAGCATCATCACCACCCCGTCCAAGACCAACCTCCTGCAGCATATCATCATCACCACCCCTCTAATCCCCATCAACCTCAACGCCCAAACCACAGCCGCCACCACCATCCAAACGCAAACCGCCTGCAGCAAACTTTCACAACCAGCCACCATCATGACCAATCCCAAAACCGCCCCGCATGCAGCCAGCAACCACCACGGCCAACCCACTTCCAAACTCAAAATCAACATCAAATCAAACCAAAAACCCAATAATAGATGAACCCAAGTTGCTTACCTCAACCACCGCCAGAAAATCGCAGCCCAAGTTCAAACTTGGAGCCTCGTTTGCCTCCGTTTTTTTGACCCATCTCGCACCAAACTCTCACACAACCGGAACCCCTCCCTGACCGCCTCTTTCCGCCACCCTGCGGCGGTGTCCCACCGTCCAGTCGCCGGATATGGCGCCGGATTTTTGTGAGGGGGCCGTGCACGCCCCGTCGTCTCAATCTCTCATCTTGAGAGAGAGAGAGAGAGAGAGATATATGTATATGTGTGTGTGTATATATATATATATATATATATATTTGTATAGTTTCAAACTTTGTGAAAAATTGCAGCCTAGCCCCAAGTTTTGAAATGTTTCAAAATCAGTCCCTGTGGTTTTAAAACTCATATTTCAGTCCTTAAGTTCTTGAATGATCTTATAAGCCTTTCATTTTTTAAAAATTTCTTATCTCAATCCACACAATTTAATATTCGTTTTGAGCTCCGGCCCAACTTTCAAAATATTCATTTTAGTCCCTCAACTTTCAAAGTATTCATTTTAGTCCCTCAACTTTCAAAATATCAATTTCAGTCCCCAAATTGTAAATCATCATTTTTAAACTATAAATTTCAAAAGACTAATTTAACTTATTTTCTAATTGGTTAGACGAAGCGTACGGATAATTAAAAAATTGAAGTCGTTTCCCGCTCAACTTTGCACTCGTCAAGTTTAAGGTAGACTCGCCCCTATTAATTGATTTAAATTATGATTGCATGTGAATGTGCATGTTACGTGATTTATGTGAAATTTATTTCATGAAATGAGATAAGAATATATTTATGTTGTTATGCTTGTCATAACTTATATGTTTTTATGCATGAGAAAGAAAGAAGAGAATGTCTTGCAAGATAAATGATGATGTTATGCATAACTTATGTGTCTTATGTGTACGAGAAGAAAGAGCAACCCATACCCTATGATTTTAAAGAGCCTATGATTTTCAAAGAGAAGCCATGTGCTTTAATGCACGAGAAGAGCAACTCACGTCCTATGATTTCTAAAGAGCCTGCATTATGTGTTCAATTATAATGTGAATTAATTAATTGGCGATGAGTCTACTGAGTATTTCTATGAAATGCTCATGTCTATTTTTAACAACATTTGCAAATTTCGGAGAAGGTGGCCAATGATGGATGATAGTGACAATAGTCGTTAAATAATTGAGAATCTTATTTTGATGATCCATATTTCTAAACTTTGGCTATTTTTGAGATTTTCAATTATTTGAGAAATTATGGCATTGCCGAATGTTTTGTATTATTAACGGCTCGATTCGTTAATTTGAATTATTTCATAAATGTTTTCGAATTTTATCGATCATTACCGTTTATTTAATGTTGCCAAAAACGGATTTCAGTGATTTCTTCCACTAGAATACTATTTAAGAATTTAGTCCAGAAAATGACATGGTAAACCGAGTATTTTGAACTCGGGGCGCTACAGTGACCGTATGTGACTGACTGTGACTTTGTGAATGGGGTAGGGTGGGATCGATTTTGTGACTAAATTTGTAATTATAATTGACTTGTTACCACGTGTGACTGTGACTTGAGGTGGTGTGGGCTTTGGGTGGAATTTGCGATTAAATTTGCAATTGTGATTGAAATATGACTTGTTTGACCGTGATTTTGCTAGGGGTGGGGGTGGGATAAAATTTGCGACTAAATTTGTAATGGTGATTAAACTGTGACTTTGTGTGACCAACAATAACTTTGTGGAGGTGGGTGGTTCGGTGTGGGTAGGGTCAAGGTGGGGGCGGCAATGGAACATGTTGTGATTAGGTCATGTTTGAGTTTTTTTATTTAATATTATGTCCCTGTTTGATTTTTATTATTTCAAAATTATGATTTTCTCTCTTCATTTTAACCACATTTGTCAAATAAATAATATTAACCAAAAATTCAAAAAAAATTCCCTAATTTTTAAACACGCATTTTATTAAAAATCATTATTCTAAATCACAAAAATCCTTTTTAAACAACATCAAACACACCCTATATTAGTTTTAATTTAATATATAAATATTTGTTAATTACTATTTAACGCATGAATTAAAAAAATAAAAAATAAAAAACCTTAAGTTTGTTAGTTTTGCAAAGTTAACCTAATATCTAGAGTTGTGCACTCTTCTCAAATTACACTGGAACTGTCACTAAAGAATATGGATTTCATAAACCTTATTTTAAGTTTCCTATTTTAAAATTCAGGTTATAATTAATATCTAAAATGTATTAAACAAAATATATGAATTCATGCTAATAAACCTAAGGTTAATTGATACAACCATTCAACTTACGTAACTTAGGAACCAATGATATAATATTTTCTCCACACTAAAAAATTGAAAAGTAATTTTTTTTTTTGTGTGTGTGTGTGTAAAGTGTTTTACAGTGAGTTGGTTCATCTGAAATTTGTTTATATTTGAAGTGGAAAATTAATGAGAAGCATAAGTCGATAGCTAAAAGTAAAACGAAAAATAACCAGTTTTGATCTAAACCACGTGGGACATGTAAATGTACAAAGAGAACGAAGTTGATTCATGTTTCTCCAGCTTTATTATTGCATTGCCTCATTCGTATTCTCCTATACACGCAAATGAAATATAGAGTTAAATCAACCTACGCATTATAGTACATGTCAAAAGATTCGACTAAATTTTACAGTCAACCTACACGACATTCCGCCCTCGCCCAAGCTTGAAACCAGTGTAGTTAACAAAAGCGTATAAACAATTTACCATCAAAGCTCTCTTCAGTCCCCCAACCTGTGGGAGCACGCCGACTGGGGAACGAAGAAACCGTTCTTGTTAATTGACGTGATCATTATGCATCCAAAACTAGCCGTAGATTAATCTCTCGTAGTTTAAGAATATGGTCTCCATTGCAACGCACCTCTGCAACATCTATCGCGGCTTTCTCATGAATATAGACTACAAGCTACTCTGTGTTCTGAACTCCTCGGGGAGCATCTGTCATTAACACGATCACGCAATCAACTTACAATGGAAAACATCTCATCCTCACTTTCATCTGACTTCTAAGATCCATGACACACATTCTTCAAGTAGTTGAAATTTCTGATCCATGGCTATGTTCAAGAAAACTTGCATTTTGTTGCGGAACTCAGAGGAATCTTCCTTGCACCTAAATGGTCCAGCACATGCACAGTGTTCAGATAAATGTGTAGCTTTGATTTGATTGCACTTAAGGCACACCAGGTCCTGAAGATGGAATAGTCGTTCTCTCTGTCGTATAATCTGAAGAAGAGCATTCTCCATCACCTCGCGATCATATGGTTGTCCACACTGAGGTACGGAACAACGCCATTCCTGAGCAATTAAGGCCCTGTCATTGCACAAATCTAGATCTCTGCAGTCGTTGCAGTAACTGTTAACAGGACAGAGTTGGGATATTAGTAAATGCAAGAAAAATTCACCACTAATCATAGATTTAAAGTTATTTCGAAAGAATATAAAATCATTATTCGCATTTTACTTGGAAAAAAAATAGTTCCGAGTTTACCTGCAAATGACATTTGGTAAAGTTAAGGACATTGATAAATTTTGAAATTCAGCCTCCGGAGCAAATTCCCTTACGCGGACCAATTTTAAAAGATTCCTTCTCATGATCTGCACAAATACAAGGCAGGAATAAAATTACTAAAGATGACTGGTTGGATCAGACCTCTTTAGTTGAGTGCAACCAAAACAGTACCAAAGGAGCAAAAATAATAATAAAAATAAAAAAATAAAAGAAATAGTAAAAGGATTTTCCACATAATATAGAATCATTTCCACGTGGTATTGAATTCAGATAGAACTTGAAAAAATTTAGAGACAACTACAATGTAATAACTTCCTAAAATGCCGAAAACCATAAGCTTAGGAAATTTAAGAATTAAGAAGGAAAATAATGGAAATGCTATAGAGAAAACTAGCATCAATAGTCAATGAGTAAGAATCCTCTACCCACTACCCACATCCATCAAAAATAAGTAAAGGAGGACATATAATTTTCTGAGTAATCTGTTACGAGTTAAATATGAAATTGACATTTATCTTATAAATATTCAGAGATCAATCAGAAAATGCTGATACTTTATGGTATGACAGCAGGAATGGAGATCATGGCTCCAACTTCACAGGCACATGATGCATAGCTCACCTCATAAGAAAATATGTAATATTACATATACTACGCCTAGGATGTAATTCTATATGCATACCAGAACTTCATGCTGAACATTTTGGTCAAGAGCCAAAACAGCACAGATATTCTTGATGAAATCCAGAGCAGGATCCCCCTTATGAATATTGTTAAAAGGTTGTGAACTTCCAGTTGAATTGGGATGATTACTCTTATGAAGACTTGGATCACATGCTATTTTTAGAAGTTTGTCGGTGAAGTAAGATCCAATCTGCAGGGCATACAATTAATTGAGTCGAGTTTAATTGGTCAGAGAGTGAGTTCATAAAACATATTTAAATTAAAATGACTCTCAATTAATACCTCTTTCTTCAGATATGTGTTCATCTGTGATTCAAGAATTTCAGCAGTTGCAGCTGTGATTGATGGAGTGCACAAGTCGCCAATTGTATGAGCTCGACTTGCAGCTTGTTCTTGTGCATACATCCACGGTTTATATAAAAATTCAGAAACGATCAAGATGAAATGATCCTGTATAAAATAATATTTCACAGTTGATTAGGCAGAACGCTGATAAAACATCACATAGATGGTGCTCAGCTGTGAGGTTTTCCCAAGTAAGATTTCAATTTGGAAAAGCAGGGGGTTTCATTTAGCTAAGCAGGATCCCCCTTATGAAACCCTACTATCCAGCTATACAACATCCAAAATAGAGTCCATCAGAGATGACTAATTATAGTAGATATGAAGCATTGTGGATCAAAATTCAGTGGTCTGTAAGAAATGAGAGTGATAATTACTGGCTGGCTGAGATTGGCCCAAATGGATCAGATCTGCAGTAGTGGGTTGTTATTTTACTCTTTAATCTTAAAACTGGTTGTGATTCTAGTTGTCCTGGCGATGGTGAATTTTATGTTCATGACTTTATTGCGATAGCAATCCTGGTTCCAGGCATGAGAAGCAGTGATAGTTGCTTTTCTTAATAGGTATTCAACTATCACGGTAATGGAGGTCCAGAGAATGGTCAAAGGCAGCAGTCATAGCTACATTCTTCCTCATGTTACATATTGTTAAATATTGTCTTGAAAATGCCCCTCATGTGTAGGCAGAGTTTTTTTTTTTCCATTAAAACCAAACGCGTAGACAATTTAATTTAAATAGTTAGCGACTTGAACCACTTCATCTAAAAGTCTAAGCCATTAGACAGACCACATTTAAATCATTTAAATTAGAGCACTACATTGAACCACTTCATCTAAAAGTTTAAGCCATTAGACAGACCACATTTAAATCATTTAAATATTACCTTCAAGCACACACACTAGTGATTTTGATGATGGTTATAGAAAGGTAGGAATGTGCCTTTAGAGTTCATGATTCCAGTAATGGCAGGAATTAATATGCTTTTATGGTGACTTCAAGGATGGGCTTTGAAATTCAAATGAAATCTCCGCACAATAAGAACATCCAAAATTTTGATCCTTCAGTGATCAAGTCCCAGTAAGAGCTATCTTTAATAAAACAAAATATAGATTGATGAGCTACCTGAGTTGCTTTAGGTAAGTTTTCTGCAATATTCCAGCTTGAGGCAATGTCTGGGCTGCTTTTAATATTTACTACTGGATTTTCTTCTGCTGATCTGTCCTTTAATCTAGCTTCAATTCCACCATAGTTGTACTACCAGGCGAAAATGGAGAAAAAAAAAGAGGATAATTTATCAGAATGATGAAATGATGCAACATACGTACACCTGGATGACTTCATGTTACACCCAGGTCAACAGTCAATAAGACGAAGTACTGATAATCTCCAAGCAATCAAACAAGGAAAAAGAAAAGCATGACTTGCACCGACATGATTGCTTGGAGACAAAATCGATTTTCATAACTTTTTGAAGTATTGATAATCTCCAGAGTAAGTTATGAATGCTTGCTGAAAGTTAGTTTAGCAATATACTCCAAAGAGAAATTAAAGGTCTTGGAGTCTGACAACATGAACATTTTGTCTGATGCCATGAATGCACATTTCATTTGATTAAAAAGACAGAAAACAAGACGACATTCCAAAAGGGTCCGCTACAATTTTTATATTATACTCTCTCTCTCTCTCTCTCTCTCTCTCTCTCTCTCTCTCTCTCTCTCTCTCTCTCTCTCTCTCTCTCTCTCTCTCTCTCTCTCTCTCTCTCTCTCCCCCCCTCTCTCTCTCTCTCTCTCTCTCTCTCTCTCTCTCTCTAGAAGCTAGGGTTTGATTCTTTGGATCTCCGTCGTCTCCTCCGAGGAGCTCCCTCGCGAGCTCCTCGGGAGGAGCTGCCGTTCCTCTTTGTGAGGTTTATTCTCCAGGCTGCCTTCGGCCTCGGAGTCCAGTGGCGCTGTGGGCGTCTTTTGTCCCTCCTTGGGAGGCTTTCCTCTCCAGCTGACCCAAGGCGCGATGAGGGCAAGGTCGAGAGTCTTGGTACAGCATCAATCGCAGGCGGTGTTTTGGTGGGGGTTGGGCAGGGCTTTGCTAGTGATGGCGTTGGACGGTGCGGTGGTGATGGCTGATGGGTTGGCGGTTCGGGGTTGGAGTCTTGATGGGGTTGATGTCATGGTTTCTTGCTGTGTCACTCGAGGCTCTGGCTTGGTGGCGGTTGGATCGGCGTGGAGTTGTTGGGAGTTTTTTTTGCTTTCAATTTTTTGTCTTGGTTTGTTGTTTGTTTGTTCTTGTTGGATGCTTAGGTAGTAGTGGCACGTGTAGCCTATTCCTTAAAAGGGAAGTCCGGTTACCCACTACACAGCCTATCTGCTCATCTCTCTGTATTTCAATGGTTGTGTTCCGATCTTGGTCGGATGTAACTTCGTCTGCGTTTGCAACGATTTGAAATTTGAATTTACAGACTTTCAAAAAAGACAGAAAACAGTATGTACAGATTATTACAGTAAGTAAATTTAGCTTGGTGACCAGAGACACATCAGTTTATTCCTTGAAAATCGATTTTGGGTTTAAAAAAGGTGTAATGATCCAGAATGCGATAGTTAACTATTCATCGAGTAATATGGTTGGAAAGAAATTGCAGAACTTTTTATGTTAAGAGCAAGGTATTTTTGTGTTATGGGAAAGGCAAAATTCCTGGGATCATTATGGGCTGACATAGAAGAAATTTAAGCAAGTTCCTTTTTGAGTAATTGCTCTCAATTCCAAGGATGTACTTTCTTCTTGGTTTTAGTTTAGAGGATAGGAGATATTTTAACATCCATGAATCGTAAGTATGTTCCTTGAATTGTAGATATTGTTTCTCATAAAAGGGAAAAAAAGAAAAAAGCATGATAAGCATGACAATACTAGATAATTTATAGGTGCCAGGCTGTTGATAAATAGCCTTTGTTTGATACCCATTAAATTTTAATACATTTTTCTCTCTTTTAACCACACATTCTTCAATAAATAACATTATACTTTTCTCTCTCTTATTTTAAACCACATTCTCCCAAAAATCACTATTCCAAAATACATTTTCCCAAATAATTTGATTATAACGGGGCTCGAACAAGGGCCTAAATGTATCCAAATAATTTAGTAGTATTACATTTTATTAACCATATGGCACTAGATCGCATCCAGGGAGCACAACAATATAAATGAATAATCAAAGCTATTTATTATGGAAGCATGTCAGAGTACAACTAACTTCAAGGGTTTATTTTCTCGTTAATTAATCACTTAATTTATTCACCCCCAAGGGCCATTCTTTTCTATCCATATGGATAAGCAATCTGTCTAAGTTAACTGATCCCTAACATTCAATTTTTTTTGAGCCAATGTTATTACATGAAACTTCAATTATCATGTTGTACCCATGCCATACCCTTGAGATATGAACATACTTTGTATTATTATTCTCATACCATCAAGTTATACTGAACGTATTTTGAGCATTCACGTTTTCTTTTCTTAGCAAAAAAGAATTGTGTGGATAGAAAAGACAGTGTTCAGTACAGGGGTACGAGATCCACAAAGGTTGCTAGAGAGATCAACATGTAATATCACCCAAAAAAAAAAAAAAAAAACCCCAAATATGATGGAAATCTGACTTTTATGATCCATAAAATGCACATGAAGCCTTGCACCATAAAGAAGCTATATTTTATCGATTAAGTAAACAAGAGAAGGTAATATTTTCAAAGAATTCAATGTTTCTTTCTAATTGAATACACCATGTATCTATGACAAACACAACTAGTTTAAATCATTTTTTGTGTACCAATATCCAAATTCAAGACACTTTAAAAATGATTATCTGGATCCTAATATTTGATGATCGACAAGTTAAACGACTTCAGGAATTGCATGTCATTATGCATGTGCATATATTCTCACAACATGATTGAAAAAGCAGGGGCCAAGTGTTCATGTACATAATTGCACCAAGGTAAAGAAAGTGATTGGACAGACAAAAGAAAAGGTTTAACATGTAGAGCTACCTGATCCATAAAAAGCAAGGAATGCCAAAACTGCAAGGGCTCAAGCTCAATCCACTCGAATAATTCTCTGTTACATATCAAATTTGAGTAGATAAACCAATAGAAAATAATTAACTTATCCGTAAGGTGTTCATCAAAATGCAAAGACAAACCTCGTTTGTATAGTTTTGAGTACACTATCACAATAAGCTTTTGCTGCTGATAGATCTGACTTTCCCGTATTGATTATAACTTTCTTGAAGCTTGCATATACAATTGATGCACCTAATTTACGAAACTCAGACATCAGCAGTGCAAACACCTTTTGCATAACCTGACAATACAAATGATTATTTGTAAGAATTAATATAAAACAGATTAAACGCTATAAAGAATGAGGTTTTGTGTAGAAGCCATTCATTGTGTCCTATGGAATTGAGGCATCTACTTAACAAAGTTACGCATTGCAGAATAAAAGAGGTGTCTATAGAAAGAACTTTTGAGAATGACTACATAATTGAGTACCAAAAGAATAAAAAAGATGAGAAGCTTGGAGTGAAGTATGCAACGGCTGCGTGTCAACTCACACTGCGATACTCTTTTATCAATTGATAAACAATTGTCACATTTCCCGACAAGGAATTACCTTATGAAGCGTGCGATGAAGAGCAGGGTCATGAAGTTTAGATTTTGGGCTGCAGAATAGTTTGCAAAGGTGTTATTATTTATAGAAGAAATAAGTGAAACCTTGAAAACAAGTATGCTTCTAGCAACCTGCAGAGCCATCGGTACAAATGCTGCAACATTGCATCTGCAAACACATTTCCAGATGTAACTGCATCTGCAAGGCATCTTTGGATCAACTGTTTGAGGATGCGAAATGCAGGTCCACACGAGGTTGCCTCGTCATAGCAATATCCGTCATCAGAAAAAGGTGCTGCAGGATTCAAGTCCTGGTCCATAGCAAATAAAGAACCTCCTTCCATTTCATTCACTTGATTACTTTTCAGAAGAGCATTGACAGCCAGATGATGTATCTAAAATAATATTAGAATACTCACAATCATCAGATGTTGAGGAAAGGGAAGGGGTATTTTTTTTTGGGGGGGGGGGGGGGGGGGGGGGTGGCGGCAATATTAGACCTTAAGCTCCACAGTCACTTTTCTATATGCACCAGGATAAGCAAGAACAGGTTGATTGACCTGCTTTAATAAACAGGTGTTAATTAGCTGATATCTTGCCACTAAAGACGGCGTTTCTTCAAAATGCACATGATTCAAAAAATGTAATGGTTGAAGAAAAATGACTATGGCTGAAGAAAATAAATAAATGAGTCCCATTTTCTCAAAACATACCTCGTCAATAGAACAAGGTACTTCTTCATTTATGCCTCCCAAGTCTGGAATGCCATCATCAGATATCCAAAGAACCTGAAAGGATCAAGGAAGTTTTGAGTTACTCAGTTTGTTAACCATGCTAGCATACCTAAGATGTGAAATGTGAGGCACGCCAGCTATATTTTTTATTCATTTTACTGCAGACTCTAAGAATTAGGCAAAATAGTCATAATACAGCAACCAAAAAGTGACCTGTTGCTGATCATGCAATGCTCTTGAGAAGAAGATATCTGCTGTCTGTATTAGCCAATCGGCCTCAAAATTTCCCAATGGAACCTGCTCATTTTTTTGTTTGTTGAGCACTTAAAAACAGATGAATATATTCAATGTTAATCCTGAAGAAATTGAGATTGAGGGTATACATGGGCATATCGTGAAAGTGTAATTCTCTCATTCAGCCATTGAGAGGACACAGCACATCGTTGAATTCCAATTCTTGCAGCCATTATTTGCCAACCAATAGCCTATGGAAGAGAGGATGTAGCAATATTTTCGTCATGTGCAAGATAGAATTAAAAATCACATCAATGGCTGCTTCTTTTTCAGATATTACAAAATCACCTGATATTGGCTATCACGAGCATTAGTAGGGATGGTAACACAAGGAAAATCTTCTAATACTCGTATGCCAGACTTCATTAGCAGCATATTAGGACACTCAACAACAGCAATCACAGGTCCATGATGCCATTGTCTGGAAAACCAATATGTGAAGCAAATAACATATCATGTCGACTATAAATTAATGGGAAAAACTGTGGACTGCAGAATTTTGTAACGCTAAGACATAGACCCGTAGTTTGGAGAAGAGAAACACAAGATCAGATACGAAAATATAAAAAATTAATGCAATTTGAATTAAAATGAGCATGTTAAAGGTCTTCGTGACTAACATTTGAATTCTATAGTCTACCTCATAACTAGATCTTGTGTCAGATGATTTCGCATGGAACTCAAACTAATACTTAAGTTCTTTCAAGTACAATTTACTATCCATGATCTCGTAACTACTAGCGCTCCGTCATTTAACAGAGTCATATGTCAACTGAGTGATGCAACAGAATTAACTTGAGCCAAGAAAAGCTTAAACATGTTAATTCTGAGAATACCTGAGAAATTTAGGATATCAAAAATTCATTGAATATTGAATGCCAAATAATTGATTCTGGTGGACGAATTTGTTGATCCGAACAATACAAAAGTTGAATTGAAGAATTGGGGAAAAATTCTGTTTGATTTTCAAAAAGCAACTAATGAATGATGAAGCTCTAGTTCCAGCTTCAAAAGAAAACCAGAAATGCTATTCTAACAAGTAAAATTGACTTGATTTTCCCTACCTAAAGAAAACAATTAAAAAGCATTTAAAATAAAAATAAAAAATACAGCTAAACATATGGGCCGTTTACATCACTTTTGCACTTTATTTTCATTCATCATTCTTCATACAATAGTAGTAATGACACGTGCAAAAAGACAAGATCTCATAAGTCATAAATTACTACTCACTCCATCCAAAGATAGGCTCATTTCTATTTTCACACAGAATAATAAAACATAATTAATATATATTGAAATTATAAATTTACTTACATTTACCTAATATACCCCTACATTAAATAATGGGTAGTTCATATTTGTTGGTAATAATGCATATTAAATCAGGTTGTATTAGAAAATTAATATACTTTTAGCTAGGATAGTAGCCTATAATTTAAGACAACAAAAATGAAAGCGAGTCTATCTTTGTGGGACAGAAGGAGTACTATTTAGAACCTATAGAATCCCATGCATGACCTCCATTTATTTACTCACTGAAGGTCACAGTCTCAGGCTTTTCTTCTGGTACATACAGTACTACAGTAGAATAATCAAGTACAATTTCCATTTTCCAGCCAGTCAAAAATTAAATGCAAATGTCAGTGATTTTTTCCAACTCCAGATGGGTGTCTTCGCAATCAGTGTGTCTTTTAGACATTATTCCATGCATTCCTTTATTTTCATATACGCTATTTGATAGGTACTTTCCCAAACTTTTTTGTCAAGAAAGCCTTCTTGCATATCTGTATTTCTTATTTTTTGGTAGCTCTTTTTCTATTCTTCAATTATCATAAAAGAATGAACAGAAAAAACTCTAAGATGTATAACAAACAATAGCAGATCCATATTTGAATCTGACTGAGGGACAAAATGTTGAAGGAGTTGTAGAAGGCGTTCATCTTGTTAAAACAAATCATTTTTTTTCTTAAGACGTACGAGGAGAAAACTTCCTATATGTTTCTAGGGGGTATTGTTCATCTACATATATCCCAATGAGTTGTCTACCTTTGAAAAGTGGGTTTTTATGATCCACTGAAGAATCAAATTTATTTAAATGTTCCTGCTATTCTATATTTCCTTGAAAAGAGTGCTCTTCATGTAGATACAACCTATAAGGGTTTGCCCATTCCGAGGGTTTAACGTAGTTTCAACAGTTCTTCCGCTTCCAGGATAAATTCTCCCGTTTGTGCTTCCTCTCCATATATGCACTCCATCTTTTCTTCTTGGTAACCTCAAATTGATTTCATTCGACTGAACAAAGAGGAAGTGTAGGGTATTCCTGAATCTTTCTGTCTTTCCTTTGTTTCATGCAGTCAAGAGAAGTTCCTTCCATGCTTTTAGTTAAGAAGGTTTCAAAAAAATATACATTTTACTAGGTGCAGATGCATATAAAGTCTCCTTAAGATGAAAATTGTGCAGGTGTGTTATTAGTACGGAGCTAATGGCATGGCCACCTGTGGAAGTATGCAAGGAATTGACAACTCAAGCATGACAAATTAAATGATAAATAGGAAGGTGACTAACAAACCTGAATTCAATTATTCTCCTCTGTAAGTTCCTTTGAGCATCCTTGACATGCCCAACGTAATCAACCTTGAGAAAGAAGTATGTGTTACAAACAAATAAAGATAAAAGTCAACCAGCTAAAAAAACGATGTTATTAAGACAAAGCAAGTATACTTTGAAATTAATTCCTTCTCTAGGGGGTTGAATGGATATTGCTTGGCAAGCTTCACGGAATTGTCTTTCAAGTATTTGAGGTGACAATTCCTTATTTTGGAAAGGACTAACAACCACAACAAATATTTGGCTAGATGCAGGAAAATATCCAATGTATGTAGCTCGTCCATCAGAGATGCTGAAAAAAATTAAAACATTGGTAAATTAAAAAATAAATAAAAATGAATGTAATACTATTCTGCATTACAACAACAATTGAAAATTGTATACCAAACCTAGGAATACATGCTAATCCTCAGAACTTGAGCCTCTTGTGAGTGAGATAGTATTGAACAAATGGATTGGACTGGTAGACCCACCTTATAGTGTTTTCGGGCGGGTCGATAACTCCTTCGAACTTATATTAAGGTCAATTGTTCTAATCTGATCTCTTAGTCAAAAATATCACGGGTATGCACAAAACATTGAATGCTAATTGTTAAATCCACACCTAGCCATGGAGCTGAGCCCTAAGTTCAGTGAAGCACAGTGTAGGAATCTTTCTTTGGCATCAAAGCATGGTCCTTCAGTGAAACACTAATGAGAGCAAAGTGCGTAAAAGCATGCTTTATCCCAAAAAAGAATTTGCAATTGTGTCTATTTTTTCAAGTGAATTACTGTTTGTGTTATAGTTAAGTGACATTGAATTTTGGCAGTTGTCAAATAAATTACTTGAGTGCTGGTCTTGCTCAAATGAAGACGAAAAAAATAAAATTTATTGAGAACTTTTCTACTTCAGGTTTTACATGTCCTTGCATCTTGCCAGGCTTTGTGCTTTTGATAACTATTGTTTGCTGTACCTATTTTTCATCTGTTTGGGGACTGTTAGTTCATTTCTGTAAATAGATTCACTACGTTAATCAAAATACCCCAAACAGAATTAAATTGGCCTAGTTACATAATGAAAACTCAATCAACAAACTCACTTTCTTTATAACAACTGGGTTGGTGTTTCTGACAATTTGATTAAGCTGGTGGCCAGATAAGCTAGTAAGCACAAACAAAATTGACACTGCTTGTTCACCTGGACAGAAAGTACTACTTCTCTTTAGGAAAATATCTTTCAGGGTCTGTCCCATGCTTCAGTGTGTAAATTATTTTCAGCTTTTTGCAGGGAAGAGAAGTCTGTGATCAGGTTAAAACAATTTCCTAACCATTACACATGCTCACCAGAAAGCAGCAGCATGGGTGTCGGAGCAATATTAACTGTAATCAGAAGCTATTGAACATCACTGTAAAGCTTTTAAATGAGGTAACAACCATTCATGTATTTCATCTCCCTATGAGGCCAGATTGGATTCTTTTACTCAAATATACTTAGCACCATAATTATCACGGTGAGTGACAGCAAAGAGTTGACATAAGACATTTACCTACACTAATACCATATAAATGACTGACATTACAAGCTGCCTAATACCACGAGAGAA
Source organism: Ligustrum vulgare (assembly GCA_963555705.1). Classification (NCBI taxonomy): domain Eukaryota; kingdom Viridiplantae; phylum Streptophyta; class Magnoliopsida; order Lamiales; family Oleaceae; genus Ligustrum; species Ligustrum vulgare. The sequence goes on along the minus strand of OY743188.1, from coordinate 41,309,508 downwards.
GAGAATTAAATGTATTTATGTATTCAGCAAAAAAATGAACTCCATAAATGTTTCCTAAATCTTATAGAGATGTGAATTTTGTTTATTTACATGGAAGAGCAATTCTTGGTTCCCATTAGAGTTATGTCTCAAAAGTTTGACACGATATATTTAATCTTGGGCTTATTTAGTTCAATCGATAACACCTACAATAAGTAGTTTTCCTCAGAGTTCTTCATCGCTCTTCTTCTGCTTCTTCGTAGAGGAATTCCTTGATGTATTTATGTTTAGTCTAACACATTAAACTTTACAAAGCAGTGAACTTATCGACCATGTGGTCAAAGGTAGTTATAAAGTTTAATCAAATTATAAAATGCAACATTGTGTCATCATTTTAAATAGTAATGACTAATGAACATTCAATAATTAGCAAACCTCATTTGATGATTATCAGTTTTTCTGCCCGTGTCATATGCATCACATGAGACTAATCTGAATATTAGATATCTAACCTTGATAGAGTTGTTTACGCTTACATATACCAAAGAATTTCAAGCCTTAGTATTGAAGATATCATTACCTTTGATACAAGTAGAAATAGGAAAGTGACTGTTCCAGATATTGGCATTCTGTTGTCGTCTTCATATGCAGTTCACTCAGATTCCAGCCATCTTGGACATTTCGTTTCTTCGCCGACTTATCAACTTTACAGACACAACCAATCTGGAGGATAGCATTAAAATCCAGTGGGACTTTCGTTTCATATATTCCCTGATCAAAGTTAAACATTATCAAGTCATTATATGTAAAAATTTGTAAGGCTGAATGCAACAAAACCTAAAACTGTTGTAAGAGTGGTAATCTTTCATCCATTTGAAGAACCTCTAATAACCCATCAAAATTCGTTTCGCTTCAGACATTTAAAATCTGAAAGCAACTGGAACTTTTTCCATAAAAATCAAAGTGTCGGCTGTTAAGATAAGGCAGAAGCTATAATCAAGAACAATTCTTTGTGCTACAGAAAGCTAAGACAAAATGAAGAATCATGACGTAACAACCAACTATCCTTCTTCCCAAGAATTTGGAGTTGCATGAATCATTTTTCTCCCCTTGGTTCAATTCATTGCTAGATCTATTAAAAGATTCATCGAACTACTTGATTTAAAATCTTAAGTTGTTAAGGAAAATCACATGTATATCATTTAAATATTATTTTGAACATGCACCCTCCGTGTGTAGGTGGTGTTCATTTTCCCATCAAAACCTGACGTGTACAATTTCGTTAAATGAATGGACCTGAACTCGTGACATTTACCTACTACGTTAAACCACTTAATTTAAAAGCTTAAGTTGTTAGAGGGAGCCACATGTATATCATTTAAAAATATTGTCTTCAACAAGAGACAATGACAGTAGCAGTTTGTAACTAGTTCTATTCATGATGATAACATGGAGAGATATAACTGTTTTGGCTGAAAAATGGAAAAGTTTTAAGATAATTAAGACCTGCACTGCCTGAGTGTCCACAAGTTACCACCATTCAAATCACTCAAAGATGAAAGAGTTTTGCAATAAAAAGTGAATGGAGTAAATTCACCTCAACTTCAGGATCTGCAAGGTGAGCTGCTAATTTCTTGCTTTCAGCCTTAAATTGGTCTTCATCAATTATAACCTTATAAAAAATACATGCAATAAAATAATTACGTTTGCGCCTGAAAACAGTTGCCTCCCCTGAACTACTGTGTAACTTTTATTGCGATCCAATCATATACCTCAATCAGATTGTAGCTATGACGTCCATGGGGAAGAATCTTATTGACACGCCTTCCAGGGAATTCTTCCGTTACAGGAGCTTTAGAATTGAGGTAAAATACTCTGGGGACAAGTATGGGAATTTTACACATGTTTCCATCAATAACTGCCCAAGCAAAATATTGGCCATGCTGTGAACTGGGTACAAGCTGAATAATCTGGCAAAAAGAGAGGACAAGACTAGACGCTCATTTAGGGATACATATATAAAACATAAAACTCAAACTGTAGAGGTAAAAGAAAATTGCTTTTAAACTGCTTGAGAACTTCATCACCTGCCAGTGGGAACGCATAAGTGCTAAATCATGCCTCTCAAAATAGGAATTGACCCCAGTTTTTCCTCGAGGCTCTTTGTGATTGACAATGCTACTACGCTTGTCAGAAACACCATTAATCAGATTAAACGTGCTTGAGTTGTCCAACCTGCCGAAGTCATGTATGTCCTATTAACACCAGTCAAACAAAGTGCACAGCAATATCGATATACAATGCTACTAATTAATGGTCCATTAAAGAAGAAACAAAGATTCAGGTGATTGATATTGGTTAAATAAAGAAAATAGATAAAGAAACCCGTATTGGTTATCAAGGATACAAGACTAGTGAAAAGGTTGGATCCTCACTTATCTCTTGGATTAGTTTCATCATTGGAGTTGGTTCTCTATCTAAAAGACCACAGCAGTTCAGAAGGAGTTGTCTGGGAAAGCTCAGAACAGGAGGGATTTAGTGACATCCTTTACAAAGGACTTTGGACCGTCAGGAATTGGAGATACCTCTAAAATAATGCAGTGATTGTTAATTTGTTAGGATGGTCATTGATCGTAACTGAACACCTTAATTTTCTCTAAACCCGAGGATATTAACATAGAGGAAACACACAATGGCGGAGAACTAATAGACATTCTGAAGGAAGCTGCAGCAATCAGGCAACGACATCATAAGTGCAGTATAGAAATCATACCTTTGACGCTTCCTTTTCTCTCGAGTCTCTTTCCACTTTCTCTTCCTTAATTCAAGCCATCCTTGATAATCAACATTCCTGTCAATATTCTCTTTGATGAAAATATTTTGTAGTGGATGCTTTGAGGACATACATCCATTTCCACCAAAATCAACTTGTTCTGGACTTTCTACTTGAGAACTTGCTTTGAGTCGACTCTTTTCATTGTTCATTCCATAGGCATGAACAACAGGACGAGGCCTGACAAGAGAAGTTTTTCTATTGCTCCTGAAATCTTCCAAGTCTTTGACATTATGCTCACCTATTACGTGATTACTGGCATCGAGATCATTATTGACACTCATTGCATCATCTCTTTTCTCCACACTGAAGATATCAACCAATTTTCGCTGCCGAAATTTGTCTTCCTTTTCACGAACCCTTTTATGCAACCAATCAGGATGAACAACCCTTGGAACAGGATTTGCAACCTGATAAATAAACAAATTGGTATTAAAAACCAAAAGAAGTACTATTCTAGTAAGCATCACGAATCAGTATCTTCACCTTTTGCATTGCAGCAGGAATAGTAATAATTTTCTGAATTGCTGAACTAAGCCGTTGTTTATAGTATGACCAATCAATAATACACCGGATCCCAATGTCTGACGAAATTTTGCACCACTTTTTAACATAGAACTTCATAATTTCTGGAAAAAAAAAATACATATAAGCACTTCTTGTATGTTACAAATGCATAAAGAAAAATATGCAGAAAACTTGTAGAGAATTTTACCGGCATTTGTTTCAAAAATAGCAACTGGAACAGCGCGCTCACTTACTGGGGTTCCCTGCTCAATGTTACATTTAAATAATCTAAGAATTCAAGCAACGCCGGGTTGAACAACTCAAGAACCATATAATTAACTAATGCCTAAGGAAGGTTTGACAATGAACTTCTGGCACATACATCACTTCACTGGATATCTTCAATAAAATAAATAAAGCAAGAGAATATCCTTTAACAAGTTGACTTCAAACTTTATGGAATGAACACTAGTGCATTTATCTTCATATGATGGCGAAGCCAAATCTTAAACTATACTGGAGGGGAAATTTTAAAAAACGACCAGCAATGCATAGACACGAAGTTCAAAATGCTTAACCCTTGCGAAGTAGTGGCCACTCGAGTTTGTATGATATACCGATTCGATCCGAGCTCTTAGAATTGGAATAAGCCATTCAAACCAGCACTAATCAATTTGGTATGGAATATATATAATTGAAAAGACTATATCTGCTATGCATTTTAAAACATAGGCCAACCTTCTGCTATTTTTTTCTTTTTTGTTGTTTTGATACAATGGTGTCATTGTTATGTTTTCCAATATAATATTCGAAGGAGCTAATCTGATGATCATCTCCCTTTTCTTTTACCCCAACGACATGAGTAAAACATGTCTGGGACTAACAGAAGCATAACTTCCCATCCATACATCGGATAAGTTACAGTCTGTATACATTCTATAATCTAATCATTTTTTTTTTCTCTTCATTTTTACAATCAGAAATAGCATACAAAATTACAACACCCGGTTGTTTTCTATAATTATGTAGAAAAGATAATTAACCGATCAATTAATATATAAAATGGAGAGTTTGTCATCTTATTGGATGGCATCCAATCAACCTCTCCAAGATTGCTTCCTGGTGACATTTTCAGTTATATGATAGTCATTCAAACAAAAGTAATCATAATACAGAAAACCTCTTAATTTTTATTTTAGAACAGACCATTATTTAATACTCCACTTTACTTCATGACAAAAAGGGAAAAATATAGCAGTAGCTAAACACGAGAGTTGCATACCTTCGGTTCACATGCAACTACATACTGGCAGTGCAATCCTTTGTCTTTTACCATTGCATCCCCAAGGAAATCAGCAAGACGCTTGGCTGTGGTCAATGCACATGACTTTTGTTCACCATAGTCTGCTAAGGACTTGCTCATTGTGCTTGATTCAGATATGTAATCAAGCAACTCACTGTCCGCTACATCTTTCCCTTGATTCTGAAATTATAATAAATTAATGTCAATCATTATTAGATTGAGCTCTTATGCAGTTATGACGCTCTTTGCTGAGATTAGGGAAGGATATATTTTTAGTTGTGCAACTATGACCAATTCTGGAAATATAAAAATAACGAACATGTACTCGTACTCAAGCTAAATTAAATGTCATTTTTCCCTCTCTTCCATAAAATGTGAAATATTTACTAAACTTGTGGCTTCTAAATGTACAGAAGAAAGAAAATCTTTAAAAAAATAATAAAAAATACAAAATTAAGTAAACTCTTTTATAGCTCATGTTTTCTACTTTTCTATGGTGATGGTAAGAATGGGAGTGTTTTGACCAACAGAACCAATACATATCGTTGCAAGACTTTCTAGCCTGTTTCAATAAGGAACATTAGAACTTATTATTGGGCATTGTAACGTACATCAAGAAGATCAAGCCAACGGTTTGCAACAGATGCAACGGCAGAATAGCATTCTTCTAAAGTTGACCCATGCAGAAACTTATCAAATAGCTCAGCCTGCAAAATGACATTCCAAGTTACTCATGAAGCAAAGCTACAAATCATTTATAAAAACTGTGGGAGTACCTGATACCTACAGTATATGATAGCATCTATCCAAAAATTGTGAGGGAAAAAAAAGTTGAATAACAAAATAAAACAAATTCAAACGATCTCTTGATGCTTATTGGACAACTTAAAGTAAACAGATAAAATTATAAACAGCTAAAGGAAAAAAGTTCAGAGGAGCAACCATATAGCTGTATGCAAAATCGAGTAGGACATATTTAAGCTAACAAAAGGCAGCAAATGGGTCCCCAATGATTTTGTACCTCAGTTCTAGCCTTTAGTTATATTCTGGAATTCATATATAGAGACACCCGAGTTCACCTACGATGGATTCCATTTTCCATGTCTCCTTATATATATGAAAAAAAATCATTGAAATAAGTATGTTTATGAATTAATTACTCACGCACACTTACTGGGATTTATCTCAAATTATGTTGTATGCCCCATTTTCAGGAATTAATGGTTAAAGGCATGGGATGGTTAGCAAAGTGACAAGTAAAAGGATGTCCACCAAGCTTAGATTTTAATTGAATTTACATTAAAATATAGTATTTTATTTTATTGAATGTTAATTTTAAAGTATGGTTTGAATCACATTATTTCTTTATTAAATTCATTAATAACATTTTTTTTCAAGTTTCACAAATCATCTTTGGTGTTCAAGATACGACTTTAGTAACACTCGAACCACAAGAACTGTCGTAACAATTTGAGTTTGAGGTGGAAATGGATGAATGTTGAGTAAATCAACCATAAGCTCTCAAGATGCATGATGTGAGGAGGAAAAAAAAAATATCTCACGTAAAACCAAACTACAGCATGGTCACAGATAATAATATATACCTGGAAAACTTTGATAAGCTTTAGCTCACCCCTACGCTTGATCTCAAAACCCTTCAATTCTGCTAGTGTACCATCATCATTAAAAACTGCATAACGCTTCTTAATCAGAATTCCTTCTTCCTTGGAAGCGGGAAGAATCATTGCCTAAACACGAATTATATTCAAAACCCAGTTTAAAATGAGCAGTAAATCATAGATAATGATCAACTAATAATTTAATTTAATTCTCATCTCATGAGTGAAGTCTAGATGAATCACCTTATAGGGCCCGTCCACTTCAAATTCAATTGAGCATTCACTATGTGTCACATAGGTCATATTGACCGGATCTTTTAGTGTCTAAAAGAATAGCAATGAGCAATTAGCATATAATTTGCAAGAATAGTTTAGTAATAAATATGTTCAAAGACAAACCAGTGGAGACTGTGGAGTTTCATTGCTTACCTGGTACTGATCATTAGTATTGTTTATAGCCACATCTACATTAAGCATAACACAAGGATATGATATTGTCAACTTCTTCTTTGGGTCTCTGATACACATGATCCACAAAAGAGTTAGCATCTAAAATAAAAGAACATTGAAAGAAGACTGGTATGCTTACAACTTCTAGTGAATACAAAACAGGTTTAGTAACCATTCCAAAATGACCTTGGATAAATGAACTTTTGCAGACATTGAAGGATCAAGTAAATTGTGGGGAAAAAAATTCAAAAGCCACCATGTGAATCTACAACTAAAGTCATACTTCGTCTTGAAAGTGAAGTTCTCTGGGAATGACCCCGGTAGGGCGCACCAGATACCATCGGTGTCTAATTCAAGTGGCCTTCCAATTCTTTCAACCAGTAAGCGAGCATTTTGGATAATTTTTGCTCCAGTGTATGTAACAACTCCTGCCATTTCCATTGAGTACCATCTTGCACCCCTGGAAAATTAGAATTTGACAAAACCAATGCATAGTTCAATAATGATTCTTAAGACAGACGGGAAAGTAAACCACATTGGGGTCGTGAAATATACTTGCGCATGACATATCCATAGAAGGAGTTGAGAATACACTTGTGTGCTAGTTGCAATGAATCATAGAGCACCACCATGTCCTGGAAAAGTATGGTAATTAATGATACCTGAGATCATTTCTAATTCAATGAAAAGTAGATAGTATTCAATATGAGGGAAAGATATACTTGAGCTTCCTGAATTTTGATAGAATTTCCACTAGACTTTGCTTCAGACAACTTTCCCTTCCAAACTTTGTTGAGCCCTTTGTATTCGTACCTTCTATCTCGAAAACTTTTTCCAAAAGAAAATAGAAAATGATTTTGAATAAGACGACATAAGTTTGTCAACATTAAATATTGACGAATAAAAATGTCCATGTTCCTTCTCAATAACAAGCTAGAAAATATTGATCAAAATCAAATAGAACAATTGACTTAAAATCCAAGATGATTACCTGCGAACAGTATCAATATAGAATGAGTTTTCACGCATACAGATCCCTGCCTCTCGAAGTTCAGTAACTGGTTTGTTAAGTACTCTTTTATATGCCTACGAAATGAAAGAAAAAAACTACTGTAAGATCTGTCAAAGACATGTATTATAGTTTGAACTAAACATGACAGGTCAGAACCTTTTGGCAATATTTCTTTAGACGCTCTTTGAGTTTCATCTGTTGTTCTGCTTTAGGTAGGTCAAGGAAAGATTTCACAAGTTGCCCAGTTATGCCATCAACAAGCTCAGACTCAAGTTGCCTCTTTAGATGACGGTAATCACTGATTAGATATTAAAAACGACAAACATAAGTATGCTTGAGCAACAGTCACATGTTAAATGCTCAAAAAATAGAGAAATGAATGTAGACCTTCTTTTTGCCGTGTATGTCTCACCACGCCAAACCCATTCAAGCTTCCTTAGGCAATTTTTTCCTGGACGATTGAAGTCACAGGCAGTACATACCTCATCTGTAACTATTGATGGTGGCTGCAGATCAGGATAAAGAATAAACTCAAATTAATTGAAAAGAAGTCTAGGAATCTGTCTTGACTGATAACTATAATTTCTTGTGGTGGCTGAATTGGAAAAATGGCAACCGAAACAAACAAGTGATACCCAAAAACTAATTTCATATTTGCCAAGAAAGTAGCACGGGTATAAAGGAAGAAAAGAGAAATTAAAAAAAAAAAAAAAAAAATTGAGGAAAAAAAAATTATATTGCTATCATTATTCCATGTAAAAATACACAGTCTAGTTTGTAGTTTTATCAGTCTTGATAATACAGTTAGAAGGCGAGACTTAGCACAGTAGTTACACAGCATTACATTTCGAGCATAGTGTACTTAAGTTATGTCTCATAATTCAGAGATATAAAAGCCGAGACATTATCCTGTTCTACAAACAGGAGAATATTTTTAGACGAAGAAAATTCAAAACATGGGAAGCTTATGATGATTGCTCATTTAGAACTTACAGTAGACGTTTCACTTGGAATGCAGTTTAGTTCTCGTTACTTTCTAACTTCAATTGTTAATCATAATAAGAAAATAAAAAATGCAATAAAGTTCATTACTTAACAGCTTTGGTTATTTGTATAGTTCACGTAACAAAAAGCAACTTCTCCTTGATTAATTTAATTGTTCAATTTGCTAATGACCATTCTTTTGCTAGAATTGAACAGGTATACGGTGCAGTGCAGTATCAGCAAAAGGATCAGTATAGACAACAGTCAATCATGCATCAACTGACGATGCTCACATATATCTTCTCCTTTAAGTAGATAATACAAATTTTGCAAAAGTGTGAAACTCAATAGAAAGGATGCCATAGATAAAGTCACCTCAGTTGCTTACCTGTAGCCTGTTTGTCAATATGATGTTTGGATACATTGCAGCAACATCAAGATGGTATATGAGAGGGAATTCTTCACATATAGGTTCATTTTTCAACCTAGTAAGCTGCAAGTTGAAGGGCAGAGTTAAAAGAAAGATTGCAGGTGATTTTGCATGTCTCACACATAATTTATGGATGCAATTTGGTGTGCCTATATTATTTGTATGATTGTATCTCATTTTAAAAAAACCCACATGCGCACAAATGTAGTTGAGGCAAAAATCAAACTCCAGTAAATAATAGTTTTATTTTTTATGCCAAAAATTTAAAATGAATACATGTAACCCCTCTCTAATTGATTAAGCTTTCTAACTCATTAAGCATGTGTGGCAGCTTTTTGTTTAAAATTTTGTGTATAAACGACCACGTGACAACATGTTAGTACACCATTTTTTTTAAAAGTCAACAATTTTGACCAATCAAAAATTCCCACCCACAATTTTATACTTTTCAAAAAAATGGACCTAAAAAATTGTCACGTCGTCGTTTATAAGCAACAGTTTATAAACGGGTTGCGAAACAAAACCTAAGTTTTTAAATGAGATGGTGAATATGATAGCATAGCACAAAAAGCTTAATCAAGCAATCAATTTGTCTTAGAACATGTTAGGGAATTGTTTATAAACAGTTTAAATTGTAGATAGAAATGAATGGTGGATAAGTGGTAGTACGTGTAAATTACTCAAAATGTGTGGATAGAAATGGACTGAATGTTTATAAATAGTATATGAGCCAAACATAGGCTAAAACTCAAGCAGGCACGGCATCTAAGATTGTTGTTCTGTAATGAGTAATAAGCCATTATAATAAGGTTAACATTTTAAGATGGACTTCCAAGACTATTTATAATTATAGAATTGACATTCATTATATCATTCATGATAACAAATAAAACAAAGTGGTTAACATCTAGAGTGAAAGAAAATTAAACTTAAAGCGGAAACTAAGCAAATGATTTCCAGATCAGTACAGAAACCAGACTTCAAAAACATAAAGAACCAGCACCTTTTCCACGATAGCATTCTTCACTTCGTCATAATTTAAAACTGATTCCAAGTCCATCTTTCCCTCTACTCTAATAGCATATTGCAGGTCCCGGTCAAGGTTGTTGATCAGTTTCTGTAAAAATATGACATTGCAATCATTAGTCAAACTTACATAAGAAAGGAAAGTCTTGCTGAAAGGAAACTGTAACAAGGCATTCACAATTTTGAGTAGCTGACGATAAAGAGAATTACAACAAATTCAAAAGTATTTTTGGTAAAGACAAAAATAATAAACTACACAGTGTGAATAATAATTTGTATTATAGAAATAGCTCTTTAACATAGCAGAGTGGAAAATGAAAATCTAAACAACCACCCGAAGTTAAGTACAAGGAAAGGTTTTGTTGGCTTGAGTTGCTTTATGCTTTTCAGCAATTTACATAGCATGCTCCATACACCAGCACAACTATAAGAGTACAGGGCATGTGGTAGTAAATGATTAGTGCGCAAATATAGACATAAAATATTGGTAAGTATTGACTTGTGTATAGTTTTTCTATTATTGTACTAGTATAGCATATAGTAGATGTTAGGGATTAGTGTGGTAATTATGTAATACTTCTTGCATATACCAAAATTGAGTAAATGGATATGTTTGAGTTCACTCTCCAATCATAACAGTAAGGAACAATAAAGTATGCTAAAGAGACTCGTGTTAATAAAAGCAGAGAGTTTACAGCAATATATGAGAGAAATAAGATGTCTAATTAGAAGTTTCGATTTTCAAATAAATTTGTGAATCCAAATCTTTTGATTACAGGACATATAAAATTTTAGTATGCTAAGGAATCCCCATGTTCCGTCACTCAGGATAACAAAGGAATAATATTCCTTTTTAATCCTAATAAGTAGCCATGTAGCTTTCCCTATTCACACATTATACACCAGATATGCACTGGAAAATAACAAACGAATAATATATATTTTTTAATCTAATAAGTAATCATGTAGCTTTCCCTATTCACACATTATACACCAGATATGTATTGGAAAATAATGCCATTTCCAATCTACAAAATATTTCATTGATTTTCACTTGGATACTCTTCTACCAAAATGAAGTTCAACTGAAGATAACTGCAAATATAAAGGAGACGAGATAGCTACCTCATAAGCGGATGGATCAAGTTTAAAACTAGTTGGAAGATCAGATCTAAAAACACCACTTTCGAGACATTCCACATGACCACCAATGTATGTCTCACTCTCGAGGAGTTGATTGTTGTAGAACTTCTCTGGATCAGATTGGTGCTTGTTAGGACAGATAACATTTGCTTTGTACGCCTGCAAGCATTATGGAACCGAACTCGAATAAGGCTTCACTTTACATAATAAATAAAGGAGGTCAGGGGTGTCAGCATGGTAAATATTTTCATTTCCTCCTTTTTTGAGTGTGTGTGGGGGAAGAGGAGGTGAGAATGTGGGCTTTCAGAACAAAAAAGACGCCAAAAGCGATAATTCAGGGTAATTAACCAGTACATGAGAAGGAAAAAATTAAATAATCCTAAAATTATCAATGCAAGGGAAAAAAGTCGTGGGAACTTAAAATTTTTACAATGCAGTTAAACGGTTTTGAAAAGGGCTTAAAGTATATAAGCTTTAGGTACCCACCTGGACCATCAGAAGCATTTCACAGAGAGTCCCACTTCCTTTTCGTAAAACCTCATCTGGTGGCATAGGAATTATGGTAGCAAGTGAGAAAATGAAGGGGTGTACGTAAGTCATATACAAGTAATAAGTTGAGACAGCATCCGAAACAGAATAGGACGCCATCATCTGCACAGTCAAATCAAAAGGGAAAAAAAATTGAGTTTATGCCAGGCAACTCACGAAAGACAATTCTCAAAAGTATGAGGATCAAATTAAAATAACACAAGTTTGAAAGCCTGTTAGCTCCAAAATAAGCTTTAGAATTCAGATTTTAGAGAGGGCCAAATGTATGTCATTTATATTCTATTTCTAAATATCCCCTAATGAGGTAGGCCGGATTGATTTTTATTTTTCCATCAAAGCCTAACATGTGCACAACTTTATTAAATGGGACAATGGGTGGAGGCAAGAGTTGAATTTGCTCTAATACCATGTTGAACCACTTGATTTTATCTGCGACGCCTGCTTTAGGCGTGCAAGCAATCCCATCATAGGGCAATTGTAAAGGGCAGTTTGGAAAGCATGAGCTTTAATTTGACTACTATTAGTTAAAGAAGCTGCTTCTACGGAATGTGCATTGTAAACCTTCCTCCCCCCTTTGACACACCAAACATAAGAATCTTATACAAGATATAGTCATAAAACAGCTTCAACTTGTATAAAGCTTATTTAGGCTCTGTTCGGTAACACCGTAGCAATTATAAATTGGTTTATTTATGTTTTCGAGGTAAAATGTGTGGTTAAAAAGTGGAGAGAGAAAATGTGTAGTTAAAAAATGGTTTTGGGAAATTGTGTTGTTTATAAATTGTAATTATTGCGATAAAGAGTTGAGGCTTAATTTAAAATAGTCTACATTCTTCTGTCTGCTACTTGCATTTAAAAACTAAATGGAAAGATTGATAAAATGATCCATTCCCAGCTGCCTAGCCTTGAACCTACTTATTCTTAATAGAACATAAATAATTAAAAAATATATGATGGCTGTCTATACGAGATCTGATCCATCACATCATCCTACTCCACCAAAAAATAGATTGGTATTGGACTTTTAGTCGTTATATTATGTTCTTACTAGTGTTGTCATTGATCTCTCAAACTTCACATTTCATCAATTGCCATCTGTACCAGTTTAGGCAAAATGCAATTGTTTGCAAAAAGCTATAACCTAAGATACCGTACCTGGGGCTTTTCCATTGCAAAACGAACCATATCCTCAGGATTGACCTCCAGTGGATCATAACCTAACTTGGCCTTTGTAACAGCCTGAAATGTCAAAATAAAGGAAAGTAAATGTATTGTGGAAGAAGAACCAGATGGGAAGTGGAAATATTATACTGAACTGGGCTCGTTTAAAATTGGAGCAGACCAATCAATATAACAAGACAGGAATCCATATCATATTGGGTTTTGACATTCTGAACCAAATTCAACCTAAATGAAGCCATAAAAAACTTAAATTCAACCAAATCCGCAGGGAATTTAGGAGAACTGTATTTTTAAAATATGTGAACATCCCTATTTATTTACTATACGTAAATGTAACTAAATTGGTTTTCAAGAAATCAAATTAATATGAACCACTAATTTGATTTTCGAATGAACTTGAATTGAAGTCATAAACTTCAATTGAAATTGAACTGGATCTGGTGCGACGGGCCCGTTTAATATTTTTAATACCGAATGATGAGCAGAGCTTAACTTTTTGAACAAACAGATATATGGGAAGTTGATATAGAAAAGTTCCTGCTACCAGAAAATACAAAGTCAAGCAATATAAAATGTAAATTATTGATATTCATAAATTAATAACTGCAAAGCAGCCAGTGGCCGTTTTCATAAGGTCAGAGCCACCTGGTGTCTCACTCTCATTGTGTATGCCTTTCTTGTGTTCTTTTCGTTATGGTTAAGAATTAAGTTTCTTAACCTCCTTCTATGAAGAATTTATAAACAGTTCCATAAATACATATACATGAGAGGTGGATAGTGGATAGCATTTGTGAGTCCATTCGAATGTATAATTGATAATTAACCGGAGTTTGAGCCCCATTATAATGAGATTTTAGGAGAAAATGTGTTTTGAAATAGTGATTTTTTGGAGAATGTATGGTTAAAAATAAGAAAAGTTTTGTGGATTACGGGTAATATTATTTTATTGGAGAATGTGTAGGGTAAAGTAAGAGATAGAAAAATGTATTAAAATTATAATGGGGATCAAACAAGGGCTTAAGTTTGTCAAATACATAAATGATTTATAAATTTGCCAATGGAGGCTAAATAATGAATGAAGATATGAGTTTTATACTCTAATCTCCATTTTTCACGTAATTATTAACCAGGAATTGCTTAGATAATAAACAATTCATAAGTTGTGTTCAGGAGGGCTGTTCTCGAGTCCTCTCAAACCAACAGAGTGAGAACCAAACTTTTTTCTCCAACATTTTCAGTAATAGATAGTTATTCTCAGGGAAAAAAACTAAATTTGAAAGATTGAAAAGTTTACAATTCAGTCATTAATATAGATTTCTGTGGGACATAGAGGTAGGTCTATTTTTATATTCTTCATGTTTTGAACTAGGAGCAGTCCACATCCCCTATATCCTTGTGAAATATGATGCTATTATGTGTTTGAACTTGCAGAAGAGCAAAGGACTTGGTTACGTTATTAGATCCACACGTTTCAACAAGGATAAGTTCATATAACGGCTGTCAATGCATTTAAGTCTCCTTTCTGTTCTTTAATCAACAACTGGTGCAATGTCTTTCCGAAATACTCTTCTCATATGTTCTACATAATCCTCGGGGTACTGAAATTCAGCCAGATTCGATAATGATCATTAAATCAGTTGGTAAAGGAATGTAAAATGGTGAATAAGCTTTTATGGTGAATTGACTTCATTAGATGAGAAATTTATTTTTGTCAGTTGTATTTTGAATAGGACAATGTTAGGTTGATGAATTGAATCGTAAATGAGAGTGATTTTCAGTACATTTAGATTAAAATTAATGTTCAAGAATATAACTAGAATGAATTAATGAATTATCACTGAAATAGAAGTACATCTTTATCTTTATCTTTATCTTTGCATATATTATAACAATAAAGTGGCCAAATATAACACCACACAGTTTCCCACCTTTTTAACACTTGCCAAAATGGAAATTCATGGTTTATATATAGAGATTAAAAAAAAATTGATTAGAATCTATATACATTTCAAAATTGCTGTTATCTAGAGAATATAAACAGTCACTTCGAAAATTGTTTTATCTCATTATTCTTTGGAATATAATTAGGAGAGATTTTTTTTATTAAAATGTTATTCGCCCATCGATTCAACATTCATTCATTGATTCTTGTATCTAATTGTTTTTTCTGTTTTTTACTTTTTTAAAAACAAAAACATGCAATTCTTTTCCTTTTCTCATTCTGTATTTAAGCCTCTAATTGAAACGAAGATTTTGTTGATTTTTAGATAAAAAAATGCATGCTTTTATCAAAAATAAAAAAATAAAATGCATGCTTAAAAATTGAAAAAATATGTATGATTAAAAAGTAATTTGATGAAGAAGAATGTTGTTTATAAACTTATTTTTATATTTTTTGTTATATATTCATCTATTAGTTAGTTGGTATTTTCCATATGTTAATAATTTTGGAATTATGATACAGAGTTTGAATATAAAATTATATGCATAAAATAATGCAACCACGTGCATAGCCATTAACAAACAAGCATAATATTTGAGTAATCTAGCCCTAAAATTATATATAATGGCCAAGTAAAATGGAGCAATAGCAAAACATACTTGTGGGATGCAACAAGAAGCTCCTCATTCTTGACACCTTTAAACGATGTATTAATAATAATAACATAAATAAAGATATATTGTTTTACGAAAGTTATAATAATTAAAATAGTATTGAAAAGAACATAACTTAATTATGTTATGAAAGAATATAATTAAAGATTTGAATTTGTAAAATAGTATTAAAAAGTAACATAATTAAAAATGTGTGTTTTAATTAATAATAATAATAAAACAATATTTAAAAGAACGTAATTTAATTATGTAATTAAAAAAGAATATAACTAAATATGTGTATCAAAATAGTATTATAGAGTAACATATTGAAAAATGTATATTGTTTTAATTAATTATTATAAGTGCTATGCTAATAATAAAATAGTATTGAAAATAAAGTAATTAAAAATGTATATTGTTTTACCAAAGCTATAGTAATTAATCAGTATTGAAGATAACATAATATTATTGGGGCATGTATTTTTTACTATTTTATGTTTAATACACGCATATATACCATTTATATATCTTGAAATTGAACTTTTCTTCTGAAATAGCAACAGATTTATACCTTGGAAGAATTATTTTCTTCGGCCTCAATACAATTCCTTTAACGACAATTATAAATGATTGCCGTCTTTTTTGTGTAATTATTACCATTTTCCATAATCACATTTTTCCATATTTTTTAAATTTCATATTTAATAAGTCATCATTTGCATGTCTTGTGCATCGGACGGAGGTGAATACTAGTTCATATCAACAACAACAAACTACGACTTTCCCAGGAAGAAGTATTTCCGCATCCACAAACAGAACACGTCATCAAGAGTTACAAACTTAACGAGCACGTATCTTGTGGAGATGGAAAATAGAGGGTAAAAGTTTTGTCAGTTTGTGGTGTGTGGGTGTGGATGGTGGGGTGATGGAGAAGTAATACAATGAAGTATGCATGATGAAAGAAAACCTGCAAGCAAAAGCTCATGCTAAAGGATTGTACCTTTAAGCCTTGACTGCCTTGAGGGAGATAACTATCGCGTTTGACCCATGCAAAACAATCCAAATGGCAAGCAAATTTGGCACGACATTCTCCTTGATTCTTGTCACATTGAAATCCAAGTTCCTGCCGTTCAAAAGCAAGAAATGAACAGAAATTTTAAGAAAGAGATAGCAAATATGTCCTATATGAATGTCATTCAGATACAAGCAAGTGCAACTGTAAGAGCAATCCAAATTCAAACACCTTTGATTTACAACTTAAATTTTCAGGGAGACCAGGGTTGGAGTTCTCCTGCCAGACTTCAGACAAATCGGCGAAAATGTGATGTAATATTAGCAAGTGATTATAATTAAAGTTATGCAATTGCGACCTCCAAAAGTTCCACAGGATAAAAGCTTAAACTCTTAACATTTTACTGATTAAATGTAGAGAAAGAAATTCAAGATCTCAAGAACCACCATTAACAATCTGATTAAGAGAAAGAAACACATCCATAATAATTTGTAGCAATTGATTTTTAGGTATTAATGAAGCAGAGACTTGCATCGCCGGAAAATATTAATAAAATGAAACTTCACAGATTGCATGTGTTCACAACGACGGGACTACGGAATTGAAGCGCTAAAAATTGGGCAGGATTTATTTATGTGAGTACCAAAAACAAGTGTTAGTGAACTTAATACAGGTAGCAATGGTAATTTTCGTACATCGTTCATTCTGAGACCATGATGAGCTGCTCTGTTTTCAAGGAATGGCCAGTCAAAAAAGTCACCGTTGTATGTGACATAGATACCAGGCTTTACGTCTTGCATATGGGAAAACCACAATCTAAGTAGCTCTTCCTGTTACAAAAACCGAAAAAGTAGAACAATATAGATTTTATGTTTTTTAGAAAAAATAAATCTATTAAATACAAACAATCATCACCTCATTTTTCACATTCGTAACTTTAAAACATCCTTCAAATTCTGGTTTTGGAGTGTACTCCAAATCCTCTATGTCTTCACCGACGCACTGTCATAATTTACAAATGCCCAATTGTCAAATATACATCAGTAGAAATTGGTAGGACATTCATATGACATCCGAATTGTCATTATACAGGTATTAAACAAAAAATTTCTACTAATGAATTATAGAATGTGATTGAGCTATGATAAATCATCAGTTGTGAGTAAGCTTTCAAATGAAATGGATTAATTCTCAAAAACAAAATCAACAGCTAAAGAATTTGTAATCATCTAAAACATGTTTTTAATCAATAAGAAAAAATTATTTCAGAAGACAAAACAATAAGGTCCCATTGAGTTCAGATAATTTCAGCTGATTTAATCAGATAATAATAAATAAAACTCCCCTAAAATCAATAATGACGCTCAATTACTACAACTAAACCCGATTTTTCATTAAGTTCAAGAATAATTCATTGGCCTAATGTACTCCAGAAAAAAAAAAAAAAGGCCTTTGTTTCAAATATAAGAAAATATCAACAAACTCCTTGAAGAAAATTGCGTCAAAATGAGCCGATGCCAGCAATTATTATACTCAAAAGGTCATATTTAATGCTTGTAAATAAACAAAGATAAAAAATTAACTCTGTTCTAGATACCTCTCTATTAATGATGAGGTACCCTTGACCATCAACCATGTACGATATCATCATTACTGAATCATACTCAGCATCTGGGAATTTTAAAGGAAGCTTTGTGGTCTCAATATCAAAGGCGCAAACATGAACTTCTGCTCGTTGCAACAGATCTGTTCTTCTTTCTAGTGTAACCCCAGTACTGGATACACTGACATCATACCACTGCCCACATCTTATATCTGAAGTTGTTGAATTCAGGAATGAGAAATAAATTAAATTATTAGTCTAGAACTTTAGGTACAGAATAATCGAAGAAAATCTTGAATCAATATATTGGCAAAGAACTCACCATTGTCAATGGCAAAACGGACATGGTAAGGTACATCATACTCGCGAAGATCATTAATACAATCTAGAAAGTCTTGAGGTCGTTGTTTTCTGCAAGCCCAAAAAAGGGTCTCCAAGTTCAAAAAGAGTCTAAATGCAAAATATTGGTTTCATGCAAATGTAAGAGAAATGGTCGAGAACGTTGATTGAGAGAGGAAATGGAGAACAGGTTCAAATATGAACTATTAATGAAGACAAAAAGGTAAAAAGTCATACCTTTTTTCAGTCAATATGGACTCATATGCTTCTTCAGCGTCAAACTTTGCTAGATTTCTTTCAACGATGTGAATCAGATCATTCTTCACGTGCATCAATTGTTGAACAGTATCAAAAGATATCTTTAAATAAGACTTTCTTAGGCCGCATAGGTGATTTTTCTGTGATAAATGCATACATACTTAGCATCAATTATTTTTCTTAGAGATCACGTAATAGTGGCTCGACCAAATTGAGGGTGAACAAAT
Source organism: Ligustrum vulgare (assembly GCA_963555705.1). Lineage (NCBI taxonomy): Eukaryota > Viridiplantae > Streptophyta > Magnoliopsida > Lamiales > Oleaceae > Ligustrum > Ligustrum vulgare. Next base: position 41,290,454 of record OY743188.1, on the reverse strand, counting down.
GCAGTCATAAATAAGGAGCTTGAAAATGGAAGGGTTATAACTATCCAATTCATTTGAAAACACTATAGACATAAGAACCAAAATGATAGGGAGGAGAATAGAAGGATGAGGATATAACTTTCATCTCTAAAATAATGCTAGATGGTTCAGTTTTTGAGTAAAAAAAATAATAATAATAATATTGCTGGTCTATGACTGAGTATTACATTTGTGCAAATTGGGTTCTCTACACTAGTAGAACCAGACTTATGCCAGACCCTATAATAATACCCTTGGATCACAAAATCAGTGCCGAACTTTCTATTTATGCTAAGCAAGTGTTTGGTAAACCTGTTTATAAACAAGCTTATGAACTTCACAATCTTTTTTAACCACGCATATTTTCCGAAACCACTTTTTAAACCACATATTTTACCTCAAAAAACTCAAATTCCTTAATCCTTATTTATAAATAAAAATCAGCCGTCAAACTGAAGCTAAATTGTGACTCAAACTAAATCAGGCTAGCCCATGTTTACTGGAAATTAAAATCAAGATTTTAATCTAAATCAAAATCGATAGTTAATTTCAATCACACATTTTATGGGACTTACAACTTTTTAATCACACATTTTATGAGCTGAATTTTAATCCACACCAAACGGGCACTAAGTTTTGATTGTGATATTGGTCCAAATATTTAAAATACCCTAAATAGATTCACTTTTTGTTATATTTCAGTACAACACTACAACTCCTCGTGGTTGTATGACATGATCCAGAAATGTGTATTTCTACTTTCAAGTGGACTCAACCATATCCCAGTCGACCTGTCTTAATGGACATCATTTACATTGGCACAATTGACTTCGAGTAGAGAGGAACTGTACCAGAGACCATGATATTTACATGGGTGCAATGTTCCTCTAATGGTGCTGTAAGAATATTTATGAAGGGGAGTTAGTAACTTATGACACTCGTGGACATAAAATTTTGAGTCGTAACTGTGGACAGAGTTGTGTAGACAATTTTAGAGAGCCAACTTTGATCTCTTGCTTCACATCCACGTCCAAAATTCAATACTGAACAGTTTAAATATGATAATTCAAGGAAAATTAAAAACTGTAAAACATGTGATGTTAAAAGTTGGCGTTGCATTACGAGATCAAGATCCTCTTTTTCAACAATTTCAGCGTCTGCAATTTGTCCTTCATATCGCCTTCTCAGATAAGCCTCAACGTCCATTTCCATTTTATCCTATAACAACATTAAACAAATCCCAGTTAACTGTTGCGAAAAATCCATCCCTCTTGACGTATAAATTTCTTTACGAAATTCAAGTAATTATTCACTTACCTTGGTGGCAGCATAAAAATATGGTCGGAACTTATATTTGGTCTTAAATGTCGAACCATCCTTCAATCAAATCATTAAAAAAAACTAACATCAAACTTCTCCCAGTTCAGCATAATACGTTGATTATCATCAATAATAAAAACTGAATCTTTAACCTTGTTTTACCTGACATACGAAATAAAGATCAACACAGCTGTACGCTTTACGCGTCTCCTGATCCTCCCAAGATGACTATTCACAAATTCACGTAAAAAATCAAAATAGCTGGAATTCGAGTAAATTGAGTGAAAACGAGAAGAGAATTGAGGAAATGAGAGCAGATACTTACAGAAGCTAAAGTTAGTAACCACCCGAGGCGTTTATCTCCTTCATTGAAGAGATCGTAGCCGAGTTTCGACTCAAGCTGCTCCCCTGCGTTCAGAATCAGCTTCTGTTTTTTTGAAATTCGAGTGTCCCTCCGATATCTCCTCCAATTATCAGCGCCGCTCATCTTTTCACGTTAGATTCGGATAATTACAGAGATGAATCGAGTAAATAAATAAATATGAAAAACAAACACTAGAGTGTTCGTATATCCGTATGTAGTTGTAGAGAGAAAGGGTTTTCTTTTTCTTTTCTTTTTTTTTTTTTTTTTTTGGGGTAAAGAGAGGCAGATGGAGAAGTTTTCCCGCGCTTTGTTGAGAGTGTTGCTAAATTTTTGTTGGAGGTCACCCAACTTATTATTGTAGCTCATGTTGGTCGTCTAGCTTTGTTTTTGATTTTAACATTCAACTTGTATATTTATTTCAATTTGATCATTACGTTTGTAACCATAATCAATACTAACGGCTAAGCCCCGGTTTGGTATTGATTAAAATCAAATTTTTAGTAAATTTTGATAAAAAATTGTTGAGATATATAGTTAAAAAGTTATGAATTGCTATTAGGGGTTGGCGTTTATCGGTTCGGTCTTCAATCTCGAGAAACGAACATTTTTTGTTCTGGTTCAGTTTTGGTTATTTTATCAGTCTTGTTCAGTTTTTAACAAAAAAAATCGACTTTGTTAAATGTCTAAATGATTCATGATAATGATCTTTAATTCTGTATCGCATTCAATATGCTGCAAGAAGAACTTCCAGGGATACTCCCTTATTTATAATTTACTAAACTTACCTTTTAGTTAGTTCCCTATTGCAATCTTCTGGGCTATTTTTCGTTGATGCACTGCTTCTTAATATAAATTAACATTAAAGAGTTAGTATTAATTAATTTGCTGCACAATTGTATAGATGACCTGACATTAAGTAGCCCTTCCTTTCCATGACATAAGAGTGAAGTTATCTTTGAATTCGATTTAGTTTGTTCATTATCAATTGCATTCTACAAACAAAGATGCGGAATTGAACTCTTTTTTATATCCTGAAAAGACAAGAAAATGTATATTTACTTTTCTTTTTTTGTTTTCAACCATTTTGAATTAGAGTGTGAGCTTGATCAAGTTTATATATTGTTTAATGAAAAGATGTAAATTTAATTTTTAACTCAAGATTATTCGATTTTTATTCGGTTTTTGAATAAGAATTGATCAGTTTTCAGTTCTCTATTTTTCAGTTCCAATTCGGTTTCAGTTCTCTTTTTTTTCAAGAACGGACTGATTCCCAATTTTTTATTCGATTCGGTTTGCTCGGTTCCGATTTTTTTGTCGACCCCTAATCGTTATGATGCATCGATACGGATACATGTATCCAACACAATACGTGTCGGGCATGTCGACACGCAATATTTTAAAAAGTACCGACGAGACACGTTATCGACATGTTAATTAATATCTTTAAAATTCTTTATTTATATAGTAAAAAATTAGGGTCCGTTCGGCTGGGCGATAATTGCTCATTATAATTCAATTTATAATGGGCACAATTTATCGAACTATTTTTTAACCACACACATTTTTTTTTTAATTTTTAACCACATATTTTACCTAGAAAATACAAATAATAAGCATTATAATTTTGTTGTGGCTGCCGAACGAACCCTTAGTTTTATACCTGTCATTAATTTTTCTTGTTAAATCTTTTAAATATGAATACTCATTTGTTATCTGTAATAATTTTATGTCAAAAAATATATGATTTCTGCTATAAGAAAAGAAGAATGACCATTGTAGAGTGTTGAGTGCATTTTATATGCATATTTCATATATTTATGATAGTATTTTTTTAGTAATTTGGACAAATACCTATTTAATTGTGTATATTTTGTTGTTTAATAGGTTTAACATTCAATTTCATGGAGAAAGCACAAGAAAGAAGCTAAATGGATGAATAATTGAAGAAATTGAGGAGAAAATAGTCAAATCTTTCAAAGATTCAAAGTTTGGGACCAAATTGTCACTTCCAGAAAATTGTGGACGGCATGTACAATTGATCGAGGGACTAAATTGCAAGTTTTCAAAAGTTGAAGGACCTCAAATTCAATTTTAGAAGGACATATTTGAAAGAAATCAAAAATTTTGGGGACAAAGTTGACCGACTTTGAAAGTTGGAGGACCTTGATGGCAATTAATTGAAGGACCATGCCGCAAACACTCATCCAGCTGAACAACGCGACGCTTGGTCCGAACCAGGTGGCGCACGCGACTCAAGGCAAAAATTAGATCAGAACCGCTTTCAAGTGTGCAACGCAATTGCGCGGTCAAAAATTTGAAAAAAAAAATATGGGTCGAAACCGGTGCAACCCGATTCGGCCCAAACGCTGTGAACGCGGGTTTACGCGTTTTTGGGCTTTTTTAGGTGATTTTTCTAGGGTTTGAGAGAGAATTCTTGCCCATTTTCTATCCCAAACCTTTTTCTCTTATTTTTCTATTGATCTTCTTCACTTTTCTTGTAATGTTCTTTTGTAATTAGTTATTTTGGTTGATGAATGTTGATGAAGGGAAGAAATACCTATAACATTGTGGAAGAATATTGATGTTTTGAAGCACAAATTATTTTGTTGAAGGGAAGTTTTTATTGTTAATATTCATATTTCTTCATATATTTTAATCTATTGTTGAAATGATATATTTAATTCTTGAGTTTTATTGTTATTTCACTATGGACTAAGTTATTTTGTGTTGAAATGATTGATGAAGCTTGACCTAGCATAGTTGATATTAATACTTGTATTGAGAATTTAAGCTGTTTATTACCTTGTGCATTTATTATTGTATTTATTTAATTGTATTTATTGTGACCAAATTTATGCTTGGATTTCATGGGACGTGCAGTTATGGAGAAATTGTTGTGTATTCTAGATCAATACAATATTTACTCTAGGTTCTCGTTAAGGATATAGATATACCTTAAATCTTAGATGATCCATTGAGTTATTTTTACAAAGGTTTAATGCAATTGGTGTGTTTTTAATCGATATAGAGATATAGTAGGTTAATTCCAATAATTAAGGTTGACTTCACTCGAGAGAGGTAATTGACTAAATTTGAAAAATCGGATCTAACATGTTTAGTAAATTACATTTCAATTTGCATGTTGAGAATTCAACTAGGTAATGGTCAATTGGAATCAAGAATCCCAACACTCATTTTTCATCAAGTTATTGCCATTTTCTACTTATTTAGTTACTATTGTGAATTTAATTTAAGTACTAGAACATTTCAAAAACTAAACTTCATTGTGTGTGTTTATTGTTGAAATTGATTAAATTGGATTGTAATTGAATAGACAATCCTTGTGGGATCGATAAACCGGACTCACTTAGTCCACTATTACTTGTATGTGATACGTGCACTTGCGGTGTATTCCTAGCGAACATAGAGTATTAGAGGAGTGTCGAATCCGATTGGGACACGATATCCTAGTCAAAGTGTCTGTGCAACAGAGATGAATCCCATAAAATGCGTGGTTAAAATTAATAATTGATTTTGAATTTATTTTTCGATTTTAATCAGATCAAGCTGATGCAAATTGAACGTGGATTCCATAATGAATGACATAGGTGGTTTAGATGTTCAAAGAAGCCCTTTGACAAGTTCTTATATAAGTCGTGAATCATAAATTCAAACACAAAAAAATTTGTTATTTTTTCGAAATGAAATGTTTGAAAAACATAAGTCATACAATCAATCAATCATATCAGAAGTAAAAAATGTAAGTCAAGTGAATGAATCGAAATAAGATTTGGCAACCAACGTGCAACAGTTTTTCAGGTGACATTGTGAATTTTATCAAGGTGTCTCCTAAAAACACTTGACTGGAAAAATTGGTTTGACTTGTGTGAGCTTGAGGATTAGTCTTCGCTCCACAAGTGTACGGGTTGCGCAAGTAATGAAGTGGACGTGAGTTCAAGTATCGATTCCACAGAGATTGAGCAAATCGTATTTTAGACTACTACCTTAACCGAAACAAGAAAAGCTATGAATTTGGAAATTTTGATTTTTAAACTAAATTAAAGATTAAAATAAAGAAAACAATGAAATTTAAATTTAAAACTTATAAAAACAAATGATTTAGAATTATGAATCCATTTTAATCAAATCATCCATATTTTGACTCAATTATTTGAATACAATTCATGGGTTTTGAATATCCGTGTTCCTAAAATTATTTAAGTCCCCTTTCGAGCGATGCATAAAAAACTTTTCCTAAATGCAAATTGACTATATTTTTATATTAAACAATTAGAAAAGCATTAAATGATCAATGAACACTCTCAAAGATAACACAAAGTACATGGGTATATTTCTATCCCCTATCGGACTTTGTGGAAATTAAATAACATCTAATGAATTTCTACTCTTTCGAACATAGAAAAACATCAAGAAAATCAAACAGAAGTTGGCCAAACAGTTGCATAATAATAAAAGAACTATTTAATTGCATCAATTCCATAAATTGTGTAAATCAAATAATAAGTCAAAACATGAAATCAATAATTAAAACTTCATCATAATCCTAACACAAGAAATCTAGCCTAATAACATGATAAAAGAAAATTCACAAGAATAATGGATAGATGTCACCATATTCATCTCCTTAATCGTTGTTATTTAATCTTGAATTTGGCCTCCAATGGATCCCCCTGCAATTCGACAGCGTTTTGACATGAAATATCACAGTTGGGAATCTTTAGGCCCCGTGCTCTTTGCTGTTTTCAGCCCGTTTTGAATTTTCGATTTTTGGAAATCTCGAAAACGTGTTCACTTTGTCCATTTTCAAAAACGCGTTTTCCAAAACACCAAAAAAAATACAAAGGAAACTAAAAACGAGTTTATTGCGTTTTGGATATTTTGTGTTAAAAAGTCCAAAACGACCAAAACGCGCGTTTTTGATTTTTTTTTTTTTTTTGTAAATGTGAGACACTTCCTTCACTTGAAATTCTTATATTATTTTGTCATTATATATAGATCCATGTTTAGATATATTTTTTTGTAGTTTATTTATTTATTTATTATTATTATTTTTTAAATGTGAAACACTTCTCTCATTTGAAATTCTTATGTTATTTTGTCATTATATATAGATCCATGTTAAGATTTATTTTTTTTTTAAATTATTTTTTTTTTTTGTAAAAGTGAGACACTTCATTCACTTGAAATTCTTATGTTATTTTGTCATTATATATAGATCCATGTTAAGATTTTTTTATTTTTATTTTTTTGTAATTTATTTATTTATTTATTTGTAAAAGTGAGACACTTCATCCATTTGAAGTTTTTATGTTATTTTACCATTATATATAAATCAATTTTAAGATTTTTTTTTTTGTAATTTTTTTTTTTTATCTATTATTATTATTATTATTATTATTATTATTATTATTGTAAAAGTGAGACACTTTCTTCACTTGAAGTTTTTATGTTATTTTGTCATTATATAAATCCATGTTAAGTTTTTTTTTTTGTAATTATTTATTTATTTATTTATTTTGGGTAAATGTGAAACACTTCATTCACTTGAAATTCTTATGTTATTTTGCCATTATATATAGATCCATGTTAAGATTTTGTTAGTATGAGGTTAAATTTTTGTTTAACTGAAACAATATTAATGATGAATTTATTGATATAGAGAACAAACTGATTTATTAACATTAAAATTAATGTAATTCAACAAATCAACCATTTTTTATATATTAAATATTACAAAATAAATATATCAAAAAATTACAAAGTAAACGCATTTTTCAGTTTTCTATTTTTGAAAACGGTTTTCCAAAATTATAAAGAGAACATATTTTCAACAATTCCAAAATAAACAACCAAAATTCAAAATTCAAAACAAAATTCAAAACTCAAAATCTAAAATCGAAACACAAAGAGAACGGCCCCTTAATTTTGTGCCCCAAGTCTGGTATATATTGATCTCCTAAAGCATAGGTCAAAAATAAGAGAAATTCGTTGAAAATCGTGCAAAAAGCCCATCAGTTGGCCCAGCCAAACAACCATGCGACCGTACGATTATAACAATTTTGGCTATGTTCCTTTTTTTTGAGGTCATGTATTTTACACCATGCGACCGTACGGTTATAAATTTTCCATGCAATTTTTTTCATTTGCTACAATTTGGTCCTCAAACCTTTATTGCACCTCAGTCCATCAACTTTCAATTGATACAATTGAGTCCCCAAACTTTTGATTCCTCCCAATTTGATTCTTTTTTTCAATTTTCTTCTAATTGGCCCTTTGATTAACTACATCAACTCTTGATTTGCATACTTTGACACTTTTATCATCCAATTGCTCGATTTTGGCTTCAATTCCATTGTGTTCTCGACTAAGGGTTATTCTTGAAATATAAACAAAATAAATAACAAATATTCTTAAACAAACAATTAAATCCTACTTTTAAGATAGAAATAAGTGTATAAAATACACTTATCACTTAGGTTAAAATATTTCTCATGTTTGATTTGGGTAGCTTATAGAGCAACATAAATTATGTTACGCATTATCCTTTTTAAATTTGAAATATATTAGACCAGTAAAACTACACATCATTGAATCACCGGCCGAGAAATCTGAGGCAGGGAGAAGAGTGAAGATCAAGGTTTATTTTTCCACACAGTGTGCTTTGAATGTGATCTTTAATGTATATAACAAAAAATTGTTGAATGCTTTTCCAAATGTCACGTAAACTTTCATCCAACTTTAGATTACTAACTTCTGTGGTTCATCCTAAAATACAAGAATATACTACAATGATAAATTACCAAACTCAGCTGAAGTACAAAATTAAAGTCATGCAATACCCTCCTGCTTAAGAAACCATCTGCATGAATCAATCCAACAAATTTACACTGTGTAGAATGTTAATTGTTTGACTAGCTTACTTATGAACGACACATTATTTCGTCACGTGCATCACTTTTGTTACCTATAACGTGAAAATTTCCCTTACGTGAATTGACTCAAGTAATTGCTTATTCAAGTTTGTGTAGAATATCATGTATCGTGACAAGCACTACTTGTATCAATATATGAATTTATCAAGGTTTCTTAACATCATGGGTTGCAATGTACTTTTGTTTGATGCTTCGTAAATATCGTGTTCTTTTTTAAACATATCTAGCATCTAATGTAGTTATGCAAATTGTTGTGCTTTCACATGTAAAAGTATGAAAATGAAAAACAACACGATTACCAAGCATATTCCAACTTCGTCTCTAAGAGGATTAATTGTTCAAAAATTCTTGACTGGTGAAATTTATTAGCTCACTCAATGTAGTGAGTCCACCTCAATCTATTAAGCAATAAGAAGAATTCTTTATAGAAATCAATAAGAAGAATATTCCTAAGCATTTAGTGCACATTTGGCCCCCAATTTTTACCAAAATTCGTGGTTTTGAAAGTAATATTTGACAAAATGTGTAGTTTAAAATTGTTTGAAGAGGCAAATATTGTAGACTTGACTAACAATGGACGGTTGAGATTGAGTATTTTAAAATCTTGGTTTTCAACGTACAAGAACAATTCATTATAATTCGTAATTTATTGTATAGGCAGAGACACCAGTTGATACTGGTGTGAAGAAGTCAATCATCACTATCTTAGTATTCGAATTGATGCTATATCTTCAGCTATGAAACGTACTCAAGTTTCTTTTTCATGAACTGTTTTTACCCAGCCTTGGTTCATTCATTATCATTTGGGCGATTTCCATCATTTTTACAGCTGATTGGAACGAGTAGTCCAAACATATTTGTTCCAATTTTTATGAGGACATTAACATCATCCATATTTTGTTAAGCGACACTGCAAATCCGCAACACATATCTACAAGCAACCAACACAAACTATGTTATTTTAGTTTAGGAAAGTAGGAAACTGGAAACATATGGATTCTGAGCACAATGCATAAATGAGTTACACACAATACGTGATTCTGTGATTTCAATCCTCAAAAGTTAATTTTAAACATCTTAAAATTGAGCACACACAAAAATGGGAGAATATGTAATTATACAATGTAGCGGTTCTCTCAACAAACAGAATAGGTAACTCGATCGAATAACTATTACGGAGATCACATATGGTGAAGAAATTACTGAAGCCAACCTTCCACAATTGCCGATTATGAATAATCTCATTTGAACTGTCAGTAGTATCGGTAAAGAACAATTTCCATATATTCAGCACATGAAATTAATGCAATCCCTTTTGTTCCGTCTTTGATGAATTTCAATTAGAGAATGATAAAGGAAAGTTTCTTATACATAATTTTGGTCTTTCTTATGAGATTATGTAGTAATTTTAATTTATAAATTAATTAGTAGTACAAAATGAATTATTATATATTTTTTAGGTATATATGATTTTTTCCCAAATATTTATCGTCAAACCTATACATCTCTCGAGCATGGACCCACTCCAACTTCAATCAGGGCTACGTTTCTTAAGCCTAGACAACTAGAAAAGATTCGGCAAATTGTTGTATTTATTTATTTTTTAGCCTCTTTAGTAAACTTATTCATAAAAGATTCCCTAAAATCACTTTTTAATTATACATATTTTTAAAATTATTTCTTAAATCCATATTTTATCTCGAAAATATCACATTTTTTTATTTATAAACAAAAAAATCTTACCAAAACAAATGCTTAAAAATTCAAAGAATGGGTGTTTTATATATTACAAAAATGGGGTGTATTATATTATTTCTTAAATCAGGTATCTCGAAAAATCTAATCCAATACTTCATTCCTCCTCTTACTCTTTCTATCAATTACACTACTCCTATCACCTAAATCCCATCTTCGATGCTATCTCATCATCATTGTTGAGTCATCGCTGTCTTTGCACCACCAAATTCATGACTACTGCACACAGGGACAGAGTTAGAGATTCGAGTTAGTGGGGGCCAAAATGTTCAAATGGTGTGAGGAGAGAGGCGGAGGTCTCCTCCCGGGGGTTCGGGGGCGGAGCCCCCGAAATTTTTTAAACAAAAATGATTGAAATGACGAAGCAAATATGACAATACATCATCAATAATCAATTCTAAACTCTATTTGAGTCAACCTCATTGTTCTCAACTCTATTTGAACTCTCCTCAACAACATTTTCTTGACGATATCTTTTTATTAAATATCTCTCCATAATCTATTAATCTTAAATATCAAATATAACAATACATCATCAATAATCAATTCTAAATTATTCGCAGTTGCAAATTTTCCAATTTTAATCCATTTTCTTTAAAGAAACAGGGAGATCAATTTTTTATTTTTTTTTGCCTAACCGCCACCAAGAGGCCCAAACCGAAAACTGGGCTCAAATTTTTTTAGATCCCAGTGGGGGCCATGACCCACACTGGGCCTAAAGAAGATCCGTCCCTGACTGCACCAACCAACATCTATCTCGCAACCAAACTATAAAAAAAAAAAAATCAAATTCATGTCACAATAAAGCACTACTATCACGACCGCCGCCCCACACTGTAAAAATTCAAACCCATAAGTCGATTTCACCCCCATCACCTCTCACTATGGTTGAAATAACCGACATCACCATTGTCATCACCACCGTAGTCTATTGACTTTGATTGAATATCTCTTTGTACTTTAAGGTGTGGGTGGCTGCCACGATGATGATTTTGTGATATTTCACGGTAGTTGCGATTGATTTTGTTGTGGTGTGTGGTGGTGACAACGTGATGATGCATTTTTCTACTGGTACTAATAATAAAAACATGTTTTGCACTTCTTATATATAATAATAATGATGATAATAATACGCATAACATTTTTTAATCATTAGTACTGTTTTTTAAATTAGTTGAGGTATTTTATAGGGTAATTGTCACATAACGTCCCTACATTTGAACTTTTTCTGTGAAATTCATCTCCGTCATTATTTTTTTGACAATTTCATCCTCAACTTCACCATATTTTTAAATAAACCTCCATGCCTTCCAATTTCGTCCGAGCATCTGTTAGCTGACCAATAAATCATTTATTAAACATTTTAATGAATGTCAAAAAAGTCTATTTTTATTGTTTAACTAGCGTTACAACCGTGCGATGCACGATCATTTGTTACTCACATATATCAAATTTATATGTTAACACATGAAATGAATATTTAATTAAAAATGATAAACAAATGAAGATAATTAATTATAAAAAAATGTACAATTACACATTCCTTAATTTTTTTTTTACTGTTTGTATGTTTACCGTTTCAGAAAAATTCTTTAAATATTGTAATTTAAATTGATTTAAAGCTCAAAGCAGGAAAACAAAATTACTTTTAAATAGAATTTGTAACGAGTAAAAAAATTGATATATCTATGATATAAGCTTAGAATTTCATTAAAACAAAAGGAAAAGGAAAAAGGGATCAATGAACGCTCTTATTTTATCCTCTTTCATTTTCTACTTTCAAGAAAAAATATTTATGTGATATTGACAATTTTTTTATTTCTATGATTAAAAAATAAATTGTAATTGGTTTTTAAGAGGGGATGGCGGACCAAGAAACTTTGGGACTTGGAAAATGCGGCTATTGAAAAATCTGCATTCAATTGGATTATTTTAAATATGAATTGTCCAAAAGGAATAATAAATAGTTAATTAATATTACTTACCATTTTTAGAAATATGTTTCAGGCTGTAAAAATTGATCAATACCTGTTTTTTTGAAGTGCTCTCTCCCTTTATATATTACATTTTTCTCTTGTGAACATTTTTAGTATTTGTTTGAGCCCTCATTATCTATAAAATGAGTTTTATAATAGTGTTTTTTAGAGAATGCGTACTCAAGCCCTTGATTGAACCCTATTATTTCAAATAACGTAGTTTGTAATAGTAAATTTTGAGAGACTGAGTTGTAATAGTTATGAACATGAATTACTTACTGTAAAAAAAAAAAAAACTTCAATGACCATTTGTATAGCTCATTTGCATAACTATTCAATTTTAATAATTATTGATGTAATTAATATTTTCAAAATATAATTCCTAGATTATAAAAAATTAATTTATCGCTGACCGACTAGTACTATTAGAATTGGTACTAACTAACGTAATACAATATTTGATATTTAAATATAATAAATAAATATTTCATTTCATATTTACTCTAGGAGTGCAAATTAAATAAACGTGGTCTTGTATTTAAATGAGTGTAACCAATTAAGCAATATGAAATGTTAGTTTTAATTAAATTTCACTTAATGTATATTGTAAATATATATGACTTTATATACTAAGAAATCATCTACATCTCAATTTATAAAACCGGCGTGGTTGTTTAACCTACAAGACATAATACTTTATCACTTACCCGTATGAAACTGATTTTCAAGTATCAATTTTTCTAAACATTCATCATCAGACACATTTCTTTAAAAAATAATTTTTTTATAATTTTTCAAACTACTTTTTAACTACACATTCTAAAAATAAAAATAAAAAACCACTTCTCACCACATTGTGCTCTTCTTGGTTTGTCATGCTCGAAAAGTGATGCATCTAGGTCCATCCTAACTCGACGCGTCAAACATCAATTGTATAGACTTCAGATCACTGTGCAATAGGTGTTGTAGAATAGTTTCATGGTAGTCCAGATAATACGAAAAAACATTGTCCGCCAATATCTCATTTTTAGCATCGTTGAATTTGGATGTAAAAATTATTAGAGCATTATTTGTCATTTTGATAGTAATTTTTCCTGAAAGCCAACTTTCTTTGGGGATAAATGGATAATGTACTATCATTCTCGTCAAAGATCGTGAAATATGCTTACGTCAATATTATAATATGTAAATAGGTTTCGGCATGATAGCATCACGTATGGATCGTATTTGTTAGGTCACAAAAAATACAGAAAACTATTAGAAATAAAAGCAAAATATATCCAGTCGATCAACACACACACACACACATATATATCTACAATCTACATTTATCTACAATCTACATACATACATACAATACATACATACATACAATACAATATATAAAAAGAGTAGATGAAGGAGAAACTTTTGAATTCTTATTTTACCCTCATATATTTAGTTTTATACTCGTTTTATCATTATCTCTTTATTTAATAACATTAAATAATTCATTAAATTTATTGCATAGTAATTTACAAAAATATAATATAATTTTATATTATTCTATTTTTTCATTTATTCAATAATAAATTAATTAATTATCTAATAATTTACAATGTTTTAATATGATTTCAAATTATTATTCTCATATTATTATATATTTCATTTATTTAATTTAATCTACATCTATAATAATAATAATAATAATAATAATAATAATAATAATAAAGTGTGGACGAGTGGAAAACCTTTGATTCCACGTTTTATCATTAAATTGTTATGGTTTATGTCAATATTACATTTAAAATTTATTTTATTTTCATTATATATTATTAGTTATTGTATTAATCTACGATATATTTAGATATTTTTATCTTTTGTCAATAATAATATTAATTTTTTTTTATCAAAACCATTAATTAATTCCTAAGAAAAAAATTAAGAATATTCTAATTAAGAATATAAATAAATAATTTCAAAACTAAAATTTTGGTATGAACTTACATTTATTTATTATAAAAATATGCTCCTAAATTAATTTGATTTGTCTATGCACAAATTTTTATTTATATATATAGTTTTTGTTTTTGCAATTTACTGCAAATATTTTGTAAATTAATTTTCGATTTGTCTAATATTTTATTATATCAGATTATCACTTGGTATATAACACCTGATTCTTTATTAATTTTCCATGTTAAACGTTTCTTAATATATATATATCGATTCCTCGATGATTTTTTTTTAAAATTGCAGATAACTTATAATTAAATTTGTCTTTTAACTATATTATCTCAACTACTTTCGAAACAGTGATAATATTTTAAAAAAAGAAATACTCGTGTTATTCATCATTTACAAGCTTATATATATATATATATAGAAGTGGGTAAAACACAAACCAACCCGGTCAAATCGTCCAAATCGGACCGAACCGACCGACTTGGATTGGGTTTTTGCCAAAAATGTGACTGGGTCGGTTTAAATTTGTAGGGGTCGGGTCGGGTCGGGTCATGGATTATTATGTGAAACCGAGTTAACCCGACCCAACCTTCTTTTTAGGGAAAACAAAAAAAAGCATAAAATTTAGTACCTAGTCGACTCTAAAGCATTCCCCAATTCACTCTCTAAACTCTCGGCTCTCAATTCGTTCTCCTCTCTTCCGCCGCTTCGTCCTCTGTCGAACCAAAGTCCAGTGCAAGGCACCGACCGTGATTACCGCTTGTCTATCTCTGTTCGTCGTGTTCCGTCATCTCCAAATCGTCGATACTTAGGTGAGTTTAATTTTAGTTTTCTCATTTTCTTTTAGATGTTCATGTTGCCAGGACTGGAAAAGTGAAGTTGAGCCAAGCTAGGGTTTTGTTCTTGAGCAAAGTTATTGAACTGAAAAGCGAAATTGAGCCAACCAAATGCCTGGAATTTTATTTGGAGTAACATGTATGATTGTAGCTCTTTATCCCCATTTCGGCATTTCCTAGATTGTAAACAAAAAGCTTTAATGCTACTGAAAATATTAGATCTTGGAAATGATTTTTGATTACATTAGCTAGTTTATAGTATAAAATGTCTTGGTCAACTATTATTCAGTAAATAGGTAGTCTAGACACTGAACAAATCTGCTTGTGAAACCAGCTATTTAAACGAGGGATTACATTACAACTTATGGAGTTATGGTAAAAATGTTGGCAGACCCATATCATTGAAACTAGATTGTACAAGTGTAGTCTATAGATGTAGCTAGATTGATTAAAATTTGTAATTTTTCTTTGAGTTCTTTGGTTTGTTGGTTTTTATAGGTATTTAACATTTTTTCTACAATGTTTTAAGTTGTTAGATATGTTTTTTAGTTGAGCCAATAATTTAAATTTTAAGTTATTTTACATGTTGTAAAATTAAGATTTAATTGGGACAAAAAAAAATTTGGATTTATAGGCTATTTTTAACATGGGAATAATACATAAATAAGGTATTTAAAAATAAATATTTCAAAAATCAGGTTGTAATTATGATTAACTAATTAAATTAAATAATTAAAATGTGTTATTAATTATATATTATTAAGGTCACAATATTGTATATTTCAAGTCACAAAAAATTAAATCTGGTAGGTCACAAATTATCAAAATATTAAGTAACAAATTAGACTTATTTTTAGGTCACAATATCAATTTTTTTAGATCACAAAATTGATTTCAAGGTCACAAATGTCAAATTAATATGTTACAACTTATCAATTATTAGGTCACACATTTTCTTAGATCACATTTAACAAATTATTAGATCACAATTTTCATCTCATCACCATATCAACAATGATGCCTTGATGCTGCCGCACCGCCATCGCCACCACGACCAACATAACTCCAGCCCACCTCCATATTCCAATGCCCAAATCCCACTCCCTCCCTTACCACGTTCACTCGCCATCGCTTTACTGTTTCCATCGCTTTCCGGTTGCCACCACCATTTCCACCCAACCTTTAAAATATGGACTGAAAAGTTCTTTTATCTCAAAATGTTAACATCCACCAATAACCATGATCACTTCACCTCCATCTTTGGTGCCAATAACACCACTGTCGGACTGGTGTTGCACAACCATTGACTATTATCCCCGCATTTAAGTGTACCGGAACCACCAGCCACCTCACCGCCATAAACATAAATCAGTACACATACACAGCCACAGCCGCCTATACCAAGAATTACCACCACTTCACCTCCACTGCCACCGATAGCAGAGGCAACGTCATCAGTGCTCACACCACCACAAGTCACCACGCACACCATCACACGCCACAAGAAAGTAGGTTGAATACACACGTCGACATCTATGCACATCGATAGTAGAAGCGGCGACAGCATACATATTGATAGTGATGCACGAAGCAAAGATGCTTGTCGCACTACGCATTTCGTTCGCTTCGGTGGTCATCACCATTGCTTCGTGTCCAGCGTCGATGCAAAAAGATCATCTCTAGATGCACCTTTTCTTCCTTCTTTCATGGGGGAACGAAATGTGTGAGAAATGAATTTGGGGGCCACTGTTTTAGGGTTGAATTAGGGGTCTGTATAATATTTAATTTTAATAATATTATTTATTAATATTTAAAAGTGAATTAGGACTGATTTTAGTATAAATAACTTTTAGATCTGATTTTGGAATTGTAAACTTAAAAAGCAGGCATGGGTGTAATTTCCACTTTTTTTAACATTTTGTCATTTTTGGGCCGAAGCCCAACCCGCCCAATACTTAATTGGGTTGGGTTTAAACATGCATTTGGGTTGGGTTAGGCCCACTCCCACCCCTATATACAAATTCGATCTGGTGCCCATGATGGACACTAGTTATGGCACCAACTGCTTATGTGGCGGTGCCACATGGGAATTGGGTCCCACATTTATTTGACCCATCAATTTAGTACTTTCTCTCACCCACCCCCTCATCAATTAGTCTCCCCATACCGAACCCCACTGACACACTCCTGCTTTGACAAAAAAATCACTCCATCCCATATTCTCTCTCTCTCTCTCTCTCTCTCTCTCACAAGATTTCTCACCTCATTGTGGAGTTCGAACTCAACTGTTGCCAATTCAAATATAGAAGGTCCCTGTCCATTTTTTCGGTCCATTTTTTGTGCTTATTAAATAGGTGGGTGAGTACATGATTTGTATTTTAATGCTTCAGCAAATTATGAATGTTGTTTCTATAATTAGAAATTCAAAATTAACTCAGTGTTATTATGAATATTGATTTATAGAATAAATCATTTAAAATTTATAAATAAAAAATGTCTAACATTATATTTCATTTTTTGAACAAATAATTTAAATTCTATGATATCCTAGTTACTGAACTCTGCACTGTGAGTATTTTATAATGAATGTTATTTTTTGGACTCAAATAAACGAAATTATATATGCCATAAAATGAACAGGTACTTAATTTATGAAAATTATTAATTGAACCCCGTGGTCCTAAATATGTATGTCCATTTTTTTTTTAGGATGGAACAACAAAATGTAGACAATGTGTTTGTTCCTCAAATTTCGGTCAATCTAATTCCTAAAGTTGGGCAAGAATTTGAATCACATGAGGATGTCTTCAATTTCTACAACGAATATGCAAGATGGGCTGGTTTTAGTATAAGAGTTGGTAACAATAAAAAGCATAAGAAGACCAATGAAAACCATTGGAAACTGTTTGTTTGCTCAAAGGAAGGAAAAACAAATAAGGCATACCAGTTGAAATATAAAAATGTCGTGCTACATGTTGGTGAAAGAAATCCTGGACATACACGAGTTGGATGCAATGCTAGATTAGCTGTTGTGAAGCAATAAATTGTAGAGAAGTGGATTTGGAACAAATTTGTTGAGGAACATAAGCATTGTCTTACTACGCCGAGCAGGGTTCATTTGTTGAGATCACATCGGAATGTATCGGCTGCAAAGAAGGCCCTAATGCAACAGTTTTCAGAAGCCAATATACCGACATGTCAGCAATTGCCACTAATGGAGATCGATTCGGGAGATCCATCGTCCATAGGCTATGTTGAGAGAGATGTCAGGAACCATGAAAGGAACATGCGGCAAGAAAAAATGGGACACAATGCAAAAGCATTAATTGAACATTTCCAATACGAGCAACAGAAAAATCCAAACTTCTACTTTGCTTATGAGACTGACCTGGACAATAAGTTGGTTTGATGTTTTTGGGCAGACTGCGAGTCGAGAAGATCATATGAATTTTTTGGCGATACCGTTGTCTTTGACACAACTTACAATACCAATAAGTACTCCTTGATATTTGCTCCATTTGTTGGACTAAACCACCATAGGCAGACTATTATATTTGGTTGCGGGATTCTGAATGATGAGATGAGTGATTCATTTGTTTGGTTGTTTTCGAAGTTCCTTGAAGCCATACCTGGTCAATTGTTCCCATAGATAATGATCATCGATCAAGATGCTGCAATTTCGAAAGCTATCTCAATGGTATTGCCGTATACGTTGCACCGTTATTGTCTGTGGCACATATTAAACAAATTTTCAGAAAAGATTAATGCCATGCTTTATAATGAACAATATCATAGGTTGTTGAATATCATCAAACAGTCTGCGAGTCCAGAGGAGTTTGAACAACATTAGATGGATGTAATGGAAACAACAAATCTAGCATGCAATGAATGGTTGAGTAACATGTACGAAATTCGAGCTCGATGGGTACCCGCTTACGTCAAACATGTATTTAGTACGGGGATGTCTAACAGTCAAAGATCTGAGAGTGGGCACTCTTTTTTGAAGAAATGCATTATCAGGAAGAATTCATTGATGGAGTTCATTTCTCATTTTAATAGTGCATTGGACAATCAAAGACATGGGGAGTTGGTCGCTAACCATATTGATCTAATAGAAAAACCAAGATTGACGTCAATTGTTATGCTAGAACATCAAATGGTCGGGATCTACACTAAGAAGATATTCTTAATTTTCCAGAAGGAGCTTGAACAAAGTAATTTCTACATTTGTTCGAAGACATCGAGTTCCTCTGATGGTAAAGAGTATAGTGTTGAGCGGTTTGAGCCAGGAAAATCATTTGATCGAGCACGTAAGCTCATTTATTATCCAGTCAATGATCTGATCAAATGCAGCTGCTGTATGTTTGAGTTTGATGGCTATACTTTTCGGCACGTGCCTTCATATTTGAAGAAAAAGCAAGTGCTTCTGTTTCCAGAGAAAAATATCTTGCATCGGTGGACAAAGAATGCTAAAGTTGGATCAGTTTTCGATCCCACTTGTGGCATATTTGTCTAGGATGGTTCTAGTCATTCACTAATGGCACGACATGGGATGTTGTCTCATAAAGCTTCATTGTTAGTGGATGATGCATCTTTAACGGAAGCTCGAAGTACCTTTCTCTTGGATGAGTTTCAAAATTTGCATATTAAGCTCAAGGAGATTGACAACGAAGGATCAACTGGGATTACCACGATTAGGAGCAGAAGTCAAGAAGAATCCCAACCTATATGTGATCCAAATACAGTTCGAGCGAAGGGCTACGGAAAGCGACTAAAGTCATCAAAGGAAAAGGCAATTTCGCAATCTATTCGACAATACCGTGTATGTGGAGCAACTGGACATGACAAAAGAACGTGTCCAAGTTTGCACGATAGGTAAATCTGACGCATTACATTTTTTAACATTTCGGCACCGACCTCATCAATTCACGTTTTAACCTTTTATTTTTTTCAGGTATAGTGTGGAGCAACAACAAAATCCCCAGTATGATTACGAGGACCCCAACATTGAAGGGAGGGGAAGTGGAAGATTCACTTAACAGCCTAGTAGAAATTTTGATGTATAAAGATGGAATCTTTAAATCATGTATTGCTTAGAACAAGTTTATGACACTAAGTAATGTGTTTACTTAATCCTAATTGTATTTACTTCTCTTTGAATTTTTCAGCTTCATGATCTTAATAAGTTCTGTTAAGATTTGGATTGGTCTGTTTTATGTAAGTCAATTCAAGAAATCAAAAATTTGACATTACAATCTATTTATGCGTTAACTAGGCTGTTAATTAACAATGTAAATGTACCAAGAGTACTTGCAACTACTAGTGTTCTTTCAATTGCAGCTATGAAATCGAATAGGGATAAACATTTTAAATATATTGAATTCAAATATTTGACTTTACAAACTTCAAATTTTCAAATTATTTCAATCTAGGATTACAAGTCTAATTTCCAGACATCCCTCAGTTTGTCCATGTCTCAGGTCCACTTCAGAATTGATCTCCAAATTAAGAAGTCATAAAATGCTCATAGATCATCATCTCGAAAACTTCTAACCAGAATTACTTCTTAGAATTCCACATGCTATTCAGAATTGCCTCCGTATTAATAACAGCCAAACTTGCAATATCTGCAAGATGCATCTTCAATCAATTATGAGCTTGTTTGGTAATGGTAAAATTTTTACCACAATTTTTCAAACTCAATCTTAACCATCCATTGTTGGTTAAGCTCACCATTTTTGACTTCAGATAAGAACATGTTTCTCATTAGCCAACAACAAATAATCACTGCCATGGCTGCAAATCATTGGTTGCATGGGTACAAGCCATCCAGCTTGCCACGCCAAGTTACGGTTTAATATTTGTTGTTGCCAGAATCACAATTTCATCTAAAACATATGATCTTACATCCTTGCCTCCTCAATCAAATATTCAAAATTAAGCAGACCATTCAACCACAGATATAGAAAGGTCCGATCTGGTGCCCACAAAAACAAACAGAGAATTCATCTCAAAACATACGAACAAATTCTAGTTGCAATTCACACCAAATTAATGAATCAGGAGAATTAACACCACATAAAATACATATCAAAAAATACCAAAAATTTCTAAAATTATCAAAACACAAATTAGGAATTTAGTATAAAAAATTAACAGAACAACTTTAAAAAAAAATTCTTAGTTAAAAAATAGCCAGATTGTAATGTCCAACCATATGCCCAATATATAAAATTAAAACATTCAAAAAATATAAATGGGAACCCAGTTATTTCTTATTCATTAGCAGAACAACTTAAAAATTTGACATTGCAAACTAGTAATTTAGGGTTTTCTTACCGACAAAAATTATACCAAACAACTTCAGTACATTTCGGGAAATGACTAACATTTAATCATTTGTACATTCGAAATGGAGCAAATTCGTATACTTACTGTCGGGATATGTAGCGATCGAGAAATTTTAAAACCTATTCCAAATCGAGCTCATTCTCAAGTATTTTAAATTATCAAATTCCTTATTATTTTAAAATCCAAATTTGTAATAATTTCGAGCCCAATGTAATTAGTCCAATATTTTAATATTTTGGGTCCAAAAATTATGTTATCCAATTTTAAATATTTTCAGTCAAATTATACAATTTGTAGCCCAAACTGACCCACTTAGCACCTAGAAAGATGTGCCCTAACCTAACTTACTATTCACAATTCTCAACACCTAGCCTCCTCACGCAGCCAGGTAATCTCCTCTCCACCTCCTCTATTGAGCTCCATTCACAATATTCACACACTTAACTTCAAGCTGCCAATTTCAACAACCACCAAGCCTTAACAGACACCACCTCCTCGATCGGACACCACCACAGTCCCCTCTATACACCATTTTAATCATCATCAACATCACCTCGACCGCCCACTGCCACTATCTCAAACCAACAACCGCCGTGGCTTGAGCAGCCACCACCACCATCACACTACACTGTCACAACCCCTGGCAAAGTTGAACTCTAAACCACACACCAACTCCACCATATCAATGTACCATCACCGCAACGCCTCCTGCACCCGAGCTCCATTGAACTACCAACCACACCTCCACTGCCTTCTCCAAAATCCCCATCAATCAGCCAAAATCAAACTCCAAACCAAGAAATAGAAGAAGCCTAGAACCTTACCTCTACCGTCGACCCATTTCTAGCCGAATTTTCGTCGATGAAACAAAAAAAAGCGGCCTCACCGCCACCCAAAATCGAGACTTCACACCCCCAAAATCTTCCATTTTCACCCACCCACGCTCACTCTTCACCGTCGCCACTCGATGGCGGTGCCACCATGGGTTTGGCCGACAGGGTGGATCGAAGAGAGAGGGGCCCCACCCTCTCCCCGCTCTCTGTCTTCTATCTCTCCCTCTCTAACGAGTTTAGAGAGAGAGTAAGATAGATAGATATATATGTATGTATATATTATGTTTATATTTTTAGTTTTAAAAATTTACATTCTAGCCCCAACTTTTAAAAAACTTTTATTTTAGTCCCTGTGTTTTGAAAAACATGTTTATTAATCCTTTCAGTTTTTAAATTGGGTTATTTCAGCCCCTACAGATTTAAAGTGTTTCTAATCAGCTCCACTATTTTCAAAAATTTTATTTCAGTCCCTAAACTTTTAAATTTTAGTTTTAATAAATTTTTAATGTAGTCCCTAAATTTTATTTATCATTTCTTAAAACCTTAAAATTCCAAATTTCTAATTCAAGACTTATTTCATATTTTGGATATACGAAACGTGTGGATATTTGAGAGATTGAGGCTACTTCCCGCTCCACTTTTTTGTGATTCGAGATAAATCAAGGTAGACTCGCCCCCATTAATTTATTTATATTATAATTACATGTTTTATGTGGATTTATGTGATTTATATGCTTAATTGCATGAGACGAGAATAGAGAATCTCTTATGAGATAAGAAGAGAAATTTATTTTATGCATGTCATAACTTATATGCTTTATTTGCATAAGACAAGACAAGAATATGTTCATATTACACTATGTCACTATAACATTTGCATAATTACTTTGTTCAATTATCTTGTAAATTAATTATTAGTGATGAGTGTACTGAGTATTTCTTTTGAAATACTAACTCCGTTTTTAACAACATTTGCAGAGTTTGGAGGCGAAGACGAATGATGGGCAATTAGGACAACATTTATTTTGAGTTATTTTGAAAGTCTAGTTTATTGAACTTTGTTAAGTTAAATTGTCGAGATTTAGAATTCTATGGAATGTTTTCAAGTAGATGTATTTAAATTTGAGCTACCATTACAAATTTTCCAAATGAATGTGATGTTTTTAAAATTTCATTATATTTCAGCAAATTGTTTTTAATAGTTAGTTTTAAAGAGAAGAAGTGGCGACCTGGGTTTTAGGGAACTCGGGGCGTTACAGCTTGGTATCAGAGCAAGGTCTACGTTTCTGTAGACTTGCAAATTTTTCTAAGAGAATTTTTTTAAATAATAAATAATGTTTTGATGAATTTTGCCACTGCCATCATTCCTTCCGCTGGCTCCGAAGGTAAAGAAGTTCAATATATTTATCTTATTTATTTCGGATACAAGAGAAATAAAACGTTTTGAGATTTAGACAAGAAAGAATGAGAAGACGAGAAAGAGTTAGAAAATTTGATGAGAATCGAGAAAGTCAAATCTCGATGCACGTGCCCGTGGGACCCATGACGAGATCCGAAGTTGAAGAGGTTCAAGATTCGAGGCTAAACAATGTGAATAAATCAAGAAAAGCAAGTCGAGAATCAAGTTGGAGCCAAAAAGAAGAAGAAATTGGAATCAGCCAATTTCGGTCGACCGAAAATCATTCCGGTTGACCGAAACTCTGCAGAGGAATTTTGTTCCAGCCTCAGTCACTTTCGGATGAGTGGCGGTCGACCGAAAGTCCAGTTTCGATCGACCAGTGATCGACCGAAATAAGTTCGGTCGACCAGTTCGGTCGACCGAAACACCCCATTTCACAAAAAAATGGGGTTTTTCTTGCAATTTCCACAAAAACGGGATTTTTCTTGTAAATACCGAAATTGCACATTTTACCTATTTTGTATCTTTTATACACATTTCTTGTTCATTTTGTAAGATAACTTGGTTGTTCGTTGAAGCTTGGTCTTAAGAGAGACTCCTTGAGGTAAGGTTAACCTCCTTTGTTCTTGTATTATCTTTGGAATTTCTTCAACTAAATCTAGGGTATTATTATTCTTGTGTTTGTTGTTGATTTTTGCCATCTTGGAATTTGTTTTAATCTCTCCATTGGGCTAGGGTTTATTAATCCTTGAATTTTGGGTTAGATTTAAACTTAGGTTAAGGTGTTTTATCCTTTATTTTACCACTTTAGCTTTCTTGGGTTTGTATTAAAATTGTTGTGGGAATTTTCGGTCAACGCACCGAAGGGGTTCGCATCAAAATTTGTATCCGAAATAATAAGAAAGAAATAAATAAATGATTTTTGGAGTATAACGAGAAATTGTATCCGAATTAGAAAGAAAAGGAAAGAAGGAAAGACAAGTTTTGGAGCATAATGGGAAATGCTATAATTTTAAAAGATGTTTCCATAAAATATTTTGTCCTCAAAATTAAAATATTATAACCCAACCTGGACTTAGCATAATTGATTTTAGACATGACACCATTTACGAAGAGAGAAAATGTGTGTTGTTAAAAAGTGATTTGGGACAGTGTTTGTTATAATTTGATTAAATTGGTTACCCAATGGAGCTTATATAATATTACATCAAACATAATATTTCAAAATGAGACTCATTATTTCAAATTGGATTGATATATTTTGAAAATAAATAAATAAATTCATTAAAGTTTTACTTCCTAATATAGTGACTAAATGAGCATGTTATTCGGTGTGCATATTACAAGAATCATTAATTTGTTGTATCAACTTTTTGTTACAGTGCATAAATTATATAAAATTTAATAATTATTTCTTTAATTTTGAAAATTTAATCAAATTTTCAATTGGCATATTTATAAAAATGATGCAAAAAGAAAAAAAAATATTAAAATGTGTGTGTGTTAACAATATATCAAGAAATAAACTTAATCGAATGTTAAAATATTTTATATTCAAAATCAAATTAGCTATAATTTGTTTTTTTTCTTCAGTGTCATTAAAAATTTCATTTGATTGCGTCATATGTCATGACCATTAACAAGAGTTAGAAACAACCACTCTAACAAATTGGGTTATACTTGAAAAATCATATGTGTAACTATCAGTATTAAAATTATATTTTAATCATTAACAATTAAAATTATTTATTATCCTTAATATTATAAATTTTATTTTTCAGAATATTTATTATTATTAATTATTTTTAATATGTGATTCTATAAATTTTTTTCGTTCCAATGTAATCTATTTCTTATTAGAATTTAGGATTTTAGTTAATTTTATTTTTGGAACTATCTTATCTTATTATTTTATTAAAGGAGAATAGCTGATGATAAACTCCCGTCCAAATTAAAGTGAAAAATCCCGCCCAAATATTATTGGAGTGAAAACCATTTCCCAAAACAAAAGTTGCTAGAGCCCAAAAATTGGTACTAAATATGACTTATGGTGGGGCCTCAAAAACTTTTGCATTTAAAGATGTATCGCCCGTGCCATCATATAGGTCACTTTTGAAAGCCAAGTTAAGTACAGCAGATTGGCACGATTGTGTTCGAACGATTTTAGGTAAATTATATTGTTTTTTTTCAGGATAATTTTGGGTAAATTATATTGTCTTTTTTAGATAAAATGTGTGGTTAAAAATTGAAAAAGAAAATGTGTGTGGTCAAGAAGAGTCAGGGGTAAGCACTCTAGCATGTTGTAGTATATTTGAAAAAATCATACATGTAACTATCAGTATTAAAGTTATGTTTTAGTCATTAACAATTAAAATTATTTATTATCCTTAATATTATAAATATATTTTTCAGAAGTATATTTTATTATTATTAACTATTTTTAATATGTGATTCTATAAATTTATTTGTGTTTGGAGACTGTTTTAATGAGAAAGCGTGAGAATTTATGTTGCACATATATTCATATTATATTATTTAAACTTTCAATTAGTTAATACTTGATTTGTAAAAAAAGATATATAGTTGCAGAATTTGTTGTTCCAATGTAATCCATGACCATTAATAAAAGTTGATGGCAATCACTCCAGCATGTTGGATTGCATTTGAAAAAAATCATATGTGTAGCTATCAGTATTAAAATTATGTTTTAATCATTAACAACTAAAATTATTTATTATCATTAATATTATAAATTATATTTTTCTAAAATATATTTTATTATTATTATTTTTCATATGTAATTCTATAAATTTATTTGTGTTTGGAGACTATTTTAATGAGAAAGTGTGAGAATTAATGTTCCACATATTCATATGATATCGTTCAAACTTTCATTTAGTTGATGCTTGATTTGAAAAAATATAGTTGAAAAATTTGTTTTTCCAATGTAATCTGTTTCTTATTAGAATTTTGGATTTTAGTTAATTTTAATTTTGGTTTTTGAAACTATTAAAATAATAATAAAATATTTGTTAGCAATACATAAAAAAAAACTTAATAGAATGTTAAAATATATTTTGTTCAAAATTATATTATTTTAAACTATTTTTAATAAATTAAGCTTCCGTTCGGCTGCTATGTTTTTGTTTATAAATAGAAATACTATTTTTATGAAAAATTATAATTATTCAAGTGAGAGTTGCTATAAATATATTAAAAATAAACATAATCAAAAGTTAAAATATATTAAAAGGAAAATTGGTGATGAGATTGTCAAATATTAATGGAAAAACGTTAATAAAAGTCAAAATAAATTTAATACAAAATTTTAATTAATTTCCAAACTTTAAAACGCGTGATACATTGGAATATTGTTTATTTTCCTATTTTGATTTTTTTTAAGTTTCAAATTCGATAATAATTGATAATAAAATGTTATTGTCTATGCTTATTATTTGAATATGACTGTATAATCAATATATTTTTCATAAATTTTCATCGAAATCGTTATTATCGATAAAAATCCTGTGCATCTCACGGTGAAAAAATTAGTAGTATAGATTATATAGGGGAAGAATACATAACTAAGATTTTTAAAGTTCACATTTTCAAAATTAAGAAACGTAATATTTTATTTCAAAAATCAGGTCATAATTAATTATATATATTATTGTTTGTGATCACAATTCACAATTTTTTAGGTCACAACTTATTATGAT
Source organism: Ligustrum vulgare (assembly GCA_963555705.1). NCBI lineage: Eukaryota > Viridiplantae > Streptophyta > Magnoliopsida > Lamiales > Oleaceae > Ligustrum > Ligustrum vulgare. The sequence goes on along the minus strand of OY743188.1, from coordinate 41,262,986 downwards.
CACAATTCACAATTTTTAGGTCACAAGTCACAAATCAGGTCATAAGTTTATGGTCACAGTCACAATTTATTTCTTAGTCACAATTTTTTCTTATCACAAATCTCGAGTCAATTGGTCACAACTTAACAAATCATGAGTCACAATTTCTTTATTGGTCACAAATTTCATTGATCACAGTTTTTCTCGAATACAAATCAACATTTTCATAAATCACCAGTTCTCTTGGTCACAGATCATAAATTTTATAGGTCACAATTTATAAAATTATTTGGTTGACTCATTTTTTGGTTACAAATTATCGATTTAGTTGATCATAAATCACAAGTCTAATAGGTCACAAATTAAGTTCACATTAATTAATTGGTCACAACTTATTTTTGGGTCACAATTATCAAATTATTAGGTCGCAATCATTCAATTAAATGTCAAAAATTATCAAAATCTTTAGGTCACATACTATTTACTAGTCACAAATCATAAATTTCATAAGTCACAATCTTTTACTCGAACACAAATGTAAGTCACAATTATAGATTTAATCGCATTCTCAGATTTTTTAGGTCACAAAATAGATCATTATCAATCACAATCACAATAATTGGTCACAATATTATACAACCACCACCACCACCACCCCTAACCCCACTCCACTCCACTACGCCACCACCTCCACTGTTGTCAACACCGCCATCGCCACTGACAGTTGCCAAACTCATACTGACCACCACCACCATCAATGCCATCCCACCCCACTGTTGCCGCCACCAACCCCCAAACCACCACCACTACCGGCCACGTCTGCACCTCGTAGTCACCTCCAACCCATCGCCGCAGCCACCTCCTCTGCACCATCGTGCAGCGATGAGCACATGTCCACCAAAATTTTATCTCCACCATCGCACCACTGCCTCGAAGATGCACCACCTCACAGATTGCCTCAAATAGCACCACCACTGGACCACCATCTCCAAAATGCAACACCCACAGATCCACCTCCAAAATGCGAGACAAAAAAACTGCATCACCTCCACCACCATCGAAGAATTTATCAAACCCGTACCCACATCATCACTACCTCACAGCTTGAAAACCGCACCACTCCCACAACCGCACACCACCACTGCTTCGACCTCAACAAGCAGATCAAAGCCACAACACATATCCACTGAACCGTCTAGAGTGGCGGAGGCGGCGAAGACGGATGCGGAGGTGGTGCCGGTGATGAAGGTGGAGAGGACTAGTTGATTCTAGAGAGAGGAATTGTGGTTGTGGTTGTGTTTACAATTTGGGATGTATTAGTTTTAGTTAATAATAATATTTTGTTTTAATATTTGAAAGTTGACCTGATTTTTAAACAAATAGGGTGCAAACCTGATTTTTGAATTGATAACTTGAAAACTTTGTTTGGGTGTAATTTCCTCATTATATAGATAATATAGATTTAGAAAAAGAGGAAATTACATGGAGACATGTATTTTAAGAACAGGTTTCAAAAACCAGACCAAAGATACATAACTTCACATCTCAGGTTATAAATAGAAAATGATTAATCAATAAAATAGAATAATAATATTCTAAAACAGATTAATTAAGTAATAAAATAAATCAATTCAAAATTTAAACTCAAGTTACTCAACGTCAAACCCTAAAGTAATCAAACTCTCTCTCTATATTTCAGACATTTCTCACACTGCATCCGTCGCTTCTCCTGTGCAGCCATCACCGGTGAGCAGCGCCGTTGGACACACTGGCGCCTCACAAAGAAGCATCGCTTGCTGCCGCCACAGCGCTAATTTGCAACAACAATGACAGAGTTTTGGGGGTTTTCTGTCGATGGTGTTGATTTTGATGGTGCAGGCGGTGATGATGATTTGGTGTTGTTGCGGCGATGGTGGTACAGGTGTTGCAGGTGGTGGTGACGATGTGTTCTCCTTTTTCGAGCATAGCCACACTGAGAGGCCACCGCCATTTGCGTGCAACGTTGTTAGTGGTTTTTGTTGGAGATCTTAATGGTGCAGACGGTGATGGTGAGTCGGTGGTGGTGGTGGTGCGACGACTGTGGCGCAAGTGTTTCTGGTGAAATAATTCTGGTATTGGTAAAAATGGTGGTGCTAGCTAGATCGTCCTGTTACATGGCGGTGAACCCGCAAACTACTCTTCTATTGCGTGGTGTCGAGCTCACTGCTGCAACCAAGGTGGTGGCACTTGTAACCTTGGTGGAGGAGACCTCTATGTTTCTTGTGCAGATGTCAGCCTTTAATGTCCCCTTGATTTTAAGGTCTCAACTATAAGGCATAACTTAGAATGTATGAACACTCTCAACCAAGTCCTCAAGTCACATGTTTGATGTTCAGTGACACATTCAGTTCGTCAAATCACACGTTCAATTCCTCAAGTCTCATATTCAATTTTTCTCATATCACATTCACGTTCACTCCTTAGTTCACATGTTTATTTTCTCAAGTCACACACGTTCATTTCTTCACTATTCATTTTCTCAGGTCACACACGTCTAATTTTACAAGTCCCACAAACAATTCTTCAGGTCACATGTTCGTTCACATGTTTATTTTCTCAAGCCAAACATTTTCTCAAGTCACACACGTTAAATTTTTCCACCTGTTCACTTTCTCATATCACATATTCAATTCTTCACCTATTCCTCAGCCACATATTTCGTAGGTCACATGTAATAAATCGTGGTGGTGGCTGTGGGTGTTTGTCAAAGCTGATGAATGTGGTGGCGGCAGCAGATTAGAGATTAGTGTATTCGTGAAGAAGCTGTAAAAATGGAAATTTTTTGAAATGGAAGTTGTAACTGATTCCTTGATTTAAGAAATAGATATATTTGATTAATTATTGGGATTTAATATCTAATATATATATATCAATTATCATCTTATTTTTAAATATTTTGAACTACTTTCTTAGAAATGAAATAATATATTATAATGACCTGATTTGCGTACTTTTTTTTTTAAAGAAAATGTTTTGTTTATGAACGGTTTAGATCCGAGGCTTATCAAGCCCAGTCCCAATGGCAATTTCGGAAATAAAAACCGCTCATCCCACCCAAAAACCTAGGTATAAATACCACCTCAAGCTCGAAGACCATTCCAGTTCACAAACTCTTGAGAGCTGTAGTGGGTCGTCGGATCTATTTGATCTCTAATCTCCCAAAGTAAACTCACCTCTCTATCTACCTAGTAATGTCTCGCTATATATTCACGTGTATATGTATTTACTATGTATACGTATTTGTGTTTTGGAAGTTGGATTAATTTTTTTTTTATTTTTTGCATTCCTTCGGCTCTAAAATCGTCAGAAATGAAGGTTGTCGCAGCTTTCTTGTTGGCCGTGTTGGGTGGCAACACCACTCCTTCTGCCGATGACCTGAAGAAAATACTCGGTTCAGGTTCGAATTTGATACACGCACACACTTCATTTTGTTTGTACCGTTCACTCATCAATTTTGTGAATGATTGTGACACTGTGAGCCAGTAGTTTCGTTGCGAAGCAGTATCTGTTTATAGATTCTAGAATTCTGATCATATGACTTCGGCATCTGAACTAAACGTCCTCCGGATGGATTTTTTTTATTTGTCTGTGTTTTCCAGTCATGAAATTTGTATCAGAAATTTTTTTCTCAAGTATATGTGCTTAAATGGATTTTTTGTTCAATCGATACATTTTCCTCGAAGAAATTGGTACAATTCGAGGAGCTATAACAATAAATATCAAGAATGTATTTGCTGCACTTATAAAAGTTTTCTCAACCCTGTTTTCGAGTTTCCTAGTGACTATGCACTTTGGAAAATGAATGTGGATCGTGTAGGCTTAGGTTAACTCCGGTGGATTTACGCATATTTGCTAACTTGGATTGGAGATTTTGCTTCTCATGATTCTCACCTTGAGGTGATTGTAACCAGAAAATGGTTTATTGTAGTCAAATCCTGTAAAGCCTAAACTAGACTTTCTGATACCCCTTTTGGGGTTCAGGACTAAAAATAACTAAGCCACTGATAGGCAACTATCCTTAAAAAAAAATGGTTTTTTTTTTGTTTTTAGGTAGATGGATTGTTAAAAATTGGAGAGAGAAAATATGTAGTGTTACAGATTGATTTGGGGAATTGTGTAGTTTAAAAATTGGTTTAAAAACCATAATCATTACTTTAAGGAACGGAGGCTAAGGCTGCGTTCTCTTTGGCGTTTTTCAGCCGTTTTTCGTTTTCCATTTTCGAAAACGCGGAAAACGCGTTCTCTTGCGCCGTTTTCTTGAAAAATTTCCGAAAATATTTTCAAATTTTGTACAGGAAATGGAAAACGTGAATCACGTTTTCCGAAATTTATACTTATTAAGTGAAAAACACGCGTTTTCCACTTGAAAAAAAAAATTAAAATAATCAAAAAAATTTGAAATTTGTCAAAATTTGTCATTTTTAAATACATTATTGGTCAATGATTTTCAAAACTTGTCATTTTAATCCTCAAATTTTGAAATTTCTTTCGAAAATACCCTAATTTATTTGCAACTTAGGTCCCTAAACTTCAGATTTTGTTGCACATTAGTTCACAAATTTTACTTTTCTTTCAATTTAATCATTCTCGTATTTGCTTTATAGGTCATTGTCTTCAAACATGTATAACTTTTGATATACAATTCCGAATTGCACTCATTTTTTTGCGTCGAACTCCAAATTCAACCATCTTTCTGATGATTTATCATGTGCTTAATTATTAAACATTTTTTTTTACTTTTATATTGTAGACACTTATTTTGTAAGGGCATCATTAATTAACGTAAATTGATTTTTGCAAATTTTATTGAAACTTAAATTTTAAACGGTTATGAGTGCTTACTGAAATGATGTATATATATAAAGTATTAAATGGAACGATTACTTTAGAAGGGAAAATTACTACCCAAATGTGGAACGATTACTTTAGAAGGACAACATGAATTTTTGAACTTTTTTGGTATAATCAAATTGTGTGATAGGGGTTATTTCATTTTTTTTTGTTGTGCAACTTAAATATGACATCTGTATTTCATTTATATTCACAAGCAATATAATTACAAGTATATAGAAATAATTTTCTTCAAAATTTTAAACAGAACGTGTTTTCCAACTTTTTATTTTCGAAGATAGTTTTCAGAAATAAAAAACCAAACGCGTTTTCAGCAATTTCGGAAAAAGTCAAAGAAAATATTTTCGAAAATGAAAACAGAAAATTGAAACACAAAGAGAACGCAGCCTAAGTTCTTCTGTTATTTAGGTTTTACTGATTGCAACTTACTAAGCTCATCATTTATTTTTTCACAAATTCCTCAATTTCAACAATGTCAGGCTTAAATATTTATGTTTTTTTTGGGGAAGTTTTCTGTTAATACGTTTCTTGTGTAATCTGAAAATGTTAGTTATGGTCTTGTTTGAGAAACAACTCAAACTTATTGATGTTAAACTAGATATTTAAGTTATTCTTCCCTTACCATGTCAATCCTTACCCATGCGTACTCTGGACTGTTAAGTTGTCAATTTTCATTGCACTGAAGTTCTTGGTTCTATAGATAGCTAAATTCTTTCAGTATTCAGGTTTTGCTAATTGCAACTTACTAAACTCAAACTAACTTTCACAAAATACTCAATTGAAACAATTTCAAGAAATAATTCTGTTTTTCCGCAATTTTTGTCTATACTTGGTGTATTTGGTGTATCATGTATGTGATTTTTTTAAACGTTTTTAGGAACTTGTAATTTATAATTTACTTCCCTTATCCAGACAATTGAAACAATTTCGAGAAATAATTAAGTAATTCTGAGACTGTTATGTCAATATATTTGGTGTACGTAACATTTTTACTAACTTGTAATTTATGATTTCCTTATATCTTCCAATCAAAGTCCGACGATAATTTCAACACTTGAAACTAATTCTAATTAGTAATTATTAATCACACATTTCTGGTTCCCCCACTGCTCTTAAAAAGGTTACTAACAATCTTTCCGAACAGAGGCGTAGTAGAAAAAATGGTAGTGAAAAAAAAAAAAAAAACCTCAATTGTAACAATGTCAAGCTGGGCATTTATGCTACTCAATTGAAAATGCTGATTCATAACATTTAACTGCTTCTGTTCAGTTGGAGCTGAGGCTGATGATGACAGGATTGAGTTGCTCTTGTCTCAATTGAAGGACAAAGACATCACTGAAGTGATTGCAGCAGGTAGAGAGAAGTTGGCTTCTGTTCCTGCCGGTGGTGGTGCAGTTGCTGTTGCTGCACCTGCAGCAGCAGGAGGTGGTGCTGCCCCAGCTGCTGCTGAAACAAAGAAAGAAGAGAAAGTGGAAGAGAAAGAGGAGTCAGATGATGTAAAATACCGCACTTCATCTATTTTTTTCTTCATTCGATCAATTTTTATGCCGAAAAGAAATTTAATCTATTTCGTTTCAATAATTGGTTGCAGGATATGGGCTTTAGTCTCTTTGACTAAAAACTGCAAGGACGACGAACAAATTCTTTCGAGTTATTGCTCTTTTTTTTCAGTTTTTCAGTTTAGAATATTTTCAGTCTTTTATTTTTTTTGGGCGCTAGTTTTGCTTTAGGAATCCTGAATTTTGTTTTTAAGTGAACAAGCTGTGGCAGATATTGGATTATTATATTGTTAATTTTGAATTTATATGAGATCAACACATTTTCAAATCATTTTTGACCAAAATTTCCTCAGATCGCTTTTAAATTACATATTATGTAACGAAAATATTATGTTTTATAAATAATATTTTTGGACACAATCAAAGGGTACAAATTTAGGCCACAAATCAATTCTCGACTGTTGAAGACAAAGTTGGACGTACTGTGAAGGCTCTGAGGCTCTAAACTTGAATTTGCACAATTTGAGACTTGAAGCTTATTATTAACAATGATGAAAGCATTTCGCTTCTATATAAGTGGAAGTGAGGGTGGGTCGGGTCGGATCGGGTTTAGGTTCAATTCGAATTCAACTCAACTTGATCTGGTTTATGTAAAATCAACCCAATCCAATTGGATGTTTCAATGCAACCCAATCAAGTATTAGGCAGGTTGGGCTCTGGTCCAACTTTACAAAATGTAAAAAATTTCACAGTTTAATCTCGACAACAAAATATGTAGTTGAATTCATCCCATGGTATTTGTTTCTGCCGACATGTACTTTAAGAAACACTTTGGTGGAACCGTGGAATTTGTTTGATTGTTTTTGCCAACGTGCACTTAGATGGCTATTGGGGTTATTACGGACTTTACAGTTGGGAGTTGGGACCAATGAATTTACAACATAAACCAAAGTTCTTTATAAAGAAAGGATTGCAAGAAGATTCGTCAAAAAGAATAAATAGATCGATAAAAAATTAGAGATTTATTGTTACTTACCTTTACTAAGAAAATGAGCGACTGAAATACAAGATGTCGGCAATTTGAGAAGAGATCTAGTGTCGGCGGCGACAAGGAGGAGCACCATGGACGACGGTGGCTGGGAGGACCATGGTCGGCGGTGGGAAAAGGTCGATATTTAGGTTTAGGGCTGATAGTTGTGAGAGAGAGAGAGAGAGGTTACACGGTTTATAGGGTGTGTTTGCGTGCGCGAGTCTAAAGTCTGAGTCTGAGATGTGCATTATTATTTTTTTAATTTTTACTATGCGGGTCGGGTTGAGTCGGATTTAATCGGGTAATTGGTTTAACCCATAACCTGACCCAACTTCTGTAGCACAAATCCGAACCCAGCTATATTTTGGTGAAAAATCGATCCAAATCGGTCGATTCACTTCAGCGGTTTTGAATGGTTTGGATTGGGTTTTTCCCACTCCTATATATAAGCCATTACAACATAAAGATGAGCCCACGTTCAAAACATCCTAAGAACGAGGTAACAAACTTGTTGAAAAAATTAAACCTAATCAACTACACCCTAAGTAACAGGGTTTTATTAACAGAAAACTAATTGTAAATACCATAGCAGATTTAGCATTTGACTCCAACTGTTCCAACATTTCCTCCCTTAAATTGTGTTGTAGCTTCAATCAGTTTACTCCAAAGTTACAATGCACAGACCAAGCAATCCTCTCAACTTCACAAAGGCATCAAATTACAGAGGTTTGGCCATGACATCTGCAATCTGATCTTGAGAACTACAATGCTTTAACTCAACTACACCATCCTCTGAAAGCTCACGAAGAAAGTGATACCTGACATCTATATGCTTGCTTCTACCATGTAACACAGGATTTTTTGAAAGTTTAATTGCTGAACAATAAATCACAGTGCACTTATTTTGACTCCAGCCAAGACATTTAAGTACCCTTTACATCGCACACGAAACAGCTGAAATAAATCCAGCTTCTGTGGTTGAAAGACTGACTACAGGTTGCTTCTTCGAGCTCCACGACACAGCTCCTGGACTCATAAGAAACACATATCCCGAGGTGCTCTTCCTATCGTCTGTATCATCAGCGTAGTCACTATCCTAGAAAGCAACAAGTTCACAAGCTTCACCTCCTTTTCTATAACAAATCCCCAAATATGTAGTTCACCTTAAGTACCTCAAAATTCTTTTCACAGCCTGCATATGTAACTCTCTGGGTTTCTCCATACGTCTGCTTGCTAAGCTCACAACGTACATTAGATCAGGTCTTGAAACTGTTAACTAAGTACATCAAGCTGCCAATCACTTGCTAGTACTGAGTAGCATCCACTCTTGAACCTCCTTCATCCTTTATTAGTTTGAAACCAGGCACCATGGGGTTTATCACTGCATTGCTTTTCTCCATGCCAAATCTTTGTAACACCTCCTGTGCATACTTTCTTTGGGTGATGTAGATTCCCTCATCACTTTGCACAACCTTGACACCTAAGAAGTACTTCATTCTTCCCAAGTTTGACATGTCCAACTCATGTTTCATTGACACCTTGAATTCTTCAATCATTGTTGCATCACTCCCTGTAAATATTAGACCATCTACATAGATACTTACAATCAGTAACTTCCCATCTTCTTTACACTTAGTGAACAAAGTGTGCAGTTGCCGTTGCTGCACCTGTAGCAGCAGGAGGTGGTGTTGCCCCAGCTGCTGCTGAAACGAAGAAAGAAGAGACAGTTGAAGAGAAAGAGGAGTCAGATGATGTAAAATACAGCACTTCATCTATTTTTTTCTTCATTTGATCTATTTTTATGCTGAAAAGAAATTTAATCTATTTCGTTTCAATAATTGGTTGCAGGATATGGGCTTCAGTCTCTTCGACTAAAAACTGCAAGGACGATGAACCAATTCTTTCGAGTTATTGCTCTTTTTTTTCAGTTTAGAAAATATTTTCAGTCCTTTTTTTTTTTTTTTTTTTGGCACTAGTTTTGTTTAGGAATCCTGAATTTTGTTTTTAAGTGAACAAGCTGTGGCAGATATTGGATTATAAATATTATTAATTTTGAATTTATATGAGATCAACACATTTTCAAATTACATTTTGATCAAACATTTTTTTAAATCATTTTTTAATTATATATTTTATCATGAACGTTATTTGTTTATAAATAATAGTTTCACATAGTTTTTGACACAATCAAAGAGAACAAATTTAGGCCACAAATCAATTTCTGTGGTTGATTTAACGTGTGACGCGTTTACACTGCTAACATGTATTATTTTATAATATATAAATACTGTTAAAAAAATGCAAAATCTCATTTTAAGCTTAGAATATCAAGAAATATTCTAAAAATAATTTGGAGCGGAAAGATAGCAAGGGAAATTCTTTAATTTTCGGTGGAGAAATCCTTTGATTGCATATGTACTATAGATCAATATCTTTCAAGTTCCACTAGTTAAGACTTAATTCTCACACGTCTGAAAAAGATATCTTTTCACCATGTCTTTTGAAGTTACGATTTTTCCATATGTGTCTTTTTGTATTATAGACAAATTTCAAGTGTTGTGCTAACAACTACAAATAGACATCACGTGTTTGAAATTTATTAATCATTGTATTGATGCATATTTATAAAGAAAATTTTGCATTTATTTTAAGTCAAAGTTGCATGTAAATAGAGTTCAAAATAAATTTGCCGATCTATGTAATTTGGAGTTTGTGAGAGTTTTGACCCAAAAATACAACAAAAAGGAAGACACTGCCTCTTATGAAGAAAAGAATATGTTGGGCTTTGGTAAAGGATTAATGGCCCATTAGGGCATGTGTCAAACAATTCATTATTTTTGGTGAATTGGAGGTCATTAAAGAAGACAGCCGATACACGTGAAAAAAAAGAGAAGGAAAATGAATCTTTCTTGAGCATCACTTCTACATATTTTAGAGTTGTCTTTATCTATAAATGTGTGTTGAAGAACCAATTAATTGTGAATTAGAGAGTGCCATATTGTTACCAAATATAGAAAAATTGAGAGCTTTGTCTTTGTAATTTTTTTTCAACTTTTTGCATGATAATTCAAAGAGTAGTAACTTGTGTTAGATAGTAGCTCTTTATTAATATGTTACCTATGGTCTGTGAGATCGGATTAGTGAGTAAAAGTTTATATATTTGTACAAACTTAATATATAGTGAAAGACTTATCGATCTGAAATTTCTGCGTTATTCTTATTTATTTTCTTATTTGTTTATTATTACTTTAAACATCAAAAAGATCTTGTGAGTTAAAAGAAGAGTAAATCAGCGTGTAATTCCCAACAAAGTGCTTGTGGAAATTTAAAAGGATCGTATTCTAACCATATATGGTCTATTATCTTTTTTATTTTGGGGTTTTATGCTGTCGAATAACATTGGAGTTTAATCACTTCCCATGGAAAATTAGCAGCAAAGTCTCTATGATGTGGTCACTTTGAAAGATGCAATTTCAAATGTGCTATGAAGAACAAACTAGGGAATAGAAGATTGTATTGATCCACGGGGAAGGCTGCCATTCTACAGGATTAGTCGGACTAAACTTAAACACGAGTCATTAAAAAAAAAAAAAAAAGATTGTATTGATCCACATGTCGTGCTTCATTGATACGCTAGACAGGAATAGCGATAAGAAATTTCATGAGAAGTGGTTTACTCCAGCATCCTATCTTGTGATTTTCTGATGTTCCCCTTGAAGAAGATGTAGTGTAAATAAATAAAAAAATCACTCTTTAGAAATAGGGATTGCAATGTTCATCCCCTTCATACTTTTTTATTCAATTATATGTCATTTTAAGTTGGGGAAGTCCAACATTAAGGTTCAGTTATTATTATTATTATTATTATTATTATTATTATTATTATTATTATTATTGGATAAAAGTTAATGAAATGTATTACTGAAATTTATATTACATGAAATGAAATGTATAGTTAAAAATGAGTTTAAAGAAAAATGATGGCAAAACAGAACTATAAATTATGTTGTTCAAACTCTATTTCTCATATTATGACATCTTGTCATTGCAACTTTAAACACTTAGAAACGTACATAGTTGAGTCTTTAAGCCTGTATTTGCATATTGAACATGATTGTTTTAGATCTTACTGTAAGTATATATCATGAATTGAACGAAGTATGCTTACTCCATACGGTGCTAAGCATCAAAAGTTTCACTCCTTAAGTTTTTGTGAAAGTTATAAATAACTTATTTTGATAACAGGTACGAGTTACTTTTAAAATAAGTAAATGATTCTACTTAAAAAAGCAATAAAAATGACATGAAAACATATCTGGAGAAGTAACTTGTATTTGCTCACTCTCATTTTCTAAACACGCTCTTAATTGGTTTTGTTGCTAAGATGTAAAACTAAATTTTGTATTTCTGGCAGGTTCTGAATTTGCTTGTGATTGCGAGTCAATACTCTGAAAGTATTGTAGCCGAAGACAATCGTATTTCGGATTCTTAGTACTTGGTTCTGAGATGAGCACTTCGGTTTACTACTTCCCGTTCTCGATTAGAAGCTCATTAATACGATTCGATACGGCGTGGATAAAAACAATTTTTAGACTGAATAGAAAACTATTCAGTGATTCATGCGCATTCTCACCTAATAAGTAAAGATGCAGTCTACTCCATCCAAGCCAGTGTGGTTGCCTGTTGGCTCATTGATTATGCAAATCTATTTAGTGAAACCCCACACCAGCTTAAATACGATATATGCAAAGTAAAGAATGTGTAGTTTTTGTTGAAATTCAGAAGGATTTTCTTGTATATATGCACACTGTCATAAAGGTTTCCGTGTAATGGATTATTCGAGCATTTCTTTTATTCAGTAACACAATTCTGACTATAGTTAACATCACAGGCACGTTGAATTGAACAAGTGAAGTTTCCATTACCAATCCTATTCAGTATACAAACAGGCCTCTTGTATTTGCTCAAACTCATTTTCTATCACACGTTCTCCCAATAAAATAATCCATAATTTTCATCTACTTTTTAAACACGTATTCTAAATTCACAAAATCTATTCCCAAAAAATTTACATAAAAAAGGCCCTTCATAGTGAAGAGTAGATTGCAAATGAGTTAGAAATTAATACATCCAAAAACCATTCTACAAGGTACAAATCATGCATTTCAAACTCAGCTATAACATAATGATCCTGCCAAATCATTGAATTTACAGGAAGAAAAAGAACCAAAGTTAAAAAGCTGTAACTATTAAAAAAAAAAAGGTTAAACAGCTGAATGGATGTTACTTGCTAATGTTTTTCATAGAAGGCAAAAACATTACATATGAAAGATAATCATGTCAATTTTCTTCATATTCACACTAAAAGTTGAGACCTACAAATCTCAAAAATTGGAATTTTGTACCAACTTTACAATTCATGCATCATCCATAATATGATCGTTATCACCTGCGTAATATTCATCATCGCGCTGGATTTGCTTGTCTTTCATGTGTCCTGAGATGGCATTTAAATTAAAGATGAAGGTAGCAAAATTAGCACATGCTGGAAGCGTATAATAAACCACAAGGAGGAAAAAAGAGGCCTCGACCAAGTGTGGTCGTGTATATACAGCTTTTTACTTACGATCTACACGTTCATCAAGATTCAGCTCATCTTCATCAAAGTCGGGAATGTAGAAATCAGGGGGCACCTAGGGATAAAACAAAATGTTTCAGCGAGTCCACATAACACATGGAAGTGTCTAAAAGAATACATGCAGTGGTAGTCCAATATACACAAGTGCTTTTACAACAACAAACAAAGCTTATTCATAATACATAACATGCTTTTCAACATAATTTAATTAAGGAAAAATTGCACTATAGTGCTCCTCTGGGCTATGTTTACCAAGTTGGTTCCCAACCTTCAAAACGGAATATTTTGATCCTCAACCTTTTATTATTGAACAACCAAGAAGGGGAAAAAAGCTTCATGCATTAATTACAATGTTAAATTGACAAATAATTCAACGAAGTAACCAAATTAAGAAAATATGGCAAAGTATCCAAATGAGCAATTTAATGAATTTAAACTCTCAATCGAGCTGTCTCGTACTAGATGAAGTGGATATCCTTATTTATTATATTGCTTTAGATTATTATTGCAAATATTCTTGAAACTCAAAAAAAAAAAAAAAAAAAAACACCTTTTATTATTGTTGCAGAAGTAGCCCCATAGATGAAAACCATCAATTTGCCAGTTAAAAAGCTTTTGTTGAAAAGACATTTGTACACTTACTTTTAACTGGATTAAAAAATAAAATGAAATGGAGAATTATACCTTTACTTTTTCTTTCTATTCCTATTTCCTGTTCTATTAATTTCGTATTATAATTATTATGTTTTACGCATTTCACCCTCAACAGTCCTTGCACAAGCAATTTTAATGTCAAATTGGATGGAAACGGGACTCCTAGTGCAAAAAGTAAAAGATTAAGGCAAAAATGCTCCAAATCAAGGTTAGGGCGAAACTGGCTACAAGGGTTAAGGAGCCGTTCTCTTTGTATTTTGATTTTGAATTTTGGATTTTGGTTGTTTTGGGATTGCTGAAACATGTTCTCTTTGTGATTTTGGAAAACTGTTTTAAAAAATGGAAAACTGAAAAATGCGTTTACTTTGTAATTTTCTGATATATTTATTTTGTGATATTTTATATGTAAAAAATGGTAGATTTGTTGAATTACACTAATTTTAATGTCAACAAATCAATTAGTTCTCTATGTCAATAAATTTATCATTAATATTGTTTCAACTAAATAAAAATCCAACCCTATACCAACAAAATCTTAACATTGATCTATATATAATGGCAAAATAAGGAATTGTCTCACATTTACAAAAATAAAATAAAAATAAAAATAAAATAAAATAAAATCTTAACATGGATCTATATATAATGGCAAAATAACATAATAATTTCAAGTGAAGGAAGTGTCTCACATTTACAAAAAAAAAAAAAATAATAATAAAAAAAAATTACAAAATAAAAAATCTTAACATGAATCTATAGATAATGACAAAATAACATAAGAACTTCAAGTGAATGAAGTGTCACATTTACAAAAAAATAAATAAATAAATCTTAACATGGATCTATAAATAATGGCAAAATAACATAAGAACTTAAAGTGAAGGAAGTGTCTCACATTTACAAAAAAAAAAAAAAAAAGGTTCAAAACACACGTTTTGGATTTTTTTACACAAAATATCCAAAACGCAATAAACTCGTTTTGAGTTTTCTTTGTGTTTTGGAAAACGCATTTCTGAAAATGGGCAAAGTGAACGCGTTTTCGATATTTCCAAAAATCGAAAACTCAAAACGGGTAGAAAAAAGCAAAGAGAACAGGGCTTAACATTTTGGGATTGGAAATTTTCTTTTATACTAATAAAAATAATATCGACAGCAGCAGAACTTTTTTTCACAATCATAAATCAAATTCTTTGCAGTAACTTATTTTGCATACTATGCCTCTGTTTGATCTTCATTCTTTTTGACTTTTTTTTCTACGGTACTCAATTTTAACAACATATTGTAACAATAAAATATTCTACACATAAATCCAAGATTTTTCTCTTATTTTCAACCACACAATATCACATCAATCACTTTTCAAAACTCTTTTTTCTCAAATAATGAGAATCAAACAAAGGCTATGTAGAACATAACTTCCTGCATCCTTAGAAACAACACTAGTTTGAACTTGAATAAGTCCTGTACCTCTTGTAGCTGTACGCTAGGAGAATGTTGGATGGAGCGAAGATTTTCATGCACTTGCTGCCTGATTGAGTTAAGATACGATCTGCTATTCAGATTCTCCTGCTCGGTTAAAAAAATCGGAAGATGTGTAATTAAGCATCGTTTGCTGCTTAACAATAACTAGTTAAACATATTAACAGAGTGAACAAAATTCAATAAAGTTTGACCTCATTCCGTCAACAGAAAACTCAATACTACTAATAAAATTAGGAATAATTGCATCTGAGGCCCCAAGCCTTTTAAACATTTGCAGGTTTTACCCTAACCTCCCAAACCTTTCTAACCATTGCAGTGGAGGCCCTAATGGATGTAATTCGTTAATATTTCTGTTAGTTGACCCATGAAATGATTTTGATCATATATTTGCAGATTTTCAAAGGGCATAATGGTAACTTCATATTTTTTTTACTTAAAATAATTATATCATATCATAAATAATCATTTTCTTCTTCATCCACTTACACCCACTCACCACCCTCACCCCCATTTACAAAATCAGAACAGATAAAAATTACAGCCGTCGCCGCAACAGCCGTCGCCACCATCACCACAACTGAAACCCAGAATCAATCCCTAACTTTCTTCCCCAAAACCCAGCTGCCCAAATATGGAATCACAGCTATTATGCCAGATAGAGTTCCAGCCTTTGAGCTTCCGAAGTTGAGAGCTTAGCCGAAAATGGACGGCTTATGGGTAGGAAAAATGGAAATGGATACCAGTTCTTATGGGTAGGAAATAAATATCAAAACCCAGATCTCTGAGCGTTGATTCATACCAGTGCTTATGGGTAGGAAAAATAGACGACTTTGTCTCATGTTCAACGCGAGTAATAAAGGTTTTTTTTTTTCATTAAATTCAGCATCTGTTAAAGCAAATACTATAACTATTAGCAGTAATGCAGAGAGGAATAGTTAAGATTTTGGCATTGGAGATTGGCAGTGTTTAAGTAGAGTGAATTGAATTTTGTGAATGGATGACAGGAATTTCTCAGAGTCGAAAACAACAGCTTGGGATTTCCTATTGAGATTACGAAAACTGTTGGGCCTCCACTGCAAGAATTAGAAACGTTTGGGGTGACATTGACGGTTGCAATAAAACAAAGGTTAGGGTAAAACCTGCAAAAGTTCGAAAGGTTTGTGGGTCTCACATGCAATTATCCCATTAAATTATATACGCACAGATAATTAGCTGATATACATTGATATTAAAGCAAGTAGCAAATGGGGCATGAATCAGATGATATGTGAAAAGTTTCACATACCATGGGCAAACTCTGAATTTTCAATGAGTAACCAGGAGCAAAATATTTGATGTACTCATTTTCTGGTATCTCTGCAAGACAAAGATATATAATACTTTACGATGTAGGACTAAACTAGCTTCATTCCGCAGTAACGGAAAAGATATAGATGGCTTTTTGCAAACCTATGCTCCTATATGCATTGTGAAAAGGCATATGCTTAAATGGCCGAATTATGAAGAGAATATCCGACTATGCTTATAAAGTCTCATTATAATTAATAAGGTTTTTTCTTTTTTTTAAAAAAAAAAAAATTATTTGATAAAGTTGGAAATAAGTTACTTATTTTGATAAGATACAATAAACTTTAAAACGAACATATATTTTTTTTTTTATAAATTAATGAAAGAGATACATACCAAACGTTTGGAAATAAAAAGTTGCTTTTACTTTTTTTAATCTTAGCCACTCACACACCAAGCCTCTGTTTGATTCTCATTATTTGGGAAAAAAGAGTTTTGAATAGCGATTGATGTAATATTGTGTGGTTGAAAATGAGAGAAAAGTTTTGGGTTTGTGTGTAGAATATTTTATTTTTAAAATGTGTGATTAAAATTGAGTATTGTAGAAAAAAAATATTTTAAAAAATGAGGATCAAACAGAAGCTAAGCAAAAAATACC
This sequence comes from Ligustrum vulgare, assembly GCA_963555705.1. NCBI lineage: Eukaryota > Viridiplantae > Streptophyta > Magnoliopsida > Lamiales > Oleaceae > Ligustrum > Ligustrum vulgare. Next base: position 41,245,869 of record OY743188.1, on the reverse strand, counting down.
AAAACATTGTACATGAAGTCACCAAAAAACGAAGAAAGGATCAATAATCTGAGAAGGGATAAAACGGGAAACAGAAGAAGATATTAGTGATGGTGATTAAAGCTAGCAGATCTTAGAGATCAAAAAACTGTAATGGGAGACGAGTGTCCCCATATGACATAGGTGCACCAGCTTACCATCAGGAAGCTCTGCATCTAAAAGAACTCCAGTCTCTACAGTCCAACATCTAGCCACATTCTCTTTAGTGTATCCCCCACCTCCAGTTACCTACAAGCAGAAAACACTTTCAAGTTTCAACAGTCAAACTAAATACTCCCTCCGTCCCAATTATATAGGTTGTCTTTCCTTTTTCGTTTATTCCAAGACTTGTTTCTTTATTGAAAAGTATTTATTTTATTTGTTCACCAATGTACCCCTATTCACTACTTCCAATATAATATTTTTGATATTAAATAAGGATAAGTTGAAAATTTTCTTTACAAAAATTACATTTTCTGTAGAGATTATTTTTTTAATGACATTAAATATGTTTTCTTAATCTGTGTGAAAAGTCAAACAAGCCTATATTATATTAATTGAGACACAGGGTGTAACTGGGCATTTATTTATTTATTTTAATTTAATTTAATTTTTTTTAAAGCTTACCAGCAGTGGCAAATTCAAATTCTTCACCAACTTAACGCAATCTGCATGCCCTGCAGGAAGAATCCAATGATACACAAATATTAAGAAAAGCTGCCAATTTGGTGATGAAATCAATGATGTATGAGAAATAGCACGTGGTAGAACGAAGAGTGACAGCCAAAAAAGTGGGAAGGAACAAAAAATGTTACAACTACAAGCAAAAAAACACCAGCAATGGATAGGTTGAAGCAGCCCAAACGGTCGCCAGCAAGTGAATCTGCTCCACATTGGAGAACAATTGCCCCTGGTTGATATGTTTCAACAACCTTTGTAATAACCTGCATAATCACATTACAATCCTCTAACAATCAAATCTGAACAAGAAACATGTCAGAACTAGTGCTATTTGTCCATTCACGAAATCTTACCATTTTGAAAAGACGATAGAAACTGTTGTCATCTATTCCATCCTTTAGAGGGACATTTATGGCATAAAATTTGCCTTCTCTTTCTCCTACATCCTTCAAATTAAATCAACACGTGGATTAAACTCCTCTGTAATAAGATGGAGCCTTACAATAGTTTGAAGGCTACCTCAAAAGATTTTTAGTTTCTTTTATTTTATTTTTTAAAACAGATTTCAAGGTCTATCACGAATTACCTTAGAAAAGTAGTAGTCCAGTGGCGATGGGAGGAAAAAAAAAAATCAAATTTGAAATAGCATGCAATCCTCTAAGTTATATTGGCGTCACACTATTCCAGTGAGTTGAAACACATCATGAATCTTATATTCTACGACTTGCTATAGGCTAGGGATTTTCGGGAATCTAAGGAAAACACGAAACAAAAAATTATCAGGTTTACATGCAGAGATGCCAAGAGTGAATTGGCTTCTAGTAGAGACAAAAGCTTCTTTTATGACTTCAGAGAATTTCTAGATATAGCAACAGCACTGAAATATAGCCATCTACCCTCAATAATTTCTGGGACCAAATTGAACGCGCGAGTGATTCATAAAGCTTTTTTTTAAAATATCAGCAGACTGTTTTTGTTAGACTTCATAAAAAGCCATTTCAATATTCTGTCAACAAGATTGGACAAGCACATTACAGTTGTTTACAGTAACTGTAATACAATCCATATAAAACACTGTAGAAATGTTAAGAGATATCTGCATTGGTTTACATAGGTCCTAGGGTTAGTCACCAGATTTAAAATACACTAAAAGACAGACACATCACCAACAGCATATATCTACAAATCCTTTTCAAACAGACTCTCCTCACGTTATTCATTAAACCACTCTTTTTGCAAGCACTTCACAGAGAGTCAAAGCAATTTCTTGTCGAAGTGATGGAAGCCAGAAAATTTGATTCAGGAGGAAGTGCAGGAGCTACATTTTGCAAGGTCTAACTTGACCTCAAAAGTATATGATACTCATTGAAAAACTATGAGCACAATTACCATAAAAATATTAAGACTGTCAAGTTATTCAAACTCTGTCAGTGTTCCATACAATTAACCATTCAATTATTGAATTAATGAAACATAACAAACTAATCTATAAAAATAATCTCCCATCTCCAAATTTATATCAAGAGAAGTAAATGACAGATACGAAACAGATAGAATGTAGAGGAAGTACCTTGAGATCACCAGTCCCTGGGAAGAACATATCCCCATACTTGTGGAAACTAACAGTCATCACCCTGCCAAGTCAAACCTACCAACTTAATTCATATGGAGTAAGTTCTAATCAAAACGGCACAGATTACTCATAAATTTCCTAAAAAATCTCAGGATCAGTCATATCTCCGTTGGTACACCTATTTCCAAGGAAATACAAGCAGATATTATAGAGAGGATAAAATGATCCAATCCTCTGTACAATTCAAGTATCACTAGTTAAATATAAAAGTAAATAATTTTTTTAGCCTGGCCGACAGTCACCTAAGCGTGCAGGAAAAGTTGAAACTACTGGTAACAATTAACAATTTGAGTTCAACAATATCCATCCAGAACCAGTATAACACCACAACTAATTTCAGGAATGAGAAATCTGCTCACAGATAAGGAATGAGATATCTGCTAAAGAATAAAATTTCATTCCAAGACAGATAAAAATCATTTGGACAATGATTTGCAAAAACAAGAATAAGACTAGATAAAAGTAAATTTCAAAATTGACCATCTGTCTAGCAAAACTATATACCAGACTGACTTTTGTGTGATCCAAAATCAATATTAGGGCAAGTAACATCACCCTTGACATGTGATTGACTGGCACATGACCAATTTACATGGTCAGTGACCAAAAAACCAATTCTATAAACCATTTGGATGACCAAAATTTCAAATCAAATGCAACTAAATAAAAATTGAAAGAAGAACGAGGAGGAGAGGTATTTTACAGAATTATATCAGATTTATCTTCCAGTTAAAGATCTAGGAAACCAGAAAAAAATAGCTTGGACGTGGGTGGAACTTACGGTTCACAACTTTTAAATTTCCTGAGCATCTTAAAAATGCACCAAAATAAACATTTCGATTCAAGACAAAAAATAAAATTACCTTTTCATTTGAATGGTTACCCACCCCCCGAAAAAAAAAAAAAGGTTCTTTGACAAACTGACAATAAACCTCTGTGAACTTGTACTACGAGTAGACCAACTGCTACATAAAATTAGATTTAAGAGCCTTCAAATCGAAGCTATTTATCTGATAATCACATGCTATAATTAAAATCAGTACCACAAGTTAACAGACTGCATATTGTGTTTTTTATTACCTATCAGTGAAATAAAAGGCTTCTTCCACCCCATCACCATGATGGACATCAATGTCAATGTACAGAACACGGGCATGATGCTTCAAAAGCTCCAAAATGCCCAAAACTAAGTCATTAACATAACAAAATCCAGATGCTTCACACTTCTTGGCATGGTGCAATCCACCAGCCCAATTTATTGCAATGTCACAAAGCTGGTTGTTCAATCTGCGTGCAGCATCTGAGAGTGAATATTATCTTAAGGTTAGTAAGTGTAAGTCAAACTTTCATGACGGAATAAAAATATGATAGGGATTTTACCTATTGTTCCACCAGCATAAATTTGACAGAATTCAAAAAGATTCTCGAAAATAGGACAATCTTCTCCAAGATTATCTAATAAAGAAAGAGCAATGAGTACAAATTTAACCTGCTTCAATTATAGTGAAACAAAGGCAATGGAAAACTAAAATCATTAAGGAGATTCACATATTTGTACAGCAAACAAAACTTTGATAAATGTCTAGGAGTTTACATTATATACAAATTATCTGTATTTACAGTTGTTTGAATTGTTTTCACGATAGCGAATTTGAACCTTTTCTAACCGAAATCACGAACTTCAAAATTTTGAGCCATCTTTACTAAATCAATAATCCAAAATCTAAATTAAAGGCTTCTCATATAATTTTCAACCAGTTTCTTCTAATTACATCCGAACTTTCCTAAGTTCTTGTCATCCAATCTATTTGTCAAACCAAATTGACCAAATGCCCTCAAAGAAAGGCATATCAGATGTCTCCAAATTCAGTAAGTTAATTTGGTTTCTAATACAAGCTTTGCAGCGAAACTAATTTTCATCAACCAATCTATAGTATTATACACACATAGAAAAACATTCAATAATTATTAAAAACTAATAAAATTGCTTATAAAGTTTATGTTACATCAGTGACAGACTCCAACTGATATAAATCTCTCCATCATTTTTCAGCAGCATTCGTCCTTCAAAATCCTAATTTCATCTTCATAAATTTCTTCAGAGAAAACAATATTAAATTCCTTCATAACCTAGAATAATAAAATGCCCTTTCACACTCATAACAAACAAATTAACATGAACTTAGCTACTCCTTACATTTCACCATCTCATTCGAGAACAAAGCCTGCGTGTCTGGAGTTATTCGATTTAAAAATTCCACATAATCCGCTGTATGGAACTGCGCTAGCTCCACTGGGTATGCCTTATGGGGCCTCTAAATTCCACAAAATTATAAAAGTAAGCCACGAAAAAATAAATAAATAAATAAAAATTCCACAAGCAATTAATCAAAACAAAGGAAACCACGAACATAAATTTCCATCTTGTTGTGTAGCTCATAAGAGAGAACCAAATGGTGAGTCATACATAACCGGTGCGGTTTCATTGGGTGACTCGGCCCGAAGTACACGTTCCCCACATCCCCTGCAATATCATTTCTCTACAGTTAGTGCAGTTGCCGTACATATATTTAGAATTACACAAGAAAATTGAAGAGAAACGGGAAGAAAGGTAGGGTAAGAACCGTCATAAAAGTAAGCGATTTTGTCCTTGCTGCGCATAGTGAGGGGAGGGAGAAAATCGCTGCCGAGAGTAATTTTCCGGTGCTTCGTCCCGTTTTAACGCCAAATTACATTTGCATCTGTGATTTTCTAATTAAATAAATGGGACACAATTACGATTATTACTTTTTAATCGCACACATTTTATCTCTTCAAATTTTAATCATATATCTTACATCAAAAAAAAAAAAAACACATTATAAATCAAATTCTATTTATTTCAACAGTCAAAAGGATCCTAAGATTTTTCTTTTAATTTTACGTGTAATATTATTTTATGAAAGAATTTATGACTGAAATAAGTAAGTGAGAAAAATATATTAAAATTGAAATGGAGTCCAAATGGCTCTACTTGATAAAAATTTGTTTTATAATTTTTTTTAATAAGACAATATTTTATTACATAATTATTTTAAAAAATTAATAATTTCGACTAGTCAAAAAATCTCATATACCATTTTTAACTTTTCAAAAAAAGGACCAACGAAATATTGTCACATCTCTATTTATAAACAATTATTTGTAAACGGTTTATAATACAATATAAATGACCACGTGACAATATCTCATTGAGAATTTTTTTTGAAAAATCAATAATTTCGGCTAGTCAAAAATTCTCATCAACAATTTTTGACTCTTCATAAAAATGGATCAAAGAAATATTATCACGTTATTATTTATAAATAACCGTTTATTAACACTTTATCAAAAAAAGATACTAGTTTGGCACTTTGGCTGACAAAATTTTCTGCCTGCCTTGTCTCAGTGTCACGCAGTGAAAATGCTTATCTCCCCATTCGGTTCGGCAAGTCGGCAACAGCTAGGCGGTTGGCCTATTTTACCATGAAGTACTCTAATGATATGATCATATTGCAGGTATTTCACTTACATCCTACTCATCAGCGTGCGTGTGTGCCAGTTGTTCTGCCTTGCCGGCCAATGAATGAGAGGTAAGCTACCTAGAGGCGAGAAACCTCGGGAGCTGAACCTGCGATCCGTGAAAGTTGGTATCAGAGCGGTCCCGCTTGAATGCGTTGTTGGTCTTTTGGAGATCAATGACATGAATTCTCGCGGAGAAAAGATTTTGGGCCACGGATCGTGTCGGCAAGCTTGCGGAACACGAAGAAGGAAGCTGTTGGGGAAGATGAGTGTGCTGGGCAGCGTTGCGCGATTGCTTTCGAAGGAGTTTTGAGGAGCGCATTTTGAAGAGCCTACGAGAATGTAGTGGGTAAGTGTTTCGACATGTGCTGGAGGCGCTGCGGCTGGAGGCCGTCCACCGAAGAACTACTGCTTATGGGGGCAGATGGTGAAGGTTGGTGTCGAAGGCGGTATGTACAAGTTACAGCGGGCAAGTGTGGGAGTACCACCGTGTGAATGCTCGTCCATGAGGGGATGGTGCCGTTTAATTCTGCAATTGAAGAGTGCGTGTTGATGTGAAGCTCACTTCTCGCTACGAGGACGTAAGCGGATTCGAATGGGGGAGAATGTCACGCAGTGAAAATGCTTATCTCCCCATTCGGTTCGACAAGTCGGCAATAGCTAGGCGGTTGGCCTATTTTACCATGAAGTGCTCTAATGATATGATCATATTGCAGGTATTTCCCTTACATCCTACTCATCAGCGTGCGTGTGTGCCAGTTGTTCTGCCTTACCGGCCAATGAATGAGAGGTAAGCTACCTAGAGGCGAGAAATCTCGAGAGCTGAACCTGCGATCCGTGAAACTCAGACTCAGACTCTCAACAGTAATTGAAGAGGGGTTGGACACTTGGACATTTTCTTTTTTCTTATTTTATTTATTTAGTCTTTTTTTCAGGTGAAAATTGCACTTTTAAGCTAAAATGTGAGCTGCTCTCAAGCTCCAGACTCGAGACAAGCTATTTCGCACAAGTGATTCGCTGCTCGGCCCGTGCACTCTTACAGGGATGCTCTGATTCCATCAACTCTGTTGCATTCTTACATAATTACATTGAACAATATCAAGAAAGAAAATAAGATATTCTTACACTGTTACATAATTACTCTGTTGTAATGACTATTTTCAAATATGTTTTTTAAGTGACATTTTTCATTCGACAGGTTGAACATAGTCAAATTGTATTAAAGAGAAAAAAAAAAAAAAACTTTTCTACGATGTTGACTTTTATTGTGATCACTATTAGCCATGGAAAATATAAGCTCATTAAAGTAAGCTCCTGTTTGGGAGGAATTAAAATCTATATTTTAATATAAAACAAACTAGGAATTAATATTAATCACATATTTTATGAAATACATAATTTTTTAATCACACATTTCATACATTTCTATCAAAATCTACTAAAAATCTTATTTTAATCCCATCAAACAAGGGGCTAAATAGTTTTTACGATGACACTTGAAAATCCTCTCAAATTTTCGCTTGGAATATCCGAACATTGAATCTAGCAATTTTGTTAATATGAAGCTTTCATTTTATTTGAATCTATATTCCTAGCACAGACCGAACAAAATAAAGCTAAGTGTGTTGGTGAAAAATTGATAGGAAAAAAATATTTTTCAAGAAATTAATTTGTCTAAAAATTATTTTCGTAATAAATATCAATTGAAAATGTTTTATTAATTTAATTTTCTAGGTGAAAAAGTGAAAAAATTTTCAAACTTTATTGTTTGATTGACATTATTTTCATGACAAATAAAGTAAAATTTAACTATTTTAATTAATTTTTTTGTTGTTTTAACATATTTTTGCTTGATAATAATAATAATAATAATGTTATTTTTTGAATAAAAATGAGTCAATTAACAACAAAAAAAAAATTGATCAATCGTGACTAAAAATTAACCTTTGCAACCATAGAAAGAGAGAATGTTGCGCGTGGAGTAGTGCCAAGAAAACACTTCCCACTCCAAATTTTGGCTGTCAAACAACTGAAAATGAGAAAAGATGGAAAATATTTTGATTTCCATGGCAAATCCAAGGGTAATCAAACACACCCTTAAGTACATTACTGTATCGAACATGCAAAATTCAAATCTATTAGGCTGAAGATGATGTGATTTCATCTCTCTAATTGAAGCTTTAATCATAATTTGGTACAAGAGGAAATCTTTTAGCTTCATGAGATTTATTTATTCCATCCACAAATTCATTGTTCTCCAATTCTAAAGAAAAATCATAACATATTTCACCTGCACTTCAAGGAAAACAAAAATGCATCGACTCATGTCATTGATAACGGAACAAACATAGTCTGCAATTCATCATTATTAGCAAAGAAGAGGTAGATATGTCAAGAACAGAAAAACAATCTTGAAAACACATGCTTAAAAGTTGAGCACCCATGTGGACGCTCGTTCAATGGATTCCATCTCATTCCTTCTTTCCGATCCCATGAGACATATTATAGATCCCTCTCCCCTAGAGAACATTCATCAGGAACAATCGGTGTCAAACTCGACCATCGATTAAAATGGCAAAAAATATTAGAAGAGTAAAAAAGGAACTCACAATTAGAAATAGCGAAGTACCAGCCAAAGCCAGAGGAATTGCAACTGAGGTGATCTTATCATATGGACCTTTCAGATATGTATGTTTGTGAATGCTCTGAAATAACTTTTGCTTCTCTGAGAGAACTTCTCTTGGCCTAAAGGGTGCTTCAGACATCCTGCATTATTTAATTATAACATTCTGTATCAATGAAATTGTGAAATTTACTACGCAAAACATCTTCGACGCACACGTAAAATGTGCAATTTAAATTTAAACATACATTGTAGAGGTATCTGAACAAATTAGCATCCCCACAATTAAGAATAAATAACTGACAGACCATGTTGAGTATATTTTCAATTTAACTTTTTTTTGTACTCTAGGTAGATAGAAAAAGGGGTGACTACGAAGGAATACTTATTTTAGTCTTCCAAATAGCAGAGCAGTCAATGAACACAACTAATACGTGATACCAAGAACTTGTAATTCAAAGATAGAAGCAAAAAAATTTTTAATATAAAACTAAGTTCTTCTACACAGTTTTTTGCTTTAAGTAAGTGAAAAGCCTAATCATGTTAATTTTCTGAGTTAACACCAAAATATTCTTATTCCGGGTAAAAATGAGAAGAGAAGAAAAAGGATTCCCTAATGCCAAATTAAATTTGAAGTACATCTATAAATATATGAATGAATTCTATGCTTTCAGCCAGTCTACAAAGTTCCTATATACCAGCACAAAAGAAAGAAAAATGGAAAAAGAAATTCGATAACGAGTCTTTCTCTTCTACCCTGTAAGAACAAAAGTTAGAAGTATGTCTAGAACAAGATTAAACACCATAAAAGATTGAAAGAGAACAATGTAAAAAGCTTCTTAAGGTTTTACCTGAATTGTCCTAGTTCAATACGCATATTTCAACTATAATTATTACATCATACATTCTCCCTAGTGTTGCTCTATCCTAATTGAAACTCAGAATCAATACTCAGCCTTAAATTAACATTTCATTAGAAGCTTGGTGTATGAATATACACTCAATATTTAAAAAAATACACATTCTTTCTAATCTACAAACAACCGTTACCATATACACTCGACCAAACCATCCTTCACAAAAGCTCAGGTTGGTTGAGGGGGTTATATTTAGTTCAGATTTTAAAAGACTTTTGTGAAGTTTAAAAGTCTAGGCGTATTCAATGTTGACTTTTATAATTACATAAAAGTCCAGACTCTTGAGATAATCAATATAAAGTCATGGACTTTAACGGACTTTTAAAGTCTTAAAAGTCATGCAATATTCGATTCAGACCTTTTAAAACCTACAAAAAATTGAGGTGTATTCAATTTATCAATAATTTTAATATACATCTATACATTACAGATTTTGATGGACTTTTGAGTATAAATAGAAAAATTCTTTAGCCTTTTCAACACATCTATCTCTATCATCGATTTCTTGGCCGCCTAAGGTATCTTTTCCTCTTTCTATGCTCACAATTTGAAATCCCCGTCTCATGCTAACAAGTTATCGTCACTTCCCTGTTTGTTGCTTGGTTATATGATTAATATCTGAAAAATGCGTTTGAGTGTTCTGACTTTGATATTAAATGTTGCAGTCAAGCACGCAGATGGAGATTTAACAATTCCCTCGTAACTGGGATTGTGTAGGAAAAATTAGGGAATGAAAAGAATGATTTGGCTGTACAATTCAGAGTGTAAAGTTATGGTTCTTTTTTCTTCATAAATAAATTGTTTTTAGAAAAAATGGTACTTTGGTTATTTATTTATGTTATTGAGTTTAACTTATAATGATATGTTACCTACATATTATTAAATGTAAAAAATGCGATTATGAATTGAGTACAAATTTTTTGGAAGTCGATCTCCCAGGTGTTCTCTATGTACGGAGAATGTGATTTATTTACCCCCTTCTAGCACAAATGATTTCTCTTTCCTAGAACTCCTTATCTCTCCAATCAAATTTAACCGCTGATCTCTTAAACCACGAATAATTTATACACTGTTTAGTAAAAGTTATAAACAAAGAATGCCATGTTTTTGAGATAAAATATGTGATTGAAAAGTGGTATGGGGAAATGTGTGGGTTTAAAAGTGGTTGGAAATATGTATTGTTTATAACAAGTTTACCAAGCGGAGGCTTATATTCACATTTTTGCAATGTTTCCGTGTTTTGAATTTTTCTTTTGCATAGAAAATGATATTTTTTCTTGCTTATGTTTACTTGTAAAGTAATTTTTGTCTTGTGGTTGGGGGTTGCATATAAATGTGACGGGAAATGAGATTGGGCAAATACATTTTTGATTCACTCAACAAGTAATTCCTATTAACTATTAATATTCACGTCGTAGAAAAATCAATATATTTATATTCAAGTTTTTCAATTGAAAAATAAAAGTCTATAAAAGTTTTAGAAAATTTATGAAAGTATTCTAAATGAAAGCCTACAAAAGTCTGTAAGCGTCTATAAAAAAAACCTATAAAAGTCAATAAAATCTAAAAATAATCATTAAAAAAGAGTCTTTAAGGTAGTATTTGATTGGAATTCCAATTCCATGAAAAATGCATTTTCCACTCAAATTTTCCATATTCCAATCAAGCACACATTCACAAATTCCACATTTTTTGCTTGAATTCCGTGGAATTGGATTCTTGGGGGTATGGGAATTTGAATTCTATGGAATTGAAATTCCACCTCATTAGTCATTTTTCACCTTGCTATCAAACACTACCTAAAAGTCTGGATTAAATACACCATAAGCTATAAATTATTACATCATCCATTCAGTATCGCTCTATCCTAATTGTAATCTGGGGTTCAATCACAGCCTCAGATCAACATTTCATCATGAAGTTCGGCGTATGTATGTAGTATATACACAGACAGTATATAGAATATAAAGAAATAGACATTCTCATCTAACGCTATATACGACCAGAGTATCTTCCACGAAAACTCATATTTGGCCTCAATAATCCCAATCCAGGATTTGAGATTTAAAAGTCCTCGACATGCAAATAATTCATGTATGCATATGCACAAAAACATACATAATACATAATCAGGATAAAATTAAAATAATAATAATAATGAAATGAAATAAAAATAATAATAATGAAACGCAGATCTGATCTAATAGGACAGAACAACACAGAAAATACAGATAAATATGATTTAATGTCCATTGACAAGTAACAAACCACATATACAAGAAATTGACAATATAGAAACAAAATAAAAATAAAACATCCGTATTTGAGAGAGAAATATAGATTTACCTGATTGAGTGAGAATTGAAAGACACGAGCGAAATGGAGGCTGTAACCGGAGAAGGTTGAGGGGTGCGAGAAATGAGAAGGGAAGAGGAAAGTACCGAGAATTGGGAATGAAATTATCAAAAGGGCAAAATTACACCAGCAAGGAATAAAATTTAAGTGTATTCAATTTAGACTTTATAGAGCTCATAAAAATTTTGAGGTATTTAATATAGATTTTAATTGATATTTTAAAAGTTCATAAAAATCATGATATAGTATTATATAAAGACTTTTAAAAGTCTTTAAAAACTCTATATTATTTAAAATGTCAATAATTTTTAAAGATTTTTACGAAATTCTCTATGTAATAACTTCTAAACAAAAAATGCAACCACAAAATCTCTTCATTTGTCTCTCATTAACTTCCAAGATTTTGAAAGGCTTAAAAAAAAATCTTTTAAATTGTAATTTTGTTTCTTCTATATTTTTCTCCCTTATTTCATGTTATTTTTAGAAACTTACGACTTAACAAATCATTATTTTTTTCTTTTAAATATTTTTTCTTTATAATTTGACTCTCTTCTTTTTCATTTTTTTCCTAGTTTTTCTATGGAAATAAATCCAACTAAAGTTTTATAAGATTTTATAGAAAAATAATAATTAAATTGTATCGAAACAAATCATACTTAAGTAAAGTGGTTCTAGAATTTTCCCAATAGAGATTTGTATATTAAAAAATATTATTTAAAAGTCAATAGAAATCTATAAAAAAAATTATATTCAAAATTTTTATGAACATAGTACAATTTTTATATCGATATCAAACATGATTTTCCACCGTTTTTTAATCACAAATGTTTCTTTGTCCTAAAACTATTTATCTTTCACGTCGTATTTTTATTTTTATTTTTTATAATTCACTTGACATATAATTATTATTAACGATTCACATTGACACCATACGAAAATTATTCTATTAGTACTCAAGTTTTTTAATTAAAAAAAATTATAAAAGTCTTTGAAAGTCTATAAAAGTCTTTTAAATTAATTTATAAAAGTCTTTAAAAATTCATGAAAGTCTTTTAAATAAATATCCACAAAAGTGTTTGAAAATCTATACAAATTCATAAAAGTCAATAAAATCTAATGAAACCCATTTTTTAAAAAAAAAGTCCATTAAAATCTCTTTTTAAATATCTTTCAAAATCTCAATTAAATAAATCACCCTTAAGGTGTTTGACAACCAAAATTTTCTTTGAAAAATGATATCCACTCAACCCTCTCACGCACTGCTTTTCCATGGTTTGGATGAAAACATTTTCCATTCGATATAACAAAATATTTTCTAGGAAAAAACTTTAACCATTTTCATCACATTTAATCATTTTTATTGTTGTTAATACTTGATTTATTTAAAAAAAAAAAAATTGACATTACTATTATCAAGTACAAATGTGTAAAAAAATAATTTTTTTCATTTATTAAAATAGCTTAATTTTGCTTTATTTTTCATGAAAAATAATATCAATTAAACAACAAAAGTTGAAAAGTTTCCTAATTTTTTCACCTAGAAAATTAAACAAATCAAACAATTTAAACTTTAAATTCTCAGAAATTCAATTCACTGTAATTTTTTTTTTCCACCCAAATTCCACAATCACCACCAAATACAGCCGTAGTTCAAACAAGTTAACACTCCATCCACCTCACCTCACCCACTCCAACCAACCCCAACACCTACCCCAACCCAACCTTAATCCCACTCCAAAACTACTACTGCCGCCAATTGCACCATCGATCAACACCCATCTCACCGCCACCACCGCTAACCACCTAAACCGTTGCTCAGGATGGGCACATAAACCGTGAATCCACAAACCCGTTTTGACCCGACCCATTTCTGGTCGGGTCGGGTTCAATAAGTTGGTTTCACGGTTTAAACATTCTCAACCGATCCAATCAAAAAATAAAACCCTATCGTGTGAAGTCCTTTCTCTCAAAACTAGTGGACGGCATCACCAAGCTTGCGACGGAGGGAGGAAGCATCAGTGAGGTTGGCATGGTGGAGCTTCGTCTAGGCCTCGTGGTACATAAGCAAAGATTACGACCAAAAAAAAAAAAGAAGCAAAATCCAACCATAATAGCAGCCCCAATTCCAATGAAATCATGCTGAAATTAGAAAAAAATCTTCAGTAAAAGCTTTGCAGACATGGGATGGGGAGGACTAACAAGCACCGGTAGTGTTGGGAAAGTTAATATGCACAACCACCAAACAAAGGGGTTGTTCCTTTGTTTGTTTGGAAAAGATTAACCTTTTATCGCCACCGCACAACCATACAAGGTGGCTAGCTCATGGTGATGGCTGCCAATCCAAAGTGGCCTTTGTAAAGTAGCACCGTTTACTGGAATGGGGGAGAAATGGGAGTTGAGTTTTGAGGAGAAAATGGGAAAAGGTATAGATTTGTATAGATGACAAAATTTTTCTCATAACCCGACTCAGACCAACTCGATTTGGGACTGGTTGATTGCAGAGGATATTAAAATTCACCATTTCGAGTCCGGTCGGTTTTAGCCCGAATCCGATCCGATCCGACCCGAACAATGCACACCCTTAGCCGATGTTGTCACCTTGGTGGTTGCACCATCACCAAAAAACAACCCAAATGGACCCAACCATCACACACCATCACCACACACAGATTCGCCCCAAATCACCACCACAAACTACCATTCTGCACACTACCCTTCCGCACACACTGCACACCACCACTGCGCACACACTACCACACCTCATAAACCACCACTTCACCCTGCATCGTTGCACATAATTGCACCGTGCACAAACCACCTGTACCGCATGCACAATCACACACAAACTGCAACTCACACACTAAAATCGCACCTAAACTTCTGTGACTACAGCACAATGTGAAATTCAAAACGCAATATTCGCACGGTCGAGATGACGCCTACATCACCGTTATCCCCTGAAACCGCCAGCTTGTGCCGGAGTTGTAGTCTTCCATATTAATGTTCTCAATGATTGGGGTGGGGATGTGTGAAGAAAGTTGTAGGAACTGGCTATGAAATGTTAATTAGGAATAAAGGTCTGAATTGAGGGGTGCATTTGGTAGGGTTATGTTAATTATAATAACAATTATTTAATTTATTATTTAAAAAGAATTATGACCTGATTTTTGAATAAATAAGGTGAAATTTTGATTTTTGAAATGTGAAGTTAAAAATCAAGTTAGGGTGTAATTTCCTCTTATCAAAATGGCCAAAAGAACTCGGAGTTCCGGATACGATCCGCTAAGTTTTTATTTGAGTTATTGTTGTTGATAAGAACTGAGCCGACCTGCCAAGGCATAAGAAGGTGGCCTCTGACTTGGAGCTAGAATTCAAAATTGACGTAAAGAGCACTAAATCAAATTAATTAATAAATCTTAACACGCTTATGTATCTTAACTTTTTGGCGTCTTTTTCTTGAGTCTTGCTTGAATCGAATTGGAATTCGAACTATTCAAGTCTGTTTGTTCTACTATAACAGTTTTCATTTAAAAAAAAGTTAAAAAAAACAATACAGGGGTGTATACTGGGTCTTGTTCGAACTCTTTTCAAGAGCTGGAATCACCCATTAAATTTCAAGTTTTTTGTAAAAGGAATAATTCAGTTTCATGTAAATTTTTCACATCGATTTTGACGAATTTGATTAAAGTATCCACACCTTTACTCAAGTTTGAAAAAGACGATTGGTGCTCTTCTCAATTAAACAAATATAATTTTCGAATTGGGAAAATAATATTTCTAGTCCTCAACTACCGAAAGTAACTATTACACATCCCTTTGATCGGTAGTGGTCGTGCCTTTTCTTGACCTCATCAATTTCATTAGTTCACAAAGAAAAGTCTTGTCTTTTGCATTGTGATTAATTAATTATTGGTTGAGGTCTTGCCTTTCACCGACCTTATCAATTTCATTAATTTTATAAGGGAAATGTATTGTCTTTTACTTTGTGACTAATTATTGATCAGTAGAGGTCATACTTTAAACTAGATCTCATCAATTTCATTAATTCACAAGGAAAGATCTTGTTTTTTACATTGTGATGAATTATTGATTGGTAGAGGTTATGCCTTTAACTGACATCATCAATTTTATTAATTCACAGGGAAAGGTCTAGGAGAGAGTCATCCCTCTTAAGGGATTTAGATTGAATTATGTCATCCCCTCTTAAGGGATTTAGTCAAGAGGAGGTCATTCCGCTCAAGGGAGATTTAGTTAAGAGGAGGCCATACCACTTAAGAGATTTAGCCCAAGAAGCTCATCCCGCTTAAAAGATTTAGAAAGAGAGGTCATCCCACTTATAAGATTTAGCCAAGAGGATGCCCTACAGCAAAGGAGGCCATCCCGTTTAGGGGATTTAGCCAAAAGGAGGCCATTTCACGTAAGGGATTTAGCCCTACCTTTTTTTTTATTATTATTATTGTTACAAGATCATCGTGTTTATAGAACACGCATTCAATTTTGTTGAAGGACTGATGGGCGGTTCTCGCTAAAACCTTACTCATAGTATAATTTAAGATTTTCAACATTCCAGGGTTAGGACAAGCGCTTAGCATCCTTGCTTCTCAGGTTGTCTCACCCTTGCTTACTTTTCAGATTACTTCGAATGGTCCTTATTAGATAGTGCCAATTTTTCTCGGGTGATGTCCGGTGATCCTTCCTTGCCGCAAGACGAGGTCTCCAAGTAAAATGTCCCTCCTTTTTTTGCAGTTGTTGAACTTCTTTGACATGGCCAGTTAGTAAGCAGCTATCTTGAGGGATGCATCTTCTAGTGTCTCTTCCAAGAGTAGACTTCCACTTTGACCTCCGTATGCTTCAACGGGCCTTGATATCATTATGTGATAGTTAAGGACTGTGACTTTTGCTAATCCATTGCTTGGTGGATATGATATTGAGGTCAACATATATTCAATCCTAAATTGCACGAAACTCCTTATAGGCTTGCATTAGAATCATTGTACATTGTTGGTGATCAAGCCTCGTTGAAGACAAAACGATGCACAATTGAATTCTACATGAAATACTCCAATTTTTTTATGTGATTATTGCAAGGGGCTCAGTATCTACACGCTTGGTGAAATCTTCTATTGCGATTAAGCCTCTATTTGGCGAATCTAAAAAAATATGTTTTTAAATAACACAATTTTCGAAATCAATTTTTATCCATGGATATTTTATTTATCCACTTTCTAACCACACATCTCACCTCGAAAAAAAAAAAAAACACACATGTATTTAAATACAAAATTTTAAACAAATAGAGCTTAAAGAAATTTGACTTAAACTCTGTCAATATGGAAGGGCTCTTAGGATATCTTTCACTACTGTCCGAAGGAGTAAAGGCAAAAAAAAATCAATGAGAGCTCTTTCGCTGGTTGGTGTGTTCTAACCTTGAATCTCTAGCACTCATCACATGAATGGAGGTTAGGAATAATCTACAGGTCAGAATTTGTAACCTCTCTTTGTTGAAATAGGCCATAAACTCTAGTAGTGTCTCATTAGAGCCCTAGTTTAATTGCATGAGTGAAGCCGCTATTTTCTTTATTCGTTTTCTACTAGTAGAGAAGGTTGTGAACTCGTTGGTGAGGTCACCAAATGAGGAGATTGACTTCGAGAGAGTGGTAGAGGACAAATTTGGCAATTTTTGTTGTTTGAGTATGAAGTTTCGTCGTATTCCTTTAGACAGGGAGTATTTGAACTGATTTAGCAAGGAGAATGGGGTATTTCAGGAGTGAAAGAAGTTCTCTAAGTGAAAACAGCTTGACCTCGTGTGCTCTGTATGATCCCGTATGCTATCCCTTCCTGAATGATCCTAGATATTTCCTTTTGTGTCATGTTTGCCGACTCTTATGTGGCAGGGGAACGCCTCTAATTCCAGGAGAGCTCATATCAACAAGATTGGGATGTACGCATTCACCTTAGGGCATGACCTCCGGGGTCCCTGTTGTTGGGTAATTACATACAAATTTTCTCTTTAATTAACTCCACAAGAATTTTGATGTTCAAGAAATAATTGAGCCAACAAGAAAATAAAACAACAATGCAAAATTTACGGACCGTCAAAGCTTTTCACTATATAATAAATTATTACAATTATATAGAATTTACACTCACCAAACCCCCCAAGTATTGTAAGAAAAATAACCAAGTTTTACCACGTCTACCAATTTCTACTTCTTTGTACAATCCACAAAGAACCTAGGAAAAATCAAGATGCTAGACTACGGCCTCGTTCTCTTTGCTGTTTTGAGTTTTCGATTTTTGGAAATATCGAAAACGCGTTCACTTTGCCCATTTTCAGAAACGCGTTTTCCAAAACACAAAAAAAAAAAAAAAAAAAAATTATTGCGTTTTGAATATTTTGTGTTAAAAAATCCAAAACGACCAAAACGTGCGTTTTGGATTGATTTTTTTTTTTTTTTTTGGGTAAATGTGAGACACTTCATTCACTTGAAATTCTTATATTATTTTGCCATTATATATAGATCCATGTTAAGATTATTTTTTTTTTTTTGTAATTTTTTATTTATTATTATTATTATTTTTTTTTTTTAAAAATGTGAGACACTTCCTTCACTTGAAATTCTTATGTTATTTGTTCATTATGTATAGATCCATGTTAAGATTTTTTTTTTTTTTTTTTTTAAAAGTGAGACACTTCCTTCAGTTGAAATTCTTACGTTATTTTGTCATTATATATAGATCCATGTTAAGATTTTTTTTTTTTTTTTTTTTTTTGTAAAAGTGAGACACTTCATTCACTTGAAGTTCTTATATTATTTTGTCGTTATATATAGATCCATTTTAAGATTTTTTTTTTTTTTTTTTTTGTAAAAGTAATACACTTCATTCTCTTAAAGTTCTTATATTATTTTGCCATTATATAGATCCATGTTAAGATTTTTTTTTTTGTAATTTTTTATTTTATTATTATTAATATATTATTATTATTATTATTATTATTATTATTATTATTATTATTATTATTATTATTATTTTGTAAATGTGAGACACTTCCTTCACTTGAAATTCTTATATTATTTTGTCATTATATATAGATCCATGTTAAGATTTTGTTAGTATGGAGTTAAATTTTTGTTTAGTTGAAA
Source organism: Ligustrum vulgare (assembly GCA_963555705.1). Taxonomy (NCBI): domain Eukaryota; kingdom Viridiplantae; phylum Streptophyta; class Magnoliopsida; order Lamiales; family Oleaceae; genus Ligustrum; species Ligustrum vulgare. The sequence continues at coordinate 41,226,957 of OY743188.1, read as the reverse complement.
CAATATTAATGATGAATTTATTGACATAGAGAACTAACTAATTTATTAACATTAAAATTAATGTAATTCAACAAATTAATCATTTTTTACATATAAAATATCACAAAATAAATATATAAAAAATTTACAAAGTAAACGCATTTTTCAGTTTTCTATTTTTGAAAACAGTTTTCCAAAATTACAAACAGAACATGTTTTCAGCAATTCTAAAATAAACAACCAAAATTCAAAATTCAAAACAAAATCCAAAACTCAAAATCCAAAATCGAAACACAAAGAGAACGGCCCCTACATTTTTCTCACAATACTCTCTAGTCAATGTGCTCTACAACAAAGGAGAATAATACGTGTATTTATATAGAACAAATCACGCCATGACTGTATTTCACTTCGATATGGACTATGAAATTTGTTGTTATTGGTTACGTGTCCTTGGTGGATTAAATCTTGAGAATATCAATTGATCAAGGAAACCAATTTCACAGTTCATGTCGAAGTGAAATTCAGTCATGACGTGATTTGTTCTATATAAATACACTTATTATTCTCATTTGTTGTAGAGCACATTGACTAGAGAGTATTGTGAGAAAAATGTAGTCTAGCATCTTGTTTTTTTCTAGGTTCTTTATGGATTGTATAAAGAAGTAGAAATTGTTAGATGTAGTAAAACTTGATTATTTTTCTTACAATACTTGGGGGTTTGGTGAGTGTAAATTCTATATAATTGTAACAATTTATTATATAGTGAAAAGTTTTGGCGGTCTGTAAATTTTGCGTTGTTGTTTTATTTTCTTGTTGGCTCAATTATTTCTTGGACATCAAAATTCCTGTGGAGTTAATTAAAGAGAGAGAATTTGTGTGTAATTCCCAACAGTGGCGCCGATGTCGGGGAAATCGACGTCTGATTAACAGAGTATAAGGTGGTTCGAAGATTTTTTTGGAGTAGAAGAAAATATGTTTGGAAAGTACAACGTGGAGAAATTTGATTGAAATATCAATTTGGGCTTGTGGTAAGTACAAGTCATGGATGTATTGATTTAGACGGGACTGCAGAAAGTTTTGAAGGAAAAACAACCCCGAGTTTTGACAAAGAAACTGAATCCAGCACGAGTGATGAACATTGGGAAGATTTGGATTTGAAGGCTGCTAGCATTTTACAACTTTGTTTGACCAAAAATGTTCTTACAAATATTTATGAGATATTTCCTGTGAAGGAACTGTGGGAAAAACTGGAAGAGTTGTATCTAATGAAGAGCTTGTCAAATAACTTATATCTGAATGAGCAGTTTCATTCTTTGAGAATGAATGCAGGTATGAAAATCTTAGACCATCTTTGTGTTCTCTATGGATTGCTTCTAAATTGAAATTTATTGGAGTTAAGATTGATGATGAGGATAAAGTTTATCTGGTCTCTTTCATTCACGTTTGAGCACATCATGTTGATTTTAATGTACGGGAAGGAAACGGTGGAATTTTCAGAAGTTAAGTTGATTAGGTTGAAGTGGCAATTCATCTGAAAATGATTTGCTTGTTACTGAAAAGTGGAAGAGAGGTAACTCCATGAAGAAGAAGGTAATGTGTTGGAACTGTTGTAAATCTAGTCATGTGAGAAGAAATTGTCCAAAAGGTGGAGCAGAGTCGGCTAACTGCTCGGAGGTGGACAATGCCACTCTCCTGGTGGAGGGTGATGGTGATGTACTTTAGTAAGATGAGACTTCCTTATGGTATGAAGCCAGTTGTCATGACAGAGGATATGTTCTTACTGGCGGGTACATGTGTTTACACACGAGCATTGGTTTGTCGTTAATGCAAGGTGTGTTGTAAAAATTGATGTCAATGACTGATGAGCTCCCAAGGAGAGCTAAACATGGGAGTTGCACCATAATTTTTCAGCAATGTTTATTTCGACATGAGCCAATGAAAAGCTCGGAATTTGTTGATAATTCTGAGTGGTTATACTCATATGATGGAGTATAGGACCGTCAAAGTATGTCAAAAGCTTACCTCTTTCCAAGTATTGTGAACAAAAAGAGATGATTGAATTATGGCTCATTTTCGACAAGGTGGAGAGTGTTGGATAATCGCCTCAAATTGCCAAAGTTGGAGGACTTTAATTGTAATTGGAGAATAAGTTTTGTAATTCAACTAGATTAGGATACGAATTCTAATGGAAAGTAAACTATGAAATTTGTTGTTTTATTTTCTTGTTGGCTCAATTATTTCTTGAACATCAAAATTCATGTGGAGTTAATTAGAGAGGGAATTTGTGTGTAATTCCCAACACCTGTTTCTAGGATGGCCTGTGGAACGACGTGTTGCTGGAGGATTTTGCGAAGGTCGTTCAACTATTGTAGGAGAGTCATAGAGGCTTCTCGGCTTATAGATCAGGCGGGGATTGCTGACATCCAATCTCTTAAATCTCTTGAAGAGGGAAAAAGTTGTCTTCTCCGACTAGTGGTACGGTTGAAAGGGTGGACTTCGCGAATGTGAAAGGTCGGTATTTCATGTTGAATATGACTATATGTATCATTTTCCACAAATGACGCCAATTAATCCTATAAGAAAGTATTGATCTTGACGTGATAAGACTAGGAGATACAAATTTGATTGGAAAGGTGATATGAATTACCTTAAATGAACCTGAAAAAAGGCGTTGAGAGAATTCTTCGTCACCCTTCCAGTGTAAGAGTTAGTTTGCTAGAGAATGAGAAAATAACATAGAGAGAGAATATTCTTAAAGGTTTATTGTGAATGTGTACCTTAAATTATGATTAAAGGAGTCATATTTATAATACTCAAAATAAGTCTCCTCATCCTAATAGGAAAGGAAATCTTAATTGAAAAAAGTTATCTCATAGAGGAACATTCCTTATATAAATTTGACTCTCTTCAGATAAGGAGAGTTCTAGTAGGAGATTATCGTAATTCACTAGGATGACAAGGCCGACCTTGACCCAAAGGTAAGACCACATCATACTCATGAACAAGTTGGCACTCTAAAATGGGCTTGGCCAGTGATTATTGGGGGTTTCAAGAAGCAGATTGGATGACAATGCTGACCTTGACCCAAAGGGACAAGTCGACTTGTAGAACGGCATTAATCTTAAACCCTTATCAAAATCTCAAATTGCACAGGCCATGATTAATGCCAATCATTGTAAATGAGATTGGCCCAAAGTGTGACCTCGGGTCACAGAAAATGTTGGCCTAAAGTATGACCTTAGGCTACAGGGAAGGTCGACCCAAAGTACGGCATTCTAAGTGAATGTTGTGGTACCTAGCACACAAAGAAATCTTGCTTTGAATAATATATTGTAAAAATAATCTACTCAATGGATTACTTTTGTGTAATTATGTTGTTGCTAAGGAAATCTTTAGAATGATATTAGCCTTTGGAGTTCCGAGTAAATTTACTACTACTTTCACAATTGCAAAAATATAAAAAATCATTTGCTAAACCGTACTAAGTTTTATGCACATCATGTGCAGGCAGTAGCATATAAAGAATATGTAGTGTTTGTTGAAAATCAGAAGGATTTTCTTGTAGGGTGGCTATATTATCACTACAAACATTATTTATTAAACCACATTAAATCATATTTTTTTTGATTACACCAATTTAATTTTACAAATGTAGTCTTAATCAAATTATTAGAAATTATAAGATTTGGTGTACATACCCTTCTCCATTAGAAGATGGTTTGATTCCTTGTGGGAAAAACGAAGAAAGCGCGGAAATTGTGAATTGTAACGTCGGAAAGTTCTAAATCCAAGTTGTAGATGATAACGACAATTCATTTTGTTCGAAAAATTAATAAATAATTTAAAAGAAGAACAATAATGATTACACGAAATATTATATTAACTAATTTTTCACTGGATGTGCACTGAATAAAATCTCGAACTGTCGCAATAGTATGCAAACCACGCCGTCAAGTAAACCACACTAGCAAGTCCAATAAGACAGGTTTGACAGCAAAAGTGTTGGCATGGAGAATCAAACTCGTGATCAAAGACCTCCGCGCTCACCTATTTCACCAACTTAACCACCCCACGAGGGGAACTAACTTTCAATGTATTTCCGTACTCCCAACTGTCCAGAGTGAATATAAGATATTGCAAGGGAGAGTGAGGGAAGAGGGTTCTAGTTCTTTTAGCCTCATAGGCTGGTGGAAAATGATGTGGGGATTTAAACTACAACCAAAACTCTCTAGATATGTTTAAAAACTCGCATCCGTCTGTAGAAATTTTGTCCCCGACTCCCCCTAGATCCTACATGATTTAGGTGGGAGTTGGGCGAGACCAATATGCATGTGCTCTTTCTTTTCTTTGTTCCAAAAAGGGTAGCTGGCTATTGAGAAATATTATTGGACCACAGTGGAATACATTATTCTACACATTTTTCGGAGATGGCAAAATCTATAGCTCTTCGTTATGTATTGCAGTTTAACCTCGAGAGGTTCGTTCACAAGAATTTCATCTAAGATATAGAAATTGTATCCATATTAGACAAAATAGAAAGTGAAACCCATGTTGATGTAAAATGACGAGCGAGCGCAATGTTGACAGAGTGCAACAAATAATTTTAACCATACATTTAATGGATCTTGCAGCTTTTCAACCACACATCTAATTAATTTTTATCAAAATAAAATCAGATTATAATCTATACCAAACAGGGGGCAAAATAAGGAAGAGAATGCATATATGTGCTCGAATGAGCCAGCATTTGCCAGGTATCTTTCATGTACACGTCTTGAGATTACTAATACAGTATTAAGATGCAAAGCATTCAAGAATACTTATAAAATTACCAGGAAGAAGGGATGTTGAAAGTTGAAACAATAATCTATAACCTGATAGATATGAAAAGGATTCTAATTCCTTCACGCGAGTAGAAAAAAGTCGCATAGTTCAAATACTAGGATGGAATAACTGGTGATAAACAAATCCCTGGAAGATTTTCAGTCAAAAATTTGGATAATAGCATCCGCAATGAGCACATCGCACGAAGCTGGTTCTGTAAAGATGTGATTGATGAATTATGGGAAATACCATAGAAAGATATTGAGGGCACCTGTTAGTACGATAACGAGCCAATTCGAAAATTTTGACTCCCTATTCTGAAGAGTTTTTTGAAGAAGACGAATATTATACTGCAATGGAAAATCTATGAGTCAATTGAAATTCATCTCTAAGATACTCCCAAATCTGACCCTAATATTATACTCCCAAATCTGACCCTAATTAATTTTCCAAATTATAACGGGTACAATTTTCCAAACCACTTTTTAACCAATAACAATTTCTCTCTAATTTTTAACCACACATCTTACCTAGAAAACCTAAATAAATCAAAATTAAAATTCCAATTCCTTTTTCAAAAGCCATCGAACAGTGCCTAAGGAACATCCATGTTGCCTTTCTATCATAGACAGACAGCATCGAGCAATAAATCTCTGTACCAATGAAATTGACAACAAAATTTTAAGCTTCCTTAAATAGGATATATTCGTTATTACCAAATAATGACTGCCAAATCTATTTCCACTCCCTTCATCCCATATTTCCGCTTGATAGGAGCTGTACAAGGAAAAATGTATCTTTCACCCCAAATAAAGGTATAAATATTACATAACTCAGCCACAAGGCAAGAACTTTGACCGAACCAGATTCTGAGTTTGGTTGCCTACCTAGTTCAATAGATTTCTTTTTTAGTGGACATATGGGCATCTTGTATCTCTTCCATGTTGCAGTTTGACGTGTCTATCCAACTTTTGCAACTAGTTCTTTGTTCAAATTTTCAAGTTTTGTCGCTCATGCAACATCTAGCCTACAGCTTGATGGAGATTAAGATGCAAGCATAGATAGAGATAGATATAAATATATAAGAATAAAGATGAGAGTTCTTCATATGATGTTAAATTAGAGTTTTGAGTCATGTTATTTAATTAGCTTGAATTGGATTGGTTTTAATTTTTGATAAAATTCTAGATTAGTAGAAGTTCATTTAATTTGATATTCTTTCAGTTTCTAACTTTATAAATAAAAAGGGCTTAATCATTGTAAATATTCAACCTGATTATATGAATAAAAATTGATTTCCTTTGCCCTCAATTCTTCTGTTGTTGCACTCATTTCTTTTCTTGTTCTTTGTCAAATTATACGTTGTTGCTTCAATTTGGTACCAGAGCAATTCGTCCTCTTTTGACCAACATCATCTTAAATCCAAATATTCATAATCCGTTTTTCACCAATTCATACACATCACCGCCTTTCACCACTCATTCAAGTCCTACAACCACCTCCATATACCTTTGAACAGCATATAAAATACAAAAATTCGTATCAACATCAGCAGTAATTTTTCCCACTTTAAAGTTTGTGATAGAAAAAAAAAAAAAAGAGTTTTGCAAAAATAAACATTGGTTACAGATCTCTGCTACTGTTCAACAAAAAAGTAGTCAACCCAATCCCATGTACACTTGGTCCACAAACTCTACGACCAGGCCATCACCACTGAATACCTGGCACACCACTATACATACATCAGATTCACATATCCCCCCATTGCCAACCCCACAATAGCCCAAAAAAACCATACACCCAAAACCATAACACACTAATTTTTGACATCATATCTAAAACTCTATCTTATTCTTATATTTATTTATATATATCTATTTTTGTATCTTAATCTCCTTCATTTTTATGCTTTGTTGATGTGTTTATTTAAATTTACATTTGATGAAATTTTTAGAACATTTGATGAGCAATATAATTCAAGAGACTCTAATGTAATTATTATGCTTTATTTCATGTTTCTTTGATTCGATGTCTTAATATGTTAAGAAATTTTTTTTTGAACACATTCATGCAAAGATAATCAATTTGACTAGCCATCACACTTAGATGAAAGTTATATTTTCAGCATAGCTGAATTGTTTCCTTATCAAGACCCATTTAGCCTTCAGTACTGCAATCAATTTTTTGCAAGTCAATCTACATCATTAGTTCCTTTTGCTCCTTACCATGCACAACCAATTGAAAACTTTATGGATAAGTTGCATGAGTTTTTACTTTAGTTCCATATTGATATTTAGTTCATAAGAAAGACTGCCTCCTTGGTATGAGTTCAGTTGGATGTTGTCGCCTATGGTTCAATTATTCTCTTCTTGCACCCATTTCTTTTCTTGTTCGTTTTCAAATTATAAACTCTTGCGTCATAGCTCTTTTGTGCCTTGGTTTCTAAAAGCAATCACATCAAAGACTGTCATGATTTGTAGGTTTCTTGTCCCCCAAAATTGGAGCTAGAGGTTGTTGTAGCTAAGTTTTTTGATATAGGAGCCCTGGAGTTGCCTCCCATTAGTTCTTTGTGAAGGCGTCATCCAGGCTATGGAAAGCAACTCTTCCTAACAACCTTACACGAGCTTGAACATTCTCGAGATCTAGCCTATTTAGAAATGAAGTACCCTTTCTTGAAATTGACTCCTAAATATTCTTAGTTGTTGATATTCTTAAAAGCCTGATACCATGAAGAATGTCAGGATATGGGAGTTTTTATGTTTAAAAGAGTAGAGATGCGTGCTTAAATGTTGTACATAAGAGTTCATTAAATCTATAAATAAGGTAATCGATAAAAGGCCAAGTTCTTAGGATTTGAAAATAATCCAAGCAGTTGTAAATCCTATAAGCACTAGTTAACACAATGAAAAAAATACAAAAAATAAGGCTAATGAACTGGAAAACTCAAATCTGCCAATACTTCAATATTTCATCTTAATACTTTCCACGTAAACTTGTGTTTGATTACTGTGTTGTATTTTCCTCTTAAACAGGATTGTTAACCGTTGGTTTGGTGTCACTTAGACTCGTCAACGAAATGGTTTTGAACCGAACCAAACGAAAAAAATATTTTGGTTTAGGTTTGAGAATTTTAATTGCAGTTTGAAACCAAACTGGACCAGTGAAAAAAATATATATAAAAGAAAAAAGGAAAAAATTTGAAAATTCGACCAATATGTCAAATTTAATAGTTATGTGGGTATTTTTGTTAATTTATATTACACATATTACCCAATTAGATAATTACCATACTTCAAAGTTTAGAAAAATTCAATAACCTCCATCTAAATATCCAATGAATGGTTTGAGTTCGTAACTATAGACAATAGTAAGCTTATGTAATTGTTATGTTTATTATATATTCTGTCTAATCAATAAACCTCTTTTTTAATTGTGGTCATCTATAATACTTATACTCTCTATTTAATCAATAAACCTCTTCTTTTTTCTAGACATGATGATCACAATGGTCTTGTTGGACATCATGCTATTTTTTTTTGGCTTTATAGACTAATATTGTAACGTTGTCGTAACTTTTATTTTGTAACAATTTAGCCTAAAAAGCGGACAAATAACTATATTATAATTTTACCGTGATTTCGTTTTGATTTAGTTGGTATTTAAATTTATAATAGATTTATTTAGTTTGTTTAAATTTATTGCCAATAAGGTATAGGTATATATCGAAATCAATTAACTACTGACAAAAAAGTAGAAAGGCAAAAAATATATAGCGAAATTGATGGTTTAAAATCTGACCAAACCGTTAGGTTTAGATATGAGTTTTTTTTTTTTTTTTCAAATCGTTGTAAAACCGAACCGCTTACACCCCTAGTCCATAGTAAATCATTATTTTAGTCTCTGACCAGAGTAGGAAAAAATAAAAACTCTCGATGGCAATTGCATTGCACACAACAAGCTGCTATGTTTCTTTTGTCTTTTGATTGATTTCAGGAAAGGCGATGGATAACTTATCTGGTCACATCATACAGATCTCATTTCCCGTAGTTTAGCTAGTTATTATTAATGATGTTTATATTTATAACAATTAGCAGATTTAAGGTATGAGTTTAACTCCGCAAAAAACCTTTTGCTACTATTAAACTAGAATATTATCATATTTATAACAATTAACCATATTTAAGGTAAGAGTTTAACTTCACAAAAAGACTTCTGCTACCATTATACTAGAATATTATCTTACAAGATTTCAAGTAATTATCTAGAGAACTTGCTAGTTAAATTGAATTAAATGTTAATTCATAATATGATCAGATCCCTCAAATTCTTTCATATAGGCATCACCGTGTTCCTAAGATTAACAATTAACTATTCGGAATGAAGACTGCACGGTTTTTATTAGTTGGCTTTATGAAGATGTTCTTGATTAGGAAATTGGAGCTTTGAGGCAGTTATCAAATTAATTTAATAACCCACAAATAATGACCCTTATAGAAATCATCTCCAATACTTCAGTTAACATGCTTTTTTACTCTTAGGTCCCCCCATAGCAAAGAAGTGCCAATTAAATGTGAAATACCAAAGCGCGGGGTATAAATATCAATATGAACAGCAAGTGCAAATAGCCAAAACAAACTTGAGAAGGATAAATTATCATTCAACGAGGTGATGTAGTTATACAACTGATTTTTAGCACACAAGATTTAGAAAACTTGAGGCTGACCAAATTTAATGAGAAGAATGAAACGTCGAAATATTCTAAACGACACTTAACGATGTCACAATATACTGTAAAAACACGGGATAGAAGTTGCTTCAGTTCCATATATCACAAATTCTTTTCCTGGTAGATCCACTAATAACATATATAGCTTTAAAATTTTGCTGAGTTAAAAAAGTTAGAAACAGGTACTGAGGCATTTTTCCTTCATGAGGCGAGGCTTAAGTCTCGAGCTGCTTTGAGACGTAAGTCTCATCGTAAACCAAAAATATATAAAAATAAACATACAATAACTTAAACAAAATGCAGAAGTCTTCAAAACAACAAATCACTTATAGTGTCAATGAATGAAGAAAAGTAGCAACCCAAAAAAGACAAATTATCTATAAATTTTTCTTTTTCCCATTTGTTTTATGATTAGTTTGAATTATTTACATTTATTTATAGCAAAATCAAATAACAAATTTAGAGTTTAATATCTTAAAGATATGATTAAATTAGTCATGCAGATTATATGAATTTCTGGGTTTTAAAAGTAGAAGGCGAAGCATTTGTGAGACGCACGCCTCTTAATTAATGAGGCGTAAGCTTCATTCGGCCCTTAAAAAATTCGGGTACTGTGGTGTTTTTCCAGTGCATTATTCTGAGGTGGGCCTCAATGCACAGAGGTTCTTCATAGGGGTGGGCATTAACCCATTCAAACCGTCAAACCATCCCAAACCAACCCAACCCGATCGGTTTGGGTTGATTTTTTATGAAAATTGAATTGGGTTCTACAAAAAAAAAATTATTCGGGTTGGGTTGGATTGGGTTGTGGGTTGGATGAAAAATCCAACCCAACCCAATAAATTTTTTAAAGATATAGGACCATTTAAATTTCAAGAATCTCAAACCCATTTTTAATTTGGATAAAACTCAAATATGGTTTGAACATATTTTAGTTATATTAGCAAGTGTTCAATTTATTATATTTGAGCTTATTGTATTGAACATAATTTATTTAAGTTAATAGTTGATTTATGGGCATAATTTTTAGCTAATTTGGACCAAAGTCCAAACCACCCAACCCAACCCGATCGAAACTTGATTGGGTTGGGTTTGAATTCATATTTGGGTTGGGTTGGGTTGGGTTGGGTTGATTTTTTTTCAACCCGACCATATTCGGTTGGATTCGGATTGGGCAAAAAACCGACCCAACCCAACTCACGTCCACCTCTAGTTCTTCAACTGAAAGACCGGAAGAGATTTCAATAGCTAAAAAACATTTCTCGAATGCTGTAGTACGAGGACAACAATGAGAACAGATGGATTCGTGATTTATTAAAGAATATTCTTGAAAGTATTACCTCTCAAAAAGACCCCAAATTTAGAATTACATCAGCAATGATTGGAATTGGCCTTTCTAGCTAGTTGAAAAAGCTTTTTTTGCCCCATTATAAAAGTTCCAAATTTGTCCAGCTCACATTTGATGTCAGTAAATTCAGCAAGCATTCCATCAACCTGAAAGAGCACATATAGCGCTTGAAAAGATATAACCAACAAAGTAGAACCATTGTATGAGTGAAACGTGAATGTTGATAGGATACCTACCTGATGCACGTAGTAATCAAGAGCAATACTTTGACCAAGAACACTACCAATAATATGGATCCCATCAATATTTAGGTACTGCAGTATTATGTAATCTAACCCATCTTGCATCCATGTGTTCAAAGTTGGCTTTTCTCTCACCTCATACTCTATTTTTCCCCAAAAGAATAGCAAAACTCATAAGATTGGAGGAAGGATACAGAATACAACATTGTATTATCAAATGCTAATACAGATTTAAGATTAAGAAAATATGAAAAAACTCAAAGTACCAACTAACACTCATATTTGACGCCAGAATATGAACATACCGTCCTTTTTCATCTCAGGGAGCAATCCTGAAGCATGTCTTTCAACAATTTTTAGATATCCATCGACCTCGTGATCACGAAATCACTTCCACTTAAATTAGCACCCAAGCCCTGAAACCACATTTCACATTTAGAATTTTTTTATGTATAGAACATTAATCATGACTTTATCTAAAGGACCTTCCCATTAGTCAGAAAGGACCTACTCCCCCACCCTTCAACAATAGAAGAAGAAGACGGAGTGGACCAGTAGGTACTAGACCATGTCACCATAGAAAAGACGAAGCGTATCATTGCCTCAGCATATTGATGCTCTGATGTCCTCCTCTAATAAGCAAGCTAAGAGCTTAATCTACGTAGAGAAATGTAGTCAGTATATATGGTTTACTATTATTACTACCAGAACTGAAGGTCCGCAGGCTTTCACCTAACTAGAAGAAAGAGATTGTGAACAACCCCTTGTTCTCTGGTATCTTTACCTTTGTTTTTCAACAAGATTTATGCTTTCTATTGGAAAAACAAAAAGGAGTATTGTATACAGATTCTATTTTGCAGCATGTGTGCAAATGCATGTTCATTCTGAGAAAGGGAGATAGGGGTCATCTGCAAATTACAACAAACTCTAAAACCAGAGCACATTATACAACAGTAATAGAAAAATCCTTTATATTTTGTACAATTAGCCTTCTGCATATTGCATGAAAAAGATATAGTACACAAATTCCATGTTATATGGATTATGCATCTTTTAGTCCATAAATCTTCAAAAAGTAAAGAGTTGGCCATTTCCAAGAACTGAGTCTATTTAAGCAAGTCGATCTCAAGCTAAAAAGTACTAACGATAATAATTTGAAATGTTGGTTAGATAAGAAGTTGTTTGATACAAAATTTTCTAAATTGGAGGACAGGTCAAGGGTATGAGGTTTTTTGGGCCGGTTACACAAAAGTAAACTGGTAGAGAAGCAACTAACTCGCAATAGGATAGATTTAAGAGTTAGTGTCAATTCATATATATATATATATATATATATATATATATATATATATATATATGTGTCACATTAGCACTGACGAGGGGTGGTTGTTTACCTTGATCACAACTCACAAAAATGTCCAAAATTGAAAGATCATTAGACACCCGCTATATTTATATTTACAAAAACATTGTAACTTCTCCCCCCAAAGGATGGAGTCAATATTAACCTAAACTTTTAAAAATTCATTCTACAACCTAACCAAACAGATACTAATGTTTGTTACAGATCTCCTGATCCTCTACCATTATACAAAGAACAATTACTCTAATAAATCAAACTTGTGAATTTTGCACATTGTCAACTATATTCTACATTAAACAATATTTCTTTTCGTTTTATAGTTGTTTTAAATCAAATGCTTAACGTTGTCACGATGTTGTGCTAAATAAAACAAATTATACATGAAAGACATAATTTGATTCAATAAAAAAAATGCAAATATTATAAACATAAAATGCCCAGAAATTAAACTTACATTAGGCTCGGGCTTCAAGTCACCAAATCTAAGAAGTAAGAACCACATAATTCGTCATTCGAGGTGAATGGGATATAAAATACTGCTTATTCCTCTCCACTAAGGTCCTCAAATCCACGCTGCAACACAATCACCACAACAATATAATTATACTTGCAAAGCATTACAATTAGCTATGAACTACAAGAAAGTTTAAGTGAAACATGTTTACTCACCAATTTCCTTTCTTTCTGAAAAATAATGTGAAATTTAGAACTCAAACCTGGTGGAGAAAAAACAAAATGCCCTAACAGGAATGGGAGCCTTGAAAGTTTCTTTAGTTTCATCCACCTCCTCCAAAACCTCTACTTCCTTGATCAAATTCACACCTCCCCCAATTTCTGACCACAAAACGGTGTTGGTGGCAGAAGAAGAAATGCATTTGGGCAAAGAAATCCCAGGATTCCGCCTCAAAATAGACATCGTTTGGAAGCAGCTGGAGGAAATTGATTTTGAGCGGAAAATAATTGAGAAGGAAAATTGGTTATTGGGGAAAAAAAAAAAAATGCCCCAACATCATAGATAATGTTTATCTATAATCCAAATTTACAGAGATTTGATTAATTCCTCCAACCATAGAAATAACATTTGAAGTCAATCAATGGAGGGACTCATCATGTTGGTTATTCGAAGGCGTTTTCTGGGATTGATAGTTCATCCATTTACATGTTAGAATGTAATGAAATTAGTTGTGTTTTCATCATTTTGATTTTGTTATTTGGAATTTTCATGTACTGATTTTTCTCGAAACTTAACAACAGATTGAGATTGGCTTTGCTGAACGATGAAAGCAGAAAACTGCATTATTTATCAAGAAATTCGAACCCAAGACTCATTTTTAACTCAAACAAGAAGATGAAGAAATATCAAAGGCGGTAAACATAAAAATGGAGCTAGAAGATTTTCTTAGGAAAATGGAATTTCTGGAATGTACTGATGTCCTCTCTCATTCTTGATATTTTTGAATATTTGAATTGAATTTTCAGTTATGTTTCCTGTTTTGATGTAATTACAAATATTAATAAAGATTTTCTTATTCCAATTTTATCTCAAATATACATGATAATATTGCAATTTTTATATTTGAGGATGACTTTTATAGGACTGGAATTTATAATGTGATAATTGTCAAGTACCAATTTAACGCGTGAGTATCACTCGATTCAAATAATGGATATGCGAACCCCTCATTCATTCATCGAGGCAACTCTTTGAACTTTGCTTTCAGGATCTCAAACTTTGGTAAGAAAATAGAAACTGTGAGATCCAAGATTCCATTTTGAGAGTGAAGCATGAGTGTTTCTTTTGCATTTTTTTTTTTCAACTTGCTTTTATATTGCTCTTGAGCTTGAGATCAGTGCTTAATCATTAACATGTTTTTCCTATCGATCTACCTTCTTGTTCCTCCTTGCGTACATGAACTTGATGGGGTCTATCTGAGCAATTGCATTATAGTGTCTAATTCTCTCCATTATCACATATCAAACTTGACGTTAGAATTGTGGTTCTTTTCTCTTGTGGTGTGTATTTTCAATTTTGTTGGGGTGAGGGATCGTTAAACGATGAAGGTACGAAATGGTGAAAATGAGGATGGTTGATGGTACATTAATCAAGAACCCAATCACAATAAAACCTCTGTAAAATTTCTTCATGATGTTTCAAGGCGGGTTTTGCAGAGACCTACCTGCTTTCTCATACTGGGTTTGTCTGATTTCACTAAAATACAAGGCCTTAAGCTATTAACAGTGAATGTCAATCATAATTATAATGATAAAAATAAATGGGAATCATAGATTGGCTGGAAATCATTCACATTCTGGTAGCATTCCATGTTTTGTACAAAAAATGGAACATTAGTACTGCTTGCCAAGGAAAAATTTTGTTACCTATTCTTTATATCTTTTCCTGTAGCTGTACAGGTTTAAACTTAATTTCAGTACCCTTTTTTTATCATGAAACTACATTTCAATCTCTAGACTTGTATTCCATCATGTGAAGATTATGTGATATGATCCGGACCAGATATCGAAGGGCGAAGTCGAGCCATCGGTAATATGACAATGATCTACGTGTAAAACGGAGCAAGTTCCATGTTGGGGTCGAGCCGAGAAGAGGGACGGATCAAGACGAGCCGAGTAAACGAAGTTATTTGGGCAGAAAAACCATTACGGCCGTAATGGAGGACCTCCACGGCCGTAACCCATATATTCACGGACGTAAATCTTACTATCACGGCCGTAACCAACTATCGGGGAAAAAGGATGAAATTCAACAGAACAAGACTTACGGCCGTAAGTCTGAAAGTTACGGCCGTAACTACTAAATCAGTTTTGGACCAGAGAGGGCTTTACGGCCGTAATTGTATTCTTCATGGCCGTCACTGAGGAGCGGGCCAGATTTTGCGGGGATTTCAATTATTTTGTTTCCTTTATGATTTTTAAGTTATTTTCCTATTTTAGAATTTTAGTCTAATTAGAATTCTATTTTGAGTAAATTAGAGGCTAGGTTATTTTGCTTATTTATATTCATTTCCATTCATTGTAAAAAAAATAGTTTAGTTTTGAGATTATTGAATTTAAGTTGAGAGAGTTTTCTCCAATTGAAAGGTTGAGGAGTCCCTTTTGTGTTCTTCGAGAACAAATCCAATTTATCAAATATTGTGAAATATTTGTGGCGTTGAACTTATCAAATATTCGCGAGAATATTTTTGTCGTTTCCAATTAGAATCTTATCAAGGAAATTGACGAGTGCTTGTGGCGTTCATCAATCTTGGTTCTTCAATCCGCATCGTCATTCATTGCGTTGTGATTGTCGGGTCAAGGTTTTATCGTCGATCTATCATTAATTCCGTTATTTATTTCCTGTGTTCTTGTTTATTTTTGTGTTTAAATCTGATCTAAATCTTTCCTAGGTTTTAATTTCGTTATTCCGCGTTGTTCGACGAGATTCCCCGATTGGGATCTCATCATTATGTTTATAGCAGATGGACTCGATAAGAAGTATAACATGCAACGAATGAGAGGCCAATTGAATATATGAAAGAAAGGGTGTTGCTAGATCTCATTTGCACCTCCATTAGATCCTAAACGACTAGCAGGATCTCGATTTAGCAATGCATTAATCAACTGCCTTGCTGCTAGCGTTGCCTGTAATCCCGTTGTATCAAAATCTTTGGTGAAAACACAAATGACATTATGCTATTCCATACAAGATTTTCAGTATCGTGTAACGAAAGGGATTCAAAGTTCTTTGTACAATTTTAATTATGATTTGCAGCCCGTTATCTTGAGAAAAAAAATCTCTCTCTAAGCATCACTTGCAAGCAAAATCCTGCCGATGGTTTCATCATTGCATTAATAAACACAAATTCAATATATTGATGGAACTCATGGGGTCATTGATGCCGGAATGATCAGCATAAGTATATTTCGATTTCAATCACTGATTATATTGTTCAAGATAATGGTGATTGCTATGAGATTGAAACATTATAAAATAATATACACCATTGATGTCGATTGTATTTATCATGATCCCCTTTTCACTGTCCAATGATTTTGAATTGTGATTTGTTTTTTCAGTTACGATTATTGATGATGAAACTGATTTCCTTCCCCTTTTTTCTTCCATTTTAATATAATTCTCAATTAATTAGTCCTAAAATCTAGGATTTTCTTTTTTACAAATTATTTGTTTCATGATGACAGTTTTACAATTTAAATATTTAGCATGTCAATATGCAAAAATAGGTATAATTAGATGGTATCAGTGCAAAGTCACCTATAAAAAATTATACATTAAGCATAAAAGTCCAATATACAAAAATTTTATTAGATCACTTTAAATGGGCTTAATCAAATTTGATAGTTTTTCATTCAATACACAATAATTTACATAAAAACCCTACATGATTGATTAAAACCTTACATTTTCAATATTTGACATGAATAAATTTATCGTCTTCTCGAGTAGTACACGAACTGAAAATAAATATGATTTGATTAAAATAAATTATTTAATATTTGAATAAATATATCTCACGATAATCTTTATCTTTATAATATATAAAGTAAGGTAGTTCCTAAAAATAATTTCCCGCCCATTTTTCTATTTCTATAAATAGTAAGATCTCATAAAATTAAATAGTATGAATGCAAAGTTGATGCATGTCAAATATGAATGCAAAATTTAGATAAATGTGAACGCATTTATTGCATTATATCTATATTAATATCTATATTATATATTAAAGCAGAACAGCCGTCAAAAAATTTTCCCGCCCATTTGCACTTTCTATTTTTGGATTTTTTTTTTTTTCAATTGAATTTCCGGAATTAGGAAATGAGTTGTTGACAATTAATGAGACATTTAATGTGGGAAATTGTGTAATGCATTGTAAATATGCACTTGACTACATGTATTGAATGCTAATAGTTTGTCTATATATATATATATATATATATATATATATATATATATATATATATATATGTATTATTTTAGGGAACTATATTCATAAAACACATTTTTTAAAATTTACACCATAGTTTAATTGCAAGATAGATCTTCGGTATTTGTTTAGTTTTGCTTTTATATCCTTAACTTTTTTTAATCGCATTGTTATTTATAACATTCAATTAATTAATAAATTTTATTTCTAATCACAATTTCTATTCAAATATTTTTCTAATTTGCATTGAAAGGATGTGCAAATATTTTTTTTTTTACTTTTGTATTAATTATTTATTTTGATTATTTAAAAATATGAGAGATAAATAAGTGTTTTTCTCCAACAAAATAAATATATTGAACAAAAATCGTCTCAAAAGACAAGATATGGAAATTAATAAAGAGTTGATGATAAAAAAATTATAAAATTTTTTAATATAACTATTATAATTTCAAGTAGTTTTATTGTTTTTTAAATTTTAATAATTATTTTAATATAATATTATTTTTTATGCATTTTGTATACGGGAGAAATTATGTATAAACATTAAAAATTAACAAGCACTTATCAAAATTCATATTGTTAAATTGCAACTTCCGTATATCATTTTTGTTTTCCAGTCTAAAATACTTTCCAAAAATTGGAATGCATTAATATTCATCATTAATTACTTTATAAAAAATAAATTTTATAAAGAAATTAATACATTTGGAAAACTACACATTAACTTTGAAAAATAAAAATAGCTTTACTTTTTCGTGCATTATTTGTGCATTAATTAGATTAATATTTTATTAAACTTTAATATTTGTTCTTTTTCGTTTAGTTAAAAATATTAGTGACAAGTAAGTTTGTTTACACTTCTTAATAGATTTTTTTTTTTTTTCAGAAAGCAGTACTTTTTTTTTATAGAAAACGGTGACTATTCATTTTTTTTAATTATTTGAATTAAACTTGCTTGCATCAACGTAAGAGGTACTGATGATAATTAATAATTTATTGAAACTAAAACTAATTATTATGTCATCACATTGATATACATTTGAATGGTATTATGGAAATCATTTTACATAGTGAAATTAATTACTATGTTATGGATGACGTGTTGACTGCATTTGGTCCCTGTTTGAGACCCATTATTTGGAATAATGTGATTTGGAATAGTAAATTTTTTTGAGAATGTGTAGTTAAAAATTGGAGAATATTTTTGGACTTATGTGTAGATTATTTTATTGGTATAATGTGTGGTTGAAAATGAATTTTTAAAAAATGAGATTTAAAAATAATAGGTACCAAACAGGGGCTTGATGATGCGTTTAGTGCAATGAGAAATGAAATTGAAATTATTAAGGATGTTCATTTTAATACTTAAAAACGCAACTCCAAACAATGTGCAAATATCTGTTATTTTCGATAATAAATAATATCAATTTTTTATCGAACAACAACTTCATTTTTTTTTATTTTTTATTTTTTGTGAAAAAATGTGGAAAACTTAATAATCATTTACTACTTAAATATATAAATTGATTTTTATTACTCAAAGAAGCTATTATAATTTGAAGTAGTTTTATTGTTTGTAAAATTTTATTAATTATTTTAATATATTATTTTTTATGCATTTTATGTACGGGAGAAATCTTATCTTAATCTTAATATATTATTATTTTATTATCTATATTATATATTAAACCACAACGGTCGTAAAAAAAATTTTCCGCCCACTGTCACTTATTTTTTTGGAAACCTTATGTTTTTTTGTGTTTTTTCTTTTATTTTTCCTGATTTCCAATACAATTGTTTAACATTAATTAGCAACTTGAATATGTATTGGAATAGGTGGAAGACGTGTCATACCAGTGACTTTTCATTTGTTGATATTGAATTGATTAATGAGGTGTGGATGGGAAATGACTTTTCATTTTTCTATTTCATATTAAATTGTCGATGCAATTTTTTGCTGGCCGAACTTAAGTATTAATTAGTATTAATACATTTTTTTGAATAAAACAAATATAAGATTAATTTTAATAATTGTCTAAAAATTATACGATCTAAAATTCTCGGTATAATTTTTTGACCTTCAATGTTATCCGGTTGCCATGTCATGATAATTGCAAGATTTGCGTAAGTATTATTTTAAATACTACTTGATTTTATATGTAAAACTATAATGTTATTGGTTAAGAATGAATAATATTTTTTTAATAATTCTTAATTTTAATAGTTGTGTAAAGGTTATATGGTACTATTTTTGCTATAATTTTTTTACTCCAACATTGTCGATTGTTATATCATGATAATTGTTAGATTTATGAAATTGTTATTTTGACCACTTGATTTTATAGGTGAAAATATAATTTTATTGGTCAAATGCAAATATTTGTGGGTTAAGATTCAGCACGCTTTTATAATTATTATGATTCTTATTTTTGAATGAAAAATTTAAAGCTTAAATACGAGAGGAGAATGCATAAACCATTAGAAATATATTGATACATTCCACATAATCAATATTGTATCCATAATATTAAATAAAAAACATGATACACTATTAAATAAACTACTAAATTTGGATTTTCTTTGAAGTTGACAATAACTCATAAAAATTATTGAAATTAACAATCATTTTTATTTGTCAAATACAAATATTTGCTCTTAAGATTAAACAAAAGCTTATAATTATTGTGATTGATGTTTCTGAAAGAAATTTAGATAAAATGTTAAATACGTGAGGAAAATGCAAAAATTGTGGTTAAAAGCGAATAATATTCTTTTAATCATTCTTAATTTTAATAGTTGTGTGAAGATTATATGGTATACCATTTTCGTTATAATTTTTTTGTCACCAACATAGCATGTTGTCATATCATGATAATTGCTAAATTTATGTAATTATTATTTTGACTACTTGATTTTATAATTAAAAATATTGTTTTATTGGTTAAATACAAATATTTGTGAATTTAAGATTAAGCACACATTTATAATTATTGTGATTTATATTTTTGAATCAAAATTGGAAAAACTTAAATACGAGAGGCATAAATCATGAGAAATAATTGATACCTTCCACAATATATATATATATATTTGGCGAATACTTTAGTATTATTTACTAATGTATTAAGAAAAATACTAAAGTATCCGACAAACATAGCATCCTCAATATCTCACTTATTTTTATTTATGGATTAAAATGGTGTAGTATTGAATTTATAATGCTTATACTAAACTTAAAAGAAAAGTGTTGACATATTTTATTACAAATCAAATTTATATTTTCAATTGGAAAATTGCATTCGTACAGAGCCTGTCCCTGTAGGATTACTCTTTTCAATATACCAAAATTATTCACTAATTTTACAATATATTTTGTACGATACAATATTCATGCATCGCACGGGTGATGCACTAGTTATATATTAAAGCAGAACAGCCGTCAAAATTTTTCCCGCCCATTTTCAGTTTCTATTTTTGGAATTTTTTTTTTTTTCAATTGAATTTACGGAATTGGAAAATGAGTTGTTGACAATTAATGAGACATTTAATGTGGGAAAGTGTGTAATGCATTGTAAATAGGCACTTGACTACATGTATTGAATACTAATAATTTGTCTATTCTCTCTCTCTCTCTCTCTCTCTCTCTCTATATATATATATATATATATATATATATATATATATATATATATATATATATATATATTTCCTGCAATTTTTATGGATCCTATAAGAAATAATTGTTGACATAACATTTATTTATATTCCAATTCATTCACTTCACTCATTAATACATCAAAATTTGTAATTGTTTTAACATCGATGAATCATTTCATTGTACGTGTTTTTCATATTTTGAAAATCAAGCTAATTATATTTAGGTAATAATATTCATACAACACATTTTTTAAAATTTTCACCATAGTTTAATTGTAAGATAGATCTTCGGTATTTGTTTAGTTTTGCTTTTATATCCTTAACTTTTTTTAATCGCATTGTTATTTATAACATTCAATTAATTAATAAATTTTATTTCTAATCACAAATTTTATTCAAATATTATGCTAATTTGCATTGAAATGATGTGCAATATTTTTTTTAACTTTTGTATTAATTATTTATTTTGATTATTTAAAAATATGAGAGATAAATAAGTTTTTTTCGCCAACAAAACAAATATATTGAATGAAAATCGTCTCAAAAGATAAGATGTGAAAATTAATAAGGAGTTGATGATAAAAAAATTAAATTTTTTTTTAATATAACTATTATAATTTGAAGTAATTTTATTGTTTGTTCTTTTTTGTTTAGTTAAAAATATTAGTGACAAGTAAGTTTGTTTGCATTAATATTCATCATTAATTGCTTTATAAAAAATAAATTTTATAAAGAAATTAATACATTTGGAAAACTACACATTAACTTTAAAAAACAAAAATAGCTTTACTTTTTCGTGCATTATTTGTGCATTAATTAGATTAATATTTTATTAAACTTTAATATTTGTTCTTTTTTGTTTAGTTAAAAATATTAGTGACAAATAAGTTTGTTTACACTTCTTAATAGATTTTTTTTCCAGAAAACGGTGACTATTCATTTTTTTTTTAATTATTTGAATTAAACTTGCTAAATCAACGTAAGAGGTACTGATGATAATTAATAATTTAATGAAACTAAAACTAATTATTATGTCATCACATTAATAAAATTTGAATGGTATTATGGAAATCATTTTACGTAGTGAAATTAATTACTATGTTATTGATGACGTGTTAACTGTATTTGACCCCTGTTTGAGACCCATTATTTGGAATAATGTTGTTTGAAATAGTAAATTTTTTGGAGATGTGTAGTTAAAAATTGGAGAATATTTTTGAACTTATGTGTAGATTATTTTATTGGTACAATGTGTGGATGAAAATAAATTTTTAAAAAATGAGATTTAAAAATAATATGTACCAAATAGTGTCTTGATGATGCGTTTAGTGTAATGGAAAATGAAATTGAAATTATTAAGGATGTTCATTTTAATACTTAACAACGCTACTCCAAACAATGTGCAAATATCTATTATTTTCGATAAAAAAATAATATCAATTTTTTTTGAACAACAACTTCAATTTTTTTTTTTGTGAAAAAAGGTGGAAAACTTAATAATCATTTACTACTTAAATATATAAATTGATTTTTATTACTCAAAGAATCTATTATAATTTGAAGCAATTTTATTGTTTGTAAAATTTTATTAATTATTTTAATATATTATTTTTTATGCATTTTGTGTACGGGAGAAATCTTATTATTATTATTATTATTATTATTATTATTATAACAGGATAGTTGACCCATGTTTTCCAGCCTAAACTGCTCTCCATTTTTTTTTTTTGCCTTCCACACGGTCAAATTGTGGCAGCTATTTGTCTGACTTATGATGATGAGGATCAGTGCATTGGTACTGACAAATTGTTTAATCTTTTTTTTTTTATCTAACTTTGTTTAATCAATTCTATAATGCATTGATTCATTAATTTGATCATTTTCATATGGATTTCAAGGAGAAATTATGTAACATTCAAGAATGGAAAAAAAAAAAAAAAAAAAAAACCCATTTCCGTTTGAGAAATAGAAATTTTATTTATTTTAATTTTTTTTATCATTATTATATTTTGACATTACTAAAAATATCTACAAAAATATTATTTGTAACGTTGAACAACATTAACGCAAGAAATAAAAAACATTGTTATTTTGAAAAAATAAATTTAATTCACGTGTAATTCTTTTTCATGTATTGATTGATGTTCTGCACAATTAAATTGGAAAGTTTTAATATCCTAAATTTTAAGGATCCTAAATTTTGAAAGAAGTGTTTTGTAATTTACATTGAATTTTGCTATTGAAACTTTTATGTTTCTTCATATTCTTTCTCATAAAATATGAATTTAATTGTTTTCGTTGTGTATTTCTCACATTTTCATTAATTAATAATTATAAATTTTTTTCCTGTGCAACGCACGGGTGTGAATACTAGTTATGGTAAATACTAAGGGGGTTTATTTAATTAGGATTTGGAAAGAAATTTAAAGACTTTGATGGAATTTAAAAGTTTAGAGGTATTCAATTTAGATTTTTTTAAATCCATTAAAATCTGGAGTTATTCAATCTAGATTTTAATAGACTCTTAAAATGTCTTTTAAAGTCATGGTGTATTGTATAAAGACTTTTAAATTTTTTTAAAAGTCCTGTGTTATTCAAATTATCAATGACTTTTAAAGACTCCTACGAAATACTCTATGTACTAACTTCTAAACATAAAGTACAACCACAAAATCTCTTTATTTGTCTCTCATTAACCTCCAAGATTTTGAAAGACTTTTATAAAAAAAAAATTCTTTTAAATTGTAATTTTATTTATTCTATATTTTTCTTCTTTCATATTATTTTTAGAAACCTTAAACATTTGACTAAACAAATCATTATTTCTCTTCTCTTCAACTTTTTGTATTTTTTTATTTTAAATATTTTTTCTTTATATTTGGACTCTCTTTTTTCATCGTTTTTTTCGATTTTTTTATGAAAATAAATCTAACTAAAATTCCATAAGATCTTATAGAAAAATAATAAATAAATTATGTCAAAACAAATAATAATAAGTAAAGTGATTCAAGAATTTTATCTAGAAATTTTTTTATGAACATAGTACAATTTTTATGTTGATATCAAATGCGATTTTATTTTCCCCCCATTTTTTTAATCACAAATGTTTCTCTATCTTAAAACTATTTATATTTCTCACGTTTTTTTTTTTAATTCACTTTACATATAATTATTATTAACGATTCATATTCACATCATACGAAAATTAATCTATTAGCGTTTATATTTTTCAATTAAAAAATA
Organism: Ligustrum vulgare; assembly: GCA_963555705.1. NCBI lineage: Eukaryota > Viridiplantae > Streptophyta > Magnoliopsida > Lamiales > Oleaceae > Ligustrum > Ligustrum vulgare. The sequence goes on along the minus strand of OY743188.1, from coordinate 41,202,626 downwards.
AAAGTGTGTAAAAGTCTTTAAAAGTATTTGAAAGTCTTTTAAATCAATCTATAAAAGTCTTTGAAAGTATATGAAAGTCTTTTAAATAAATGTCCACGAAAGTATTAAAATTATCATTAAATTATTTTATTTATTTATTTGTTGTTCCTAATATTATAAATTCTATGTATAGCCATCAATATAAAAATTGTGTTTTAATTATTAATTGTCAAATCATTTGTTATCTTTAATATTAAAAATCATATTTTATGAAATATATATGTAGTTGAAAAAATGTGCTGCTTATAAATAATTTATAGAAAAAGTTATTGAACGAAGACGAATATTGAATAATTAATGCTTTGGTTTCTTTTTAGTTAATAATATCAATAGAATAATTAATATTTTTAAATAATACTTAATTTTAATAATTTTTTAAAGATTATAGGGTATAAGATTATTTGTATAATTTCGTAATCTCCAACTTTAATCGGGTGTCGTATCATGATAATTGCAAGAATTTCAAATTATTAATTTGACTATTTGACTTTGATTTTTTAAGAATTGTTTTTGTGAAATAGTGATTTTTTAGAATGTATAGTTAAAAAGTAATATGAAAAATTGTAAAATATAATTTTTTAAAAATGTGCAATTGAAAATGAATGTTCAGAAAAATTGATTCTTGAAAAATCAATTCCATATGAGTAAGTGATAAAGTATTATGTCATGTGGGTTAAACAACCGTGCCGCTTTTATGAATCGAGATGCATAGATGATTTCTTAGTAAATAAAGTTAAATATATTTAAGATATACATTCGTTAAAATTTAATCAAAATTAACATTTTATGTTGCTTAATTTGCTACATTTATTTAAATATATGACCACATATGTTTAATTTGTAATATTAAAGTAAATATGAAATGAAATATTTGTTTAATAAATTTAAATATCAAATATTGTAATAAGATAATTAGTATCAATTCTAATAGTACTATTCGAATAGTGATAAATTATTTGTGATAATCTAGAAATTATATTTTGAAAAGATTAATTACATTAATAATCATTAAAATTGAATAGTTATGCAAATGAGTTGTGCAAATGGTCATTGAAGTGTATATATATATATATATATATATATATTAAGTAGTAAGTTATTTAAGTTCATAAGTATTTCAATTGTGACAACTTAGTATAAAATAAAAAAATAAAAAACCCTATAATTTACATATAAATAAATAAAAAATCATACTTTTTAAAAGCTCATTATACCAAAATTTACTGTTACGAACTATATTACTTGAAATAATGAGTTTCAAATAGGTGCTTAAGTATACATTCTACTTCTCCTTAAAATTATTATTATTAAACTCATTTGTAGATAATGAAGGCTCAAATAAGGACTAAATATGCTCACGAAAGAAAAACGTAATATATAAAGAGAGAACACTTTTCAAAAATAGGCATCGACCTATTTTCTTGTCTAAAACACATTTTCTAAAACGGTAATTAGTAATATTAATTCACTATTTATTATTCATTTTGGACAAAATCCATATTTAAATTAATCCAAATAAATGCATATTTTTAAATAGCTGCAATTTTCAGGTTTCAAGGTTTCTTAGTCCGTCTTCCCCCCTTGAAAATGAATTACATTTTTTTTTTAAATTCGTAAAAATAAAAAAATAAAACTTTGTCAATATCACATAAATATTTTTATTTAAAAATAGAAAATGAAAGATAATAAAATAAGAACGTTCATCAATCTATTTTTCTTTTTCTTTTATTTTCGTTTTAATAAAATTCTAAGTGTATGCCACAGATATATCTATTTTTTCTATTTATTACAAATTCTATGTAAATATAATTTTTCTTTTCCATTTGAAGTTTTAAATCAATTCAAATTACAATATTTAAAGAAATTCCTGGAACGATAAACATACGAACCGTAAAAATAATTAAGGTATGTGTAATGTACTTTGTAATTAATTGTCTTCATTCATTTCTCATTTTTAATTAAATATTCATTTCATATGTTAAAATATAAATTTAATATATGTAGGTAACAAATGATCGTGTATCGTACAGGTGTAACACTAGTATTATAAAATCACGTGCATTGCATGCATTTCATACTAGTATTTATTAAAACTAGTAATCGCACCCGTGCGATGCACGGAATAAATAATATTTATTGAATAAATTGTAAAAATACAATACCCGATAAAAATAACACAATAAAAAAATAATAATAATAACTTGCAAACGCAAATTGTGAATAATTTGTAATTTCATTTCTCCCTATAAGATTTCTTACTTTAATACATAAATTGTATATTCAATATACAATTAAAATATCAAAAAAAAAAAAAAAGTTATGAATTGCATTTTTTTTAACAGTTAATTGTTCATTATCTAGTTTCCTTAGTTTATTTATTCATATAAAATTGATTATTCAAAAATATTTTTTTTTAATGTTCATTCACAACCACATATTATTTAAAAACTAATTTTTCACAATTGCACATACTACTTTTTAACCACACATTAAAAAAAAAATTCAAATTTTAACCACACAATTGATTTATTTGACAATTATTTTATTTTTATACTACCTTCTTTCACTTTCAATCATACATTTAAAACAATTTCTATAGTTTATATCAAACTTACTCCTATTCAATGGTTTCAAATACAATGTGACATTTTATTTTTCATCAAGTATTGAAAATGGTCATGTTAGCCACACACACACAAAACTATTTTTTGTGCATGTTAAATAAATGTATGGATTATATTTTATTTTTAAATAGAATAAGTTTGATAAAACCTTATATTTTTATTTTCTATAGAATTCAATGAATTAATTGTTAAAGTCTGTAGTATGTATTTTACAAATTAATGTTATTTTAAATTTATAAAAATTAAAAAATAGATAAATGAACAAAATGAGTAAATTTATAAAATTAATTTCAAAATTACCAAAGAGTTTATCTAAACCTGAAATTGTAGAAATTAAAATGATTCAATTGAATTTACTTAGAAAGATCGGATATCATTATTTCTTTTAATTTGATAAGAAAAAAGATTTGAAATTAATCATTTATGTCAAATTGAAGTTAGGTAAGAAATGATAAATATCATTTTATGACTTAGATGAGATAAATTAAAAAGATTGAATATTGAAAAAAGTAAAAAATATAAGTAAAACTTTTATCTTTATTATTTTGGCAATTTTAAGAATGATATATTTAGAATTTGCTCTCATTTGTTCACTTGTATTGAACTTCTCGTTAAGATCATGAATTTGACACCTATATTGCATATTTTTTGACTTCAAAATATTACAATAATTATCAAAAGAATAAAAATAATATACAATTTGATTTTTTTATAGATTTTTTATTTTTTACAATCAATAAGTCATTTATTACATGTCACCTATAATTAATTTTGCATTAATTGAAGTTTACTAATTCAATTATTAAAATAATTAATATAATTACAAAGTTTCCTAAAATAGCAGGGAAAAATGGCGGGAAACTATGTGTGGGTTTTTTTGACGGCTATACTATTATTATATATATTAAGATTCAGATATTTTATATGTAACGATTCGATTCTATGTAATTGCTTGAACTGAATTAGAATTCAAACTGTTCGGTTTGTTCTATATAACAATTTTTATTTTTATTTTTAAAAAAAATGTGACAATATAGGGGTCTCTATTATATATTGGCCATATTCGAACTTATCAAGAGCTTAAACCACCCATTAAATTTCGATTTTTTTTTGCAAAAGGAATCATTAAATTTCATGTAATTTTTTCTAATCGGTTTCTAAAGATGATAGGAATGTGAGTTGTTATTTTATTCTTAGAAAAATCATCAATTTATAATATAAATTAATATATCAAAATGGAATCACATACCCAAAATTTAAGCACATCATCATAATCATTAATCTTTTGATCAATTTGAGATTTATATGTATCATCGTATGTCCTCATATTTTGATTTGTTATCAATCTTCATTCGTCTATCAATTTTCTTTGATTTGTATCTCCCAAGAGACGACTCCAATTAAAATGTCCAACCCTATACTAACTCAATTTTGAAAAGGACGAATGGTGCTCTTCTCAATTAAACATATACAAATTATCACCTATCCCTTCGATCATCTTCTTCCACCCGACTCCACCACCACTCCTACTCTCGCAATCACTAACAATACATTTTATCAAACTCTTTATTTGCTTCCGAAAATATGAGACTACAATATGTTAGTACAAACATAAACTCTCATTCTTCTACGTGCATGTGATGAGATCAAATTAAACATGAATTTGCGTACAATTATTTATTTATTTATTTATTTATTTATTTTTGCGTTCAAGTTGCAAGTTACAATTTAAGATGGTATGCTCTTCTACAAAACTAATTTCAATCCTATTACGTTCGATGATTTTGATACTCAGGCAATTCGCCTTCTAAACATCGATACAAATATTGTTGTATATTACTCAACTCTCTTATAAGTAATATTACGTGTATAAATTAACGTGTTCTATGGGATTACGACACATCGGGAGTTGAGCCGGATGTAATATTATTTTGTTATTCACTCCACAAAGTGAAATCACCATAATTTTCAACGTCATTGCCCCAACTAAATCCGTTCTTCATAGCTGGTGGAGTCAGAAGCATCCCCTCCGCCATGCTGTCCAGCAATCCAGGCATGTTGAATATTTCTTCCTCGTCCAAGAACTGGTTTTCCACATTCGATAAATCCAACGATGAATTGGGAGGTTTTATTTCGAGATCTTCCCTCGAAAGATTCGACAAATTCAGTGAATTATTAGAGGAAGAACAAGGAGACAGTTCCATTAATGGTGGTGCAAAATTATTAGCAGCTTGAAGAGCAGCAATTCGTATATCATCGTGGCATGAAGATTTGGCCCTAGGAAGGCACCAAGCAGAGTCATTAAAGTTCAGGGTGGCGCCACCACCTCGCAGGGCCAACGCCGCCACATCGTGTGCCCTAGCTGCCATTTCAGGGGTGGCGAATGTCCCAAGCCATATTCTTGATTTCTTGTTTGGTTCTCGCACTTCAGACACCCATTTTCCGCTGTTCCTCCGCCGTACTCCTCTGTACAAGGGGTGGCGTGTCTCTTTGAATATCTTCCTCCCACCTCTTTTCTTATGTGCTGCTGTAACATTAGGGCTTGATGTCAAAACACCATGGAATGGAGAAGGAGGTGAATTATCTTGATGATCCATAGACATAGTTAAGTAAAGCTTTGAAATAACAAAGTTTTGACCCGGGCCACCAGTCCGATGGTACTTGAATGATCGAGAAACTTGACTCCACGAAATCGATGAAAGACTATGCAAGTAGAAGAAGTAACGAATTTGTTGAAACTCTCTAAAAATTCTTAAAATTTTCGATGGTAAGGGAATCGTATAATTTCTTTCTTAATTTTTACTTCTCAACGTTTCTCTACTTTTGTTAACTCTATATAGCCCTTGTTTGGCCCTCATTTTTTGGGTAAAAATTTGATTTTGAATAGTATTTTTGGAAGAATGTAGGGTTAAAAATTGTTTGAAAAGTCAAAAATGGTGGACTTGACTAATATAGATGGTTGAGATTGAATGTTGAATAAATTTGATTTGTAAAAAATGGAGGCCAAACAGGGGCATAGTGAGAAACATTACTTAATTTATTACTATCCTTCCATCAGGTTCAAAAAATTGAGCACGTGGTTTCGAGTTTGAACAGGGAAATTAATTTGGACACGTGGGGATTAGGTAAAAAAGCACGTGGGAAATAAATGACTGCAAGGAAGGACGGTTTGTTGGGTTCAGAGTGATTTTTCGTTTACTAATAATAGAATACAAGGACATAAGAATTGTGGGGGCGTTGAGCATTTTTGGCACACAACAGTTGACAAACTGTGTCGTCAATATTTATTTTTTAATTCCATCGGAATTTAATGTGTTCTTCTGCTTAATGATTACAAACTAGCACGGAAGTTATTTAAAAATATCGATTTCGATAAATATTTGTAAAACTTTAATGTTTGTACATAATTAAAATAAATTCAAAATGCGTAAAAATAATATTATATCATAATAACTATTAAATTTTAATAAATAATATAACTAATTCAAATTATAACAATTTCTTTGAATAGTAAGTTAATTTATATATTTGAATAATACATGACTATTAATTTCAATAATTTTTATAAGCTATTATTAATTTCAAAGAAAATACAAATTTAGTAGTTTATTTAATGGTATATATCATGTTTGATGTAATATTATGGTACAATATTAATTTTGTGGAAAACATCAATATATTTTTCACGATTTTTGTATTTTCCTCTCGTATTTATATTTAAATTTAAATAATATACTTAAATCAGAATATTATTGTATCCAAAAAAAATATTGATAACATAATAGAAAATTATAAATTTCAAGAGAACGATAATTTACAAATATAAAAATAATAAATTAATATAGAAAGTTTAACATAACGATTCTTCGCTTTCCATGGTATAAAAACAATGTAATTTCTCAAAAAAAGTAGAGAATTCTTTTTAGTTTATGTGTAGATTATTTTATTGGTGTAAAATGAGCAGAAAATTATTTTTTTGTTCAAAAACGATATTTTGAATAATAAATATCAAGATGTGAAACAGACATTGCATAAATTAAATAAATATAAGCTTCTATTTTTTATACAATAATTACAATTTATAAACAACATAATTTCTCAAACTACTTTTTAACTACACACATTTTCTCTCTATAACCACACCCTCTCCACTTATTCAAAACATCATTTTTTTTTTTTAAAAAAAAGACCCATTTTCTATTACAGTTTACCAATAAAATAATATACAAATAAACTAAAAAAATTCTTTACTTTTAACCTTACATTTTTTTTAAAAATTAATATTTCAGACCTCATTATTTGAAATAATGTGTCGTTTATTATTACCACCACCATGTTTGAGTTCGTCGTTTCAAAAAATGTGATTTGTAAAATTTTTGTAGAATGTGTGAGCGAAATTTAATACTTGTACGTGTATTAACAATTATTATGACAATATATTGAAAACTCATTTTTTACTACATTTTACTAATAAAATAATATACAAATAAAATAAAAAAATTCTCTATTTTTAACCTTACATTCTGAAAAATTAATATTTGAAACCTCATTATTTGAAATAATATGTCGTGTTATTATCAGCACCATATTTGTTTTCCGTCATTTCAAACAATGTGGTTTGTAAAAATTTTATAGAATGTGTGGTAAATGATATTTTGAATAATGAATATCAAAATGAAATTGACATCGCATAAATTAAATAAATATAAGCTTTTGTTTTTTAATGCAATCATTACAATTTATAAATTAATTTATGAACAAAATAATTTCTCAAACTACTTTTTAACCACACACATTTTTTCTCCACTTGTTAACTACACATTTACTCTACACTTATTCAACACATTATTTGTTTTCAAAACTCAACTTCTGCCAAATTTTACCAATAAAATAATATTCACATAAACTAAAAAATATTCTTTAGTTTAAACCTTACATTATGAAAAATTACTATTTCAAATAATGTGATTTTTAAATTTTTTGTAGAATCGAAATTTAATACTTGTATGGTATTAAAAATTATTAAGACAAAATGTTTTGTAGAACGTGTAATCGAAATTGTTTAGATCTCTCCCCAAATTTAGAAATTAATTTTTTTGTTGTTCAAGGTAAAATGTGTGGTTAAAAAATAAAGAGAAAAAAGAAGTGTGATTAAAAAATGGGTTGAGAAATTATATAGATTATTATTTGGTTTATAAATAAAAAAAGTAATTGTAGAAAAAAGAAAAGAAAAAAAAAAAAAAAAACACTACTTTTAACCTTACATTCTGAAAAAAATTTACTATTTCAAACCTTATTATTTGAAATAATGTGTCGTATTATTGTTAGTCTAATGTTTGAGACCCGCCATTTCAAATAATGTAACTTGTAAAATATTTGTAGAATGTGTGGTAAATAATATTTTGAATAATGAATATGAGATGAAGTAGACATTGCATAAATTAGAATGTTTTCTTGGTAAAATGTGTGGTTGAAAAGTGGAAAGAAAAGATTTATGTGGTTAAAAAGTGATTTGAGAAATTATGGTTTAAAAATCTTGTTTTTAACATATTTTTGCCAAACAGAGGGAAAAAAAAGTAGTGAAAAAAAATAATAATACTTTAGTGCCTGTTTGGTAGTGGAAAAAATGTAAATTTTGTGGTATTTTCTTCATACTGGTGGAGCCCACATGACTTAAATATTCCAGCAACGCATTGACAAAGGTTACATATATTATATATACCAACTTCCATGTCTACCCTTATGGACCTGGCATGTGTAGATGTAAGAATTTGGATTAGAAGGGTGAAGTTGTCCAAATAGGTACAAAATCTGAGCTCTTACCGGACAGTTGACTGATGTACAATGAATTCACAGATTTTTTTTGGCTTTTCAACAGCTGGGTCCCATGTCTTAAATAAAAAATTCTCCATTTTGCAACTTTTTCCCGGGACCAAACAACATATTAATCACACATTTTTTTTTTACTTTTTAAACATATTTGTCACTTTTATCGATAATATAAATAGTATAGAAGTGTAGATTATGACAAAATAAAAGAGAAGAATGAATATTACATAAAAAATCAAATTTAAAAAATATACATAGCAAGACAAAATAATAATAATAATAATAATAATAATAATAATAATAAGCATGTATTTGGTAAAAGTAAAAAAATGAATTATAAACATGTTTATAAATTACACAACTTTTCAAACCATTTCTTAAATACACACATTTTCTCTCCAATTATTTTTACATCAAAAATATAAATAAATCAGTTTATAAATCAAACAGTGTTATCAAATGGAGGCAATAGACAAAAGAAGAATAAGATAAATGAAAAAAAATTAAAAAAAGATATTAACCGCTGAAACAACATAATTTCTTAAATTACCTTTTATCCACATAATTTCTTAAACAACATAATTGTACGTGTATTAAAAATTATTATGACAATCTAAAAGATAAGAATGGCACATCGCAAAAAACTAAATTACAAAAATATACATAGCAAGACAAAAAAGAGAACAACTTTGTTTGTTAAAAGTTTTGTATTTAAAAACATGTTTTTAAATGTTTTCTTGGTAAATGTGTGGTTGAAAAGTGAAAAGAAAAAATGTATGTGATTAAGGAGTGATTTGAGAAATTATGGTTTAAAAATCTTGTTTTTAAACATATTTGCCAAACAGAAGAAAAAAAAAGTAGTGAAAAAAAAAAAACATAATTTAACCACGCACATTTTCTCTGCACTTTTTAAATACACACATTTTCTCTCCAATTATTTTTACATCAAAAAATATAAATAAATCAGTTTATAAACCAAACAGTGTTATCAAATGGAGGCAATAGACAAAAGAAGGATAAGATAAATGAAAAAATTTAAAAAAGATGTTAGACGCTAAAACAACATGATTTCTTAAATTACTTATCCACACATATTTTCTCTCCACTTATTCAAAAATTATTTTTTTTCAAAACTCATTTTCTGCCACATTTTACCAATAAAATAATTTACAATTTTTTGCTACATTTTACCAATAAAATAATCCACATACAAATAAAAAAATAAAAAATAAAAAAGTTATCTACTTTTTAACATTATATTCTGAAAAAATCATTATTTCAAATAATGTGATTTGTAAAATTTTTGTAGAATAAGCATATGTTTGGTAAAAGTAAAAAAAAATGGTTTGTAAACATGTTTATAAATTGCACAATTTTTTAAACCACATTTTAAACACACATTTTCTCTTCAATTTTCAACAATTATTTTTTACCTCAAAATATTAAATAAGTCATTTTATAAAATAAATGATTTTTTTTTTTAAATGTGTCCGTCATTGAAAAGCGGCTGGCACATTTGCAGGATTGCTTATGAAAGCAATCCAAGTTCACTGAAAAAAAAAATTGCAAACAATGAATGGTAAATGGCGCTAGCTTCTTGGGCAAGACTTTTCAGTTTTTCAAACTATTTTTTAAATACACACATTTTCTCTCAAATTATTTTTACATCAAAAATATAAATAAATCAGTTTATAAACCAAACATTGTTACCAAATGGAGGCAATAGACAAAAGAAGAATAAGATAAATGAAAAATAAATTAAAAAAGATGTTAGCCGCTGAAACAACATAATTTCTTAAATTACTTTTTATCCACACATATTTTCTCTCTACTTATTCAAAAATCATTTTTTTTAAAAACTCATTTTTGCTATATTTTACCAATAAAATAATCTATAATTTTTTACTACATTTTACCAATAAAATAATCCACATACAAATAAAAAAAATCATCTACTTTTAACATTATATTTTGAAAAAATCACTATTTCAAATAATGTGATTTGTAAAATTTCTGTAGAATAAGCATGTATTTGATAAAAGTAAAAAAATGGTTTGTAAACATGTTTATAAATTGCACAATTTTTTAAACCACCTTTTAAACATACATTTTCTCTTCAATTTTCAACAACTATTTTTTACTTCAAAATATTAAATAAGTCATTTTATAAAATAAATGAAAAAAAATTAAAAATATGAAAAGCGGCTGACACATTTGCTTGGATTGCAATCCAAGCTGACGGTAAAAAAAAAAAACGAGGCAAACAATGAATAGTAAATGGCGCTATCTTCTTGTGCAAGACTTTTCAGTTTTAAAATATAGTATATATTATAAATACATTTTCTCAAATTAGTTTTTAATTATACACATTTTTTCTCTTCAATTTTCAATATTTTATCTAGGAAAAAAAAAAAATGTGGCAAGAAGTCGTCGAACTGTCTTTGTCAGTAAAATAAAAGGCACGTTTTTTGGGCTTTTGGGTCCCAACGTCTCTTCTTTTAGGCCATGTTCTCTTTGCAATTTTGAGGTCGTTTTCTGTTTTTATCTTCGAAAACGCTAAAAATGCGTTTTCTTTACCATTTTCGAAAACGCATTTTGGAAAACAAAAAAAAAAATTTGTACACAAAACGCAAAATGTCCAAAACCTCGTTTTAGGCGTTTTGTGTGTATTTCGATAAAAAAATGTCCAAAACGCGGAAAACGCGTTTTGGGAATTTTTTTTTTTTTTTTTTTTTTTAAGAATTATCTTAACTTGGAACTAAGCTTAATATAAATTTTTTATTTATTTTATTTATTTATTATTTTTTTTAGAATTATCCAAACTTAGCCTAAATAATTTTTTTTTTTTTTTTGAAGAATTATCCTAATTTGAAACTAAGCTTAAATAAAGTTTTATTGAATTCAATATCAACATTACAAAAAAAATTAAGCGAGAATTCTTGTTGTTATATTTCAAAAAATGCCTTGATAAATGGACTCTGGTGGTCTTAAAAGAACTTGCATTTTCTGGATTTTAATAGAATTAGAGTTTTCTCAAATCCCGAACCTGACCAAGCTGTATTAATATAGACTCTTAATGCTCACATTAGTGTGTTGCATGTAACCATATTTTCAGTGTATTGTGAAAGGAAATTTGAGTTTGAGTCAGTATTATTCTGCAAACAAATTAATTAAAAATAGTTTAAGTAGTATTCTGCAAAATTTCAAACAGAACGTGTTTTCCTGCTTTTCATTTTCAAAAAAATTTTCAGAAATGACAAACCAAACGCGTTTTCAGCAAATTTGAAAACAAAAATGAAAACAGGAAATAAAAAACATTTTCGAAAATGAAAATACAAAATAAAATAAAAACAGAACGCCACCTTACATTTTTCAAATTTTGATTTTCTTTTCTCGGTATTTGAATTTCCTATCCAATAATTTGAGTCAATTTTGTTCTTCAAAATGTCACATGTGTCTTATATAATGTGCTACTTTAATACACTCCACATCCCGTAAAGATATTCTTATATTCATTATTTGTCCATTCAAGTTATAGATCATTTTTTACTAAAAACATGAATATTTTTAAATGTTTTAATATGTCTCTATTTAATAAACATTGTTATCAACAAATATAAATTAATCATATTTATACTATTGTTTAATATAAATATATATTAGGGAAAATATAAATTGAATTTATATTTTCAACTAAATTAGTTGTATTATTTTCTTAAACCATGTGAAAAATAAATAAGTCTATTTTCATGGGATGAAAGTAGTAATATCATTATCATTATCATTATCATTATTATTACATTATATTATATTTACTACCTTAAAAGTATAGATAAGGAAGAATTTATGATTTCATGATTTTGTTTTCACATATTTTGCTTTAAACCAACTATACCATCTTATATTAATTAATTAATTAAGTTAAAAAAAATAAAGAGACTTATTTTGTGCACCCCCCCCCCCCCAATATTCTATTTTTTACAATATGTAAAATTTAGGATTTAGGAGAAACTTTTAATTACCAATTTTTTATTCATGCCATTAAATATTTTATTTTATTATAATCTTTCAATTATTTATTATTAAAATATTTTTATTGTCTAACAATTCACAATATTATAATATAATTTTACATTATTATACTTTCTCATAATATTATACTATCGCATTTATTTAGTATTAAAAAATTATGTTTTAATTTTTGCTTATATCTAATTTAAAAAATTGAATTGTCTACTCAAATTTCATAGTTTACACTAGATATTATTAATGTATAGTCTTATGATATTCAATTCAAAAGATTACAATTTCGTTAATCCGTGAATTTAATGTTATATGTTACACATGAAAAAAAAATATATTGTCCAAATTTAATTCAAATTTACCTCTTTTTTATCCTTTATTATTTGGGTCATCTTCTCAATAATTTTTAAAATTTTTAATGATTTGTTGTTAGAATTGAAGGGAGTGATTTTGTACATTCCTCATATTTTATTACAATTTATAAAAAATTAAGGTTTAGGAGAAACTTTTAATTACAAATTTTTTATTCATACCATTAAATATTTTATTTCATTATAATCTCTCATTTATTTATTATTAAAATATTATACTATCTAACAATTTACAATGTTATAAAATTTTACGTTATTATACTTTCTCATATTATTATACTATCGCGTTTATTAAGTATTAAAAAATTATTTGTTGTTAGAGTTCGTATTTATGATTTATAAGAAAAAATATCTTATAATTTTTACAACGTCCTTTAATAATCATTTTCATTTACAATGGTTTCATTTCATGTGTATTTTATTTAATACTTCTAACATTAACAATACCATTCAAAATATACATAAGTTGTGCAATGCACAAAATAATAATAATTAGAGGTGGACGTGGGTTGAGTTGGGTTGGGTTGGGTCGGCTTTTTGTCCAATCGGGTTGATAAAAAATCAGCACAACCCAACCCAACCCAACTCAATTAAGTTTCAATCGGGTTGGGTCGGGTTGGGCTTTGGCTCAATTGATAAAAAAATTTTGAAAAAGAAAAAAGAAGCCCATGAATCAATCATTAACTCAAATCAATTATGTACCGTACAATAAAATCAAATACAATAAATTGAATACTTGCTAATAAAATTAAAATATTTTCAATTAATATTTAAATTAGGGGTGGACAAAATAATCGAATCAGACCAGATCAAACCAGAACCAAACCAAACCAAGCGGTTTGGTTCGGTTCTACATAAAAAAAATAATGATTTGGTTCTTAGAATCAAGAACCATTCGATTTTGGTTCTGGTTCCGGTTCTCTTTGCAGAACCAGAACCAAGAACTAAACTATATATATATATATTTTACAAATTAGTGGATATTTATCTCACCAAAAAATTAAAATCTAAAATTATAAATGTGAAATCTACAAAAAATGTCATTTAACATACATTTTATCTCATTTTATATTAGGCAAAGATTTTAAATCATAAGTCTAAATTCTAATTCTAATTCGTTTTTCTTCTTTTCAATTATAAATACGCATTCGCACTGCTTTACTTGCACTCCTATAACACAATAATCGTTGCACTCCTTAGTTACCATCGACGACAATGATGTTTATTTTTTAAAATTTATGTATATATAAACATCGACCCATTCATCAATTCTCAAGAGTTAACCAAAACTCAAATTGTAAATTTCATCACTAACTCACACGGCACCACAGTAGAATGGGACTCAGAACTTCATCGTAACCTGTAAGTATAAGTCTAAACTGCCTTTATATTCGATTCTCTAAATTTGAACAGGTCGACCAGCTTCATTCAGGCTAGTTTCTTCTTCTTTGACTTAGAATTACATGTTACTTTTTCTAAATCTTTGTTTTGTTAACTAAAAATTTCATTTTCTATTCAGTAATGATGTAGATGGATTCTAATGAAGAAGCGGATATAAACAGGTTTTAATTTATATTTATTATTTAAAAATTCAAGTAATGGTATCAGAACCAAACCAAACCAAACCAAAACCGAGCGATTTGGTTCCATATCTTTGAAAAAACCAATTGGTTCCATTAGTAAAAAATCATCGGTTTACTGTTTGGTTTGGTTCTTCTAGAATCAGAACCAAATCGAACCACGTCCACCCTTAATTTAAATAAGTTAAGTTTTAAAAAAAACAGATTTTTTATTCGGGTTGGGTTGGGTTTTTCACTCAACCAACATCCGACCCAACCCAACTAAATTAAATTAAAAAAAAATAAATCCCGAACCCAATCTGATTTTCATGAAGAACATACCAAAATCGATCTGGTCGGTTTGGGAGGGTTCGGTCGGTTAATGCCCACCTCTAATAATAATAATAATAATAATCATCATCATCATTATCGTCGTCGTCGTCGTCGTCATATAATAACAATATAGAATTCACATAAATTCGCACATAATTTTCTGTCTATTTTTATTTTAGGTAATTTCGAATTTTATCAACTTATTTTAATAATTGGATTAGGGTAGTTTAATTAATGCAAAATTAATTTATATGTGACTTATAGTAAATTATTTATGAATTTGTGAAAAAGAAAAAATCTATAAAAGTCAAATCATATATTATTTTTATTCTTTTGTTAATTATTGCATTATTCTCTTTTGTCAATAACACTCTAAAATTGTTTGATTTTTTTGTCAATATTATCCTCAATTTCTTTTTCCTTTATTAGTCTGTAATATTAATCTACAATACATTTAAATATTCTATAATAATTTTCTTTATAAGGGTTGAAGATGTGTGTTTGAATTTATTGAAATTAAAGGAAAAAATGACTAAAATGAGTAGTAAATAACCTTTTTCACAATTTTTGTGATCATCCAAATCGCATAAAGCATGTCATGGTAAATTTTTTTCTAACATTATCTTTTCTCAATTCAAAACATGGAATTTAACAATCAATAGTTTGTGAAATTTATTGAAAAATCTGCATTATTGAATTTTCCATACAAATTTTCAATTATTAATCAAATGATAAAAAAAGAAAAATATGATGGAAATTTGAATGGTTTTGTAACTTCCTATTATTCAATACTTATTTTCATATTTAATAATATCTAAATTCTTACATACGTTTGCAAATTTTTTGAAGAAATAATATCCTTTATTACTATACAAAACCTACAAGATGTCATCGGTATTTTTTCCAAATTAATTTTCGAATACACTACTTACTATTTTTTTGTTCGAATTTTCATAGTTTTTTATTTTCATTTTCGACTGATTACTTCTTACATTGAAATTTATTACCTCAACAACTTTCAAAAAATAGTATAACTTCTGTGAAGATATTATGCATCACATTCATCATATACATAAGACGTGCAACGCACATGCTTACTACTAGTAACTAAAAACAAGCTTTCAAATGTCCATTTTTACCAATTTGTTAGGGTGGAAAATGGGTCGAGCCACTTGCTAATTCGGCTCATCTCAACTCGATCCGAATTCATTTTGAGATGATTATTTTTCAAGGGAAAAGTACAAAACTATACAACTAAAACTTTCACTTTTTAAACATAACAAACTTAAGATTTTTTTAAAAAAATGAGGTGTTAATTAGTTAATTAATTAATATAATATTATAATAATTATCATTTATATATTAAATTAAAACTCATATAATATTACATAATAAAATCAAAACAATATCTAATCCACAACCACTCCATCCCAACCCCGCACTCACCCCATCCCACCCCCAACAACCCAAACACCCACCGCACCCCGACCCACCCACCCCACCCCACTCCCAACTCAAAAAATGACTTTTTTTCCTTTTATTTTTCCACACTCACCCCCACCCCGACACCAGCATACCAACTCCACCCCCACCCTACCCCTACCCACCCACCCACCCTACTCCACCACACCACACCACACCACAAGAATGATTTTACTTCTATTTTTTTCTCATCTCACCCACCCACCCCCGTCCCACCCCACCCCACTCCTCCCAAACCCAACCACCCACCCCTATTCCCACCCCCAACAACCCCAACACAACACCACCCCACCCACCCCCACCTCACCCAAAATAATTTTTTTTTACTACTTTTCCAAAACTCGCCCAGACCCTACCTATCCTACCCCCCACCTACCCCAACCCCACCCAAAATTAATTTTTTCTTCTAATTTTCCACTCCCCACCAACCTCGCCCCAGATCCTACCCCACCTCATCGCATCCAAAATAATTTTTTTCTACTACTTTTCACAACTCGTCCATCCCCAACCCCGCTACCCATCCCCACCCCCACCCCACAACCCCCAATATAAATTTTTTTCTTCTAATTTTTCACACACCCCGCGCCACCCTGACCCTACCTCGCCACCCACCCACCCCCACCCTAACCCACCCCACACAAATATGATTTTTCTTCTATATTTTCACACCCCACCCCACCCAAAAATGATTTTTCTTTTATTTTTTACCTCACCCCACCCAAAAATGATTTTTCTTCTATTTTTTCGCACTTCCCCCAACTGTCCCACCCCATCCCGGCGCACCTCGTCACCCACCATATCCTATCCAAAATGATTTTTCTTCTATTTTTTCACACTTCACCCCAACCACCTCATCTCAACCCTACCCTACCCTAACCTACCCACCCACCCACCAAAAAAAAAATTTCTCCTACTTTTTCAAGCCCCCAACCCGAACTCAACCCCACCCTACCCACCACCCACCCAACTCCAAAAAATGATTTTTTTTCATCTACTTTTCAAACCCCGACCCACCCCACCCACCCACCCAAAAAAATGATTTTTTCTACTTTTTCTAGCCTCACCCGACCTCTACCCACCCTAAAAATGAATTTTTTTCTCTATGTTCCCCACCCACCCATCCTATCACATCCAAAAATGATTTTTCTTCTATTTTTTCACATCTCACCCAACCATCCATCCCACCCCCACCCTACCCTAACCTACCCCACCCCACCCACACACCCACCCAAAAAATAATTTTTTTCTTCTACTTTTTCCAACTTCAACCCTAACCTCAATCCCACCCTACCTACCCACCCCACTTCAAAAATGATTTTTTTCTTCTACTTTTCCCCACCCCCACGCAGACCTCGACCCCACCCTATCCTACCCCCAGCCACCCACCCCCGATTCCACTCACCCTAAAAAAATAATTTTTTTTCTTCTACTTTTTTCAACCCCATCCACCCACCCCACCCCATCCCATCCCACCTCCAAAGTCGTAGTCGGTCACGCAAGGTCACATGAGATCGCAATTAGGTCATACAAGGTCACATAGAGTCACAATTACAAATTTAGTTGTAAAATCACACCCCTCCAAAGTCACAATTGGTTACACAAAGTCACAGTTCGGTTAAACAAAGTCACAGTTAGGTCAAACGAGGTCATAGTTAGGTCATCGGAGGTCACAGTTAGGTCAAACGAGGTCACAGTTTATCACATAAAGTCGCAGTTCGTTCTCGCACATAATTGTATGTCACATCCTGTCCTTGTCCAATGGTCACACCAAGTCTATAATTGGTCACAATCATCCATAATTGATTACATATTATTTATTTATTGGTCACAATTACCTAATAATTGGTCACAATTATCTATAATTAATCACAATTTATTTATTAATTTATCACAACTTACTTATTTTCTTGATCACATTCCGCACTTATCATAAGTCACACAAATTAACAATTAGTCAATATTTTGATCACATTTACCTATAATTGATCAAAATTATCATATCATGGGTACATATTATTTATTTATTGGTCATAATTTACTTGTTTCCTCAATCACAATTAGTTAATATTTTTTTCACAATTACCTAATATTTGGTCACATTCCGTTTTCTCAGTTTTCTTGGTCACATCTCCCATGTCTCACAAGTCACAATTAGTACATATTTGGTCACATTTACCTAATAATTGGTCACATCCCGTACTTGATCACACAAAGTCATGATTTGAACACACAAGGTCACAGTTCGATCACACAGAGTATCAGTTCAGTCACACAAGGTCACAGTTCGATCACATGATGTCATAGTTCGGTCACATGAGATAACAATTCGATAACATAAAGTCATAGTTCACTAACACAAAGTCACAGCTCAGTCATATTTGACAAAATTGTAGGATACATAACATTCTAATCCAATGATCACATAAAGTCACAATCAGCACAATCTCTAATATAGTCACAATCATATATAACTAGTCACGCGTTATTTATTGTTTTGGTTACAACTTACTCGTTTCTTAGTCACAATTAATCAATATTTTTTTTATCACATTTGACTAATAATTAATCACAATCATTCATAATTGATCATACATTATTTATTTATTTATTGGTCACATGAAGTCACATTTAGTTAATATTTGTGTTACAATTACCTAATAATTAGTTAAAATTATCGATCATAATATGTCACCCATCCCCTCATCCCACCCCATCCCCTCACCCCCACCCCCACCCCTTTCTTCTCCCCCTCCCCAAACCCTCGATGTTGATACTAGAAGAAGCTCCCGATTCATGTTTCCAATCACTGCCGCCACCCCTCCACGTCGATGCCAGAAGAAGCACCAGATTCATATTACCCGTTACTGTCGCCGCGGGTATTAAGAAGTCATAGAACCCCAAACACTACAGTCGCCGACACTGAACCATCACCCCCTCCCCTTCCCATGTTAATCCACCACCACTATCACCTTCATTTTCACCACCACAATCATAACCACAACAATAACAAAAAAAAAAAAAAAAAAACAACCACCACACCACTCACATTCACCACGACGCGGCGGCGTTGAAGCCTTCGACCTAAGATCTGACCAGAAGAAATACAGGATGATGGAGCTTGAGGAGGCTCACTCTGTTACTCAAACCATCACCACTGAGAATTGTATGTATGAAAGTCAGCGACGGCGAATAATCAGAAGAAGTGGCGTCGCAGCAATAATCGAAGTAGTGGCGCCGCTACTACTACGAGCAGCGACGTCGTTCCATCTAGCAGCGGCCATATGTTAGGGAAAGGATGTCCCGCAGTCTCGTGGGTGGTGGGTATAGCAGCTCCGGCATGGTGGTGGCCGGATCACATGAAATCAGTGGAGAGAGAGCGAGAGATTAGTGTGCGTTGAAATGATCTTGAAAATATTTGGGTTTGATTTGGGTATTAAATATCTATTAATAAATATTAATTAGTAATTGGGACCTGATTTTTACAAATATAATCTCATGATGTTATTATTACAAAGTGATCTTTAAATAAAGGGTTCCATGTAATTTTCCCATTTTTCAATCTGCTCTAGCTTTTGAGGCTACAAGATTAAGTTCAAATTGAGCCCATATTTTCGGCACAAAGCCAAGTTTCTAGTTGTAAAAAAGGTCTACCCGGCTCGACTTGGTTCATTACCAACTCAGCCAATCTAGTAGTTTTACCTCCTTTCCTATGTTAATATTGCACAAATCCCATGTCATTGCTCCCTTGCCTCCCAGTCGGACCCTTTCTCCATCCCCACCTCCGTGATTTACCCTAATTATGCATTTTGACCTTGATTGTTAGTTGTTACTCCTTGACTATGGTAATTCAAAAGGGGGAAAATGTTTGCTTATGACTAGTGAACAACTAATTATAAAATTAAGCGGATCATTTTATTTTCCCCAACATCTCTCTTAATTGTGACGAACATTTAAATGTCACATACACACGTAGCTTCAAGCCTTTGGTTCTCTATACTCGGTAAATTTGCTTGTCTACATTTACGAAACATTTGAACATTGAAATCAAGGTCTAGAAAAGTAACCCGTTATGCCTAATTTAGTGCATGTTTGCCTTTCATTATAAGTTCATTAGAATTTAAAAGTTAAAGTCAAATTTTAATTACACATTTTGTAAGATCTACAACTATTACTCGCTTGTTCACCACTCATTTCAATCAAATTTATAATTTCAACCTTATGATGAAATCCAAACAAACACTGTCGTGATCTTCGATGGGTGAGTCTTGGACTAGAGAAGTAATAGTGGAAGTTTTATTAATTTAAAAGAAGGGTAGGTTAGTTTACCAAATGTTCTTCATCATGTGAGATGGAGATTATCGATTAACAAAGTTTCCGAAGTAATCCGAGATTACGTGCCTGAAAATGTTATAAAAATTAAAGTTCGAGGACTTAAATGTCAAAATATTAATAGCAGAACTCCATGCTATGTTTGATAAGTTTTATTTTCTATGGAAAACCCCTTTTTCCATCCAATTTTTCATGTTTGGATGATTGTTTGTCAATTATTTTCCATGAAAATGGTTTCCTTTTTTTGCACCACATGTGTCAGATCCTTCAAAATAAAGAATTCACTTCCAATCAATGGTGGTGGGGAGAATTTATTTTCTAGGAAACTTCATTAATATTTGGAAAACGTTTAATCATTTTTGTTATTGTTAATAATTGATATATTTTTTTTAAAAAAAATTAACATTATTATTATCAAGTACAAAGTGTGAAAATTTTTTTTTATTAAAATAGTAAAATTTTGCTTTATTTACCATGAAAAATAATATCAATTAAACAAAAAAAGTTAAAAAATTCCCCAATTTTTCTACCTACAAAATTAAACCTTTCAAACACATAAAACATCCAATTCCTAAAAATTCAATTTCCAAAAATTCATTTTCTTTTCATCCAAATTTCACCCACAATCAAATGTAGCTTAAATGTTTCTTTAAGTAAAGTTTGGGGCTTTAGACGCCAAAATTACTGAACCAAAAAATAAGAATATCAGAAGAAAATGATATTAAATTTTTTAAAATTTTTTGAGTTGAAGACGAAGAAATTATGGGACAAAATAAATCTCTTATAATAAATAATAAGATAATTTAAATGGCATTTGCGAGCAAGACATGCTTCCTCTAATCTGACACTAAAAAATTGTAAATATACAACATGCTAACTTGATGAAATACTATATGCGGGTTGACTTTTATAATTTAACGGCAACAACAATGATATAAACAACTCACCCGTCACCCAGAGTAGCGTTAGTGAATCATGATGAAACAAAAAAAAAAGGAAAATACTCCTACGTACACAAAAAGGAAAAATATTCAATGAACAAGCGATGCAAAGTGACTCGCCAAACAAGAATTTAAGTAAAAATAACAAAAATGTCTCCGCGAATTAAAATCTATTTAGTAAAATCTAATACTGAATACCAAACATGCATTTTACATTGTACTCTCCCATTCAGTCAAACGAAATACCAAACATGCACTAATAATCCTATTGTACATCTGAGTTCATTTTCTGTTTGCCAAGTTATAACATCATGCTCAAGATGCAAGTCCTAAGAACAATAGTTTTTTTGCTTTGATCGAACTCCTTAAGTGCACATCCCAAAGGAAAAATACAAACCGTGTCCATACAAAAATAAAAAACAGGTACAAGTCCAGTAAAAACTAATAATCAAACGTCTACCCATCATGTGAACTTCATAAACATCTGTTTGAAGTGCAGTCAGCACCAATTAGCCACTGTAAACTCCCTCGGAAAACATGTTTTCGGGATAAAACACTGCCTCGACTTGATTTCCACCGAACTTCCTTCCATTAAGTCCTTGTCGAGCTTTTGTAGCGCTTTCAATGTCTGCATACTCCAAGAAGACCTACATAATACAAGCTGGTTAAACCCCAAACAGTTACTTGAAACGAGCATGTTCGTCTAGAAAGCTTAAAGCAGTAAAACTTACGTTTAGATGTTAATTTTTCATGCTTTTAAATAAAAAAATAAAAAATTACTGCAATCAAAATTACTTATTTCTAAACTTTACCAATTATAAATTATTAATTTTCAATCTGACGACAGAACAAAAGTTATTTTTGTTACAAAACATGTTTCAAATATATTAATGTTTTTTTATGTTCAAGTAAAAAGAAAAAAATGAACATTTTGAAAGTAATTGACTTTAGTATCAAAATAAATAACTCATTTTCAAATCTATGTTTGGCTAATCTGAGGAAAGAACAAAAGTTATTTTTGTTACAAAACATGTTTCAAATATGTTAATGTTTTTTATGTTTAAGTAAAAAGTAAAAAAATGAACATTTTAAGAGTAATTGACTTTAGTATCGAAATAAATAACTCATTTTCAATTTTCACCAATTATATAAAATCTATTATTAATTATTAAAAAATAAATGATAATAATGATCTCATGCAATGGAAATGCTTAAAATCACTCAAGTACAAACACTTGTACCAACCTTTCCAACACCTGGTGTTGGTTCACCATTAAGATTTGGGCGCGGGATGACAATATTCACCAAAGTACCTGCACAAAAAAATCAATACCGAGATCACACATTAATAGGATCCTTGGAAGTACCCATTGGGATGAAATAAAAGGAAATATGGTCCTATGGAGGGTTTTTGAACGTTTGAGTGATTCCTATTAGCAGAACTGCAGAACGTTGGACTAGATGCGGCTGTAAAGAGGAAAGGCTTAACACGAGAATGAAAGTATTAATAGGAAGATTGAGAAGGCAGAATGTGAATATTCACAAGCTGTGAAGTTCAAGAGGTAAGTTGAAGCATTTACCGAATTTTCCACATTCAGTTCTCATATCTTCCAGTATATCTTCATAGTCCTCGTCATCCTTGAGCTCTTCTTCTGTCACTACTTGTGTTAGGCACAAAACTTTTGTTGCTAGTGATCCGGGTTGTAACATGAATCTCTGCAAAATGAAATGGAGATGAACCAATAAATTCAAGGGGCCATAGTTTCCAATTGAAATAATTCAAGGCAACCCACTAAATTCGTCAAAAGAAAATTCTAAGAATAAAATATCAGGAATAAGTCAATCCCAGCAATTAGGTACTGCAAATAAATAAATAATAAATTTGACCCAAATAAACGGGTTTTGTATTCATATTTAACTACTTCCTCATTATAAACCCCCTCCGTGCGTAGCAATATTAAACAAGAGTATCTGATCCTGAGCACAGAAAATGCCGAAAAGCCTTTATAATTAGATGATTAGCCGATCCAGGCTGGCTGAAATTGTGAAACCTCAATATCCACGGGCTTATTAGCTAAATGGCAATTGGCACAAACAATAAGCCCAGCCGCTTCTCGTGGATTATTTCAATGTTCAAATCTTTGACAACACAAAAAATCATTGTTCAACTCCCTGGCAATGTGAAAAAAGAGATCGGCTGCAACTTAGCCCGTCTGATGCCTACTAAAAAGAGTTATTTGGAAAAATCAGTTTTTGAATAGTGATTTTTGGGAGAACGTATAGTTAAAAGAAAAGGATATATTTTGGGTTTACATACAAAATATTTTATTGTGAGAATGTGTGATTGATAATTAGTTTTTAGAAAAAATAGTTTTTGGAGAATGGTAGACAAGCAGGGGCTGAATTTGCATCCAGTTCATTCCATGTGGCAATATTTCTGACAGAACTTCAGGGAACAAATAGGCATCTTATCAAACAGAAATTTCACGACCCATTAAATCTTACCCACGAAGATAATATGTGTTGTTTAGTGAAGCAGCTCTAAAATCTTTATATTTATGGATCTTGAAGATGGTAGTGCAATATAAGGCCGAAAAGTTAGTAGGGAATACCGAGTTTCCTTACCTGTAATGCAATTTGTTGCTGAGCATGCAACAACACGCTCTCTTGTTCTGGATTAGGTTGTGTTGTGCCTTGGTTAGCACGCCTAACAGTAAGCGTTTTATCGCCCATTTTTATCCCATTAAGAGCTGCACAAGCAATATCTGTAACAGATAAATCCTGGTAAACACAAAATGCATATCCTTTAGAATTTCCAGTTTCTCTATCTTTCACAAGATCAAAGCCTCGAAGGGGTCCAAAGGATTCCAGCAGCTCCCTGATCTGTGCTTCTGTGAAATAATATGGCAGACCACCCACAAAAATACGGTCTGGACCCTCTAATCCACCAGCAGATCCGGGTGTTAACCCAACAGCACCAAGGTTCAGATTGGGATTAGGCTGGCTAGGGCCAAGAGTAGCAGCCAGCGATGGGTTGTAATCACTGGGTCTTCTGACCTTAACTGGTGCACCCTGGACAAGGGAGTAATTTAACAGCAGATGAGAAGTCCATGACATGCAATTCAATGTTCAAAATGATACACAAAACCTAAAACTTCAATGGACGTTTCATTACGTTTAGGTAAATGTTGCTGATAAAATATAGGGTAAATTCATAAAAATAAATTATCACTGGAGAGAAACTGAAGGAGCAATTATGAATTACCTTCTACAGTTTACCAAATGTAGTAAAAAAAAATACATATATATAGATTTTAGCAATCTTTGTGAATTTTATTAACACTAGTCAAAGCAAACATGCTATGCATGTTATATTTAGATTTTTTATGTATTGTGATATATATGTGCCTTTTGTTATTGAAAGAGGGATGAAGTCAAAAAACATTTTAATACTTTGAAATTGGGTATCTCAATAACAAATTACTAACATTTAATAATCAACAATTCTACAGAGGCCCCACCCCCCATGTGAGTGGGAGGGCAAGCCTGGGGTTCAAATAGCATTTTCCTTTAATAATTAGCCCTTGTTTGAGACTCATTATTTCAAAATTATGTGGTTTGTAACAGTAAACTTTGAAAAATGTGCGGTTAAAATGTAGAATATCTTTTTGGGTTTATGTATAGATTATTTTTTGGTGGGAATGTGTGGTTGAAAATGGGGATTGAAATAATGGGTACCAAACATGGGCTTAATGATCTCATGCATAGTTTGTTGAACATTAAAATCACAACATTTCACGATTTTTTCACTATATTTTTTAGTAAAAGCTATCAAGTAATACATAATCAAACAAATTAATAACCATAATAATTATTTTAAATTCACACGAAATCATAACATCAAATACAAAGAAAAAATAGAGATTTGTTGTACTAAAATTACATGAGAACATCTAACAAAATACAAATTCTTGAGACAGTTTGATTCCCACACTCCATAATAGTCATTCAAATTGAGATCCTCCAATTAAGTATATAGGAAAAATAACTCTTCCAATTCCAACTCATCTTGAATATATATATTAAAAATTGTTCTTTAATATTTATTCTGCATTCGTGCTTGACAACTTGTTTTTCTTTGTCCTTGTTCGTACATGTCATTTTATTATGTAGCATAAATAAAATATAAATATAAAAAGACAAAAATAGAAAGATTTTGAGTGAGAGTGTGTGTGCGTGTGTGTGTGAGTGAGAGAGAGAGAGAGAGAGAAATGATGACTACATTTTATAGTTAGGGTCCGTTTGATAGTGAGAGTGGAATTTAGCCTAGGGAATTGATTTCCTGCGAATTGAAAGTTTAATGTGTTTGATTAATTTAATTTTGTAGGTGAAAAAAGTGAGGAATTTTTCAAGTTTTATTATTTGATTGACATTATTTTCCATGGTAAATAAAGCAAAATTTAGATATTTTAATTATTTTTTTATTTTTTTATTTTACTTTTTTAATACATTTGTACTTGATAATAATAATGCTAATTTCTAGGAAAAAAATAAGCTAATTAACAACAACAAAAATGATCAAACAAGGTGTTTAATGTTTACCATGTAAAGCTGGAAACTATTTATCACCAAAGTGTTAAGAATTAGTTTTCCACCAAAACAAGGTAAAGTACAATAATCATTACTAAAGTAGGAAATGATTTTCCAAGACAGAGTTAACGTATCAAGCGTCAATAAAGGTAAAAAATGGGAAAACATTTTCTAAGTTCCATGGCAAAAGGACCTATCAAACACTACACCTTAGTGATTTGGCCCCTGTTTGATATTGTTTAAAAAGAGTTTATTTGAAATGACTAGTAATTTTTAGGAGAATATGTGGTTAAAAAATAGGGAATCTTTTATGGGTTTCATGTGTAGTATTATTGTATTGATATATGTGGTTGAAAAGAAGAAAGAGAAAAATGTGTTAAAAATTTAAAGGAGTCAAACAAGGACTTGAGTTTTAATTTGTATTTAAAGAAACGGATTCATTGAATGAAAAGTCAACATAAAATATGAAGAGACTCATTCTCGAAAATATGTACGTTGAATTATATATTATTATAGAATTACATTAAAAAAATAAAGTAAATATGTATTGAAAGACGTAAAGTAAAATAATGTTTCTGATCACTCTATGTAAGATTTAATATATTATATAAATTTATATTAAAATAAATATATATTGGAAGACAAAAGGTTAGGATATTATTGAAATAATACAAGTATGGTAGGGATATAGTCGTCCAAGAAATGATTCTCTCTTATGAGATATTTAGCCCTTGTTTGATTCCCAATAATTTTTGAAAAAAGTTGGAAAAGTTGAGTTTTTGGAGAATGTGGGGGTGTAGATTGAGTTGAAAAGTCAACAATTGTAGGCCAAAAGTAAGATTAATGGTGTAGATTGAGTACTGTAGAAAAATGAGATAAAAAAAATGGAAACCAAACAGGGGCTTAATATATACTATTATTATTATAGATAGATAGATAACAGTTATTTACAAAGGTCAAAGCAATGTTCATACCTCAAAAATAATGCCATCCAAGGCCATTGCATTACTGGCCTCTTCCACGGATCTCATCTCCACAAAAGCGAATTTTTTCTCGTGGTTAATATAAACATTCACCACAGCATCTCCTGAAATAACATGGAATAATTTTTCTCTCCATCAAGATAAACACACAAGAATTTATAATTGCAGGTTGACTAACCAGGACCAGCAGTGTTTCCTCCAATTGCAGACATAACATGACTAAAATAGGTTGCCACAGACTGCCATATAAATAACAAACGCCAATAGAAAAATTATGAGATGATGAAATAGCAGAGCATGAAACAAGGTCATTGACATGCAAAATGAAACCAAACAGGAGTTGTACATTCTGCTGTTAAAATGGCTCAGTTTGTTAAAACTTTTGTGCTTAAAAACATTTTTTTTATGTTTTCGAGGTAAAATGTGTAGTTGAAAACTGGATAGAGAAAATATGTGTGGTTAAAAAATGATTTGGGGAATTGTGTTGTTTAAAAATATGTTTTTTTTTTTTTGGGTTTGCCAAACAGAGGCCAAAGTTAACTGCGAAATAGTAGAATAAAAGGAAAGAAAGGCCTTCTATTAAAATGGTTGCACAATACGTTTGAAAACAGTCTGAAATTCAAAAACGAAAGAGACGTTATTTCTGAGTAAGCACCAAGATGTTAATACTAAATATATCATATATGATACCATCCATACCTGGATGTTATTTTCAATTAAATGGGACAAGAAATTTAATAAAATGAAGCATGGTACTTGTTCATTAGCAGTGGGGGGAAGTCCACCAACATAGACTCGCCGGGCATGCCTGGTAGCCTGAAAATGCAACATTGAAAAGGACTATTTCATAAATAGAAGGCAATTTCCATGCAACAAGAACTAGATTAAAACAGCAGAAATATCAACCTGCTGCGTCATTGCCTGCATGGGCATAACTGGAAGGGCTCCGAACTGCAACAGAATCAACGTTAATTTCTAGAAGCTTGATCAATAAAAGTTAGTTGTGAATGAAAAGTATCGAAATAGAGAAACCTGTCCAGAGGCCAGAGGAAACATGTTGGGAAACATTCCAGGAATGGGTGGAGTGATTCCAGGCATTTGACCTGTGAAAGCTTAACCAAGTTACATCTCACAACATATAGTAGGCCTCAACTCAATCTTAAAAGGTACAAGTTAATTTAAAATTATATGGAAAAAACTATTCCTTCGCTTATATTTTAGGCAAACCCTATCATCTTGCAATGGAATCGGCTGCTTATTCAACTAATGGAGAAAAATACTTAGTGGAAACTAGCAAACATGCAAATCCTGGTTGAAGATGGACAAGACCTGTATTGTTTCTTCCTTGAATATTAAAGCTACAGAAGTCGGCTCACGCCCATTGTCAGCACAGTGGGGCTAGTAGCCCAAAATTGCCTTCTTAGAACATAACATATGACATACAAAACAAACAAAGAAACACCAACACAAGAAGAAACCAAAAACCCTCTCAGTTTCAGAATTATTTCACAAAGAAAACAATTAATAGAAAAACAGAACAGCAAACTAGGGACCAGAACTCCATATTCTGGCTTGTGCAAACTGAAGAACCGAGTTTGCTTACCAAAACAAAACCAGAGTATTTTGATACGAACTTTGCACTATGCCAAAAGAAAAAGAAAAAAATAGTTACTATAATAATTAAACTGTTAAATAATTATTGGGTTGCACCTGTAGGAGCAGCAGCAGCAGCATTAGGAAGCATTGCAGCAGGAGGTGCCATGTCAAAACCACTAATCCTTTTGCTGTAAAGTCGCTTAATTAATACCAAGGACCGGTCAAATAGATATGGTGATGGAAATGCCAAAATCATTCAGAAAATAAGAATGTGAATTACAAAAGCATAACACTATGATTAAGTGAAATATACGTTAAACTACCATATCTTGCTTATATTTGCAGGTGGCGAACAGAATAATAGAAGAGCACCCAAAATGATTGAGCTAGGTAACCAGTTGGAAACGGCTGAATAGAATTTTAGAAGGGACGTTTACTTCCTAACCAGTCCATTAAATATCTTTTACAAATTTAATCACATTCTCAACAATCAGGCTGTGAATATAGAATAAATAACGGTATCCATATGCATAAAATATTTTAAGGGAACAGAAGAATGATTTTATAGATGGCTACTTGCAGCAGTTTTGTTTATGTAGTAAAGTTGAAGGGCGCCTGAGCAAAATTTTCAGTTTTACAATAAAACAGAAAGATTACCGTCACAGATTACCTTTTCGAGCGAGAACGAGATCGTGACCTTGATCTGTGCTCAGATCTAGCCTTCGAAAGAGATCTAGATCTGTGACTGTGTTTGTCCTCTCTATCTCTGTCGTGATCTCTGCGCCTACAAGAAATAAAAAATATGAAAATTGTTACCCAGAGAAGAACTGCCTTGACAAACAGCAAAGGTATCAGCATTCAGCAAGATAACTGGAGAAATGATGATATAGAATGTAGGCCAGTACAAAGACAAAAGGTGGCTAGCTCACAAAAACGACCATTACAAAATGCTTTCCATGAAAGAGCAAGTTACAAGGTTGGCGTATGAGTAAATTCCTACCTGAGACTTCAGAGGGCAAAAAGCACACCTTTTGAAGTCACAAGCCGAGAAGCACAAGAAATGGTAACACAAATAATGTATGCCCAAGACCACCATTAAAATAATTAAAGTTACAGAAGGTTCCTAACCTGTCATAGTCTCGGCTTCTGTAGTAATCATCACCATCCCTATCTCTCGTCCTCTCTCTTTCCCTTCTCTCACCCCGATCCTTGTAGCGGTCTCGGTGGTGACGGTCATGATCCTTGTCTCGATCCCTATGCCTATCTCTATCTTTGTCTCTGTCCTTCTCCTTCTCCTTCTCACGGTCCCTGTCCCTATCCCTATCCCTATCCCGATCCCGGTCTTTGTCACGCGCTTTCTCCTTTTCCCTTTCCCGCGAAGACTACAAAAAGTATAATAGTAACAGACATTTAGGTGACATACAATAAAAAGAGCTTTATAACACCACCATTTGTGGTTAAAAACTATATCTTATTTAATGATAATACAGACAACTAAGATATACCATCACATCAGTCCCTAGGGATAGGAGCATGTGTATTACCTTAGATTGGAAACAAAAGATCAGCAGCAAGAATAACTTAAATCTGAAATGAATATTTTCTAATCTCAATTTTGGATTCTTAATTTCATGCTGCGAAACATACGAGACTTTTTAAATGCATACTCGATAACATCGGAAACAGGTGTTAGTACATTGTAAGGGTTTAAAAATATTGACAAATTACAGTCTACCACTAATGAATATCTCCGGGTTGCTGAAAATTTGAGAAGAGACTGGTGAATCCAGATTCTAGTTATATTGTAATCCATTCATTTTCAACCTATGTATCTCGGTATTAAATTAAATGTGGCATGCAGTGAGCTAGTAGCAGTGTTAATTTTATTATTGCAAAGCTAGACAAAGTGGGCAACTATGATCCTAGGACTAGCTCCCTCCCTACCGTCCATCATATATTAGTCTGGCTAGTCAGACTACGGGTGGTATGCAACTCAAACTCGATATTCCTGCTTCAGTTTTTCTTAAATAAATTTAGTTATCCATTAACATAATCATATGAACAAAGGCTTTAATAGTTCAGCCAAAGATTTAACACTTATTCATGTCATTATGTAGGCTTCTTAATAAAGTTTGATTGAAATGTTCCCAGTGTAAGATTTGTAATTCAATGTCTTTCCTTTTCTTAAAACGGAACGCTCGTCATCAAGTTCGATTGTATTACTCTTGCAGCTGACCTGTTTGGAACCTGAATTTGACGACATCATAAGAGCTTGTTGTTGCAACCCTACTGCTTCCGGTGAATCAGCAGAAGGTTGAGAGTGATAGTTCTCTTCAATTTCATAATTTGACATCTGGAAAAAAAAAAAAAAAAGTTCAATAAATAACTAATGAGATGGCCGTGGTGCAATTTTGAAATAGTGCGCTTACTGAACCAAACCGAAGAACTAAAAATTATATATAATAATAATAAGGTTAAATTAAAAAATTGTCAGCGTTATATCAAGTTAAAAAGAAAACCCCACAAATTTCGCTTTATAGAAATTAGAGATTGGTTTTTAAGAAAAAAGAATTCGGAATTAGAATCAAATGGAGACTATAGGCCCAATACTTGGCAGAATACATATGTGGCTCAAACATCGGTGCTTGTTGGAAAGAGAGAAAAATGAGAAATGAATGTCTAGGGAAGAGAGAGTAGAAGATACTGAGCATGTTTGGGTTGGCTTATAAGTTCATTCATTGAGCAAGAAAAGACACCTATCTTATGATATGGTCATATAGATTACTATATATATTTCTTTTCTTTAATATTCCAAAAAAATAATTTATTTAACTATTGAAAGGAGGTCCATGAGAACTTCTTCAGATTTCAAAAGGGAAGAGCAGAAGGAACAAGCTTTTATCGCCCGAACCAAGATATGAAATAATCAATAATATAGCAAAAAATCACAGTTCTAAAGTTATAACCCAACGATAAATACACCATATAAAACAAAAAGGGAATGCCTAGGAAAGAAAAGGTCATTCCACGAAGCATGGTGATGTGAACCCTCATACGATGTCCCATTGAACCTACAACAGAGATCCTCAACATTAGCCCTAATCCTAGCTACCTCCATCTCCATTATGGGTTACAATGGACATCCTACGAGGGTTCACATCACACGGGATTCACCCTACTATAAAAACTCTTCACTCGTGATATTCAAAAATTCATTAAGGTAAAATTTTGTCCACTAAACAAACAAGTTCGTGGGTTCATCTGCAAAAGGTATATCACCAAAATAGGTAAGCTCCTACATATTCACCCTACCTTCATAAAACTCATGCTACAAGTTGGTTCTTCAACATATCCAATAAACAACCATATGAACAAACATTCCAATACATATCCTATATGAAACAATATCAAAATTATCAACACTACTTTCTTTGCTCCTGGATTTCACGCCTACAAACCCATGCACTCACATTGCAGCTGCTTGAGAGTTTAAATCTTTAATTACAAAAGCACAGTCTGTTATGAATTAAAATTCAATATTACTCGAGCTAAAGAGTAAAGACTAGCTGGGCAAGATTTGGGCAAAAAAAATATATTAATTAGTCCACAGGTAAAAATTAGGGTTGCACGGATCTATAAATTAATGAACCTCATTCCTGCTGCGTGTGAGTTTAAATCTTCGATAACGTAAGCACGATCTATAAACTCACTGTCACCCAAGCTAAAGACTTGTTAAAAAAAAAATTAAATAATATATCTTATCTACAAGCAAATATTACTAGAAAGTGGGTGGAGATGAAAAACAGATTGAAAGAAAAATCAAAAATGAAGGAATCCGAAAATAAAAGATGCTGTGAAAATTCTACATATAGCACTACCGCTATTGTATATATTTATATATACGCACAGGGAAGAGAAATTACCATTACACACAGAAACAGGATATCAGGAGCTACGTTTTCTGAAAAAGGCTAAGAGGGGGAGAATTCAGCAGGCTGAAGCACAACAACGATCTACTTTTGTTATAGTTTAGGCTAGTTAGGGTTATGAGAATTAGCCCTGTTTGGCAGGAGGAAATATAATAAAAAACTAGTTTCACACCCGTGCGTTGCACGGAATCTTTGATAGTAATAATATTTTATTATAGGAAAACGTAGAACCACAATATATAATAAAAAATATTATGAATACAAGAACTTATAAAATTTTGTATTTCTAAATAGAAGTTAATACAAATTTTGAAACACTTATTTAAATACGACATTTGTAGCTAAATTGATTGAATTACCTTCCTCGTCACATAAGTAATTCTAGATATTGTTACATATAGTTGACAATTACTAAATACTGATCTTCCCAAGAAAAAACCAACGTGGGATAGTTGTCATTTACTCTTATTGATCGTCATGGCGTAAGATACTATTAAAGAGAATTGTCTTCTTTGAAATTTTAAAAAGCAACATTGGATCTAAAGGAGTTAACGATATAAAAAATAATAAAAACCTTTTGCCCTGCATTACTCCCCGATAGAATTGAGGCCTCCAAAACATGGTGTCCAAGCCTAGAAATAATTAACCTAGTTCTGTTGCACAATCTCGAAGCATGATCAATATTTCTCAACAACATTATTGGAGCATTGACTCTCAGCTTCAACTCGTGGTTATACACAGCAGAACATTTTACTCAATTTAAGAACTATGTGGAATGTACGTCTCCAAACAAACTTCTCATGCTGTCCAATTTACAAAATGTATTTGAACTAATATATATATATTTTATTCAGCATGATTTAGTAAAAATCGTGTATCTATTTATGTTTTCAACATTGTTCAATATTGGAGCAAGAATGGCCCTTCCTTGAGAGGTATGTGCTTTCAACTATTGCTTTATATTATACATTGAGTCTTCATTAGGATTCAAAGTTGCAAACCTGGTCCCGTTATTTCAACAAAAGACTTTAAATTGCAAATTGCTTTAGGGAAAAAACAGTCAGCTGTTGGCCAGACGTAAGTCTTATAAAAAAATAAAAATAGAGTCTGAACTTATGGCTTGTTATTGGGTAATTTCCTCAGTTTTTAACAAATGTGACGCGCTGAATGCAGTAAATTTCATGTTCGCTCAATAGATGGTTGTAAGTATTAATGAGGTGACCCTTTACTACAGCTTAAAACCTATTACTCTGAATACAAATTATATTGGTAAATAATGCACGTAGATTATAGAACAATGTTGTCAATACAAACTGAAATACAATTAGAAATTTAAAAAACGTGTGTTAAATTTGGGACCATAACACATCTTTTTCTATGAAAATCATTTCCATGCATTTATTATTTTTTCCGTGCTTGGGTACAAACCATTTTCTAGCCCAATTGAGTTTTAACCTCAAGTCTGCACGATGTTTGTTAAGATCTTTCAAGAGTATAAATAGTGAATGTATAGAAGCAGAATATGAAGTGTTGCAGGTAATATGACTTTCAATATTTGCGAATATTTAAAGAGAAAACGGAGTAATTTGACCATTACCATTCTCAATTATAGACTCTTAAACTTGTAATACCAGCAATTAAGAATTCAGGATAATCATGCAGTCTAATTAACAACTACTAATGTGGAATAGGTTTTAAACAAAGAATAAGTATATATAAAAAACTAAATAATAACTATACGGTGTTAGTAACTATCGAAATTTGTAATAATTTCTAATTGTATTATAATAAAAAAAAAGTTTTTTAGTTAGTAATTTTTCATAATATAAGACGTGCTTTCTTTATTAGAAATTATAAACATTTTTTTTGTGTTAGTACTTTTTATAGTACAAGACATGTTAATGCTATTACTTATTATGTCTAATAACAATATTATTTTCAATATATAAAACGTTAGTTGATAACAATTATTGAATAATGAGATATTTAAAACAATTGTTAATCTTATAGGTAATTATACAAACAAAATAATTACTTTAAGAAGCTATCTTTATACCATACTTAGGACAGTTCAAATTGATTTAAGACGTATCATGTTCATCCTAATGCAATTAGTTATCATTAATAATGGTAACATTAAAGATGCTTTACTTGGACCTTATTTTGTGATTATAATAGTATTATTATGAACAAAATGCTTGTTTTATTTCAATCTTCTTCACAATGACATGCTTTTGTGAGATTTTTTTTTTAAATAAGAAATTACAATTGATCAAATTATTATTATTAGAAACATTAGATATTTTATAGTGTGAATTTTATTATTAGTAGTAGTAATATCTGGCATGCTTTAGTGAGAATTTTTTTATAAAATAAGAAATTATATGATTTATCAAATTATTATTATTAGTAACACTAAACATACTTTTGTGAGACTTTAATATATAAAATAAGAAATTATATTTGATCAAATAAAGCAATAATCATAATAAATAATGCAAAGTTTTCTAAAGAGCCAAAATTGAAAAGATACAATAATAGGAATTAGAAACCATCAAAGTTTGAAAATTTAAAAGATCAATTTTTTTCAATACAATTGTTAATTTTTTAGTTGGCTTATTTAGCCGTTATCACTATCAATAGTACAATAAAATAAAGTAATGAGAATTCCTAGAATTTAACGAATTTTTTATACAGATATAAAAATGAATTTTTATTTTGCAATGACCTAGATGTGTGATTAAAGATTTTAAAAAATAAATATTATAGATAAAATCGTTGAGTTTTTAATAACTTATTTTTATTTGATATTTATTTGATTAAATTTGCACGATTAAACATCTTTGTATAATTGATTTATTTTAATTTGTTTATATTATTATCATTCATTTAATATAGATTAAGAAAAAAATGTCATGCAAATTAAATGAAATCATTTTTTAACCTATTAATCATTATTTTCATGGGACACGAAGAGGCAAACAAAGAGTTAGGAAATCAATGTATAAACATTAATATGTTATTGTTATTGCATATTTTATTATGAAATGAATTTAATAAATACACAAAAAAAAATCAATAATATAATATATATTAGTTGTAGAGTATGTACAATTAATTAGTGAGTTTGAGTGGGAAAATCTGAATTGGGATCCGCTCCAACTCAATAACTTTAATATATAATATAGATATAGATACCCTTAAAAACTTAAATTTTTTTGAAAATTCTCTAACAATTTTATATCTTTTAATTAAAAATAACCTTAAACACTAAAAACTATCACAAATACCCTTATATATTATATTTCAACTAAACCCATTAAGATTTAGAAAAGTTACAACTTAGTCCTTAAAATTTTATTAATTTTGTTTATGATTTTATTTGATTTTTGTTCGCTCATAGTAGCACTCCTCACTTGGTATCAGAGCCATATGGTAGATCTAAAAAATAAATATGATATAACAAAAAATAAAAATGAATATATAATATATACATCAAGATATATAATTATGCATACATTTATACTACCTTATAATTATAAAATAGAAATTTTGAGAACTCTAAAAGATTTAGATAGAGATATAAGGAGAGATATTTATGATCTAATAAATTTTGATATAATAAAAGAATATTTTATCATAAATTAAATATTAGATTTAATCCACAAAGATATAATAGAAGAATTATATAAAAATTATAGAAATGGATTATCATAGAGCAGATCCTCAATTAGTTAGAATATAGATATAGAAACAAATGAAAAATTAGATTTAATAGTAGAACAAAGAAGAAATTTAATGAATCAAATAAGAGAAGAAAGAAATATAAAACGACAAGAAAATTTAAGATTAAAATTATTGGAGAAAAAGAGAAAATATTTTGATAAAATTTTAAAACAATTACCAAAAACTCAAACGATTTTAGAAGACAAAAAAAAAAACTAAAAAAGAAAAATATGATGAAACAAACACATTGGAAGACTATCTAAAATATTGTAAAATATATCATAGAAAATTAATGATTTGATCAATAGAAGAATATTGTGAATATCAAATAATAAATTATAAAGAAGCAAAATATGAAACAGAACTTATCTTAGAAATCGAACATATTAAAGGAAGAAATTAATGACAGAATTTCCAGAAATAAAATTTGAAAAACAAATAATAGAAAATATTAAACTTCCAGTTGGATCTTATCAAATAAAAGGAGTTAATACAATTATGTTTCAACCATTAAGCTCATGGGGAGAATCTGATGGATTTCTTAACATGCAATTAAATTGGATAAGTGTCTTTTTATGGCAAACATATGAAAACATAAATTTAAAAGATGAATTAGCTATCGAAGAATTACAACAATTAAATATACAGGACATGAATATCAAAGAAAAATTACAAAATATTCAAAATAAACTAACAATACAATTAAAAGAATTAAAAGAAATGATAGGAGAAGTTAAAAATATAGATGAAGAAATCTTAAAAGAATTCCAAAGAAAATCAGGAGAATTAATTAATCAAGATAAAATTGGAATAATTATAGAAAAAATAGATAGGTTAAATGAAAAAATAAGAAAGAATGAAAATGAAAAAGTCATATCAATAGAAGAAAGAATCAAAAAACTAGAATTAAAAATATGATGCTATTTATGACAGACTATTTATGGTACAAAAAACTCGAAAATCAAGAGTATAAAATGTCGATAAGTGAATATATTGAAGATCTAAAAATATTAATAAAATCATTAATAAGTGATGTACAAGAAGTAAAAAATGAATTAAAAGAAGTAAAAAATGATATAAATATACTAAAACTAGATATTAGAGAATTCAAAGAAAATAGTAAAAGCAAAGATAAGAAATTAGACAAAAAACTCATAGAAAAAGAAATACTAAGAATGGGAAAGAAACACTTTGAACAAGAAAAAATTATAATAGAAGTAGGAAGTATGGATGATGAATTTAGGAGAAACATTTTACCAAAAATACTAGAAGAAGAATTAGAATTACAAAAATCTATAGAAAAAACTTTATGAAAATTAAAAGCTGAAGAAAAAATTGAAGAAGAACAAGACAAAAATGAATGAAGAATTATATTTGCTTATAGAAAATTTTGATCAATTAAGCATAGAAAATTTTAATGAATACCAAGTTTTAATGAATACTGGAAGAGTACATAACCCAGCTCCAACAGGAACTTCCAAAAAAGAATTACTAGATCCATATGAAAGTTATGCACCCTTATATAGTAAACCACACCGACAATATTATGATAGAATCAGAGATAGACAACCACCTAGAGGAAATAAATATAAAGATATATTTGAACCAAATAATAATTATGATAAACTTATTAATCATGGAGGAACAAAATTAGATCTGGATTGTAAAATAGATACTAAAAAAGCCTCATTAACTTGGGCAGATTCAATGATACTATTCTTTTATACAATAAAGATGATACATGGAAAAATACTGATAGAATGATAAATTTTTTAGTATCATCTTTTGAAGGACATGTTAGAAATTGGTGAGAATGAATAAGTAGTGATACAAAAGCATTAATAAGAAGAAATGTACAAACAGATCTAATAAAATCAGATTTTAACGGAATAGAAAAGTTAGTAGATTATATTGCAGATGAATTTTTAGGAGAAAATTGGATAAGTAATGCTGAAGCGGAATCAATTAGAGAAAATGATAATGCAAGAGTGAGATTAATAAATTTAACAATATGTGATGTGTGTAAAATCAAAGAATACACCCGTGAATTTAAAGAATATTATTATGTCCAATTCTATATTAATGAAAACCAAGAAGTATATAGAGATATGTATTACAATAAATTACCAGGTTCATGGGGAATATACTTTAAAATAGAATTTGAAAAATTTATCAGAGATAACCCTGTAACATCTAGAACATTAGGATCAATGATATAATTCCTATTTGAAAGATTAGCATATATATGTTAATAAAGACAATTATTAAATAAATCAGGAAAATTAACTGGAATATGTTGTGAAGACATGGAAAAATCTACCCAATTGGGATGTAACCCTGAAAGAAGAAAAAATAATAAAAGAAAATATAAAAATATAAAGTTTAAAAAATTCAGAAATTTTAAGAAAATATATATAAAACCTAAGAAAATATATTATAAAAGAAAATATAACCCAAATAAAAAACAGAAAAATAGGACTTATAAGAAAGACAAAAGTCAATGCAAATGTTGGAATTTTGGAGAAATGGGGGCATATAAGCCCTAATTGTAACAAAAGGAAAGTTAAAATATTACAAAAAGAATATCTAGAAATAGAAAGCGAACTAAGTAAAATATCTGATATTGAAGAATACTATGATCAAGAAGTTTATATAAATGAAACAGATTCAGAAAGTAATGAATCGGAATCGGAATAAAGAAATAGAAAAAATAGAAACAAATAAGAACATAGATAAACAAGAATATGAAGGAATAGAAGGTTATGGATTAAAAGTAACTTTTGATAATAATAAGTTCAGAAAAATACAAAAATTATCTTTAGATTTGAAAATAGGAAAATTGGAAATATTAGACAGAATATGGAAAAGAGAAAAAGTAGCAATAAGTGAATATCATAAAATTGAAAGGGCAATAGATGTTAGAACCACTCAAGAAACACACAAATTAAATCATTTAACAAAAAATACGGTTACAGAATTATTAACAAAGATCAATAGAAAACAAAGTGAAAAGATTCAATATATTTACTTAGCAGGTATCCAAATAATGTTTAAATCCCTATTTAGAGAAGGATTAGATTCGTCTTTGACTGTAAGTTTACATGATGGAATAATTATAAATTTAAAAAACAGTCATTTAGGAATAGTAGAAGGAAATCTAGCATATAAGAAACTAATATTTACATGTTACCAAAATATTGTATATCATTAAAAGATATAAATTTTAATGAAGTTTTAGGACTACATTTCAAATTACATAAAGAAGATATAATGGAACCAGGAGATTAAATTATGACTATAGAATACAGGGTATTATACACATTTTTTAATTCTAATTATGGAAATATTTATTCTAAAAACTCATATATTGAAATTCATAAAGAATGCAAAGATTTTGGTAAAGCTATGGAACCAGATAAACAAATAAGTTTAGTTCCAAGAAATTATGAACTTACTATAACAAAAAATAAACCAGAAATCATAGAGTCAAGAGAAGAAGAATACCATAATAATAACATAACATTTGAAGATGGCAGATTAATTAAAAGATCAACAAGTTTATCTAATAGAAAATAATTAGGAGAAACTATTAATACAAGAGAAATAAAGCTTAATAGAAATGTTGGAAATATGAAAATAGAAGGTGAATATTTCAATAGAATAGAACATATAAAAGGATCAAATATATTAATTGACACGGGAGATAGTGAATGTCATATAGCTTCAAATAGAAATAAAGGACTAATATCTCATAGAACTGATCCATATAGATATATACATTTTGATGGATAAGTACATATGACTGAACTTGAAGTAAAAGTACCAATAAAAATAGGAGGAATAAATTTCTTAATACCATGTCATGTAGATAGTAGTATGGTAAATCCTCATGTATTATTACGAATGAACTTTCTAAATGGACTAGCAGATTATTGTATAAAACGTGAAGGATTATATATAATTCATAATGGTCAAACTATACTATGCAGAAAAGCTGAATAAATGAATAACCAAATAAGTTTTCCATTAGCTGTTTATATTCAAGTTACTATTGTTGAAACAAATATAACAACATGTGCATTAATAGACACAGGAAGTGATATAACAATATTTAAGAATTTCTTTACAACATGTGCATTACAGGAGAAAGTACCCAAATAATTAACAGTGTTGATAAAATCGAGATAATACTAGGAAGTAAACAAATAGTTGTAAATAAGATATATAGTTATAACAAATTAGAATGTGATATATTATTAGGAAATGACTTTATACAACAATTTCAATATTATAAACAAAATAATTACATGATAATGTTACAAACACCTTGCGGACATTTACTAAAAATACCAAGAGAATTTAGACCTTACAGAGTTCAGCTAACACAGCGTGGTGATAAATGGAAGAAAAAACCAATTACACAAAATAAAAGAATAATGTATAAAAAAGTCTAAAAAACGAACATACAAACAAACATAAAAAAAATCATTGATCAGTTAGAAAAATTTTGTGGACAGAATCCATTATTATTTTGAAAACCACATCATCCAAAAGTTAAAATAGAATTAATAGAAAATGTTATTATAAGAGTTAGACCAATGATGTATACCATACAAGATACACAAGAATTTAAAACTCAAATAAAAGAATTACGTAACCAAAAATTAATCAGACATAGTAATGGACCCCATAGTAGTCCAGCTTTCATGGTCATGAAACATTCCGAATAAAAAAGAGGAAAAGCTAGAATAGTGATAAATTATAAAGAACTAAACAAATATACTAAATTTGATGGATACTTTTTACCAAATAAAGAGGTACTAATAAATCTTGTAAAAGGAAAACAATATTATTCCAAATTTGATTGCAAATCAGGATTTTGACAAGTAAAAATGGAAGAAGATAATATTCGGTATACAACATTTAGTACACCCCAAGGTAAGTATGAATGGATGATTATGCCATTTGGTTTAAAAAATGCACCACAAATATATCAAAGAAGAATGGATAACATATTTGGAAAATTTAATGAATTCTTAATTGTCTATATTGATGATATATTAATATGTTCTAATAATAGAGAAGAACATAGAAACCATTTAATGAAATTTATAAATAAATGCAAAAAAGAAGGAATTGTTCTTTCAAAAAATAAAGCTATAATAGAAAAATAAGAAATTGATTTTCTTGGATTATCAATAGATAAAAGAGGGATAAAATTACAAACCCATATATCTAAAAAGATAGAAAGTTTTCTAGAGAAATTAGAATCAAAAGAACAAATATAAAATTTTTTAGAATGTTTAAATTATGCAGAAGGATTTATTGAAAATTTATCAAAAAAGAGACATAAAATTCAAATTTTACTCAAAAAAATAAATACCAAAGGATGGAGTGATGAACACACAGAAATTGTCAAATTACTAAAAGAAGAATGTAAAAATTTGTCAAAATTAAGATTGCCAGATGAAAAAGATAATCAGATAGTTAATATCAGTGTTATAAAAAGCGTGCAGTGTGACGAAGCGTGGAGCCCAAGAGTCAAGCTTTTGAAGCTTAAGCGGGAGTAAGCGTTAAAAATCGTTTTTCAATTCCTAGATATTTGATTTAAATTTTACCCATACTTGAACAAGTAAAAGGAAAAAAAGGAAAAAA
The DNA here is from genome assembly GCA_963555705.1 of Ligustrum vulgare. Taxonomy (NCBI): domain Eukaryota; kingdom Viridiplantae; phylum Streptophyta; class Magnoliopsida; order Lamiales; family Oleaceae; genus Ligustrum; species Ligustrum vulgare. Next base: position 41,160,617 of record OY743188.1, on the reverse strand, counting down.
AAAATAAAAATAAAAAAAGGGCAGTTGCGCGCATCGGGCGTGCTTCAGCACGCTTTTTAGATAAAAAAAATTTCTAAACGCGTTTTTCGCCAAAGCGACGTGCGAGAGTGCGCACTTGATTTAGAACACTGGTTAATATCGATGCCTCAGATAAGTATTAGGCAGCAATATTAAAAACAGATCTTAATGAAATTTGTAGATGCTCAAGTGGAACGTTTAACCAAGCAGAAATAAATTATACTACTCATGAGAAAAAAAATGTTAGCAATCATCAGAGGAATAAATAAGTTTCCATTGTTTTTATTATCTAAGAAATTCATTGTTGAAACTGATAATTCTCAAGTTGCAGGATTAGTAAAAAATAAGTTACCACCATATTCTCAATATAGAAGGCTCCATAGATGGCAAGCTTATTTGACATTTTATAATTTTGATATAGTTCACATTAAAGGTGTCAATAATTATCTTGCGGACTTTTTAAGCAAGAATATTGAATTTGCAGATGGATAATATCAAAAAATCATTGATAGACGCCAAAAAGCGAATGAACTTCCTCACAGAGGAAGCTGAAGATATAAAACTTGGAATTGAACAACTTGCAGAAACTCTCCAAGGAAGTTTCAAGCAATTGATTTTTCATCACAATTATACTAAAGAATTGAGCGATAATATAATTGAGATTGAATCTCAGTTTGAATCGTTAATTACCAAACAGGTTATATCAAAAATACAAACAGGTACATCTTCTGGAAGTAGTGGTGGACCAACGATTAAAAGAGATGAACCAAGTCCCAAAAAAGTTGTTATAAATGAAGCCCGTCCTCGAAAAACCACAATCAATGCTAAAGATGAACATACAAGGATAGTCAGAATTCGTACTAAAGAGGAAGATGATTCCCCTTTTTTACTAAAAGAAAATGAATATAAAACTACTGTCGAAGTTATATATGAACTTCAAGAATGTGATTGTTATTACATTTCGTCTGGAGACCATGTATACGGTATACCCACGATTGATCATTACTCAAGGAGGAGATTTCGTCATGACAAAAATGACAGCTGATTATGGATTTTTGGATCTTATCTATCCAGGAAAAGATCTGAAAGAAATCGAAAAATTTGATGATTTACTAAAAGGAGAAATTTCAAAGTTTGCCCAAGGAAGACTCATATATTTAAAATTTTATTCGATCAGTCCTGAAATTGATTGAAGGATTTATTATTCTGCTGAGCATATTATCACGATTGGGTATGTTGCTTGAAATTTTCAAATTGAGGTTAGAAAAAATATCAAGCCAGTACCAAACATTACAAGATCATGGTTTAGATCTCGAAGGGAGTTGGGAATTAAAGTTCTCTACAACATTACTAAAAACCTGTATGAGAAAAAATTCAAATGCATATGCCAGTATAATGGATGGACCCTACTCACTAATGGAGGAAAAGAAAAGTCAACAATCTTGCAAGAATACATCAACAAATTTGACACTCATCAAATCCATGGAAATTTTACCACTTTGCAAGAAGCGTGCATATCCAGGAATTGCCCCACATGCCAAAGGAATTGATGGACCGGTGGAAGCCACTTGATGAATCTGCTTTACATGCCAACAGAATTGATGGACAAGTGGAAGCTGTTTAATAGATCTCCTTTAATGCAACAATCCAGAACAATGTAGGGGCCATGTCAAGACCAAAAAATAGAGGGATAAGTGTCCGTATAATGTAAGGGTCATGTGATGTAATAAATAATAGAGGGACAAGTGTGTCCTTAGATGAAAAAAGCTGTGAAATTGTTAGGTCGATGATGTAAGCAGTGATGTAATTGTGTCCAATGTAATATTATAAATAGAGGCCTCTGGGCTAGTTGAAAGACATAACTCACTTGAGCACTCAGTTTGTGAGAAAGCTAAGAAATTTTCCGTCTTTAAAAATTCTCATACCAATCCTGTTTCAATCTTCATATTATCCATAAAATCCCAATCTACTTATCAAATTATGTTGAGTTTCTAAATTCTTGTCTTCTAAATCCTATTTTCAAAAAGAAGATATATTATTAAGAAAACTCCCTACACTCTATCCTAAAATATTTTCCATCTATAGAGTTATACAGTGAAGGCATTCAAGTTTAGCTAATAACCCGTGAAGGCAGGAAGTCATTGGAGGGTGTGGAGCAGAAACCTATAAGTCTGAAGGTCACTACAATAGAAGGAAAATACAAAGGTACTGAGAACAGGAAAAGAGGTTAGTATTCTTAATATATCTAACTTTACGGAATTAGGAGGAAGAAAAACTTTTAACATGACAAAATTCAGAATTGTTAAATTTAGTTATCAAAACAATCCTTATAATGATGAATATCATAGCATAATTGAACCCTTATTCATGCATAAACAGTTTACTAGACCCAATAATGAAATAAAAAAGTTATATGATGTCTATATGTCATGTTTGTTAGCTATCTTTCCAACATTAAAAAGAGTATTAGGATTAGAAATTACAAAATCAATTATTTATTTTTGGCTTGATAGTGATAACACTGAAATAAATAATGAATTATATTTATGATATGTGTTTGTTGACCTATGGTTAACTTAACCTTATTGTTTTGATCATAACAAACAAGAATATATTGTGTTATTAACAAGTGTGTTTCAAGTGTTTCATGTAATGATAAATATTCAAAGCACTCTATGTTCAAATTGTCTCTCAAAGATGTAAATCAAAACTATGTGATCAAACACATGAGACACAAAGAAGATCATGAAAGAATTGAAAATATTCAAATATCAAAATTGAAGTTGAAAAGCATGACATGAAGATCAAGAATTCAAGCATACAAGATTAGAGTTCAAGTTCAAGAGTTGATTTAACCTATGTAAAGGTATAACACTCTCAATCTTTAGCGATGACATTCAACGAGCTCGAAAATGATTTTTATGCATCAAGAAACTTACTTGAAAATTCATCACTTGCATAAAATATTTTTATATAAGTCAATATTGCTTTTCAAATGTCATTTGATCTTAAATCATGATTATACTATGTTAAACCACTTTGAAAAACAAGTTAGAAACCTAAAAATCCTAAATTTTCATGTTTTTCAAAAGTCAATTTTCGGTCAACCGAAAGTCAACTTTCGGTCAACCGAAATTGGTCAGCCGAAAGTTCAACGGTTGAAAATCTGTAACGGCTATATGCATGTTTCGGTCGACCGAAACTCCAGAAATGGTCAACCGAAAGTTGCTGAACTTTAATATCTTGATCTATAAATAGCCGTCTCATTTACATTCATTTTCAACAACATAGAAAAGATTTTATAGAAACTTTCTTGTGAAAATTCATTGTTCTTACATGGTTTATATTCATCTATTATTATTATAAAACTTTGATTGATTTAAACTTTGTTTTATCAAATTCATCAAAGTTTTTTGAAAGAAAGTTTTGTGAAGATTCTTGGTTTTATATTGTTTAAACTTTTTCAGCATCTTCACACTATATTGGAATTGAAGTGTAAGTCTCTCTTTGTTCTAAACTTGTTTTAATCTTTTAAAAGAGAGAAATTTCAATTAAGGAACTTTGATTATTTGTGCTACATTTTTCATTATCATTTGATTCATCAAAGTTCCATTGCCTAAACACTTTGAGCTTAACTCATTGTTAATTATTCAAGTGTGGCATCTCTCGGTACTTAATTTGAGTATATCATTTGTCAAGAGAGTGATTTCAATTGTAAATTCAATTCATTATATCTTGTGGTTTCGAGAGCCTTGTGAAAACTCGATTGTTGGTTAAGGGTAGGTGCTCCTTGTTGTAAGTCGCCTAAGGATTTGGTACTCTTTGTTGTAAGTTACCAATATAGTGGATTTGGCATTGCTCGTGACGGAGAGCTCGGTAACGGGGGACGTAGATCACGTTGGTTGATTGAACCTCCATAAATCGCGTTTGCATTCTCTTATCCCTTTTACTTACTTACATTGCACTTACTCTATTCTATCAATTTATATTGTGCAACACTATATCTAAGTGTTATACTTGTTTTATCAATTAAGTTTACACATTTATAGGACACTACATTGATAGTTAAGTTACTTACAACACTAAGTGATCATACTTGTACACATTGATTTTTAAGTTTGAGATTATTTATCGAAAAAGTTTTATAAACCAATTCACCCCCCTCTTGGTTAGTTTACTCTTGGGCTAACAGTGTTTAGTAGTGATAATGATTATGATCATGTAATAGATTATAACAGTGATGGAAGGGATGAATCTTTCTTTACCAGTTTTTGAAAATCTTAATATCATGAATAAAAGTAATTATATCATGAAAAAACCCAGAATTAAAAGCGGTCCATATAAAGTTAAAAAAAATATCAAAAGTAAAAAAAGTATTGAATATGAAAATGAAATTGATAAAATAGGATACTAAGAGCAGCTCTACGCATCACAAGAGATATTAAAAAGTTTTAAAGAAAATTTAATAGAAAACTTTGCCAGAGGTACTGTAAGATCTATAATGATACATGATATTCAAGATATAATTGATAAATTAGAAAAGAGAAAGAAAAGTATTTCAAAATATAATATACCATTTGAACCAAGTATAGATATCATGGCTGACATAGATATTATCAATTCTCAAACAATGATAGAATTTGAAAAATTACTTGAAACTTTATAAATTATTTATCTATGTGTTTATAATGCCTGGATATACTATTAAAGGATTAGATAATTTGTTAGAAAAAATAATGAAAAAAATAGATAACATTATATCTCATTTAATAGATATGGATGAATCATCTGATCAATATTATATACTTTCAGAAAATTATGATCAGTATATTATAGATTATTCTGATATATTACAGCTCAAAATGGAATTAGAAAATAAAATTACGACAAATACATTCCAAACTTAAATGCCAGGATATACCATCGAATGACTTGATAACCTTTTAGAAAAACTGAAAGATAAAATGGAAGATATTAAACATCAAATGAAAAATGAAAACATATCTTCTGAAGAATATAACAAACTTTTAGAAAAATACGAACAATACATTGCAGATTATTGTATTTTACTAGATCAAAGAATTGACTTATACCAGAAAATTTTGTATAATAATTTACTAACCCAATAATCTATGGATATTTCACAAGCATCAACTTCTAATAACTACGATCATAAATTATATTTAGAAAATAAAGAAATTTCATTTTTATTAACTATTGCTGAAAAATCTAAAAATATACATTCTGTTGGACAATCTAAATTCAAAGAAATATACGAAGATATTGACTATGCTATCTTAAATAGAATAGAATTTAATTCAGTTGAAACAACAAAAAATATAAATACGGTTCATAAAATTATAGAAGAATACGAAGATATAGAAGATGAAGTTTTAGATGGAATAACATTAGGATATATAACTAAGAAAGAATATCCGAAATCTTTTGAGAAATTATCACAATATAGAGCATTTTTAGAAGAACTTAAAAGATTAAAAAATACGAATATAATAAAAAGTATTGAATTAAATCAACCTGACTAATTTAGGGTATATCTTGCAAAGAAAATAATTCAGCCTCCGTTCGGTAACAACAATGATGGTGGTTTTTAAACCACTTTTTAAACTACACAATTCCTCAAATCAATCTCTAACCCTACATATTTTCTTTCTCCAATTTTTAACCATCCATCTACCTAAAAAACAACAAAAAAAAATCACTTATTTTCCTAGGTTAGTTGCAGAACAGTTGCTCAATTCATTAAGGGTAATAAAAATATTTTGCATAAAAAGGGCATTTTAAAAAACTATACCTTTGAAAAGGCTATTCCAACAAATCTCCCTGTTTGGTAGATATTAAAATCAGTTTTTTTTTTTTTTTTAAGTAGATTTTGAAAAAAAAGCAAATTTTAAGAAAAGATGATGAAATGTGTGATTAGCTTATTTGATGCAAGACTTTTAGGATTTTTTTTGAGTTTTGGAATAATGTATCGTTGAAAAATATGAAAAGTGGTTGTTCCCATAGAAATGTGAGTGTGATTGAAAATGAATTTGATCAAATTTTGTAAACTTTAACTTTACCAAAAAACTCTAAACCCTTTTGGGTTTTGGAATTTTTAAACAACTTTCCTCATCTAAAACTCGTTATCAAGTATCAACTACGTATTTTTATGAGATTTACCACTTTCACGCTTCTCAATAATTTTCAACCACATATTCTACAAAAATCAGGCCCTATTTGTTAAACATTTTGTATTTATAAACATGTTTTTATGTTTTCTAGGTAAGATATGTGATTGAAAAATGGAGAGAAAAACTATGTATTGGTAAAAACCCTTTGTTTGACAAACATGTTTTTTATAACATAATTTCTCAAATCACTTTTTAATTCACACATTTTCTCTCTCTCCACTTTCCAACCACATATTTTACTTAGAAAATATAAAAAAACTAAGGATGGCAATGGGGGGAATCCCGAAAATGACGGATACGAGAACGAAAAAGTATCCCCAACCAAGGATGGGGCAGGGATGGGATTGCTATCAAATCCCCATCCCCACCCCCAAACTATCCCCGATTAATAAGTTCAATTAAAAGAATTCAAACAAATTAAAAGTGTCATAAACCATCCAACGTCAAAATATATAATTTCAAAATTAAGCCCTATATTTCAACTTTATACTACTATTCTACTCTCACTCTCAAGTCTCGTTTCATTCTCTCAAAATATACTTCTTAACATAATTAAATTTATACTACTCTATAAAAATTATTATGAATTTTTTTTATTAATGTTAATAATTATTTAGAACTATTAAATGGAAATTTTGTAAAATAATTATAATTTAAGAAAAGAATTCGTATGACTAAGACATTAGATAATCATTATAAAAAGATATTAATGGAGAAATAAATATATATAATAATAAACGGGGATGTAAACGAAAATTATGGGAAGCCGCCCCGTCCCCGTTTACACGGGGATGGTGTGGTAAATATCCAATAGGACGGGGAGGAAATTGGCATCCCCGCCCGTTGTCATTCCTATAAAAACCATGTTTTTTAAAAATATATATATATTTAACAAACAAAATCAAGGTGGTTTGGGGATTGGGATGTTAAAAACATGTTTTTTAACATGTTTACCAAACAAATGCCAAATTTCCTCAAAAATATCCTACGTCAAAAGGGCTATAAGCCTTTGTTTTGTAAATCGTATATATAAACGGTTGTTTATTAATATTGTTTATAGATAGCGATGTGATAACATTTTGTTAGACAAAAAAAGATGGGCAATAATATTTGACCAGACAAAATTGTTCACTTTTCAAAAAATTTGTAAAAATTAAACGTTGCCACATGCCGTTTATAAACAAATTTTACCAAATAGATGCTAAAATTTGTGGGGTCCATTGAATGTATGGTTAATATTAATTTTTGGCTTTGTCTTATGTAAAAATCCCGAATCAAAATTACTACCAAACAGTACATATAATTTTTTTTTATTAAACTCTAAATTAAAATAATAATTAATTTTAATCACATATTTATATGATTTGTTAATGGGAATGGCAAAAGAACTCGGTGAACCTAAGACCCGTGGGGACCCGATCCTATTAGGAGGGCCCCACACCAAATAATCGGGTTCGTGGGGGCGGAAGCGGACCCACCAATCTATTAAAAAATACAAAAGCAAAAAATTTTAAAAATAATATGGATAATAACAGGACTAGTGGTTCGCTCCGCCCTAACCCAACCCTCCTTGGGACCCAGGAGAACTTGCATGTCTTGTCCTGAACTCAACCCACTTACATCCCTAACTCGCAACTGTTTAACAACTCATTTTATTAACTTTTATCAAATAATACATCACCATCTATAAATTGGTGTTCGTACATACGATGTTATGATAAATGATTATGTTATAATTTATTCAACCAAATAAACACTTTATCCATGTGTAAAACTTTTTAAAACTCCTTGTGTAGCAATTAAGAGTTTGCTCTTATAACCGACTACAGACAAAAAAATGTCACAAACAGTGTGAATAATTACAACTACGATTTCAAATATTTTTTATTCTCGAGTACTTCATCCAAATCTTTAGTCTGTGCAACACATGACCCTTTCTGGGACCGATTTAGCAAAATTAATAAAAAAAAATATGACTATTATAATTTGAAAAATAATTGCATTAATTGACCCCCAGACATTGCAAAGTCACAAATATATCTGGTAATTTAATAAATATTAAGTCAGAAATCACAACCGGAAGGAAGAATCCTACATTTCCGAGCCCCTGTTCTGTTTGCTGTTTTGAGGTCGTTTTCTGTTTTTATTTTCGAAAACGCTAAAAACGCGTTCTCTTTACCATTTTCGAAAACGCATTTTGGAAAACAAAAAAAAAAATTGTACACAAAACGGAAAACGCCCGAAACATCGTTTTGGGCGTTTTGTGTGTATTTCGACAAAAAATGTCCAAAACGCGGAAAACGCATTTTGGGATTTTTTTTTTTTTTTTTTTTAATAGAATTATCTTAACTTAGAACTAAGCTTAATATAAAGTTTTTATTTTTTTATTATTTTTTTAGAATTATCCTAGTTTGGAACTAAGCCTAAATAAAGATTAATTTTTTTTTTTTTTGAGAATTATTCTAACTTAGAACTAAGCTTAAATAAAGTTTTATTAAATTCAATATCAACATTACAAAAAAAAATTAAATGAGAATTCTTATTATTATATTTCAAAAAATGCACCAAACTGCATGTAATCGAAATGTACCAAACACGCAAAACTCTACTAAACAAAGCTAAATCTACCAAAAAAGAGCAAAATTTCACCAAGATGCCTAATCTAATACCAAAAGCGCGATATGTACCAAATTGTGAGATGTTTCAAATTGTGCCCAAGAAATTTACCAAAATGCGCAAATAGCTCTAAAATTTACGAAAACAATGTCAATTGTACTGTGCTAACCAAGATGTGTGAAATGTTAAAAAATGCTTCAAAATGTACTAAAATACACTATATATACCAGAATTCACCAAAATATACAAAATGCATGATATCGACCAAAATGCGCAAATCGTACCAGTGTGCGAATGTACCAAAATACAAGAAAACAAACCAAGTTAAATGAAATTTATCAAAATGCACAAAAATCTACTAAAATTCTAGAAATGTACCACATGAGAATTGTAGCAGGCAAGACCTATGATTAATCCTAGAAATGTGCCTGAATCAAATGTGGACTGATTACTCCACAAGGTCAAGATGACTTTTAAATTTATTTTGTTTAATCAAACTCTGTATGAGTAATTAGAGTTACATGTATTATGGAAGTAATTTGGACTTGAATATTATGTTATTAATTTCTTATAATATTTTTTTGGAGTTGAACATTAATGACATTATTATTTGGTCCAAAAAAAAGTTAAACAATATAGATTGTTTAATATAATTCAGAAGCAAATTCATTGAAAATAGTATAAGTTGTATTTTGCAAAATTTCAAACAGAACGTGTTTTCCAGCTTTTCATTTTCAAAAACAGTTTTCAGAAATGACAAACAGAACACGTTTTCAGCAACATTGAAAATAAAAATAAAAACAGGAAATACAAAACATTTTCCAAAATGAAAATACAAAATAAAATACAAACAGAACGCCACCTTAGTTTGATGGAAATCATCTATGAGTCCATTAGTTGACCTGAAAACTATGTTTGATAACGTTTTTTAACAATTTCAGATGGAGAAAAATATTTTATTTGTGTCTATGTGAGAAATATATCAAATTACTATTTTTCCCCATTTGAGACTGTTAAAAATATGGTCAAAACTTAATTTGTTGGTCAACCAATGGACTTATGGATGTTTTTCATCAAATCGTCATTCCACCATAGCTACATGAAAGGTTGGGAGTGGTGTGTGCAACAAACTAAAAAATTGTTGACGCGACTATAATTATACCAAAATAATGAACCAGATCGAAGCCTCTGATGACAAGCCCTATCCGGTAAATTGATTTGGCCAGTATTTTTCGGGTCCGTTCAAAAATTGAAAAGGGAAAATTAAGCAAAACCTTGTAATTTAATTTTGATCATTATCATAAATCATATCATTTAGATCTATTTTCAAACAGCAGGTGCTAATTGGATTTTTAAAAATATATAATATATATTCTAATAATTATAAATCTAAATTATAAAAATTTTAGTCATTCGAACTTACGTAAGGATAATTACCGCATCTTCTCTCTCTACCCTATATCTATATCCATTTTTTTCTCTTTCTATCACCACAATCATCTCTCTATATTCATTTTCTATCTCTACTTTATCTTTTAACACTCGCTATACTTCTATATTTGAAAACAGGCGGTGGTGATGATGTTGGTGGTGTTGGCTTGGTGTGGTGATGTGATAGTGATTGGATGTGGTGCATGTGTAGCGTGGTGTATATGGAGTGTGATGAGGCAGTAGTTATTGTCTATGGAAGATGAAGAAGTGCCTTAAACGTCTTGCACCATTTGAGAAACTGGATTAATTAGCTGTTAACATGGGTATAAATTGGGTCTTTTGTTAATACTAGTAGTAAGCTCGTGCGTTGCACATCTTATATGTAGGATGACTGAGATGCGTAATGTTTTGAAGTACTAATACTATTTTTAAAAGTAGTTGAGATATTAAATATTATTAAAAGAAAAAATCTAAATTGTTAAAGAAATTATATATGAATAATTTTTCTTTTTATGATATATGTATATAATTACAATTTTGAACAAAATGAAATATAAAGTTTTGGTTATTATAACATTTTTTTGTACATAATTTTTTTTGTCAACTTCTCAAAAATTTTCTTATTTTTATTTTCTGATTTTACTAAGACTTTAATAGTTTGTATTGAAATTTCGCGAGAAAATACTATATATGACCATAAGAGAATGCATGTTTACGAATGTATATTCCAACAGTAAGCATTATTTATCCTTAAATCTTGTTAATAGTCAGTGCAAAGTAGAGACATTGAAAATTGTTCATCTTGAATTTAAATTATTATACTCCATGATTTACTGGAATTAATAGGATACGTCAAAGAAAAACTTATTTTCCAGCATGTTATCCAATGATTATTTCTGCATGGATTATATGTATTTTGAAATCACGATAAATCATTCTTGTCTCATTGCGAAGATCGTTGAATGACTCTAAATTCATTAAGAGTATCGTTGGAGAATTTATTTTCAAGATTAACTTGTTCAGTTGGATACCAATTGGCAACAATGTATTTAGGAGTTCCTCTTGGTAAAAATTAGTTTGTATCATCTATTACTTCATCGAAATTGACAAATTCTACACTTTTTACATGAAATAACTCAATTAGTTTATCATTGAGGTTGTCAACATACTCGTATTTTTAAAAAAAAACTCATTTTGTGCCACAAAATCAGAAGAAATTGTATTTAATAAAATTAAATTATATTATGCATTGCATATTATTAGGTAATAAATTAATGTAATGAACTATGTTATTAATATTATTAATTGATAATGATGATATTGTGTAAGGATTTAGAGTATCTCATTGTTATATATTTATTTCTGTTTGGTAAAGTTGTTATAAACAAATTTATAATATATAAAAATTTTCAAACCACTTTTTAAGTACACATATTTTCTCCCTCCAATTTCTAACCACACATCTTACCTCGAAAAACCAAATAAATTGGTTTATAATCTCGATGAAAGATCTGAACAGAGGTTTAGTATAGAAGTCAATAAAGCACTACGTATAAAATGTGATACGCAGATTAATTCAAAAATTAATTTATATTGTA